>OY292536.1:4660637-5369670 GCA_958496365.1 Subacronicta megacephala
CGACCCGCCTAACATTATAAAATATACCTAATTATTTATGACTAGGCTAGGGCTAGACTAATGCTAGGGCGACGGTAGCCTTGTAGCGACATCTAGCGCGCTACATAGAACTACGTCGAGCAAATCTTGAATCGCGCAAGTGGAGTTTACCGCGCGATTAGAGTATATACAACCGCCTTACACCAACCGTCGGGCCGTAGCCCGCCAGCCAAAAACATCTGCCTGGTCGGAGGATCCTCCCTTTGGTTGGAGAGGCAATACACCACGCCTCTCTACAGCCTAATGGCTAGGGCGACGGTAGCCTAATGGCTAGGTCTTTAGACTTGCAATCATGTGGTTGCCGTTTCGAAACCCACCCATTTCAGTACGGACGTGTACCCCTCGTCAAGCATTTGGCTTAGGACGAGGGGTTAACAAGAATACTAGTAATGTGTAACCCACATTGATAGTAAGCTTTAAAAATAAAAAATAATTTTCCCTGTCAAACTATAGATCGTCTGCCACGTGGGAAGGCGGCAGGATATGTCGGACTCGTACCGACTAAAAACTGCACTTGCCTTCCCTTGCTGTAAAGTCACGTCTATGGGATTCGTGACATTCGCCACAACCATAAAAGAGGTCTGCTTATCCTCATACAAAGAATGTTGAATCACAAATTTGGGAATCGGATATTTTAAAAATCGTACATTCTGTTTTTCAACGTGTCTTTCAGTGTTCCAAACTTTCGAAATCTGACTTTGATCCGAAAACTTGCCCTCCCGGAAATGAATAAAGGAAATTACAGGTAAAATAGGAAATTGATTGTAAGTCTAACTAGCTTGGACAATAAGGCGGTTTTTTGAAGAAATAAGGTTTAATAATACGATTCACATTTGAAAAAATGTCAAGAAGCTGCCAAAAATTCTAAATAAGAATAGATTCCAGAGAAACTGTTAAAGGCGGCCTCTTAGTTCTACGTAAGCTTTTCATTCTACGTAGCTTTATTATCACACGAAACAAGTTGAGGATGAAATTAATACAAATAAATGCTTACCCTGTCTTCACTGGGCGGTCGCTCTTTAGATACCGTATTCGCTGGACTCGTTTCTGAAGAGTTTGTTGCTGGAATAAAAAAAACATTGAATGTATGTATTTTTTCATCTTCCAGCTATAATGTGTTGTATTCTTTCCTTATTACAAAATATCACGACGCTGGCCTATAGCGCGAAAGACTTCACACGCTGTCGAGAAAATCTCTAGGGCATTCAGGTTTCTTTCACCGTTTCAGCAGGCAGTCCAACAGTCGTATTACTAGGGAATTACTGCTTGTTTTTTTTTAATCGGGCAAAATTATGATGTAGTTAGGAAGTATTTAATTATTTTTGTACCTGAATGCGGTTGACTAGATACTCGAGGCTCATTCGTGTTTTCTGACTTCTGTTCGGTTCCCGGCTCAGATTCTGTTGACAGCTGCACATTTGACAGACGTTTTTTCTGAAAATAATATTTAGTATTAGTAAATAGAGCACATTACACTAATACAAATTAATTGAAAGAGTATTTACTTAAAAGAGAACTAAACCATACACAATATATGAAAACAAATTGTCACGCCCAGGCGTCGAAGTATTTCTCCGCATCACTGTCGTCTGGTAACGTGCCCAGAAGACTGGCAGCATTGCCATTGGCAGTATTAGTTACATATATAGTTATGGCGTTAGGCTCGCCCCCTATTACATGGGACCTAAACATACCGGCGAAGTGTGAGTGTACATTAGTACAGCTCTGTCTCCCTTCGGGGAATACAGGCGTGACGGTATGTTATGTTAGGCTCTAGACAGACGGACCGCATTTCAACTGCAATCCAACCGCAAATTGCAGTTCGGATGCAGTTTGAATGCAGTTAACAAGACTGATGTAGAACTGCAAACCAAACGTGCAGTCACAGTTCACACGATTGCACGCCGACTGCAATTGAACTGCATTCGGACTGCACGTTTGGTTTGCAGTTCTATTGCAGTCGTGTCAACTACATTCAAACTGCATCCGAACTGCAATTTGCGGTTGGATTGCAGTTGAAATGCGACACGTCTGTCTAGAGCCTTACTAATAATATATTTACAGAATTCAGAAGCTCAAAATGCTCGTCAGGTATTTCCCAAGAATTGGGTTGACGATGCCTGATATTCAGCCGAATCTGGTTAGATTTTAAGGGGACCCCAATATTGTTGTTGATAATATTTGACAGGACTTTCGTAGAATAATGTTGTTAACATCTTATAGACTAATTCGCTAGCTGATTTATCAATCTCATTAGTTTTGCGGTCCTTTGTGACTATTAAATTTGAGATATTGGAGTTTTCGATTTAGAAGATGAATAAGAATAATATATTTGCCAGAATACAAGTACGCACGGCTACTACATCAAGCCAAATCTAGTATCGACTGGCCTCGCAATGTAAATGCATTCCGCACAATGCGATGCCAGCCTATACTGGATTTGTATAGTTTGATATGTAGCCGTGTTTACAATAATTTGTCATGCTTAATGTACAGTGGGTTATAGCTGTTACCTGACCCACTTAGACGCCGCCGGCCCACTTAGGGTGGGTCAGGAAACAGCTATATCCCACTGTACATTACGATCAATCATACTCTACCAGATGACTGGAGTGCCAATATTGTGATCAGATTAGTGCCCGGTTAATGGATAGGCTCGCGAATTGTAGGTGTACATCTACATCTCTGCCTAACCCTCCAAATACAGGCGCGTAATGACGAGTATAACCAACTTACCAGATTCTCTTCCTGCATCTGTAACCATCGTCTGTCTTCCTCACTCTGATGTTGCTGTCTCGCCAACTCGGCTAGTAGTCTCCTTTCTACCGCCTGCTCACTGTCGCATTCTGGACTCTGTTGCGTACAGGATAAGAGTTAAAATTGGCTGTTTACAATCGCAAATACAAAAATATTTGATAGAATAATAACCACATAAAAATAAAATTCAATACGCTTTAGACCTTTTACTTTTTGTCATTTTGCGCTTTGGAAATTTTGCAACCTTGTCCTTTAAAACTTGCCCTGAAAGCGATCAGATTTGAACAAGATCAAGCAAAAGTCGTCATTTCTAGGAACAAAGTCGCTAAATTGGCAACACGGTATTGAAATGGTACGCTGACGTCACATTCAATCTAACCAGTAGCATAAATTCCACTTTTTAATAATTAAAATTATTAATGAAAACCCCCATCAAGTGTAAAAATAATGACAGCTATAAAGCTTACAAAATAAAATACTTATATTTGAATCACATGCATATTCCCTATTTAGGTAGCATACTGTTGCAGTACTTGCCATAAAAAAAAATATGACCTCAATAAGTGATAGCGTAACACTGTGCATTCATGTGACTTAATACTATAAATACATGGAACTAACATTGCTGTTAGTAACGATGCCAATTCCAGAATTTGTACAAATTATTTAAAAAAAAGTTTAGTAATTAAAGGTAATGTTATTGACCAGACATAATATGTAGTACCAAATATGGGAGCTTCAAGAAATTTTGAATTTAGTTAAACCAACAATGTTAGTTCATTTGTTTGACCAAATGTGAAATAGAATGAATAAAATATTCAAAACTATTTCACAAATGACTTCATCAAATTGAAAATTATTTCATAAAAATAAATAAAATAAAAAAATAAAAACCGACACTCTACCGGAGAAACCCAAATGACATAAGATCTGAAAACAAAAAACCAAAGACAAAGAAAAATAAATGCAAAATAAGTTTTATTTACAAATACATACACCTCGATTTTGGGAACAGGATTGGATATTAACAAAATGCTCAACAAATATTGCCTCGTGTTTTAATGATTTATCTACTTTTTGAAGTTAGATAATGAGGTATTAAGTACAACGGGACTAGAGCAGTCGTCAAACTGTTGAAGTTACAGGTACTATTTACATCAGATATTTCAAGTTTACTTCAGGCGATGTGCAACGATGTTTCTTTTAAAAATAATTACGAATGTAATGATTATCTTCAATATTATAAATAATTTGTAAGTTGTAAGGAAGGTTGTATTCCTACGAATTTTTTTTAGACCACCTCTCGGACCAAAGTAGGTTAATTTTTTTAATAAAAATAATGGGGGAACCATAATATTTATGACTGACATTGCCACATTTATACCTCACTCTTCACGTCTCAGCTCCTTTTAACACAAGCATGCATAATTCTAATATCTACACACACATACTAAATACTGCCGTCTTGTGCCGCATAGTATTAATTTTAAATGCAAAATTTTATACAAATTGGAAAAAAAAGAAGTTTTTTCGTGTTTAAAATTTAACAAATTAAAAAAATATTTTTGCGAGTAATTAATTTTGCATTTAATAATTAACACCGTTAGCTTAAATCATGCCGTCCAAATTAATCAAAATCTACGCGATCATTATTCCATTCACCTGCACGGGCTGTGCCACGCCGTGGACGTGTGACACCCCGGTGGACACCCCCTGTACCGCGCCGTGGACCGGCATCACGCCGGGTACCGGTGCCGGGCCGGCAGATGAGGCGGGGATGCCGGTAACCCCGGCCACGGGAACGCCGGCCACGGGAACCCCGGCCGTCGCTACGGCAGCCTGACACTCCATCCGCGACGCGAATATGACGTTCGCGTCAGCAGTTTGCACCATCGCCGGTCTGAATGCCGGCCCAGCCAGCTGTGGGGCCTGGGACGTCGCCACCTGTGCTCTATACATCATTGGCTGCGCCCCCGACACACTGTGCGTATAGATCTGCTGCCCATACGACATCGGAGGCACCACCCCCATTGGTTGCGAAGTGAAGCCTTGCACCTGTTGGAACGGCTGCGGGCTCGCAGACCTTAAGAATCCTGGGGGACCCTTAGCTGGTCGAGCCTGGCCGGGAGCGTACGGCACACCTTGAACGACTCCTACTGGTACTCCGTAAGCGGAGGGATGGGAGGCCGCCATACTGCTTTCCCGTCTGTACTGCGGCCGCGCCATCGCACGTTGCGCCGCGACCGCCACGCAACTCTTCACATTATCCCCTCCGAAATCGTATATCTCTTCGACTAAAGGCGGATCGGGTTGTGTGCGCATCTTGTTCATTACACTCGCTGCTAATTGAGCGTTCAACGCGCCTTGAACTGCAAACTGCCCTATGTCTTGATCCCTCCGAATCCTCGGAGGGGGAGACGCTGGCACTGAATGCTGGCGAGTGAACGGAGCGATCGGGACCGGTGAACCGCGATGGGAAATGCTCCCTCTGGCGTTACGTTCTAAGGAACCCATACGGATGGGGGCTCGTTCGACACTGGATAGAGCGCCTCTAGTATTCCTTTCTAAAGACCTAACGCGACTAGCATAAGAGTCTGATATTTCCGGTTCGATTGTAGGTGATGGCGAAGCGGTGTCTCCGCGCGGGGAGACGCTAGGGATATTCTGGCAAAGATTATCGCAGCTTTCACGGGCACCTACAACGACTGTCAAAGTTTCATCGGGGGGTTCAGAAGGGGTGGGGGTGGGGACGATAGGGTCGAGTTTCTGCAAGCTGGCAGCGGGTATAGGGGCAGTTTGGAGGGGTATGTCAATTTTGTCGTCGATGTCGTGGGTCTCCGGCAGGGTGTCGGCGAAGTCTACGGAGACAGTGTTGAATACCGAGGCGGGCGTGGTGTAGGCCTGCGGGTGCAGGGCCCGCGCCTGGTTCTCCCGCAGCAGGTGCGCGAGGACCAGCGGGTTCTGAGCCACTATGTACGTCTGGGCGGCGCCGCCACCCGCTGGGGTCTCGCTCACTGTACAACAAATTGGTGTTCAGTGTATTTTTAGCGGTGTTTAAATATAGCAGAAAAACAAGCGTGAGGGTCGCTTGTATTGCTCGAAGGGTTAGGCAGAGGTGTACTAATGTACACCCACAGTTGATCAAAATGTTTTAGAATTGTTACAATATTTAATTCGCAAGTCTAGTGGTCCAACGCGATTCGTTGTAGATACTAGCGTACTGGGTGTACACACGGCTACAGGTTAACCTATACAAATCCAGTTTAAGCTGATCTCGCATTGTATAGGCTTCTCATACAATAAGAGGCCTGCGTAAACTAGTTTTATGCAGCTTGATGTTTAGCCGGGTGTACATTAGTACTCTTTTGCCGGGAAAAACAGGCATAGAACAGAATTGACCTGAACAATTCTGTTCTATTCAAAATTAGCCATTAGTAGTGTGGATAACACGTTTTATTTTACATTTAAAAACGGACTTTAATTTTAATCAGTTACGGTTCATCAAATAAGGTACCTAAGTATTCCAGCTACGGTTTTTTATTTGTAAAACCTCATTAGTATTAAATAAACATAATTAATTATTACACTTTAGCAGTAGTAGTGCCTGCTGGCATGTCTACGTGTCAGCATGAATGGGTCGCACGACCGGGAAAGTACTACCCTCCCACAGAATATCCACGTCAAGTAGCAGTATGCATACTTAATGCATTTCGTACGGTAAGTGTGGAGTGCCGGAGTCCCAATTTCTCCCTCAGTCCCCTTCCTTCTCCTGTTCTCCTTCCCCTCTCCTTTCCTTAAATAGGCTAGGTAACGCATCTGCAACTCCTTTGGTTTTGTAGATGTCCTTGGGCGGCGATGACTACTAACCATCAGGTAGCTCGCCTGCTCGTTTGCCGAGTTATACAATAAAATAATTATAATTACCGGCAATGTTATTGGAGGGTCGCTGTGGCTTGGGCGGCGGCTCGTCGCTGACGGAGGCCGCGGCCACGCGCCTGTTCTCCCGCCGCATCGTCTCCCACGCTGAACTACGCTCTTCTTGTAGAATCTCACTAATACAACACCGAAATACATCATTATTTATTAACGTTTCGTTTCCTTCGGTTTTACTCGTACAAAAAGGATTTACTAACTATAACTCGGCTTATCAAGATGCACCAAATTTTAAGTTAGACCTCATCTAGGCTAAATGGCTTCCTGTTTAGACTGTACTCCCATTGTAAAGATTTTCCGCATAATTCAATGTGTAGCCGTGTGTACAGTCACCATCAAATATATCGGAGCGAACAGACTGTTAAATTAAACGAAAGGAAATTAAACGTTATTTCAATGGGATAAAATACACGTCAGAATGACAGCTGCCGTGTGTAGTGTTCATTCTAAAACATACTTTGTATCGCTGAGATATGGTTTAATTTCTCTAGTTGCTAAGATAATTATGAACAGTCTGTTTGCTCCGATATATTTGATGGTGACTGTACAAACATACAGACAGATAGATAGAAATTCTAAAAATTGTTGTTGGTTTGGCTTCTGTTAAAAACATGATCTAACCTGCGTTCCCATTGACAACAAAACATGTTGCAAAAATCTATCTTACTCTATCTAACTCTTAAAGAGTGAAAGGGATAGGTAGCTAGCTGTTTGCAACATGTTTTGTCGTCAAGGGGAACGCGGGGTAATAAAGTCCCCCCCATATTAGGTTTTCTTCAATATCTATCATGTACAGTGGGTTATAGCTGTTACCTGAACCACCCTAGGTGGGCCGGCGGCGTCTAAGTGGGTCAGGTAACAGCTATTACCCACTGTACAGACATCAATAAAATTATACCTACAGCCTGTTATAGCCTCTTTAGAGGAGACTCGTGCCCAGCAGTGGGACAATATATTAATGATGACGCGGTGATTGTGTATACTCACAAGAGAGTTTCTTTCAGGTGTTGAGCGGCGGGTCTCTGGCTGGGCTCGTAAGCCCAGCAGTGGGACACAATATATTGATATTGACGCGGTGTTTGTGTATACTCACAACAGAGTTTCTTTCAGGTGTTGAGCGGCGGGTCTCTGGCTGGGCTCGTAAGCCCAGCAGTGGCACACAATATATTGATATTGACGCGGTGATTGTGTATACTCACAAGAGAGTTTCTTTCAGGTGTTGAGCGGCGGGTCTCTGGCTGGGCTCGTAAGCCCAGCAGTGGCACACAATATATTGATATTGACGCGGTGATTGTGTATACTCACAACAGAGTTTCTTTCAGGTGTTGAGCGGCGGGTCTCTGGCTGGGCTCGTAAGCCCAGCAGTGGCACACAATATATTGATATTGACGCGGTGATTGTGTATACTCACAACAGAGTTTCTTTCAGGTGTTGAGCGGCGGGTCTCTGGCTGGGCTCGTAAGCCCAGCAGTGGGACACAATATATTGATATTGACGCGGTGTTTGTGTATACTCACAACAGAGTTTCTTTCAGGTGTTGAGCCGCGGGTCTCTGGCTGGGTTCGTAAGCCCAGCAGCGGGACATGACGGAGTACAGGCGAGGGGGGCAGCGCGGCGGCAGCGCCAGGCGCTCTCCGTTCTCCAGCTTACCAATCACATCGTTGTTCTTCACCCCACTGAAGGGCTTCACGCCGAGCATAAGGATCTCCCACATACATACACCTGTGGACAATTGGAATTGCAGAACATAGTCAAATATCGAGGAGAAATAACGAAAGTAAGTTTTATATTATTGTAATGATATGATAAATTGCAACCGCGACCTATATGCGGTAGTAACACTGTTGAGGTTCAAAATGGCCAATTCTCAAAATGTCCAACGGTGTCAAAATGTCCAAAATCCAAAATGTCCAATTCTGAAAATGTCAGTTGTCAATTTGAAACGCAAAAATTTAATTTGACGGCTCATTTGGTGTAGTTGATTAGTTTTTACGCCACGGGCTTGTGTGGTTGTAGGTTGTAGGTTAGATTCCCGCACGAAATAAATATTTTTTATGAAGCTAATTGTGTTCCGGTTGTTTTTCTTTTTGCTCGGCTCTTTGGCATAGCGTGATATTAAATCACAATAAAAGTCCCGTTAAAATCGGTCTAGCAATTTCGGAGATTAGCCGGAACAAACAACCAGACATATAGACAAAACTTTTAAAATTGTTCATTTGTAAGTAGGTACCGTATATACTTTCATGTCATCATCATCAGCCCATACTCGTCTACTACTGGACGTAGCCTCCCCTAGTGAACGCAACAGAGCCCGATCTTCGGCTTTCCTCAGCCAGTCACTGCCAGCTGCCTTTTATGTGCATGTAGTAAAAAGCCGATTTTTTTTATTTGAACGTTTGTTAAGGGAGCCACAATAGTGCAGAAAATCCTAGTAGAGCAACATTTTTGAAAAGATTTAAATGCGAACGTACCGAACATCCATACGTCGGAGGCTGAGGTGAATCTCCTGAAGTTGATAGACTCTGGTGCCATCCATTTTATGGGCAGCTTGCCGCGCGACGCCTTGTAATACGACTTGTCCTCCACCATCTTTGATAGGCCGAAGTCCGCTAGCTGCGTTGTGAAAATACGAAATTTTTGTAATACATACACATATAATTATGTAACACTACTACACATATATACGTTATATATACGTTGCAGAAGACCGAGTTCAATGGAGAGAGCTGGAGGAGGCCTATGCCAAGAGGCACGCCGAATTGCGAGATATATTATAATAAATAAAATGTTCACAAAGAAATGAATTTTCTAATTAAAGAAAATTTCTAGTGAAAGAAAAATTCGATCTCAGGCAGGGTTTGAACCTGCGTCCCTCTGGTTAAGTACACCAGACGCTTTACCAATTAAGCTACCGAGACCACTGCCTGTGATGTCGAATTTCTCTTCCACCTTCTACGTCTTGAGGCGACGTCGGCACCATCTATTGAAGACATTACTATGTCTTTCAACCAACACGACTGCCTTTACAGGTAGTTCAATGTCGAACGATGTTGCCTTACCGTATTATGCTTATTTTTTATTATTTTTTTAGCATTAAATATTGCGAAATTTTCACAAAGAAATGAATTTTCTAATTAAAGAAAATTTCTAGTGAAAGAAAAATTCGATCTCAGGCAGGGTCTCGGTAGCTTAATTGGTAAAGCGTCTGGTGTACTTAACCAGAGGGACGCAGGTTCAAACCCTGCCTGAGATCGAATTTTTCTTTCACTAGAAATTTTCTTTAATTAGAAAATTCATTTCTTTGTGAAAATTTCGCAATATTTAATGCTAAAAAAATAATAAAAAATAAGCATAAATAAAATGTATTAAATCAAAACTGTTAAATTGCATGTAGTTCGGAATAAAAGGGCTTTATTATTATTATTACTACACATATAATTATATAATGAAAATTTGTCAATGTAGACTGCCTCATGAGTCCAGTAGTCCTAAACGCGACTGCTGCACAAAAAAAACTAAACATACCGGCGAAATGTGGGTATACTTTAATACACCTCTGCCTAACCCTTCAGGGAATACAGGCGCGAAGATGGTATGTGTGTAATACATACATACAGTCACGCCTTTTTCTCAAGAGGGTAGGCAGAAACTACAGAACGCAATTTGCTAAGATTATTTCATTACTACCGAATACTACTACTACTAATTATTACGAATACTATACTATTACCGAAACATACCGGCGAAATGTGGGTGTACATTAGTACACCTCTGCCTAACCCTTCGGGGAATACAGCCGTGATGGTATGTTATGTTATTTCATTACTGGAAAGAAACTACAGAACGCCTTTTGCAAAAACTCGCCTGGACCAATTTACCCAACATCAAACCCTATCTTAGTCCAGTCCAGATTTTTCTCTCAGCATCCCATTCAAAAAATGATTAAAAACAGAACGTTTTATAATAAAAAAAAATTGACAGTAATTTTTATTTATTATTATAGTACGTACACACGGCTTCTCATCAAGCTATTCAAATCCAGTTTAGACTGGACTCTCATTATAAAGGTTTTTCGTTCAATTCAAGGCCAGCTTATAATGGTTTTGTATAGCTTGATGTGTAGCCAGTAAAAATAAATAAAATAACTAACCTTAACACAAGTGGGCGTGGAGACGAGCACGTTTCTAGCGGCTATGTCTCTGTGCACGAACTTCTTGCTCTCCAGGTAGCTCAGCGCGGTAGATAGCTGGTATATGTACAGCACTAGCGTACATGTCTCTAGTCTGAAACAATAATAAAAACACATAAACATAACATACCATCACGCCTGTATTCCCCGAAGGGTTAGGCAGAGGTGTACTTAATGTGTATGTTTCGGTCCCATGTAATAGGGGGCGAGCCTATTGCCATTAACCGGGCTCAAATCCAGACTCCGAGCTGCTACTGAGAATTTCATAGAAAAACCCAAAAACACTGCTCGACCTGGGGTTCGAACCCAGGACCTCTAGCGTAGCAGTCGCGTTTAGGACCACTAGACTAATGAGGCAGTCATACAGGATCACCTTTTATTCAGTGCGCAAACTTTGTCGAATTAAACTTAAACGAATTTCATTAAACACCAATTTTTTATTTTGATATGTCTTAGTACATAAAAATAAAGTTATCGTTAACGAACGCTGTCTACTTTGAAACAGATTTTCATGGCTAACTCGCCAGCGCGCGGCGAAGCGGGCGTGTTTAAGGCGCTGACAACACCCAAATAGGCATATTTTAAACAAGTTTTTAGCCAAATCCATAAAGTTTGTGTCAGCGAAAAAAATTTATGTTAATCTTGAACATATTCCGGAGAAAACTGTTGCTTTGAAAACACGATTTTGAAAAGTTTTCTCGATCCAAAAAAATTGTAAACTAACCTCTTAAAACGAATTTTAAACAAAAATATCTGTATTACTAAGCAATGCACGTTGGTAAAATTAATAACAATAACGTATCATATTTAAATACAGAACTTGGTTGCTTTATATTTTCGATAACTTAAGTTTTTTTTTAGTAATTAATTGTTTTATGGTTTTGTAAAAACCTGCGAGTGGCTGCGAGGGTCGCATCACCGCGCTTCTCTTTCTTTTCTATGCAATCCGACAGTGATCGCATAGACGTGCTGCTAGACGGACCTATGTCGCTTCGCTCCGCGCGCTATCCGTTCATTACGTATTTTGTTGTTTGACAATTTCAAACATAAACATACCTCAAAACATATTACATATGTCTTTTTGTATTTTTTAGGTATTTTTTAGGCATTTTTCATTATTAAGTTATTTTAGTGGAGGAAAAATACGACATGCGGGCAGGATTCGAACGTGCATCTTCTGGTTACGTACACCAGACGTTAAGATGTATTTTGTTCCCAAATAAGATTGAAAGATGTAAAGACATTGGTAAAGGATATGGTTGAACTATAACTATAGTTCAAATATAAATAAAGTTCTAAGTAGTAAAAATATTTGCTGTAGAAATGGAAAACGTACAAAAATGCCAGCCCAAAAAGCGCTTTTATACTAACAAACAAAAACATGTCATGAAAGTAATAAAAAACAACAATTTTTATAGTGTCATAATGTCTTATTGGCAAAACAGATACACGAATGAAACTATACGCTATTTGCTACAAAGGATACCGTAATTCATCTACATTGGTAGTGTTCGGTTGGCCTAGTGGTAAATGCAACGATTGAGAATTCAGAGTCTCAAGTTCGATACCTGTTGGTGACAAGTGCAGTTTATTATTGTTGTGATCTTTTTTATTTTATTTTTAGTTTTTATAATAATTATTAATATATTTCCTAGAATTATTTCATTTTCATTACAGTAAAAAGAGACGTTTACTTTTACTTACTTAATATGGCAAAAAGCTATTAAGTGTAGAAAATATTGTACTATTTTTTGTTGCTTGTATTCTTCAATAGCATCCAGAGATAAAAAAATATAGTACCCGGAAACTCCGAAAGTCAAAATAATATTTTTATAGCCACGGGAAATCATGAGAAATAGATTTTTATTTATTTATTTCAGGCAACAGAGCCCATGTATATATAATACTATAATACAATACAATAAATCTTAAACTAATAACAAATAAAATATCAAACATTGTACCTACATATAAAATAAGAATAAACACTATTTCTCGCGAACCGCTGGCGTCGTGTGTAGCGCGGTGTCCGGTAGCCGGCCTCGCACAGTGGAACGAATGTATGGGAGAGGTCGGACATTCGCACCTCAAACATTTTTTTTTAATTTAAAAAACTAATTATGTACTTACTTGACTATCTCATGCCTTCAGAATTTGTTCTGACAAATTTTCTCCTATCTCTCGTATTAAGGAGTTATTTAAACATTTATGAAATTTCATCAAGAAAATGACTTTATTGATCACTCTAATTTCTGATTCCGGCCTTGTTGTGGTCTTCGCTAATATACTACACATATCAAGAGCTGCATTTAGTTTTAAGACACACGGTGCGCCAAACGTGCACTTTAAGAGATATAGGATAATGAAATATATATTTTTTTAAATTTTCTTATAATTATGTTTACTTCGATTTATTTAACCGTAAATAGGCATATTGCCTATTTACAGTCAGAGGATATATATGTGTATTTAGATTTAAACGAACATAGCGTTTCAAAACACAAAATATGTATTGTAACGGTTTTCACTATCATACTACGCATATCAAGAGCTTTATTTAGTTCTAAGACACATGGTGCGCCAAACGGGCACTTTGTGAGTTATAAGGTAGTTTATATTTATTACAAGAAAAAATATATTTTAGTTTAATTGATTTATCATTAGACGTACTCGTCAAAAACTTCGAGAACAGAGTTCCCAATAGATATAGAAATGGGCGCGACATGGGCATTCGACATGATTTTTGTCTTGGCCATGTTCATCGTAAGACCCACTTGTTGGGAAACTCTGTCGAGGTCATTGAGCATTGTGCTGAGCTACTGCAGCGATTCTGCGATGGCTAAAATATCGTCGGCAAATCGAAGGTGAGTGATATACTCGCCATTTATGTTAATGCCAAAAGCCTTTCCATTTTAGAAGCTTGAAGACATCTTCCATTGCAGAGGTAACCAGTTTCGGGGAAATAACGTCTCCCTGTCTAACACCTCTCTGCAACGGAATTGCCTCCGTACACTGTTCCTGTACTCGGACCGACATGGTGGCGTTTTTATATAAGCACTTCAGCACTTTGATATACCGATAGTCAATGTGGTACCGCTGCAGAGATTGCAGCACCGGCCAAGTTTCAATCGAATCAAAGGCTTTCGCATAGTCCACAAACGCTAAGCATAGTGGCAGATTAAATTCCTCGGTCTTCTGTATAATCTGCCGCAGCGTAGTATGTGGACTATGGTACTAAAACCTTTTCGGAATCCGGCTTGTTCGGGAGGCTGAAAGTCACCAAACCTGCGCTCGAGACGATTCGTGATAACCCTGGAAAACAACTTATAGACATGGCTCAGAAGCCAGATTTGTCTATAATTCTTTAATAAGGTGTTATCACCTTTTTTAAAGAAAAGCACCACCTGGCTTCTGTTCCATCTGGGACAAACTGTCCAGTTAAGTAGGTCCAACTCCGAAAAGGAGGTCACTCATCGAATCCGACTCGGCTGGGCAGCGTTCGGGAAACTTCGCAACGTCTTTTCGTCGGGATTACCGCAGTGCCTTAAGACAAAAGTCTTTTACCAGTGTGTATCACCAGTGATGACCTATGGCGCAGAAACGTGGTCTCTCACTATGGGCCTCATAAGAAAGCTCAAGGTCGCTCAGCGAGCTATAGAGAGAGCTATGCTTGTCATTTCTCTACGCAACCAAATCAGGAATGAGAAGAACTAAAGTTTTCGACACAGCTCAAAGGATAAGCAAGCTGAAGTGGCAGTGGGCGGGGCAGTCTATGGGGGACCTACCCTAGTTACTACATGCTGGTCAAAGAAAAAAATCAGTGCTATCCAGCCAAAGAAGATGTTACAAGAACAGAAAGCTCTGCAAAAATCAAATTGTATGCCCTGATGGAACACACTACGATAAGACTATAAGTTTTTAGAAACCCCTGTTTCGGAGTTTTTATAGAACATCTGGCCAAAATATTTATAGTGAAAGACGAGTGAAAATGACTGATCCAATCTGTCTAGTAACTTTTAAGAGTTAATTAGAAGGAAACCAAAAATATAAAGATATTTACAAATATGAATTGAGTTCCCTACACGCTCGGATTCGTTCAATGGAATTAAAGCATCGAGCCGGCCCTATTTAAGGAACCGGTTCTTTCGGTTCCGAAGTCAAGCTGGAACCGGGTACCCGGTTTTTTCGGTTATTTGGTTTTTTGATAAATTCAAGTGAAAAAAGTGGATAAGCTGTGTTATCTTTCTTTTATATAGATTTTCTACTATCAAAACGAACAATGTCCTAAGTAGGAAGCTTTTCTCTGTTTGAAGGTTTTCAAAATATCATTTATTTTATTATTATTATTTTCAAAGTCTCTGCTTTACTCGTCGGAGAACTTCCTCATTCGTAACATTTCAAACGCCTCTATACGTTTCCTGAGGTCTTCTTTAACCGTCAAAGCCTCCCATCCGTATAGAAGGATGGGCCAGATAGAACAGCGAAGCATTCTAATACGCAAAAGAAGATTGAGGTTACAGTTGCAGAGAACACGCTTCATCCTGTTAAAAGATCTGCTAGCGATTTCGATACGGGTTTTTATTTCCTGCTCACTCTCCCTAGATGCATTTAACCGCGTACCAAGGTATTTGTAATTTTTTACCTCCTCAAATTTGTGTCCATTAACAGAAATACACGTGTCTGGATATTGCGGTTTGGCTGAACCGACCATGACCAAGTAGGTTTGAGTTTGGCCTATCTCCTTTACATTCTTGGATTTGCTTTTTCGAATATTTTGTTCATCTTTCTTACAGGATGGATGTTAAGTCGGAGGCAGGCAGTAAGTGGCAGGTTAGGTCGGATGATGAGAAGAGACAAGTAGCAGATAGGAAATCGTATGTTCAGAATGAGTTTAGACGTAGATTAGGTTTAATAGTAAACTAGTATTTTAGTAGTAGTAGAAAATTATTGTTCTCTGATTCTGCAGTTTCAGTTGAAATTACTGGCTTAAATAAAGATTTGATTGAACGTTGTTCCACAATTTTACAAGCCTTATCCTCGGGTTTTAATATTGATTCGGATAAATTTAATGAATATCCTTTGGAAACCGCGCGACTTTTAATTCAAGAATATCCGTGGTTTATTCTCCCAGCTTCCGTTCACAAAGTCCTCATCCATGGTGCTGAAGTAGCACAGTATGCTTTACTATCTATCGGGGAATTATCCGAAGAGGCAACAGAATCTAACAACAAATATTATAAGGCCTTCAGACGGGATCAAAATGTCGCGAGTACTTACGAATACGGACTTACTTAACAGACTTCCTCTTACTTACTTAAGAGACTCAGCTCCGACCCATTCATTACTGGTCTTCGGAAACTTCCCCATAAGAAAAAGAGCGTTATGTCGAGGCAGGTTTTAGATTTATTAAGAACTAGCTTTCCGCCCACAACTTCGCCCGCGTGGACAACACGATTTTGATTGGTCCTTTCTCAAAGTCTAATCTATTTTTGTACCAAATTTCGTCAAAATCCAAACGGACTTTCATCCCCTATTTCATCCCCACGCAGTTTGAAATTTGAAAAACCCTATATCAATTTTTTTTTTCTTATCAAGTGCCTAAACACAAAGTTTAAGCGTTTATCTTCAACAATGACAAACTCCTATACAATTTTTCATCCCTTATTACAACCCCTTTTTTTTATTACAACCCCTTTTTTACGACAAAACGCAGCTTATATCCTTTCCCAAGGTCTAATCTATTTTTTACCAAATTTCATCAAAATCGGTTCCGAGGTTGGGCTTCAAAGCATGACTTTGTTTGGAGTTCCATATGAACTTTCATCCCCTCTTTTATTCCCACACAGGTAAAAATTTTAAAAACACTGGAACAAATTTTTACTTCTTATCATGTGCCTAAATTCAAAGTTTCATCGTTTTATCTTCAACAATGACCAACTCCCATACAAATTTTCATCCCTTATTTCAACCCCTTTTTACAACAAAGCGTAGTTTATATCCTTTCCCAAGGTCTAGTCTATTTTGGTTCTAAATTTCATCATAATCGGTTCCGGGGCTAAACTTGACTTTGTTTGGACTTCTAAACGAACTTTCATCCCCTATTTCATCCCCACATAGGTCGAAATTTCAAAAACGGTAAAACTAATATTTATTTATTTCTTATCAAGTGCCTTAATATAAAGTTTCATGGTTTTATCTTGAAAAATGACGAACTCCCATACAAACTTTCACCCCCTATTTCAACCCCATCAAGACTATTTTTTGTAATAAAAGGTAGCCTATGTCCTTTCTCAAGCTTTAGTCTATCCCAGTACCAAATTTCATCAAAATCGGTTGAGTGGTTTAGGCGTGACAGACAGACAGACAGAGTTATTTTCGCATTTATAATATTAGTAGAGATTTAGTATAATTTAAATTAGGTTGATTGTTGTAGTTAGTTGTGGTTATGTTGACGTTTGAAAATAAGATGTTAGTTTTAGTTTTCTTGTCTTTTGTTGTACATAATATGTATAATATATAAAAGAATACATATTTAATGATAACCCTTTCATGAATAGCTTTAATATCATAATCACATGTATTTCCGAACGAGGGAGAATAAATCTCAAATATTAATAATTTAAATTTATATTGAACAGTACATATATGTACAGTTAATTGTACATAATGTATTAAATTATGTAAATAAAGCATTAATGTAATAAGTGAACCATTTTTTTTATTATTTACCCTTCAGAAAAAATCCTATTTAACAAGTTTAATAAAGTAAGGTATTTATGACCTCGCTTGTAGGGCACTTGGACCACCGTGCGCAGGCGGAATCTTGTTTGTTAATAAAATAAACTCATAAGTACCTGTTACATTATATATAATAGGCAAACATTATATACTAATACAATTTTTGTAGGCGAAAACCTCCTTATTTTAAAGTCGGTTTAAAATATATGGGTCTAGCTCAGGAGGTCCCCGCATGTGGAATTAGGAGTAGAAAATGATTACTTTCAATAATATACATATTATTATTATTGTCTTATTATGACTGCCTCATTAGTCTGGTTGTCCTAAGCGTGACTGCTACGCTAGAGGTCTTGGGTTCGATCCCCGGGTCGAGCAAAGTGTTATTGGGTTTTTCTATGAAATTCCCAGTAGCAGCTCGGAGTCTGGATTTGTGCCCGGTTAATGGCAATAGGCTCGCCCCCTATTACATGGGACCTAAACATACCGGCGAAATGTGGGTGAACATTGGTACACCTCTGCCTAACCCTTCGGGGAATACAGGCGTGATGGTTTTATTGAATGATGGTATGTTATATATAAATAGATAATATTATACAAAAAACAAACAAATGAATAGTGTATTTAAAAATAATGAAAATTTTGCTAGTAAGTATACTGACGTGTGAATCCAATACACTGTAACTCGAGTTACAGTGTTTTGCCTTAACCCTTTGACGTATATGGGACACCCGTGTCCCCAAATTTAAATGACATTATTTAGCTGTCTTGGAGATTATTAAACATTAACTCTATGTTTTAAATATTGTTTCCAAACGCATCTTTAATTTGACGCCAAGTTGGTAGCTGTGCGCGTGAAAAAAAGTAAAAAAGTGACCACATGAAGTTTGGTAGTTCCGCGCGCTCTTTGAAAATTGTTTCAACATAAATAATAGTCTGGGTTAGATATATTTTGGTAGCTATAAAGTGCTAAATTCATTACAATGGTAAGTAAGTATGCTTATTTTATTGATATTTTTTACAATTTATTACGATAATATGTATAATATTTGATTTGAAGTTGCGGGGACCTATATGTCCCAATATGCGTCAAGGACAAGTTCATATAACATTTTATGATCATGGATTATTTTTATTGTTACATATATATTGTCCAAAAATTAATGTAAATAAAGGAACAATATTATTTTCTCTGACAGATAATGAAATTGAAAAATATTTGGTGGCCGACATCAGCGATTGGAGACGCTCTCGTTCTAGACGAAGAATACCGAATGTTCATTGAACAAGGTATCGATGCGGGATCATCAGATGCCATTACTGAACCTGCCAATATGCCGCAACCTACCCTTACTACTTCTATATCACCACCTAAAACACCTTCTGGTATCACAATCCCAAACTTTCATTGCAAAAAGTACTCGTTTTATGTATTATCCCTACATTTTTACAGAAACTAAATTTGAATACGGAGAAATAAATATCTTCTAGATATTATATTTTACGCATGTTCTGATATGCAAAAACAAGCCCAAAACCTTGATGTCACATGCCCGGAATTGTCTGTAAATACAATAGTAGACCTGTTGGACCAGAAAAAGGTTACTTATGACATCGACCGAAAATCCAAGATAAAATATTATTTACGCTTATTATTTTTTGCTCGATATTGCAATGAACAATGCCTACACAATTTATGTACAATTGCACGACGCACATCTCATTGAGGGAACGATGATTTCGTCCTTAGAACGACATGTCGTAGCTAGTGCAAAGATAGGAGATTTTTCGGTAAGAAAAAATGCCTTACTGGCCATGTCAATGACAAAAAAGAGGATTTTTACTTCCAGTAGAAACTGTTTGGCTGCTTTCCATAGCTACATAAATATATTTTTTAAATAAATGACGGTCTATTATTCTATATATAACACCTATAACCCAAAAAGTAGGTAATATGCAATGTAAAAAAATATGACAAATATTGTCCTTTAGTGCATATTGGGACACAGTTGTCCCTAAGGTTTTCTAGAAAACTATAATAAGAATTATTATTTTTTAGATATATATGCTCAAAATACATAGTAATTAATATAATAATACTACTATTTGCCAAAAAAGGCAATAGGGTTAGGTTTATGCGTCAAAGGGTTAATAGCGCTCATTTGATTATTTCGAGGCAGTTACATATCCCTATATTAATATTTTTTAATTTTATAGAACGTAGAAGGAGATATGAGCACATACAAAACACTGTATTTTAGTTACATTTATGGTTTGTTATGGCATAACACTGTGATTGAAGATACTGTGTTTTGGTTGAATAAGTTTATGCGAGATTAGTTGAAATCCTGAGATACAGTGTTTTGGATAACCAAACACACTGGAGACGTCGCGCTCGGCGACATGTCCCTATGCGTGAGCTCCACGCTTAGTGGTCGTGAATCACTGCTCTTGCTTGGACGCGCGGACGGTGTTTTGAACGACACCGCGTACGTTGCATTCGTTTAGATAAGTTTGTTTGACTGTGTAACAACAATAACAATGAGTGGATACCGTAATAGTGTATTAGTAAAATTGTCACAAAGCAATATAAAACATCACAACAACTATTAAGTCACAAAGAAATGATCAAATTCAGTAATAATTCTAAAGCAGCATTCCCCTAAGGGTATAATACTCGTATTCACAACCTGAAAGTCATAGAATTCAGAAGAAATAAATTAATAATATTTATCAGGAATGATTATAACGCAGATTTTAAAGAGATATCGTTTTGAAAAAGAATATAGAACTTGAATTGCAGAAAAGGGTATAACTGATCTTTTGGAAGAGGTTCAGAGGTAGGTTCCTAACCTAGAGGTATTAGCAAGACAAAAAAAGAGAGTTATTAGCACTGTGCAAGTCAATGCCTCAAACAAAAACAGTTTTTTTATGAAAATCTTATTGTTTCGGAATCATCGGATTTAATATAGTAGGAAAACCCTAAGACTTCAAAGTAATTTATAGACTGATTATATATTAGAACGTTGATCTCATTGCTAAATTGTTCCATATTTTTTTACTATGTTAGTATTATAATAACTATGAATGTTAAGTTAATTTTTGTTTGTTTTTAGTTGAAATTTCTTGAGTTGAGATTTTGTTAATTTTGTGTTTTTGTTCTTATTTCACTAAATATGTGATTAATATTTTATCTTTCGTGTTATTGTAACTTGATTAATATTTTGAATTTTATTTATCTTAAAATTTGGTTCGGAGAGATAATTACTTGAAAGGATTCTTTTGTTTTTATTGTAATAAACATTTTTAAAAATTAACCTAGTTCTATTTTTTAATATTTTTCTTATTTATGTTCTTTTTGACGCTTTATTATTGCCTATTGTTGTTAAGGCAATACACTGTATTTAAAAATACAGTATATTGCCTTAACAATAAAAGCTCTGTTCCCATAAAACTAATACACTGTAACTAAACATACAGTGTTTTGCTAAAACAATCGTTAACATTTTCTTCAAGTTTTATAGAGACAATACACGTTTACTTAGATAATTCTAATAGTATGGATAGTATGGTTCTGAAATATATATGGCTAGATAAAACGTAAAAATACCTTTAATTTGGTATATAACACATAATATAATTTTATAATAACATTACCAAAACATACTAAAAACTAAAAAAAGTTTTAAAAGCCCTTTTCACGAAATAGATATTTCTGAGATACAGTGTTTTGGATTTACACGTCAGTATAAGTAGTGTGGGTTTTTATTTTCCTTTAGGTATAGTGTTTTTAATTCATTTTAAATAAAGTTGCATATAATAATTAATATTATAATAACTATTCATACTGTTCTAATTTGTTTCTAGTTTTTAGTACAGAGCAATAAATACAACACAGCGCCATCTATTGACTCATTGTTCATTATTGATTTTGTATCTTATTTGATAGTTCGCTTCATCACCGTCGGTTTAAAAAGGAGCGCTAGATAATCGGAGCAATAGTAGGCGTGGCCCAAATACCGAAACGTCGATTTCTGTTAGCTGTTGTCAGCGCCTTAAGTACTTACACATCAGCTGTGCGCTCGTTCGACTCGCCAACGTCGTCGTAGGTACGGCGGGTTACATTGTATCAGTACATTGACCGTAAGGCGTAATAATATTGGAATCAAATAAGTAGCTATTTACAATAATCATCATCATCATCAACCCATTACATTGTCGCACTGCTGGGCACGGATCTCCTCTCAATACGAGAGGGATTAGGCTATAATCCGCCACGCTAGCCTACTGTGGGTGGGCAGACTTCACATGCCGTCAAGAAAATCTCTCAGGCATGCAGGTTTCCTCACGATGTTTTCCTTCAACGTTTAAGCGCGTGATAATTAATTATTAATACGCACATAACTCCGAAAAGTCAGAGGTGCAAGCCTTGGATTCGAACTCGAGACCTTTGACTTGGCAGTCCAATGGTCATATCACTAGGCTATCACTGCACTATTTACAATAATGTTCAATCAAAAATAAATTAATCGCTAAAATTGTTAATTAAAAATAATTGCTTACCCCTAAATGTCACTAAACACCGTATTTTAATAATTGTTGAATAACCACCAAGGTAGGTACATTGTACAGTCCCACACATGTGATCAATGCAACATCCATCGGCAAGATGTTGACTTCGCGGTGATTTAGAAGCCACTCTCTTAAGTCTTGGGGTGGTTCTGGGTTTGGGTCTTTCATTAGAGACCGTGGGGTTACAGATCCCATGGGCTGGCATGCGAGTATGCTCTCCGTGGCATACCTACATTCTGCGAGCTACTCGTAAATTTTAAGCACTTTTTAAATACACTCCGTTCACTGGCACCATAAAACACGCTTACATCGTGACCGGCAGGTACAAGTACAACACACGCGCGGCGGCGGCGCACGGTGGGCTGAAAATCGGCTTTCATAGACATAGCGATTTCAATTTGCAAGTGCCGGATTTTTTGCCGGATATCGCTTCTATTAGTTATTACTATATTCAAAAATGACACCAGAGTTAATTCTGTACAAAAACGAAGGAATTATAATTTTTTTAAGAAAAAATTGTAAGGAGCTGGTATTAAAAAGTTAATTATCTCGTAAACAGCAAGGAAAACCGTAATATCCTTACAGGTGGTTATAGTACTAATTATTTATGATTTTTTGACATATGTCATATAACGGTTATCGCTGCTAATTTTTTTTTAAAAATCGTCAAAATATTTTTATTTATTTTTACATATGAAACGGTTCCTTTTAGTGACTTAATTAAGAACATTGTTAATTATGAAGAATGTTATTTACCCAAATATTAAAAATATATAAAACAAGAAAAATATTTTAAAAAATAGCAAAAATAGAAAAAAAAATCAAATATTATACATTTTCCTTATCACTGTCGTTCTCGGACTCCAATTCTGAGTCAGAATCTAGATTGGATATATCTAAAAACTCGAACTCAAAGTGAGTTCGAGTTTTCAGTTCGACCTGAAACTGAATTTTTGCGAGAGTTTCAGCAAAAAAGCTCTGCTTTCTCTTGGCATCTCACTTAGGCCTTTGTGCACTTAGGAAAGGATCCGAAGAAACAACAAGCATATTTAAGATATCTTGATTAGAATCTTGCCTGCTTCTTTTCCGCGAATGATATTCCCGGAACCTCCTAAAATCTCTGTTTCGAGACTCTGAGGCTTCTTCCAAGAGAGTCCGAAATTGCACAATATAAGTTTTCTCGATTATATCAGCCTCGTGTATTAATAATTTATGTACGGTTGACGACATGTAGTACCAGTCATACAATTCCACATACTTTTCTGCTGTTTTGCGGGCAAAATCTTTAAATTTTATTCTCGCCTATCAATCTCGATCTTCTCGCCAAATGTTATCGCTTGCAAATATTTTAGTAAGATCTTCGTCCAACCCGGTAATAGCTGCAGTTTTATTGGGATACTCGAAAAACTTTCTAGCGGTATTCACGCCATTGGTAGTTCCCGAGCCTTGTTTCACAACATCAATCACCAGATTGAGCTGAACTTGAATTTATTTTGAATACATTTTGTATTTCATTACTTCTCGCTGCTCACCGTTTGAAGTCGAGCCTATACGCAATATGTAACAGATATTCCATACAATTTATACGTGCGTGTAGGGATGATAAGCCAAATTTGTATATGTCAGCACACACAGTCTTTGATGTTACAACATCTAAGCGGTTCATTCCCGTAGGTTTTGCTAAGCACAGGTAGCACGATGGATTTGATCTGGCATCAGAAAGGTACGTGCAGACTTTGGTGTCGATCACTGTCATAATTAGTTGATGAGTCACCATGTTATTATTATGTACTGCACTCTGTGGGGATAAAGGCCCGAATTTCATCATCCATTTGTTTTTTGAGACCGATGACAACTGCTTCGCTCTCCTTTACAAAAGTTAACTGAACTGGGCGTCAATACAAAGTTGAGCATGGTTTTCGGTTCATACAGTATTATCTCCATCTGTCAGTTTTAGTGGCACCAAGGAGGTCATGAAAATGCTTGCATCATCTTGCTCACCCTCCATTTTCTGCTTGTATCGGCTTTGGTTGGAAGCACCATCAAATCCCCACTTGGATATACGCTTTAGCTGCTTATTTTGCACATCGGCATTGTCAGAAAGACTTTGAAGGATCCTCGTCACCGTGATGTCAAGTAAAGCTTAAAGTGTAATCCTAGCCGTGGAATCCGTAACTGACACTGAATGCTTTGGGGGGTAGCAATCAAGCTTAGTTTGTTGCACTTTATAGTAGGATGGATAAATATCCATAGCACCTTCCCGAATGGCAGCCTCTCGCAAAGTAATATATTGCCACTTTGACAGTTTTAGTGAAAGGAGCAATCCAGCGCTTTCTCTGCTGTAAATATGACTGTTTTTACTGATGTCTTAAGCGTTTCTTTAATTTTAATAACTGCTTCAGGCTTTTTCAACATGTATTCGATCACAGATGCCATATCCTCATGCCCTTCTTTTAAACGCGCTGTAGCTGCATATGCCAATTCACTGAAGTCTTCGCCTGTATGATCATCAGATCTTCTCTTTTTCTGTTTACTTCCCAAATCTTCGAATGGTTTTCGAGACCTTTTTGTCATTGTTCCAACGGATGATGATGGCTTTAATTGAAAGTCTGATTGTGCTCTTGGTATTTCATCAACAGTTCATTCTAGATTAACTAAAGTTTGCACATAACTTGGCCAATTAATATTTGCTTGCAGCCAATTTCCGTACAGTCTTCTGAAGTTATCAAGGAATCGGTTAGATTTCATCCACCTCTGTAAAGCAGAAAGGCTCACTTCATGATTAAATGAAGTACTCTCACTTTTTAGAAGACAAACAAGTCTAAACTGGTGATTAAACTTTCCATTTTAAGATTTTATAGTCACAGAGCAAAAAAATTGTGTTAGCAGTTGCACAGATGTGATCAATATAAATTATTAATTAAAATTTTAGCCCTTTTATTGCAAAACGTCGATAATTAGTTAACTACCCTCATTAGAGTTTTGAAAGATGAGCTAATAAAAAATTATAATCGTCAAAAAAAAACTTAGAACTCTTAACACAACTAATCAACAAATTAGCTTACTTATCAGAAATCATTAACAATCATTTAATCATCATTTTCAGACTTCAGACAGTTACAAACAATACCACTTACTTGGTACCAAAATACCAAATAAACATATGTTTTTACAAATTTTAAAACTCATTTTGTATTGATACATAGGTATCTAGCTCAAACATAGTTGTGTAAGTGTGGATGTACGCTAAACCTCTGACTAATCCTTCGGGAATATAAGGATGATGCTATTTTATGTTACGTTTTATTAAAAGTCTGTGTTCCTCAACTTAAACACTAAAAGGAACCGTTTCATATGTAAAAATAAATAAAAATATTTTGACGATTTTTAAAAAAAAAATAGCAGCGATAACCGTTATATGACATATGTCAAAAAATCATAAATAATTAGTACTATAACCACCTGTAAGGATATTACGGTTTTCCTTGCTGTTTACGAGATAATTAACTTTTTAATACCAGCTCCATACAAATTTTTCTTAAAAAAAATATAATTCCTTCGTTTTTGTGCAGAATTAACTCTGGTGTCATTTTTGAATATAGTAATAACTAATAGAAGCGATATCCGGCAAAAAATCCGGCACTTGCAAATTGAAATCGCTATGTCTATGAAAGCCGATTTTCAGCCCACCGTGCGGCGCGGGGCTTGCGCGGGAAAGCGATTAGACGCGACGTCACGGCAGCGGGTGCTCGGAGCGGACTGGCGGGCGGCCACCCCTGAGGTGCGCAGGCGCCACCCCGCCACCGCGCCCCCGGGTGCACCCCCGCTGTAGCCATGGTCCACCGCGCGCGCCTATTGTTATTATTACATCCATATTTTGCTGATTTTAAGCCGGATAAAATTAAAAAAAAAAGTTTTGAAAAAATCATGGAAATGTGTTCTATTACTGATATTGAACCACCAAATTCTTTTTGCGCACTGCTTAAAAAAATTTCCTGTATAGATATTTCAGTATGAAATATTTAATGAGTTTTGTTTAATAGTAGACCCTTGAGTCCTTTCCACCAGTCACGAAAAACGTGAGTAAACCTTTTTCAGAGAAATAAATAAAAAAAAGCTGAGAAAAAAAAATAATTAAAAGGTGACTGACCTGTGTGCATTTTGTTGTAGGTAGGCCCTCATCTCTCCGAGCGTGGCGAGCTCCATGACTATCCAGATAGGCGGGGAGCTGCACACGCCCACCAGCCCGATTATATGTGGGTGTGAGAACTGCTGCATTATGTCTGAAAAATAATGTGAGGTCAGTTATAGCATACATACATACATACCATCAAGCCTGTATTTCCCGAAGGGTTCGGCAGAGGAAAATCTCTCAGGTATGGTCTTCACGATGTTTTCCTTCACCGTTTAAGCGCGTGATAATTAATTATTAATACATACATGACTTCGAAAAGACAGAGGTGCGTGCCCTGGATTCGAACTCAAGACCTTTGACTTGGCAGTCCAATGGTCATATAACTAGGTCTTCACTACACTATGGTTATGGTTATATATATATTATTATAATAAAAAAATATTTGAAGAGATATTTGACACAGATAGCAGTGACAGATGTCAAACATTGATTTATTTTTTTCAGGTAAAAAAAAAATGGTGAGTGCTTTTAAATTGAGGGTACTTACAGGCTTCTTCTAGGAACTTCTCAGCGGTGTCGAGGTCGGCGTCCATCTTGCAGGTCTTCACGGCCACGGGCAGCACGGCCTCGCCCCGCGCCGCGCCCGACGACAGCTGGCGACGGAGCGACGGGTGGTTGGACGACGTCACCTTACATGTACCTACGTACAACAAAATATATACTATAACTAGCTGTCCATAGTAGTAGCCGATTCTAAGACCTACTGAATATGCATACCAAATTTCATAAAAATCGGTCAAGCCATTTCGGAGGAGTATGGTTACTAACATTGTGACACGAGAATTTTATATATAAAATAAAAGTTTTTTTTTATTGGACAACTCGGCAAACTAGCGAAGCTACCTGATGGTAAGTAGTCATCGTCGCCTATGGACATTTGCAATACCAAAGGAGTTGCAGATGCGTTGCAGAGCCTATTAAGAAAGGGGACAGAGAAAAGGAGAAGAAATTGGACCTCCGGTGCTCCACACTCACCGTACGAAACGCTACAGTATGCTTTCTGTGGGAGAGTAGTACTTCCCCAGTCGTTTTAGTCAGTTTTTATAGCCTGTTTCTTATTTTAAGTTATTAATACGGTTTTTCCTAATAAAATAAAATATAATAAATAAAACAATAAGACCCCGGAGCTATATAATAATTGGAAATCTACCTACAACCCTATATACTTAATCGATTTTTTTTTGTATAAAATTATTGCATACCGTCAATGCGTCTACGCAGTCTGTAAATTGTAACTGATGTATATTAATGTTTGTTTATTTATCCATATCCACGAAGTGATTGTAATCTTGAGAAATAAAATTATTTTAAACTGTAATTGTTTGTCTCGCCTTGGGCGCTAAAAACTATTATTTTTTTTGGTTTCCCGCAAATTGTTAGTCGATATTTTATCTACTACCTGCTATGATAACGACTTCTGAGTAAAAGTTTAGTATTTAGTTGTGAATAAGTAGTGTGTGTTATAGACGAACAGTTTGCGAAACAGGAAAAAAGTTCGATGACGATTATAACGAGATTACCTTTATGCACGTCTCCAAATTGTCCTTCACCAATGATGCCGGTTAGTTCTATTTGATTTCTTACTAGCTCGTAATCTCGAACTGAAAGAAATAAAGTTTCATTGTAATACATTTGTTAAGAGCCCTAATGAAACATTTGAAGCAACTTTTTGTTTTATTTACTCAACGGTTCATGGCTCTATGAGCCACTTTTATAGCGTCCCTACATGATAGTCACTATCAAATATATAGATAGACTGTTTATAATCATATGAGCAACTAGTATAAGCCTTCGGTGGCTAAAATTCAGATATGGGTGTTAAATCGGCCCATAGAGTACCAATATAAGCTGTTTCGTACACTTCGAGTCAACTTATACTGGACATAACGGCACGTTGTATAGCCATGTCTGTGAATCACATTATGATACACCAAGTGGCCAGACCCCCCCCCCTGGTTTACCCAATAGTGGGTGTTACTATTTAGATAGGTAGACAGAAATGTTACCAGCCGGTGTGGAATAGTCAGCATCATCATCCACAATCTCGGCGTAGTCTTCGGACAGTAGTGTCGCTGTATTCGCTTCCCAAGAACTGGTTTTGCCTTCAGAAGAACTGCTGCTCATCTCCGCTGGCAAATATAAGATAACCATATTAATAATTGATGAACACTCATTAATGCTAGTTAATTAAAATTATAATTGTCTATGATTTAAGTTGGTAACTTACTTTTACACTGACAATTGAGTTGTTTCCAAACGGTAGCTTGTAAAAATAGAATAGGTTAGACTCAAAGAAATTATTTAGTTAAAAAATCACATCAAAACCAATCAATTACATTATATATAAATATTACTGTTTGTTTTTAATGAAAATGTACAGTTTGTTCGTAATAAGTAAGCCGATCGGAAGTTAGCCGTTCCGAACTACCGCGGTGATAAAATCGTTTGATGACGTGTTTTAATACATAAATATCGGAATTAGTAAACAAAATAATTAGAAATGTGAAACATATACGTCTCTAATTATCTTTACACCGACTCTTTCTATTAAAATTTACCACTTCTAAAGCACTTGCAGACAACTTCCGATTGCCTTACTTATTTCGAACAAACTGTATTTGAGATTGCAAGGAAAGATGAATGTGTTTAGTTAAACAAACAAACATGTTTTTGTAGATATTTTGCATTATTTAATGCTATACTATACTCACTTGTTCTGTTCCATAATGATGTCTGTGATTCTGTAACTAATCTACAGTAACCATCTACTAAATCTGCTAAACTTTCTGCGGCCTGAAACAAAGAAAAAATCTATCAAAATAGTGTTCTTGGAAGTTATAAATTTCGATAGAAAATTTCGACCTCAGGCAGGGTTCGAACCTACGTCCGTTCGGTTCAGTACACTGGACACTAACTACCGAATCGACTAACTCTCTAAAGATACGGCCCAGTTGCAAATAGATCTAAGTAGAGCAAATTTTATGTATATTATAGTGGAAAGACTTTGACTGCCTCGTTAGTCTAGTGGTCCCGATCGCGACTGCTACGCTAGAGGTCTTGTGTTCGATCCCCAGGTCGAGCAAAGTGGTCTTGGGTTTTTCTATGAAATTCTTAGTAGCAGCTCGGAGTCTGGATTTGTGCCCGGTGAATGGCAATAGGCTCGCCCCCTATTACATGGGACCTAAACATACCGGCGAACTGTGGGTGTACATTAAGTACACCTCTGCCTAACCCTTTGGGGAATAAAGGCGTGATGGTATGTATGTTATGTTATAGTGGAAAGAAGCGCTTCAAAAGCTAGTATACACTAGCTTTTCGCCCACGTGTTTTCTCGACTTTTCTGTACTATAATATATATGTATTATACATATAAACCTTCCTCTTGAATCACTCTATCTATTAAAAAAATCGTATCGAAATCCGTTGCGTAGTTTTAAAGATCTAAGCATACATAGGGACAGACGGACAGCGGTAAGCGACTTCGTTTTATTCTATGTAGTGATAGTGACTATAACAGGTACAGTCGACAGCACATCAGGTTATAAAAACTGTCAAATTTCTCCAAATGATTTTAAACGTTAAGATGTTGATAATGAAGTTCAAAATCAACTGAGAAAATTTGTCATTTTCTGGTAACGATGTGTTGGCCATCGTATATAATTATATAAATTGAACGGTATTATTATTTATTTAATGCTCACCTCTACACTACTGCATGTGATTGTAAGCGTTTCTGTTGCACCCTTCACTCGTAACTGTAATGCCGCCTTGCCACAAGCCCCGCTCTGAAATAAACGAATTTTGAAAAAAGAAAAAAAAAATCGGAACGCTCATATTGGTTCATAAGTGTAAGGTTAAGCTACCAACATAATTTAACTATTTATTAAACATATAAATCCGTCCCAATAAAAAAGAGAGACTAGAATTTTAAGAACATCTATGCACGACTACCGATTTCAATATATCCCTCTCTCACATTTGCACTTGCTCTCTTCGAATAGTAGAAGTGCTATGTACTCTTTTGCACAGCTCATAGTACTTGTACTAGTATTATGGGCGGTGCTCTATTTTGAATAGTACAAGTAATACCGTGCACTCTCTCTCATAGTGCAAGTATTATAATGCTTTCTCTTGCATAGTAGAAGTACTACAGTGCTCTCTCCCTCTCATAGTACAAGTACTACAATGATCTCTCTCTCTCATAGTACAAATACTACTGTGCCCTCTCTCTCATAGTACAAATACTACTCTCTTTTAATCAATGTGCAACCATGTGCATCATACCTGTGTCTGCGATTGCTGCGTGCAGTTAGACTTGAGCGTCTGCACAGCCACGATGTCACAGAACGACGCGATCTTGGTGTAGGTGGGGGGCTCGCCCGCCTTGTGGGATACATACGATATATCTGCGGAAGATAATAATTTAGGTACTATTTATTGGGATAATGGGATCAACAGAACTTATTTAATTAAAACAACACTTTCCTATTAAGGCTATTCGTCTCTAATTTGGGCAGAACACCAGTTTAGACTGACCTCCCATTGTTAAGGTTTTCCGTACCATTCAAGGCCAGCCTATACTGGATGTCTAGATTCTAGAGTCATAGGAGTAAAAATTGCGACATCGACTATTAGATACTTATTCACAACTGAGTACTAAAACTTTTGCTTTGACTTTAGCGTTCTTGTAGATGCAGATAGTAGTATAAATTGTAAACTTTGGCAGAATCTTTTGTTTTATACCACTAAGGTGGTATATAAGCGTACGGCCCGCCTGGGGGTAAGCGATCACCATAGCCTATGGACTCTTGCAACACTATGGGTATCACTCGCGTGTTGCCGACCCTATAAAGGAAAAGGGAGGGCAAGGAGAAAAGGAGAAGGAAGAGGACTGAGTGAAGGAATTTTGCCTCCGGCGGTCCACACTCGTCGTACGAAACGCAACAGTATACTGCTACTTCACGTCAATATTCTGTGGGAGGGTAGTACTTCCCCGGTCGTGCCAACCCATTCATGCTGGCATGTAGACGTGCCAGCGAGGCACTACTACCTACTACTAAAAGTTGTGTATACATATTTATTTTGGTTACAATAAAGAATACATCGATTGCTTCATTAGTCTAGTGGTCCCAAGCGCGACTTTTACGCTAGAGGTCCTGGGTTCGATTCCCAGGTCGAGCAGTGTTATTGGGTTTTTCTATGGAATTCCCAGTAGCAGCTCGGAGTCTGAATTTGTGCCCGGTTAATTAAATGTGGGTGTACATTGGTAAACTTCTGGAACCATTCGGGGAAAACAGGCGTGATGGTATAAATACCTATATCAGGTCCGATGGCTAGCTCGACGGGTATGGCCCAGCCGGTGCCGAGCGCGCCCGTGAACGTCTCTCGGTCGTACCCGTAGTGAGTGTGCATCGTTTCCAGATATTTAAGCATACACTCTGCATCGCTTAGATTTGCCACCTGCCAAATTTAAATTAAATTGTTAAATTTAACGTCCTTAAAAAGGACGTCTTAAGTAGAGTGTCCTGTTAAACTAAAATGACGGAAGCGCTACTACTACGATAGAGGTCCTAGGTAGGATTCTTAAATAAAGTACTGTTATAAGGTTGTTCTTTGAAATTCTCAGTAACTGCGCAGGTATGTGCCTTATTAATGGCAATAGGCTCGTACCCTATTATTGTCATAACATAACATAACATAACATGCTATCACCACGCCTGTATTCCTCTAAGCGAGTTCGAGTCACACCTTTGCCTACCTTCAGGGAATACAGGTGTGCTGATGTGCGTGATGAAATCACAGTCATATCAGAGTATACATTTTATATTATGTATTTATTTTTCTTTAGTAGGTAAACCTAATAATATTGCAACATCGATATTCGAAGGATAGACTGGTTGTCACACTTTTTGGGTGTCTGACTACCACTAACGATTGTCATAGGTGTTCGTATAACCACCGGGACCAACGGCTTTACATACTCTCAGAAGCACGTAAAGAAAATGACGTACCTTTTTGAACTGTTGCTGTATTGCCTTCTTGAGCACCTTGGGTTTGATGGCGTCGAGCACCGACTTGGGGAGGAACTTGTGCAGGCCGAACTCTTTCTCCAAGTATTCGATGTTGGACTTCTTGTCCAGAGATATTTGCATATCCTTACAGAAGTATCTGGAACAAGCATGAAACAAATTAGAATGTAAAAATTCAACGTTACAATAAGTGACGAAATTTTTGCAGAAAATATTCTAGGAAATCATAATAAAACGTGTGGCTACAACTTTTGAAAACTTTTTTTTAATGTCAAATATGAATTAGATTAGTGATTAAGACCATTGGACTGACGAGATTTACGCCTAGAGTTCAAATCAAAGCCACGCATCTCTGTTTATTCGTAATCATGTGCGTATTATTAATTAAGTATTACTTCCAAAACAGTGAAGGAAACCATCGTGAGGAAAACTGCATGCTTGAGATTTTTTCGCCGGCTTATGAAATCTTGCTAACCTGCAGATAGCGAGCGTGGTGGACTATAACCTAACCCCTCTCACTCCAAGAGGAATAAAAATATGCATTTAAAAAAGCTCGAACCCAAAACGAAATATCCGCAAAATCGCCCCATGTAATTAATGGATTAGTATGCCTAGATTATATCTGATGGTGCCTGCCCGCACGGCTACACGTGAACCTATACTAGACCAGTTTACGCTGGCCTCTTATTGTATGGGAAGCTTGTACACTGCTATGTCAGCTAAAACTGGATTTGTATAGCTTGACCTGTAGCCGTGTGTAATATCTACTACCATTCAGAGGCTTAAGTTGAACATAATCAGAAAATGTTAGTTTAAGTAGGAAATTGTATTTAATAAAGGTACTTACTTAATTTCTAAACAACATATTTGTATCGCCAAATCCTGGTCTACCATTGGATGATTGGCGTTGAGGTAGTCGTGTCGCACCTGTAATGTTGAAAAGTACAAACATATTAATGTAAATACAATCTAGCTAGCTACATACCTAAGAGATTTCAAGCATTAGTTCTTAGGACCAATGTAGTGTACCTATAGCCCGTTAGAGTACCTGAGTCGTATAAAAACAATTTATTATATTGTAATGCTATTTCCTGCCTGGGAAATAGCATTAAAATTTAATTTTAAAAAATATATACAAATTTGACAGATTGCCGTCTTTTTTTCTATACAACTCCTATTAGATTCTTACAAAGTACCAGGTTTTATATATCTTTCTTTTTTTTAAATACGGTTTCGCTTTTTTTATTGTATATGAATGGGGTTGACTTTATTCATGAAGGGTCACTAACAACATATTCAAAGAAAACTTGGTTTCATAATATTTTTGGTTTATTTATTTAATCTTTTATGTACAAATAAAATGGTACACAATGCGGACTTAATGCCATTCTCTGCCAGTCAACCTTTGGGTTTTCTGGTTTTATCATGGTTTGAGATTAAAATTGCTGTTTACACACAAATCCAAATATACACAAACACCCTAAACTAATTTTAAGCTTTACAAATATTTTGTACCCTGTAGTAATTGAACCCACTAACAATGTTTAAGCTCTTCATATCTTGACTGATGATTAAGTATAAGCTGACCTCGCGTTTTATACGTTTTCTGTACATGAGAGATCATCTTATACTGGATATGTTTACCTTTTTTTTTATCACAGATAGGCTTACGCTTAACCACAACTTGCCTGATGTTAAGCATCGAAGTGGTCTACGATGGAGCACGCTTGCCTAGAAGATACCTATTCACTCTCGTCTTGAAGACACTATCAGGGAACAAAGATTCTGGTAGCGAGTTCCACAATAGAGTAGTACGTACAGTCGCAAGCAAGTCAAGGTATACAAAACTGTCAAATTTCTCCAAATGATTTTAAACCTTAAATTGTTGAAGATAAAGTTCAAAATCAACTGAGAAAATTTGACATTTTGTGGTTACTTGATGTGCTGGCCACCGTACTATAAATGTAGACGCTTGATCTTTAGCTATGTGTACCTGGTCGTAATAATAATGGAAGGTGACTCGGTCGGCGTCGCACAGGTCGCGCAGGTTGGCGGGTAGGTAGCGCACGCGCAGCTCCAGCCGCCACTCGCTCGCCGGCCATTTTGTGAGCAGCTCTGACACTGGCGTATCTTGGTGTATCCAGCGGATCTGTGGATGAAATAGGGATTCAAGTACGAAATGAAATAAATAAATAAATCTTTTATTTAAATTATTTTTACAAAAAAGGTGTACATTTGTCCAATATATATATAATTGTCCAATATATAAAATGTTATCCCTATAGTTGAGATTGTCATTAAAAAAAATATTTATGCCAATGAGCAGGCTACCTGATGGTAAGTAGTCATTGCCGCACATCGACATCTGCGATGCCAAGGGAGTTGCAGATTCGTTGCGGAGCCAAGGAAAAGGGAGGGGAAGGATAAAAGGAGAAGGAAGTGGGCTGAGGAAGGAATTAGGCCCCCAGCGCTCCAGTGTTTTTTTAGGTTACTAGCAATGTGACAAATCTTGCACTGAGGTAAATGCTGGTATTACGAGTGGGTTCACGTCGGTAGTGCAATGGGTGCGTTTCGAACCGGCAACCATATGATCGCGACGCCCTAACCATTAGGCTACCGCCGCTTCAAAATATTGTTTTGGTTCCATTCATACATAGGTGCCTGATGACGGGGAAGTACTACCATCCCACAGAATATCGACGTCAAGTAGCAGTATGCATACTGTTGCGTTTCCTACGGTGAGTGTTGAGCGCCGGAGGCTCAATTACGCCCTTAACCCCCTTCCTTCTCCTTTTCCCCTTCCTTAATTAATAGGCTCGGCAACTCATCTGCAACACCTTTAGTTTTGCAGATGTCTCATGTTACCATCAGATAGCTCGCCTGCTCGTTTGCTGAGATATCCCACAACTCCGTTTCTCTCATACCTTGCCAGTAGTGAGCCTCTTGGCTCGCAGCGCGTAGCATGACGTGTAGACCCTGTCTCCTGCCGCGAGCCTCGCCGCCAGCAGCCTGAGCACCGAGCGCACATCCTCGTCCGCAGACGCCCGCACCACGTTGAAGCCGCCGTTTGGAAGGTGGACCTTCAGCGTCGACTGGTCGCCTGCACCGCCACCTGGGAAAGTGATGATTATCATCATATCAGCCTATTGACGTCCACTCAGCAGTGGACGTCAATAGGCTGAACGCAGGTCTCCCCCAAAGAGCGGCAACCAAAGTATGATATGATAAGTTTAATAAAACTACCGAAGAAGTTTGCTATCGAGACTTTATTTTGGGAAGTACCGGCAACCACGTGATCGCAAGTCCAACCCCCTAGCCATTAGGCTACCGCCGCTTCTTCTCTTCCATTATCCCTCCGACTGCCTCATTAGTCTAGTGGTCCTAAGCACGACTGCCATGCTAGAGGTCTTGGATTCAATTCCCTGGTCAAGTAGGTTTTTTCAATGAAATTCTCAGTAGCAGCTCGGAGTTTGGATATGTGCCCGGTAAATGGCAATAGGCTCGCCCCTTATAACATGGGACTAAAACATACCGGCGAACTGTAGGTGAACATTAAGTACACCTCCATCTAACCCTTCGGGGAATACAGGCGTATTATGTTATGTTTTACGAAGTAGTTTGTTATGGTCATTTCGAGAAGTTACATTCGGCTCCACACCAAATATTCGTCATCATCATGATCATTAATTACCCATTATATTATTCCACAAGTGGGTAGTCTTCCTCAGAATAAGAGGGATTAGGCCATAGTTCACTATCACTACGCTAGACTAGTGCCACTTCACACGCAATTCTTCGCATTCACTTCGTACTCCGAGGCATATTACCTAACATGATCCGTACTGGTTTCTAACACTTACGCGAATATTAGACATTGAAATAAAACTACTTTTTATGTATTTTATCGCGTTATATTGATATTTTTAATTCCCGCCGTTTCGAATCCTTTACAGCATCCATGGTCAGTCCACCCGTGACCATGGATGCTGTAAAGGATCCGAAACGTCGGGAATTAAAAATATCAATATAACGCGATAAAATCCGTAAAAAGTAGTTTTATTTCAATAACATGATCCGTATCTGAATCCGTCGTCGGTATCTGGGTGTACTTTGAGTAAGGTCAATTTATTAGAGGTTAGTAAAGTTCTCAGCGGCTCAGACATGTTCCCTAATCACAAAAATCACCTATCACAAAAAAACATTATTTTTTTTTTGCTTTTTTGCTTTCTAGCATATTCTACGAATCTACACAAGTTATGTATGCATGCCTTACGTATTCAGGCGTAAGTGCATATCAACGAATAAAAAGGTTTGTTACCATAGATTCTCAGAGTAATTACGACCTATTGATGGTACAAATGGGGCGATGACTTCTATGTGGCCAGACGTTTATGGCAGTCACTTTCACAGCCATAAGATAAGCCATTCTTGTCACGATCATAATGATTTATGTATGGAGAGAGATTTTACGGAGAATCGGTGATAGATCGAATTTCAAATACGAAAAAGATTGCGACCCAGTAGAATTTTCTCCAGTATCTCCAGTTACGTTTCCAAACTAGATTCCACATAAAGTTACACATTGAAACGAAGAATTAGGGGGTTTAAGTTTGCAACGACCATAATAACAAAGCCTACGGTAACAATCACGAAATAACTACAGTACTATTTTAAAAATTGATCAAAGAAACAAATACAAACACTTTAATGTCAATGACCTAATTTACAACGTTGCCTGTTCCCAAATTTCTCAGAAACAGCTCACCTGTATAATGTCATGCTCGTAAATAGATCAATTTCATACAAACTGCGCCTACATTCGCCTAATAAACACTCGCTAAATGGGCTATTCCTGTTAGCAACGTAATGCGAGTTAATAAAACGCACAGTAAATTAAAACCGTTGAGAGGCGTGTCGTTATAGGAGTGGCGGATTGCTCTACCCTTGTGGAGTGCTCCTAATATTGGTCGTAATGGGAAATATCAATTTATGTTTCTACTAGCTCTTGCCCGTGGCTCCACTCCATCTCAAAAGATTTTTGAGACAAAAGGTAACTTATGTTATTTTCAAAGGTCCAATATAAATTCATCAAAATTCGTGCAGAGGTTTAAGCTTAAAAACAGAATAAATAGACAGTTACTTTAGCATTTATATTAGGTACCTATAGCGTTGAAAGCTGCAGTTAATGTTATAAAAAAAAGTTGGAATCTTATTTTAGTACCCTAAGTACTTATCTATATATATATATATCTCTGGCCAACGATAGGTAGGTACTCATGGGTAGTGTACCTTTGTGTCGTGAAAGACTGACGGCCTATTGGAGTGGAGACCGGGGTAATTGAGATTTTTACCGCACCAAAACCAGGGTTGGAAGGATCCGGGAATTATAATTATTATCCTTCCGGAACCCTTCCTGTGCCACGCATATAGCTCGTCCCAGGGACGGTTGCTGTGTTTCCCGCCCAAATCTTATATTTTTCCAAAGGCGGGTATCCCTAACATCTTCGACTTCCTAACCTATGATTATTTCATGTTAATTGTATTAAAAACTTACATGGTTGGACGTGGTGATTAAAACCAACACATATGTTATAGAAACTCGAAACGCTATGTAGGATATGTTGGTGGAAATCTTGACTTACTTACAACTTGACTTTTACACAGTAGCACAATTACAATTACAAGCACAATAAAATCACTAATCATTAAATATTATAAACACGAGTTCATTAATTAAATGATTAACAGCTAGATATAATATCTAACAAATATAATGAGATTAGTCTGATCTCTACAGGGGCTCTCGTAACAAAATGGATAATGTATTGAAATGACGTCCTATTTATACTACGAATAAATAATACTCAGGAAATGTAACTGCGTTAAGAAAATGACCCAACAAAAGTTGTGTCCAAGTAGGCGGGGCTTCAAAATTGTGTCCAGCGCGCCATCAGTCGGACATTTTCCTTGCAAGCGAGCATATGTCAAAGGTTTTAGCTTAATATCATTGTGAATCATGATGCCATCATGTGTTGTGAAGTGGTGGAAGAGACATACAAGATTAAAATGTCCAGAGATCACTTTTCACTTGTAAGTAGTAGCTTAATTATAATTATATTCAAAGTTGTTCAAATACGTTATCAAAACGAGATAGTCAATATTATGCAAAATGAAGTCAGTAATTTTTTTACCTAATTTAGAAAGTATTTTTTCTAGATGAAATATTGAAAAGTAAATCGGTAAAATTTAGATAATTTTATAAGACTAATGTATTTTGTTTTTTTTTTTAGTTTCCCTGCCGATCCCATTCGGCAAAATAAGTGGATAGCTGCAGTTCAATTAGAAAGACGAGAGTATGACTGGATGCCTGTGAAAACTACCAGAGTATGCTCCATGCCTTTCGATGAAAAATATTTTTACAAATCATCAAAGGGATATACCATGTTACACAAAACTGCAGTACCAGTTTGTACAAATATCCACATACAACTGAAGTACCAGGTCAACAGAAATCTTAAAGGAACCTGGTGACCTATTGCCAAGGTTATGATCAGAGCAAACAAACGACCCAATTGAATACACTAACACTATTTCAACGCTCCAACAATAGATGAAGTCGCAATTCTTGTTGGCAAATCATCGGCTTTGTTCGTTTTAGCACCATACAGCAAAACTAAAAAGTACCCAATCTAAGCCTTTTTTAGTAACCGACGAAAAATATCTACGCGTCGGGGGGGGGTCCAGAATCATGTACTGAATTCATGGTAAGCGGTTGTGCGTCGATGTCCCTTCCACCCTGTATTAATATAGTATAATTTTAAAAAATCACAATATTATACAAAATTTTATATAATTATAATATTGTTTTATTATTGACTTGGTCCAATCTACTTATTGCATAATATCGTCCACTCCATTTTGACTCAGATGTCATAACAGACATTACAGCACGCGCGCGAACCAATCCCTGTTTTCTCTCTGAATTTAAACCAATTACCAAGCATGTCTATTTGAAACATCGCAAGTGATTCGAATTTTGAATCGTCGTCATTTGGTTTGAAGTAGGTCCACTTTTTTAGCGGAATTTGTTCTGAGTTACGCTTCCTGAGTATTATTTATTCGTAGTATTTATACCATCAAATTGATTAAACAATGACAGCGGACAGTAGTTGAAAGAAAAACCCATTTCGTTCTACCCTCACAGATTGTGAAGGTAGAACGATTATGCTTGTATTCAAATGTATTTTTTTAGGTTTAACGGCAACAATCAATAGAAAAGGTAATGTGAAATATGAAATTAAAGTAGATACTAAAATTTCGAAATAGATCGTTAGATATATTTATATTTTTTATTTATAAGTCAATGTTTTTTGTGTTGTTTTTTAACTAGATGACGCTGACTTCCTGACTCAAACTTAATGTATCTTTAGTCTTTATTGTATGGGTGTCATGATTGCCTGAAATAAATGATATTTAATTTAATTTAATTTAGTCCAGAAATTGAATTGAATAAAAGCTATGTTAGTGTAAAGAAATGTCGGAAATGGTTTTGAAGAATGAGTGAATGAGTCATGACAACAACAAAAAAATAATCAGCAACATTTCATTACAACGTTATTTTGCTGCAAACCCTTTAACATAAAAATTTAACATTAACTTCAAATATGAAAAACAAGATATTTTCTTACACACGCGTTCGGCGTCCGCCGTCCGTATTTTAATTAAAAAGCTGCTTTTCAGGTAATATAAAACTTGCCGTCGGCTGACGTTTAAGCCGTTATATATCGCCGGAGGAAGTGGATGGAGGAGGGAGGAAAAGGGGAGGCTTGGGGAGTGCGTGTAATCGGATTTCTGGAAACAAAGACTACTTGTGCTTTTTTTTTGTGAAACGCTAGTGATGTGCATTACATTGAATTGGTTTAAAAAGTCGTATAGGTGATATATTGTCGATGGAAACCGGGGAAGAATAGAGGATAAGGTTGAACGAGATGTGTTATTTCTGAAGTTTTTACTGGAGTTTTTGGGGTCTTTATAAAATTACTTAGTGGTCACCCGTTATATCCTTCGTTCAAAAATATTTTTTTTTTGTAAGGGCTAGTCTATTTCCTCTCTGCAGCCTGCCAAATATTATCAGAACCTGTTCAGCGATTTAGGTGTGAAAAGTTTACAGATTATTAAAAAAAAAGATAATTAAAAAGTATTAATTTATCTATCTCCACTCTCGTCGCACATCTGACTCTTCGAAATAATAAAAATAAAATGTAAAACCCGCATGCCTGACTAGTTTTTCAACGGAGTGTGAAGTCTGCCATTCCAACGTGGTGGGCTATAGGCTAACCTAGGGAAGGAGACTCGAGCCCAGCAGTGGAACAGTAAATGGGTTATTATTGAATATTAATTACATATTGTTTCAATAATATAGGTTTTTCTCTTACCGTGCGCAGGCGCAGAGGTGTGGTGCCTTTTGGGCGAGCCGCCTGGTGGGGCGGGCTGCATGGCGCGCGCTAGCGGACCATCCCCGCACCGCCCGCCACCTTCCGGCTCATGGCTGTAACAATATAGAAAATACATTAGAAAAATAAGTTCAAAAAAATTACTTCAGCCTGCTTGCCTATCTGCCGATAAACACAGGAATACATCTGGTAACAGTCTTGACACTTTCAGGGGCTAAGTAATAACCACGCTGATCAATTATATGCTAGGATAAGCCGTGCTTGCCGCGGTCAGACTATGGATGGTGTTTAGGTTGACCTCTAAGTGTACGAATAGCCAATACAATACGAGGTCAGCTTATATTGCTACTATTTGGGCTGTTTTAAAACCTACTGTAAAATTAACACGGCGTGTAAATTCTCCTTGTTATGTCGTCATCAACAATTTACTTGCCGCGTCCGTTTGTCTGTTCGCGATAAACTCAAAAACTACTGCACCGATTTTCATGTTGTTTTAACCAATAGATAGCGTGGTTCCTGATAAAGGTTTATATGTATAATACATACATATTATGGTACAGAAAAGTCGAGAAACCAAGCGGGCGAAGCCATGGGCGGAAAGCTTTTAGTAAGTTAAAGTTTAAATATATAATAATAGATTTTGTCTTTAAAATTCCACAACACAATGGTCTCTAAATATTGTTAGGTATAAATATACTAACACAGTGTAGCCCAGAGCTCTTTCAAGTTATTTATTTTCGTAAAAAGGAAGAAAACTTATTCCTTTTTCTGTGAGTTTCACTCAAAAACTACTAAACGAATTTTAATGACAGTTTTCTTAACTTATTTTAGAAATTCAGTGCCCTTGCGGTTTGTTTTGATGAAAGGGATAAAAAAACACTATCTATGCTAGGAATATAACGATTTCATCATTTACCTACAGGTTAGTATTTTTACAAATTAACTAAGCATCACAGCTTTTTACGGGTGGTGGTTGAATAAATTTTTTTTTACTACAATAGTTAATAATAATAAAATAAATAATTACAGGGATCGATTTAATAAAAAGCAATAAATATTTTGTAAATGCTAGAATTCTTTTCCTTAATATTAACACCAACATCCAATCCATCCAAGAATATTTTAAAAAAGGAATCTGTTAACAAAAAGGCTAAAAAAAACATACAAAATGTTGCCAGCCAGTCTCAAAGTAAATCTTGACAAAGAAAGAAACGAACCGCGTATTGTTTCAAAACCAAGCAAAAAGGAAATAACCTATACAACCTCTTTTTAAAATAAAGTGCTAGTTCCAGCTATACATAATTAGTCAAGCTGTGGTCAAGGGCCCTTTTCACAAAGGCCGGCTACCACGTTCTGTCACGCTCGCCAATTTTAGTTGAGGTCAGAAATGTTACTAGGGAAGATGTATGTTTTTGTCCAATGACGGCTTTATTACGGGTTAATAACGGCTAGCTCCTATATATTTTGTTGGTCCCCACAAAAACGTAAGTACTGAATGTGTGAATATATAGGGGATTTCCGCGAAATAAAAACTTCGTAGAGCTTGATGCCTTTATACTTACTTTTCCCAGCTTTCCGAGAAAAGAATTACAACGTTATTTTATTTAAGGATTATTAAGATTATGTTGTATACTTACGTCCTTAATAGAAGCGGCGGTAGTCTAATGACTAGGGCGTCGGACTTGCGATCATGTGGTTGCCGGTTCGAAACCCACCCATTGCACTACCGACGTGAACCCACTCGTAATACAAGCATTTAGCTTAGCACGAGGGGTTAACAAGATTACTAGTAATGTGTGACCCAGATTGCTAGTAAGCTTTTTTTTTTTAAAAAAAAAGAGCTAACTTATTATGAGGTGCAACCCAATTCCCACATAATAATAATTAATAATTATAATTTATTTCACTTGTTGCACGAAAAAACAACTTAGGTACATAAAAGAACATGCTGTTTGATACAGGTCCGAGTTATTCTTTATTAAATTCCTCGATATTATATACTGTATTTTGCTTCTATGAATTGGGTATTAGACTAATTGTTATTGCTTAACAAATCAATAGGCCAAAGGACAAACTAAACAAAAACAAATTACCAAACAAACGTATCTAGCAGAAACAGTCTTCATGAAAAGAAATTGCTTTACTTTAAGTAACTCGCACACATGCGATGTTGCTTTATTTTTCCCAGAATGACTGCGTAAGAGGATTACCTTGTATGTAGGTTGTATGTTTGTGATGTTGAGCAAACATGTTGGGTGCCGGGAAAAGGCAAACGTCTTATATACCAAATTGTTTCTTTTTTATTAATAAAACAGAGTGTATAGACAAGGGAAAGAGGATGAAGTAATAATCAAGATAGTTCAATTTTCAGTCGACAATTTGGTCTGTCGTAAAAGTAAAAGTTTTTTTTATAAATTAATGCCAATTGTTCCAACATCAAAACGTCAAGTCAAGACTTTTCATAAAAATAAAATACAATCAAAAATACACTTATTTTTACTGTACGTAAATATATATTTCTCTCGTTTATACACGAACAGATATTTCACGACACAATAGTAGTATCTATCTATACGTTTGATACAAATACTATGTGTAAACTCTATTTGCAAACCAATTAAACCACAATCTCCCTTTCAATTAATTACCAGCCTATAATGAACCAATATCTAATTATCTTGGCCTGTACTAACGCAAGGTATCTATTAATTACTAATTCAGCTTATAATTTGGTTGTAGTATTATAGTGATCCCTGTTGAAATATAGACCATATGCTTGTTTATCTTATTACATACATTTAAAAGCTTTCTTTTATTCGCACGTACTCGCTAACAGACAATTTTTATCCTAATAATATTATAACATAACATAACATACCATCACGCCTGTATTCCCCGAAGGGTGCCTGCCTGCCTGTCAAGACCCTTTTTCTCAGGAACGCGTGGAGGTATCAAGCAAGCTCAATTTATATCAAATACTCAGGTCTACTGTCCCTTGGAGCTGTGAAAAAATCAAACTTCTAAGCCAACGCAATCAAAATAAACAACTGTTTATGCCGCACATTGTCGGCACTCGTAAGGGAATCAAAACCTACAAGGTACTTTCCGTGAACTCAGAATCTTGAAATTTGGTACGAAGCAACGTCTTATAGCAAAGATAAAGGAAAAATTGCGAAAACCGAAATTTTTTAGTTACATCATATACTTAGGTTTGCACTCAGCCGGTTTTTATAGTTAATTCTTATTTAACAATCTCTAGTCTTCAGCTAAAGTAGAAGCTAATCTACCGTTCAAATCAACCACAACCAAATCTCCTAATATAGGCGACATGGGCATAGGAAGTTGTAATTACAGCAACACGGCACTGTCCGCCGCCAGGATGGGGTGACCACATCCCCGCACCCCCTTTAACCCCCCATTCACCCCCTCACGCATCGATTGCCAGCATTCGGCGCATGCAAATGCACAATGCCCCTTGCATTCAGAGTGTTGGTACTGTGGGTAGTTAGACACGTTACTTTAGGGTTGGCAGGTTGAATTGTGGTAAAAAATAAATTGATTGAAAGTCGTTACTATTAATAACTTTGGGTCTGTCTTCAGTCGCAAACAGTGCTCAGATAAAGCTTGTGTCATGCTTACTTTTTAGGGGCAACGTAGTTTTGAGGTAACCATAATCTCATTAGGACAGGCAAGGGTAGGTAATGCTTTCTTTAAAATAAATATAGGTAGACCATTGTATCATAAAATTCAGGTAAAAATGTAAGCTTTTAAAGATAAAATTCGACTACGACAAAGTCAACTGAAGAGTCAAGAAGACCATTTTCTTATGTCCAGACTCCAGAGTGTTTCCAGATTATAGCCGTGGGCCGCTATGACCTGTGAGATTAAATAATTACCCTTAATTTCCCTTAGTCGGATAAAATTTACCTATTCTTTGTCCGACTATAAATTGTAGTCCAGCCCTAGCATGAATTAGGTACAGAGTTTTTCCCGGTCCGGGTGGGAGTTGATTGGCATTTGTTTAGCGATTCTAGTCTAATCAATGTTGTACTAATCAATATTTGCCTGTAGGCTGTAGCTTTGTTTGGTGCTGTAGAAATTCTGTTAAATGTAATCTTTTTAGGTGTATAAGTGACCAACTGGGGTCACGTAGTGTTTTATTCTTTTTAAATTACTACCTACTAAAACTACTACCTAAAAGGCTAACTCCTCGCACTCTAAGAGAAGACCAGTGCCCAGAAGTGGGACAATAACATTAATTGACGTTATACTCGTAATAGGCACGCGTTTGCCCCGTATTACATGGGACCTAAACATACCGGTGAAATGTGGGCGTACATTAGTGCACCTCACCCTTCGGCGAATAAGTGGCGTAAAGTATGTATGTAAAACATTCTATGCTAATTAAACAATGCAGCTCCAGTTGCCAAGTTGTTGGTCTGATAAAAATTAAAGTGCCACGCATATTTGGCCGAGGGCCCTACGTTTGCGACGGTTTGGCATCGATTCGGCGCGGGCGCTGCAAATTATAGGTAAGTACATTGTGACAATTGTGACCTGCATGTCTGTATGATGTTAGTACCGTTAGTGTTGGAGACAATTCTAGGTATTGTATTTGTAATGTGCCTAAGAATGTTGTAATGGGTATAGGTAGACACGTCTACACACCAAGGTAGGTATACATATCCAGTCGAAGCCAATTTGCATAGTGTAAGGTTTTACTAGAATTAGAGGTTGAGCTAGTAAGCATCTTGGAATAAGGTTAGTATCAACTATGTAAAATATAATACTAGTAGCCATCCCGCGGCGGCACTTATCATCAAAAGAGTGACTACAAACAGTATGGAGTCGCAAAGAAAAACAGAAAAGTTTACTATAAAACTTGAAGAGCTGGTCTTGTTTACAAATAAACAAGCCATAATCATGGTGGGTGTAAACAGGTGCGCAATTAACTGGGCCATCGAACATGTCCGAACAGGCCAGCAGACTGAATCATCTGAACCGATTAAAAAAATGTGCAGAAGGACTACTCTGTACAACCCATGAAACTGGTATGAATTTATAAGGGGCCTTACCGTCGAGGTGGCTTGCGGTAAGCCCCGCAAGCGACTGAGTATATGGCCAGACCGACTCTGCATGAGACCAATAACCCTAATAGTTTGCTTAATACTTCTGGTAGTAATTTTCTTTGTCAGAGTATTGCACAAGATTATGTTATTGAACCCTATGATGTAGGCAGTAGAGTCGATAACACCAGTCATTGACCACTGTCAATCAACCGTTTTATTACGATTAATTGAAAGAACATATTTTATTGGTAATAAATCATGTTACATTATATCCGTGTGTAATGTTTTATATCAGGAAATCAGCTGATAAGGTAAGAAAAGTTAGGTCGGATTGAGAAAGGCTGATTTTCCTGACACGCTGACCGTCAGCGCCTACTATTACAAACAGCGAGATATAGCAGAGCACCGATGATTCAGAGTTTAGCGCTGATGATCAGTGTTGAGTTAAAAGTAATACTACAGCATAGATCAGCGCTGACGGCCAACGTGACTATTAGATCAGCCATAGAGTTTGCAGGGAACTTGCCTCACAATCTGAGTTTGTGGAGGAATAGTGAAACCATAGGGTTCAGGCCGTAATATTTTTTTTAAGCATTTGCTAGCAATGTGTCTTACATTACTAGTATTCTTGTTAATTCCTCATCCTAAGCTAAATGCTTGTGTTACGATCGGGTTGAAGTCGGTAGTGCAATGGGTGGGCTTTGAACCGGCAACGACATGATAGCAAGACCCTATCGATTAGGCTACCGCCGCTTCAAAACATTCTGCACACGTTAGCATTTTTGTATGTAACCCCACTGTCGACAAAACATGTTGCAAACATCTAACTCTCAAAGAGTGAGTGGGATAGGTAGCTGTTTGCAACATGTTTTATCGTCAGTGGAAACAAATCTCCTAATCTCGAACCTATTTATCATAATGATGATGCATAATATATAGTATCACATCACTTTAGTGCGTAAAGACATTTCATAAAATACTTAACTTCATAATATTATGTTGATATCCGCATTGGATAAGCGATAACTGATCTTTTGACATAAACGCCTCGCCAATGCGGTTCTGTGTCAAAATCGTGACTCCAATCGTGCCGGAGTCGATATTATCTTTAGTCAAACTATTTCGTCACGATTATGTCCATCAAAACATATGATAAGGATCACATTCATGTAATAAGCTATTCTTAGACATGGATCTGTTTTGGACATTCTAGAAAACACAGCCACTCATAAGAGATCAGTCTCAGTTAGTATTTTTTTATTGTAATCGATGGAATTTTTTTTTGTAAGGCCTCTGGCACACACACCATACCCACATACGATTAACATATACATAGTTCACTTTGCCCTGTGTAGATACTAGTGTGTACAAGAAGTTTACTAATATAAGGTGCATGCATGTAGATACAGTCGGCTGAGAAATTATCTCAATACCTTAACCTCGCAACATATTTATGTGTCACAGTAAAATTGTAAATACCGTTAGATTATAATCTATCTCGCGAGTTTGTAAACTGTCGATAGATTGTGAACCGCAACGTACTGCTTACAATTTAACGCAGGAGGTGAAACTGTCAAATGTAAAAAATCTGAAGATACTAAGTATATAATATAGTCACAAAGATATGGATTTTCTAATTAAAGAAAATTCCTAGTGAAAGAAAAATTCGATCTCCGGCAGGGTTTGAACCTGCGTCTCTCTGGTTAAGTACACCAGACGCTTTGCCAACTAAGCTACCGAGACCACTGCCTGTGATGTCGAATTTCTCTTCCACCTTTTACGTCTTATGGCGACGTCATAAGACGTAAAAGGAATCATAAGAAGTATATAATATAGTCTCATACCTATGGTACCAAAACTAAAAACCACAGAATTTGCTAGCCATTCACTGTCTATTGATACATAGTTGTATTCCTATATCACACATCCACTGATCAAAGGTGTTGAATATCCCACAAATCAAAGCTTCACTAAAGATACTATACTGCAACAAATCTATCCGATTTCCTAACCCGATTCTCAGTTTTGACTATAAATCAATGATACTCTCTAACGAGAGACGACCAAGAATATCGAATGATCGTTTTAATTAAACGATGCACCAAAACGGAATGAATGCCGATACTAATTTGGAATCGATGGCGATTTAGTAAAACGAATCGAATGTCATTCAACTCTGGGGTATGCCTTTGAACTGGATTCTTTTAAAACTAGTAAACATAAGACAGGAATGCTTGCCGACGGGTATTTCAAACAAAAATCGACGTTCTGTCGTTTCCGGATTCTTTAGTTTTAATACCGGTTGTGTTCTGACAATATTGTTTTTAAATTATATTTTGTTGTATAAATATATGACCAACGAAGAAGTTCTCCGCCGAGCCGGTCAGAAACGCCAAATTATGCAGACCGTCTAACAGAGAAAAGTTGGTTATCTGGGTCACATTATGCGACATGATAGATACCAACTGCTGCAACTTATAATGATGGGCAAAGTGGCTGGAAAAAGATCAGTAGGCCGAAGAAGAAAGTCATGGCTGCGCAATATTCGCGAGTGGCGCAGAACTGTTCCGCCTTGCGAAGGACAGACTGAAGTTTTCCGAACTGACGGCCATCCTCCAGTAATTGGAGAGGCACTTCGAAGAAGAAGAAGTATAAATATATACAATACAAGCCAGTTAAAATATAAATATATTAGAATGAATTTGAGCTATATTATAGTATGTATATAGTTTAGTTGGGACCATAGTTACGGTTATATGTACTCGTTGCGTTACCGCTAAACCCAGCGGCTACTATACACTGTAATCTGACGATATATTCGATGTCGAAGCGTACCTTAAATAATGTGAACAAGTCAGTTATTCACTATATTCTGAGTAAGTCAAAGACGTATCTGTATGATGCTCATGAAAAACCCTTGCGAGGAGTTTGTAATATTAGCCGTCTGAGCATAAAAATCTACCAGGCACACCCGAGCATGGACTTGAAACTGCCAAACCTTAGAGTAAAATGTAGGAGCAGCAGTCATTGCCATTAGACCAACGACCCGATGTAATCAAATTCCGGAAAACACTATTTTACCGATGACGTTTGTATAAAAAAATCTAGACAAAAGCCATTTGTTTCCCAGACGGTATAGTTACTATAGTTCCACGCATCAATAAGTAATAAATCTTTGGTACTAAAATAGACATAACCCGCCTATCGGATTATTCATGCGCTATATTAGTGGTCTGTTGCGCCAAAACTATCAATAAAAGCTATAATATGGCTGTATTCTGCTAGAGTACTTGTTGGAACATACGGGATTATATTTTGACACTCAATTTGAGATCATCATCATTATCATCTACCTACATTGTTCCACTGCTAGGCACGGGTCTCCTCTCAGTACGAGAGGGATTAGGCTATAGTCCGTCACGCTAGCCTACTGCAGGTTGGCAGACTTCACACGCCGTCAATAAAATCTTTCAGGCACGCAGGTTTCCTCACGATGCTTTCCTTGACCGTTTAAACGAGTGATAATTAAATTAATAGGCACATGTCTTTAAAAAGCTACGAGGTGCCTTGAATTCGAACTCGAGAGCTTTGACTTGGCAGTCCAATGGTCATATTATTATAACTAGGCGAACACTGCACTGCACACAAATTAATATAACATGTATAGTTTCTTAGAAATAATTAAGCCTGTCTGAAGTTATCCGCAAGTGGTTTAGGAGTGGTAAACTTAATAGAAAGAGTCGGTGTAAAGACAAAGTGGGGCCATATATGTTTCCCATTTTTGGTTATTTTCTTTACTTACTTCGACCTTATATATATGTTTAAACAAACACTTAATTAACCGCTTTTATCAACGCGGTAGTTCGGAACGGCTAACTTCAGACAGCAGAGTTATTTCGAACAAACTGTACAATTTGTGTTTCATTTCCATAATAACATTGACATATAAATATCAGAGGTCATTAGTCATTTTGGAGTAGGTCACTACACCCACATATATTGTTAGTTTTTAACAGGTTATTGCACTAAACAATGTTTAAGCTTTGTAATTGGTATGCAATACATGAGATGATAAAAATAGTATTCAATGAAACACTGATAGCATGATAACGATAGCTGTTATAATTGTCATGAGTTCATGACACCCATAACTGATTCGTTGTGCGCAGATCAAACACATGCTGGAAGTATACAGCAAGTACACAAGGTTTTGTATACAAAACCAGTAACGCACGGCTATTCATCAAGCTATAGCTTGATGTATAGCCGTGCGTACTATATACAGGTTGGAAGGCACATCGACAAACAAACGCTTACCATGAATTCAGTTCATGATTCTGGACCCCGTAGCGTTGATATTTTTCGCCAGTTATTAAAGAAAACCTGTTTTTTCCTACAAAAGTGCCAATATCTACACGGTCGAAATGTATGGAACAGCTGTTTTTTTTAAATAACCGACAAAAATTTTCAAATCAGGTCTAGAAACATGTTTTGAATTTATGGTAAGCGTTTGTGCGTCGAAGTCCCTTCCACCCTGTATATCGTACGCACGGCTATACATCAAGCTATACAAAACCAGTATAGACTGTCCTTGAATTGTAGACAAAACCGTTACAATGGGAGATCAGTCTTAACTGGTTTTGTATAGTTTAATGTGTAGTCGTGTGTACTAGCTGCGTACTCGCAACCTGCTTCAAGCTAGCGTGGTGGACTACAGCCTAATCCCTCTCGTTTTGAGAGGAAAGCCATGCCCAGCAGATATTAATTTAATTAATTTCCATTTTCAGGGATTTAAGAGGGAGTCAAGAGTTATGACATAGTTTAGTGATCAAAATGGCACCTGCTAATCATGAGCACACTGCTCGACATGAGTCCTGGGATCAATTCCCATGTAAACAACATGGGAATTGATCCCAGGACTCATGTCGAGCAGTGTTTACAGTTTGCTGGATATAACTCCTATTATATCCAGCAAACTGTAGTTTTCTTCGCACATTATCAAAAATTACGATCATCTCTTTTGTACCAGCCAATTCTCTAAAGCTTCTCCCAATAGCAATATCTTAAAAGATATGTCGAAATGTTAAGTCATTTATTCCGATAACCAATAATAGGAAATTAGGTAGTAAAATTAACATAAACCTTATGGGTTATAGCGAAACAATCCATTCGTACCATTAAAATTTACTTCGTTTACCAGTCATCGGCCGTCCGTAAAAAATCGTCGTATATTTACATGTCAATGAGCCGCGCGGGTCTCGCGAATATCGAATGCAATAAGTGATATCTATGAATATTCAGGACACGACCGCCTGCGCCGCGCTCAGCGCCGACCGCTGTTAATTTGACGCATTTTAGGAGATCGCACGAGGGGAAAACGTCGTATGTTTTTATCTTTTTTTTTAAGGGGTACCTCGGAAAACGAGCCATCTTATGGTAAGTAGCATCGCCGCCCATGACTCCAAGGAGTTGCAGATGCGTTGCTTAGTTAGTTGCTTATATAAGGAAAAGGGTGGGGAAGGAGAAAAGGAAAAGGAAGGGGACTGAGAGAAACGCAACAGTATGCATACTGCTACTTTGACGCTGATACTCTGTCAGAGAATACTCTGCTAAACTGCTGCTCGTGTGCAATGACTACAACTGTCTAATGAGACAGTTTAATTTATTTTTTATGACTCTTAGGACCATTTAGATGGGTTCAGTGGTCCTAAGGTCCGCGACTGCTACGCTAATAACTAATAACATATGCGGGACACGGCTCTCAAGCAATTCACACGCCATATCTCATTATTACACAAATTCCACCGTTGATTGCGTGTCTTATGACGTCATTTGACATTTTGAGCTATGTTAACGACATAAATGCTGTAGATGTGTTCGCTGTCAATATTCTCTTAAAAGTTTTTACAAAATTCGTTCTGTTGGAGGCCTTCAACAGAGGAAAATATAAAATCTTGCAGATACATAATTAAAAAAGAATAAATTAAAGAATAATCACTAATTATTACTAACAACAAATTAATAAAGATGAAACTATAATATAGTCAGTAGCTTAGAGATAGTTATAAGATTTTTTCATGTAGATACTACTATATTTTTTGTAAAAGATAATAAAGGCTTTTATTTTAAAAGTTGTTACAAGTATTTGTGTGAAGGTGAACCGTTCGTTTTAAATCGCTTTGTGTAAAATACTTATATGCAGCCGGATGTATTTAGACAGGTAGTCGACCCCAACATAGACCCTGCTAAGAATAATAGTGTCATAACTGACACACTTCCCATTAAGATTGATATATTCCATTTAACAACGTACAGTTGACCCAATTAATTTAACTGCGATACCGTTGCATAGCAACCGATCTCATCAAACGCTTAACGATGGCATTCTCCGAATAAATTGATGGCCTGCACTGCGTAAAATCACCCGTAGTTGAATAAAGGCGTAAGCGCAATTGCGCTGTGCCATGTTAACAATAAAAATCATACTAATCATACCATCACGCCAGTATTCCCCGAAGGTTTAAGTACAGTTATACTAATGTACATCCACACTTCGCTGGTATATTTAGGACGAGTGAAACGTGCACAAATATTCCTAACTCATACTTACTAAGAATTTTAAAGAAAAAATACACTTTGCCCGACCTCTAAATCGAACCCAGGCCCTTTAGCGTAGTAGTCCTACTAGGTCCTACTAGACTAATGACGCACGGACTTGCTAGTCAACATAAAAGAGTCAGTATATAAGCAGTTCTGACCAAAAAACATAAAAAAAAACTTATGATGGAAGTTGTTTGTCTGTAAGTCTGATTCACAAATATAAGTGTAAATTCCTGGATCTAGATTGGGCACATGCAGTTCTTGGAAGGCACACATTCTATGTTTGTGACGTAAGCAACAAGTTTGACGTTGTTTAGGTTTTTGTTAAGTGAGGAAAAAACTTGCAAAAGTTACTTTGAATCATAGGTAAAATTAATAATTTATTTTTTTATTTTGTCCTAGATAGACTTCCTCATATAGTATAGTGGTCCCAAGCGCAACTGCTACGCTAGAGATCCTGGGTTCGATTCCCGAGACGAGCAGTGTTATTGAGTCCTTCTATGAAATTCTCAGTAGCAGCTCGGAGTCTGGACTTGTGTCCGGTTAATGGCAATAAGCTCGCAATAATTACATGGGAACTAAACATACCAATTATTTTTAATCACTTTCATTGGTTAAAATTCAAGATAGGACCAAACTATTTTTGTATGGAGCGCCGAGCGGAGTCTATCCTCTTAATAATACCGATACCTAGATGAAAAGCGGAAGTTCACAGACCTCTAAACATTAGAACATACAACATACATCACACTAAACAAAAACACCCGCTCGAGTGAAGCGCTCTCGCAAACAATTGTGTTCAATGAACTTGAAAATTGTTTCTTCACATAACGATATGCATTTAGAGCATACCACGAGGACGTATCTTCACTTACGACGTTTTAAATTGTAAATTTTACAATATAAAACGAAATACACACGTAAACATCGTGTAAATACTCCCAGAAAAGTATCGTAAGTGCGTTTATTGTGTTTAAGTCCTAAGCACGTCTGCTACGGTAGAGGTCCTGAGTTTGATTCCCAGGTCAAGCATTGGGTTTTTCTATGAAAGTCTCAGTAGCAGCGCAGAGTTCAGATTTGTGCACAGTTAGTGGTAATAAGCTCGCTCCCCCTGTCCCCTGTTACATTGGACCTAAACATATAGGCGAACAGTGGGTGTACATAAGGACGTCTCTGCCTAACCCTTCAGGGAATACCGGGCTAATGCCGAGATATTTTTGGCAAAAAAAAAAGTGCCTTGGCACAAACCTTTGTTATAGATAGGGTTCTGCCTAGGCATTTTGGGCATCAAAAATACATGCCCGGGCATAAACCCATATATAAGCGTGATTGTGATGTTAATAATGTATTGCTGCAGAGGTGTATTAGTGTATGTCCACAGTTCATCAGAAGCGGGCTTATTGCCAATAACCAGGCATATATCCCAACTTTAACCTGTTACTGAGAACTTAGACATCGAATACTCCAATAACACTTACACTCAAGAGCTCTAGCTAGATCAATGAAGCTATCTTTACATAGGTAGGTAGAGAGTCGGAAGCCGTTAAGGGCAAGTCATACGCAACCACAGCTTCAGAGAACATCGGATATATAGAGGGGTGTAACGTTCCATGGCGTCATATAACGCGGTGAAATATTGAGCGCCATAATAGAGGATGTGACGTCGTCGTGTTGCCAGCATTTTTCATTAAAGCGGCAGTTTGTATGCTCCGGAGAAAATGTTCGCTTATTTGTGCCGTCATAAAAATAATGAGTACACAACAAATTGGAGAATATAAAACGATACTGGAGACTAAAAAAGAAAAAAGACTTACCTATGTGCATTCGATTTGATGTTTAACTTTTTTTTTAAACAATATAGTCTGCAAAATGTCAGACCTAAACATACAGTTACTTATCATAAGGTGAACTGTGGGTGTACATTGGTACACCTGCGTGATGGTATGTTATGTTTTTACAGTCTGCAAATGATACATTGTATAATATTGTAACTGTACATTTCATCGATATAGTTAGAGCCGTTTGGAGAATACAAACAAAATATATAATCGCGCTTACAATAATCTTCTTTTCTTAACATAAAAAATAATTGCTGTTCGTTAGTCTAGAGTAGTTAGTAAAATTCTAGAACGGCTAAAGTAATTGGCTAAAGTAATTCTGCTTTTGAAAATATTTGTGGAAGTCCAGGGAATGTTTAAACGGTGAGAAAATATGAAAAAAATTGAACCGGTAGATGGCACTGCGATCGAGTTCGGGCAGAACAACGTCTGTCGGGTACACTAGCGTAGGATAAAGTTTTAATCTTATATTTATGCTATTATTTAAAAGAAGAAAATATTGTAAAATTAAAATAAAGTGGCGGTAGCCTAATGGCCAGGGCGTCGGACTTACGATCACGTGGTTGCCGGTTCGAGCCCCACCCATTGCACTACCGACGTAAACCCACTCGTAATAGAAGTATTTAGTTTAGTACGAGGGGATAACAAGAATATTAGTTATGTGTGATCCACACTGCTATAAAGCTTCTTTTAAAAAAAAATCGGTACCCAATTCTATAAATTCGTCAACATAGATGATGTTGTCATTGAAATTATCTGTGTTTATGAAGATTGGCGCCATACTATTATTGACGTGTGAATCATGCGCATTCCTCTGCTTATGCTATGAGACGTTGACACTAGGACATGTTTAGTTGTTTCTAGGACATTTGTATGCAGCCTGAGTAATATCCCAATGCTAAAATAAATTATTTTGGTCTTATGTATTCATGCGAGGTCGGTTGACACGGGTGCTTTTTTTAACAAAATAAATCACCTTTAAAAACTTCGTATAAGTTGTATATAACGTGTGCTATGAGGATCTGCTCGTCTAGCCGTTGCTTAAGTTTAAATTTAAATTTGATTTTAGAACGAAAAACATAACAAACCATCACGCCCGTTTTCCCCGAAGGGTTAGGCAGAGGTGTACTAATGTACACCGATACTTCGCCGGTATGTTTAGGTCCCATGTAATAGGGGGCGAGCCTATTGCCATTAACCGGGCCCAAATCCAGACTCCGAGCTGCTGCTGAGAATTTCATAGAAAATCCTAATAACACTTTGCTCGACCTGGGGATTGAACCCGGAACCTCTAGACTAATGAGGTGACTGCCTCATTAGTCTAATTCTCATTAGTCAATTTTAGAACGAATGCTTTATCAATTTTTAAATATAGAATCGAATTGTCTAGTAAACTTTGGATTTTTAAGACCAAATTATGGTTGGTCTATCTCTTAATAGGATATTATAGGCATTCCCGCAGGCATAATCATGAAATTGGGGTCGCGTAAAGGTGAATATGGTCAGTAGTCCCACAGGGCACAGGTCTATTAGGTAAAGGCGAAATGATATTTCCTCTTTCTCCCCTGTTAGTGAAATTCTTGGGGATTTTCCGCACTATAATTGCCATAATCTTGCCATTTCATAATTAAATCTAATAATACAGATCATTTCCATCCATAACAATTAATAATATCCTGATGTAGTTATCAGACATTAACATATTTATACGAAGTCAGATAGAGTAGAAAATTATGCAAAATAGCCAACAGAGACCGTACACGCCTCGTAATTAAAATAATAAAGTATTTAATCCCATTGGCCTTAAAACATATAAAAACTGTCACGGCCTGTTAACAATTAGAGTTCGACAAAACAACGATTATTCGTGGCCGAAACCGAAACCAAAGTTTCTGCCAAACCTTTAATATTTATGATTAATGAACTCTTATCACTCACTTCAATCTTATTTTTACTTCACATTCTAATAAAAGTTGACAGCAGTATTAAAACATAAAAGCAAATGTGTCCTCCTTATTATTATGAATCTTGTTTCTGAGATGGATTTTAAATCTAATTTTTCTTTTCATTTTTAATCTCTTTTTGATATTCAAGTTTCATTGTTGCCCTAATTTAAGATAGTTTGTCATAAAAAAACGCTACTTTCAAGTTGGTTGCTTGTAGTTTCGGTCTCCATTCGGCCGAAACCGAAAGCGGAATTCAGTACAACACTATTAACAATTCATTGACGCCCACACTTAACAGAAAACGGCGCAATAAATATAAAAGTCAATTCATATTTACAACCGTAATAATTGAACATTAGTATAACAATAACTCTTAATGGATTATGATTTGACTGTTGTCGTATATCCGAAAATAGGCTAGGTTTTGGCGACAGTGAATTAAGGTTAAACCTTCAGCCGTAGGCACCAAATTATTTTTTGCTGTTCAACCATAGGGCGCGAAGTTCATTTTTTTCTTGGTTTTTCGCAAATTGTTCGTCTATAACACATTCCAGGTACATGGCAGTTAAAATTGCGACATCAACAATAACTTATTTATAATTGAGTATTAAAACTTTTGCTTAAAAATCTTTACCGTAGGAAACTTAGGTGTAAATTGACTTTTAGAAAAAATAATAATTTCGCGCCCAAGGCTGAACGTTTAGCCTTAAAGGAAACATTGTCACTGTCACTTAATCAGACTCAACTTCACTCAGATAAAAAAACCCAACAGCCTTTAAAAATAATCAATTCTATAAATTATACATTTAAACAATATTACGCAAAATCACTTAAAGCTAACTTGAACGGTAATATATTTTATATTAAAAAGCTTTTCATTTATGCGCGAGAGTTGCGAGATTATGTCAAGAAGTTGCTCAACATCAAAGGGCCGTTGGGTCGAGATAAGCGATGTGCTGGGGTGTTGTCAACATCATTACACCCACTCGACACCCACTATTGAATGGCGAGTTCCTTGAAGAATGTACATATAGTTATAGAAATGTATTGTGATAGGCTTTCCCAGAAATACATGGGACTTACCAGCGAACTGCCAGTGTACTGTACATTAGTACCCCTTAAGATCATGAAAGACAAATTACACGCTCACATTATTTCAATCAGTGTTTTGTTATAAATAGTAAGGGATCCTTCTAATAAAAAAATAAATTTTTTTTTAGAAATACTCACTCGTTCGCCGCGCTTTCCAAACCACTGAGAAAGAAAAAAATGATGATGAATAGGAAAACCTTAAAATTGAAAACTATATCAAAGGAAGAAAGAAAATGATTCAATTGCATAAGGCAGTTTTTTTTCAGGTGGGTCACGAAATTTTACTTTGAGTACCAAAACTGTTGCTTTATACATATCTAATTTAATAATATTAAAAATCGTTATCGTAACAATTTTTACACAACATTTAAACAACAGTTTTGGATAGACAGATAGTTGTAATTTTGAATTGATTATCCTCAATTGACGCTATCTGCTACAATAAAGATTTTTAAGCAACAGTTTTGGTACTCAGTTGTGAATATATTATAGTTTATGTCACAATGTCTAATACCATGAACCTAGAATGTGTTATAGTCGAACCATTTGAAGAAAACAATGAAAAAATTAAATGAATGTATGAATGATTAATTAATAATGATAATTTGGGGACCAAGGACCGACGATGCGCCTCAAACCAAGAACAATAAAAAAATAAATTTTAATTTTAAAAATAGAATAACGAAATCTTGCAAGTTAGTTTTTAGCAAATGTTAAGTTTGTTAATGTTACGTTTAGTAAAAGTCATACAAGAAAAGGTATGTACGTGATGTTAGTAATATATTCCTGAGAGGTGTTGGTGCTCCGCAAATAACCCTTTAAACGCTGATGATGATGACACTTTTTTTTACAAAGATATGAATTTTCTAAATAAAGAAAATTTCTTTCATTAGAAATTGTTTATCTTTGTGAATATTTCGCATTATTTAATGCTCAAATATTATAAAAAAATAAGCTTTTTTTTAGTTTATAATACCTAAAACTGTACCTTTTTTAGCCACCTATGCGAACTTATTCAAGAAAAAACGCGTAGAAAGTTGATCTCTCGATACTAATTAGTCCAATTGACTTAAAGACTGCAATTTAGAAGTTAATGATATACGTTTAGTGAGAAAGTGATAAATAATTGGTAGGTGCAGATTATATGAGTCTGAGTCATCCGATAGCCAGTAATTGCGTATGATTTGAAACGTAATGCGTAGACAGAGGTAACTGTCATGCAATGTCTTCAAACTGTCTCCATTAGGTCTAGTAGTCGCAATGCGGGATCTGAGAGAGTATACCTGAGTTTGATTCTTACGTCGACTGTAAAGCGATTAAGTTTTTCCTTGAAAATCATGGACAATAATGGCTCAGAATTTGGATTAGTTCCTAGCAATAAGTTTGCTCCTATTATTAGGTTTTAAACATACAGTACGACAGCAAATCTCTGTCTGACCCATCTGGTATAGAGGCGTGATGATGTTTCTTCTGATTGGAAGCACGGGTCTAGAGTTTTGGGTCCTAATTCCAGGGTGAACCTAGTACAATTTGTGTTTGTCCTTTTACCATGGGAACTTTTAAAATGCACATGATGTGCTCAAAACAAATTCAGACGATATAAAATTGGGTTTTGATTGTTAAATTATAGATGCTTAATGTAATATATTGGTATTTAACTAAGTAAATCTTGGAAGACTAGACGATGACATAGTTGAAGAAGGCAAGAATGACATAGTCTGAAAATGCAAGGTCAAAATGGCCTAAAATATTTTTATTATATAGCCACAACAGGTGTTACTTTATATGATTTAAGTTGCATAACATATAAAGTTGGACACCTTGAATTGATTCATGCCCAGCGCCCACGCATGATGTTGTAGGCTTATACGATCGGAGACACGCGTTCTTCACCAATGAGTTTGATACCAAAAAGGTTTTAACACTTGGTAATAAAACGATATGATTTTATTCGAACAATTTAAAAAAGGTAACTGTGAATTCTGCATTGATATTTTATTATTCGAATAAAGAACAAAATAAATGCAAAAAATACATTTTGACTTATTAATTAAGTAATGATCACTTTCTGAAAGTTTATTTGTATTAATTTATAGATTACATATTTTTCCATTACTTTTTTTTACTCTACTGACTATCAAACTTATATTTTTTTTTAAAGTTCAGTTTAAACGGCCGGATTGTGCAGGTACCTTCTAAAATTACAAGATATGAATAAATGTCACTCACCTCTTGGACCGAACTCTCGTGTACCTCCAAGTGTTGCTACTATAATGTCCGGAACTAGACGGACACAGTAACAACTGCAGACTGTTCGGTCTCGGCTGCCTCTGCTTCTTTACCCTCAACTTCACCTCCTCTATTTCCATTCTCTTCTTAGTCTCCTTAATCGGCGGCTTCTTAGAATCCCCACTCCATCTGCGCTCGTCTACCATTCTTTCCTCCAAGTTCAAATGATCTAGTCTGTCTTTAATAAAACTCCTCGAACGCAGCAAGTCTGGAGTCATATCTAGTTTATCATGTCTCCTGATTTCGATAGGAGATAAAGGAGGTCTTCGTGGTTCAAACACTACTTTGGAGTACTCGTTACTTCGACGCCACATACGGGGCGACAGCGGCCAAAACCGCCCGTTTTGCTGACCAGATTCCATAACCATTTTGAATCTTTGTCACTTCACAAATCACTTAACACTTGACTTTATCGATGCTAAAATATACAGAATATATGAGCGAAAGATCCTCAGACACTTATTAAAATGTAATGCGTAAGCTAAACTTTCAGCGGTATTATAATTCACGACGGACATTGAACACGTCCGCTACATCCGAAAGCTATTCAAATACTGAACGTCGTTGAAATGAAAAGTGCATAACAAAGGCGCCCACGCAATCAATCATGCGAAACGTCTACAGGAACCACAGATAAAGAAGGAATGACTACTGCGATGACTCAAATGGTTCAATTCACTTAAGTAGATACTTCAAGTGTATTGGAAAGAAGTTTTGATTCAATTTTTTTTTATTTGGCTTTGCATTTCGATATTTATAGAATGTTTGACCAAGTACTGACTTTAACACTGACATGTTAATGACTGAATCCTATTGAAAACATAAAACCCAATTAAAATTGGGCAAAAGCTATTTATAATTAATATGAGACAGTTTTTACAAATTTCTACCGCAATTTGTGAATTTAACAGTAATTAGTGGAATTGAGGGCAGCGGGAAAATGGCAGAACATAATGACCGAGCGGCGCTAGCAATAACAACCGTGTTTTAGTATTTTATTACAAATTTGTTAAAATATAACAGGATCTGCGAACATTTGGCATAGGTTTTACTTTTATTTCCTGTTTGAACGTAATTAAATTTGTAATTAATCAGGTTTTTGCTTTTTTCTAAGGAAATGACCAATATAACAGCTACTAATCTAATGGGAGCATTTATTTTGAATTTATTACGCGTATTTAGTGTAAATTAAAACTTTTAGCGGATCTTGCAGTTCTAAAATTATAGCGAGATCTGACCCTCTATTTGTGTAAGAATTCAAAATATGCAGGAGGTAGTTAAGATAAATTGCTGGCGTCTTTCATTTTTGCAGTTCCAAAAACGGGTCTTATCCAAGTTTTGCATCCTTTTAAGGAAAAATATCGTGAGCACAACATAAAACCGAGAGCTTAAATACATTTTATTACTTGAGAGGGAAGTACAAACCGTTGACGACTCCTGGCGTGCTGATAGCCATAAAATGCCGAGGAGGCGTAATAGCTACGGTATCGGATGTCGCCGAATAGCGTTGCATACTAAATGCTAGCTCAGGAAGCAGCCGACAGGACGCTAATATATGTGCGTACGGGCATGCTAATGTACTGATGTAGTATACAGATAATCATATAAATAGAACCTATAAAACTTTTCAGTTTGGAGCGATTTTGCGATTGGCAGTAAAGATTTGTTGTTGCAAATATACGGTAGGTATTTAAACAAGTTTTTTTGATCTCGTTTCGCCGTTATTTTTATGAGAATTTTTAGTATGTTTAATGAATATGAAACGATTTAGATAAAATCATCAGGATATAATTAATAATCAACCGTAAAACAGATATCTTCTACAGTGCCATCGTTTCTTTCTCGTACCTAACTGGACATAAAACTAAGCTCTTCAGGTTTTATTAGGAAAAATCTTTAGGTTAGGTCTTCCAACTTTATTCAGACCTCAGAAATCTAGTACCTATTTATGATTCATCTATAAAACATCTTCCATTTGGATAAACCCAAAAATTCAAGCTCCGATATTTGCTTAACAACAATACGTAATCAGATAGGAAATGGAGATAGTTGCTTGTAAAACAATAAAATGAAACAAAAAACCCGAAGTCTAAGTTAGGAGACACAGGAAGCCGTGGAAAGGCCTGAATGAACGGAAGTCCTGCGTATGACATTATTATAACAATAGGAGATGAGTCAGTTGTTAGCGATACTTGAAAGAAACTAAATCGATACTTGCTTACATTGTCAATGTGTGGGAGCTGTCGAACATTCCAGCCTTACAACTAAATGATGATATCGTTAAACATACATAAAAATACAGAGGAACATATTACCTCCTCCTTTTTTGAAATCTTTTATAAATGAAATAAGCGAAAACACTTAAAAGATCTTTAGCTACATTATTAGTTTTATAGCAATTGATGTGGTTTGTCGTAAGTACTTCTTCTTAATTAATAAGAATAAGGCTAATTCTTAAGACTGTTACAATACTGTCATTAGTGACTGAATATACCTTTTAGTGTTAAGGAGAATCTTTCTTAATGAGTGATGTAATGGATACCAGAACTTTATATACATAAGCTTGAATTGACGTGCTTGGTTGTAGAGTTCTAACGACTTTGGGCAATATGTCATAATTAGTTCACATACTAATCTAATTTTGAGTTTTGAGAATCAGAGCTATTAGAACAATGCTATGAGATTTTTTTTATTAAAAAAATGTGGCAATTTAGCTATGTGGGTGGCACATTACTTGTATTCTCGTTAACCCCTCGTACTAAGCTAAACGCTTATATTACGAGTGGGTCCACGTCGGTAGTGCAATGGGTGGGTCTCGAACCGGTAACCACATGAGACATGACATGAAACCCCAACACTAGTCTCCCTAACATGAGGTCAGACGATGATAACCAGGATAGTTGTTATCTGAAACTTCATTGGTGGAAAACCCTCGAGCTAGCCTGTTTAATTATACGAGGGATTCCCCGAAAGATAAATAATATTAAGGAAACAACTTTTACCTAAAATAACAATGACAATTTACTGTTAAAGACTCATAACATCATTGCTACTAACTTAAAAAAAAACAACTCGGAATTTGGATTTGTGCCCGGTGAATTAGATTAGGCTGAGACCTTATTACATGAGACCAAAAACCGGCAAAACATTGGTTCACATGCCACTATAACTGGAACTCGGGGTTGTTGTACATTAAGTAGGTATGCCTCTGCCTAACCCTTCGGGGAATGTGGGCGTGATGGTATGCAAAAAAATATAGATTATACCAAGGTCAGTATCATTATCTGGGCGACCTAAGGTTATTTTTTATTTTACAATTAATAGTTTCCTTATAACAGTGACGGCTATTGACACCGCTAGGTCAACAACATCGTGTTTATGTGTAGGATGCGCAGACGCAGCGGCACGGCAGGCATTGCGTGAATCAATCCACGTAGTATACATGATTAACGCAATATGAGTCAATAAATTGTACAACTAAACAAATAATAAAATTATAACTACGACTTATACTTATTGAAAAAAGAAAAATTAAAAAAGGGCAAAAAAAATCTCCTCCGCATCGCTATCAGCCGAAGGCGGGCTACATTGTCACGTTGTATGGCAAAGCTGATTCTCTGACCAAAGTGACCCAGCCTTTGGGTCACGTGAAACGTTGTTCAAGCATTGAAAAATCCGCCAAAACCCTTTTGAAATTTTTTAAAGAGCACTCGGATCTCATTGTGTTAGCGTTTCAACCCCAAACGGTTCAAAAATATAATCAACTTGAATATCAAGTAATAAGATGAAGAACTCTTCCTCTCTCTTACTTTTAAAAATGTTGCAGTTGCCGACTAGTAACGACTACATTACAGCCTTGACACCTCAAATAAATTCATAAAATTTAATACCAAACTGAACTTTAACTGTCTCAATAGAATTATTAAAATTTACTAAATACTCCCAAAAATATGTAACTACTACTAACGTCAAAGCTAGGCTAGTTTCTTTGTCTCCGTCAACGAAAACTGAATGTGATATTCTGACGTCATTACTTTTTAACTTCCCATCGAAGATGACACAATTGATAACACTTTCAAATCATTCAAAATACATAACTTAATGCTGAATCATACTTTTTAGAAATACGGTCTTATTTCCGAAAATGTTGATTCAATAGTTGATATTATGTGATTGTTATCAGCTATGAAGTCTTTGTGATTTAAGTATCTTTAGCTATGATTTGTATTATGAAAAACCTGTATTAAATGCATTTAAATTTATTCTGGAGAATGAGTTTGCTGATCATAATCATCGTTTGCAGTGCAGTGATAGCCTAGTGATACGACCATTGAATTATCAAGTCAAAGGTCTTGAGTTCGCATCCAAGGCAACGCACCTCAGACGAAAAATACGACGCGGTGGCTTAGTGGTCATAGCGTCTAATGTATTTAACCAGAAGACGCAGGTTCGAATCCTGCCCGCGGTCGTATTTTTCCTTCACTAAAATAACTTATAATCTTTGCATGGAAAATGCATATACTTAATACTTTGTTCGACCTGAGAATCGAACCTCTAGCGTAGCAGTCGCGCTTAGGAGAAATAGATTAAAGCAATCAAGATAGCAATATTGATATGCGTAAACACTTAAGTATGGATAAAAGGTATAAAAATGACATTAAATTCTATCCATTGTGAAAGGACATCAAACTCAGAACATAATTATTCTATTAACAATAAATACATTCCATTGTTAATGTCAATTAAATGTTTTATCCAGAATTTTCGGTAAACCCCTGAGTCAAATCATAAGAAAGCTCCTAATAACCCCGGTGCAAGTGCTGTCCGACAATAGCCGGAAGCCGTCGGCATCACAAGTGTAGGTGCACCTCCTTACATGGTATCCTAATACTGTATGGTGTATTGATCGCTGGCTGTTGGGAAATATTAACTGATGTGGTTGAACTTACTTCGTCTGGGTATTACAGCATTGTCTTATATTCTGCGCTAAGCAATAATATGCTTACCTACTTTATTGCATTCCGGGTTCATAGATAACTAGGTTTTGTCCGCGATTCTGCTTAAATCTCATATGAGACAAAAAGTAGGCTACTTCCTTCCCTAAGGTTGAATCTTTGAAATTGTGGTATAATCTACACCAAAATTGCTTCAGCAGTTTAACCCTGAAAATGTAACACAGAGTGACTTTCGCTTTTATATTACTAGCTGTTTCCCACGGTCCCACCGGCACCCCAAAAGACTTGTTCAGACAAAAAGTAGCCTATGTCCTTTCCCACTGGAACAGACATAGGCTACTTTTTGTCTAAACCGCTGAACTGATTTAAGTTAAATTAGGTGTAGAGATAGGTTGGTCTTAGGTGTTGAGACACTTCTCAACCTATCTCTACACCTAATTTTACTTAAATCAGTTCAGCGGTTTAGACATGAAAATGTACCTCACAAACAGTTACTTACCTATTTATAATATTAAATAGATTATAATTACCTAGTATAGAAGTTGCTATTGAAATTACTGGACCTAGCAACCTAAGATCTTAAGTTGACAACAGGCTATACTGCGATACTGGTGTTGCTTATCTATAGGCTTCAGTTGACCCTTACTATTAGGCGGCCCGTAGGTATTACCTGTTTGTCATCTTATTAGAAAGAAACATTGTGACCACGATGAGTTTCTAAGAGACATCGGACGTAGAAAGGCCATAAAATTGTTTCCAATACAGGTTATTTAGATAGAGACAGAAAACTAGAAAAGCCTGTTAACAATGTTGTGATTTCTAACATAGTAATGTATGCAAACATAGTGAAGAATAGTTCACTGGTTTCTGCCAGACATGAAGATGTAGACAAAACAAAACGTGACAACCTTTGATACCACCAAAAAGTTCTGTAAGATGAAAGGAAGAAAGACAGAATTGAAGCGGTGGTAGCATAATGGCTAGGGTGTCGGACTTGCAAACCCACTCGTAATACAAGCATTTAGCTTAGTACGAAGGGTTAACAAGAATACTAGTAATGTGTGACCTTGATGCCTTTTCTCAATTAAACGAAAAGACGTCAATGCGACAGTTATTGGTCTTGGATATGATTCCCAAGTCATGCAGCGGACTGTAGATTTTCACCAAAGGATTATAGATTACATGGGACCTAAACATATCAGCGAACTGTGTTGCTTACCTATCCATCGAGGAATGCGTGATGGATGAACAGTGTACAGTTTATTGAACAACTATCTAATTCAACCTAATTAAAAGCCTAAAGGCAATTGAAACTGCAATCAATCATTATCAAGTGAAAGCTCTTTTAAAATACATTTAGAGCCTAAGGATAGTGGCATAATTTTGAAGTTACAGATGTAAATGAGGCAATAATTCAAAGCATATATGCGATGCTATTATCTTATCGTCAGCAAGCCTCGAGCAAACAGCGTCCATAACGCGTGGTTAAGCTTGACAGATGGCGTGTATCAATCACAGGACTGATTTATCAGCTTGTTTCCGGATATCATCGGATGGCAATGTCATTTATTCCGTTTTCATTGTCTGGCCTACGGGATTACGGGAAAAGCCATTTTGTTGGGTCTTTCGTTTTGATGTTCATTTTCTGTTTGGTCAGAAAAAAATATTGTTAATGCTGCTCTTTATATAAGCACACTACGAGCATGATGATATGTAATCGATACAAATAATACAATTTTAAAAGGCCGATGTCTGTACATTACCTATAGATTTTGGAGAAAAACTAATATTCGGGTCTTTATTACAAGAACAGAAGCCAACACAACCACTTTTTAGAATCTATCTGTCTATGTTTGTACACGCATCACGCAAAAACGACTGCACGGAATTGGATGAGGTTTGCACAAGGTTGTGTTAAACTTTGTGTTGATACGCTGCCTAGAAGCTGAGTTATAATAAGTAAATATATCCTTTTAGGACATGTGACTACTACTATTACGACTACGACTATACTAAAATATAATATAAGTAATGTTTTCTTCAACTCATTCCTTCCTTAAGCTTCTAATAAGCTTCACAAACAAAAAGCTCCCTAGTTAATCAAACCCAAATCTGTAGCTATGACTTTGCCGAGTCTGCAGAAACTTGGTAATATCATTACTAGCCGATTGCTGAATAGAAACTGCTTCGTAACGAGACTTAATAGCCCAAAGTGGGAATATGCTCCCCAAGTTGATAACACGTGCCGAGTATTAGAACTTTGGAGGTATTACAACGATGACTGGAAGGGTTTTGTGTGAGAAATTCGGTTCCTTTGTAGTATTTAGTTCCTTTATCTTTATACATACCATCACGCCCGTATTCCCCGAATGGTTAGGCAGAGTGGCACTTAATGTACACCCACAGTTCGTCGGTATGTTTAGGTCCGATGTAATTGTGGGCGAGTCTATTGCCATGCACCGGGCCACTTTGCTTGACCACAGGACATACTAGCGTACGTATAGGTTTTCTATGAAATTCTCAGGAGCAGCTCGGAATTTGTTTGTGTCTGGATGACAATAGGATCGCCCCCTTTTATATTACCATATAACCTTAACATACCGGCAGCGAACTGTGGGTTTACATTAAGTGCACCTGCCTAAACCCTTCGGGGAATACAGGCGTGATGTTATGTCTTGCAGATTCCGATTGACAGACAAATTTTATTTTGGACCATTACAAAGGTCGATAAAGGACTTGTCTCCGCGAAAACGTTCCAATAGCATGTAGTACACCAGTTTTCATGTTCGCCTAGTAACATGAAACAAGTTAGATAACCGAATGTTTCTACCGACCCGCTGACCAACTGCGGGAACACTAAATGGTAAACATTGTGAAAACGAGTCGAAAGCGTATACAGCTTGTAACTAATGTACTACATTGTGAAATGTTAGAACAAAGTGGGCCAAAGTGGAAGTTAAAGAAAGATGCGGTCTCTAAAGATTGTAATCAGTTGTGTTTTGGAATGACGCTCTTGCAGGTACAATTTTGAACTGAATTTACACGACAATCAAACGCATCACTATTTGGTGATTATAAGTAGCTCTATTTAAAAACTAGCGCTGTGGCATAAAGGCATTAAATATGCTCTTAATGACATAGCATTATACTGCAATAGATCTTTTTTGGCTACGTGCAGGGTTAATGCAACATTTTACACAATCATTAGTAATTTTTAAAGCCTGAATTCTGTGCAAGTACAAAATACAAGTTATTTCTTTTTCCTTTAAAACATTCAACAACCTGGAATATCTGTGTTAAGTGAGATTCTCGATCAATCAATAGAGCAGGTTCCAAGATATTCAAAAGTAGCTTGACGATACTTCAACAATTCTGAGTATTTTTATGAATTTGTACCGCTAGCTGTTTTATCAATATTCGGATAAATCTTTTATTTTTGGAATCCGATGAATGATGCTGTTAAGTACAAATAAAGGTAAGTACAGTTTGTTCGTAATAAGTAAGCCGATCGGAAGTTATCTGCAAGTGGTTTAGAAATAGGAAATTTTATATAGAAAGAGTCGGTGTAAAGATAATTAGAGTCGTAGGTATATGTTTCACATTTCTAATTATTTTCAACCGACTTCAAAAAGGAGGAGGTTCTCAATTCGTCTGTATGTTTTTTTTTTTTTTTTTTTTTTGTATGTTTGTTACCCGATATCTCCGCCAGTTGTGGACCGATTTTAATGATTGTTTTTTCGTTTGGTAGGTTATACTTCAGAGGTGGTCCCGTTCAAATTTTATCGAAATCGGTTGAGCAGTTTTGAAAATATCAACAAAAATCTAAAAATTGTTTACATCGATGATATTATCGTTTACTCCGAAACATCGCTGTCTTATTGGAGCAGTGCGTTTAGTTGGCTAACAAGTATTTCTAAACAAAACTTTCCACTAAAAATTACAAAATAAAATTACTTTTAACAAAAAAGTTAAACCGCCTTCAAAAAATAATAAAATAATTTTGTCTAAAACAGTTTGGGAAGTCGGTGGCGAAAATAAAAGACCCACTCAAATAGAAGTCACCGACTTCCCAAACTGTTTTAGACAAAATTATTTTATTATTTTTTGAAGGCGGTTTAACTTTTTTGTTAAAAGTAATTTTGTTTACTAATTTCGATATTTATGAATTAAAGCACTTAATTAAACGATTTTATCACCGCGGTAGTTCAGAACGGCTAACTTCCGATCGGCTTACTTATTTCGAACAAACTGTAAGTTCTTTTTTCCTGCCGAATTTGTCTTCGCCAAACAAACAGTTTACGTCTAATAAATACTTGAAAAAACTATTTCATGAAGTATTTTCCAATGCTTTCAGAGATGTTTGTTCTGATACACGTAAGTGGGTCGGGTTTAGAGGAATTAGAGGGGATTATGTTACGGTGTCTGAGAAAAACTGTGCTCCTCGTTGTGTTCCGACGATTTATTTATGTGAAGAATTACGAACAGTTGCGACTTGCGTAAGAGTACGTTTCTATTCGAAGATTAGTTGGAAGTTTACGATCATTTTATGAACCATTACAAGCGTTGTTTAATGACTTGAGTTTAGTGAATGGGCTTATCACAGAATATACATGATTTTTTAGTTGAGGGCTCGGCTAAGTTATTATTGTGCTGATCAACATATCTGCTAGGTCAAGCTGTGCATGCCGCGGTCAGTCAGTGGATGGGTGACTGTTCTTAACACAGCGAGATACCTCCGTGCCTCGTAGGGCAAGGTAAGCCGTTGATCCAAGTTGTGATACGAACACCTATGACAATCGTTAGTGTTATTTAGAAGTCTAAAATAAGCCTGACAACCAGTCTATGCTTCGGATAGGTATCGGTGTTGCCTAGAAATTGGGTTGAGGAAGTCTGATGGCAGTAGCTTTGTGTAAAATACTGATATTCAGCTTTTCAGGTTAGACTGGAAGCCGAACTATGAAATATAATAATGGAAAAATATTAGGAGGAGGATGACATGATTTGTTAGTCAGATTATTGGCCGTAAGCGTGTTATTGTCATCCAAATTAAGATTTTTTTTAATTTTTTTATTTAAGTACATAATATACGTTTAATATACATAATTTCCCTCGTCAAACTTTTACGTTTAATGGCGAGACACGCTCCTTTACTTATATACATCGTATTTTACATCATATTTTTTTACACAATAATGCAATCTTAGAATAATTTATTTACTTTAAATTTCATACCATGATAACCAATAATGATGCGGTTCTATTTTTCAATGGCGAGCAGACGCTGTCTACTTTTCATTGAGAAACAAGTCCTTAAGTTTTGATTTCCAACCGCAAACGGGGGGTCATGTTATGTCTGACCCTACCGAACTAAAACCTGAACATGTCTGCCCTATGGCTGACAATAGAGCAAACATGTTCAGTTTCGGTAAGGTAGACGACCCAATATAAGCGCATATATCTTCAAGCCAACAAATATATTTGTGCAGTCGCCAGCACATCAGGTAATACAAAACTGTCAAATTTCTCCGAATGATAAACCAAACCTTTAAATGTTGACGATTAAGTTCAAAATCAACTGAGAAAATTTGACATTTTGTGGTAACGTGAAGTGCTGGCCACCGTTCATAAAAATATATGTAGGAATTGTATAGATACCTATATATATATATATATTCACTATTGCGACCTTTTACTTAACAACATGAGGGAATACAATCACATTAACCTACATTTTGTGATATTAAAACGTTTCCACGAAGTTATTTTATTTGATCTGCAGAGTACCGTAGAGTTTCTTGAGATACATTATTCTCTAGTAAATTGTTTTGAGCCTATGAAGAATGTATTTTTATTATGCTAGTATATACATGAGTTGACTGCCTCATTAGTCTAGTGGTCCTAAGCGCGACTGTTACGCTAGAGGTCCCGGGTTCGATCCCCAGGTCGAGTAGTGTGATTGGGTTTTTCTATGGAATTCTCAGTAGCAGCTCGGAGTCTGGATTTGTGCTCGGGTATTGGCAATAGGCTCGCCCCATGGCACCTAAACATACCGGCGAAGTTTGGGTTACATTAGTACACCTCTGCCTAACCCTTCGGGGAATTCGGGCGTGGTGGTATGTAAAATTTTATACATGAGTTAATGTAATTATTATTATGAAACTCTTAATCAACACAAACACTAAACAACACATAAGCGGCAGTAGCCTTATAGCTAGGGCGTCAGACTTGCAATCATGTGGTTGCCGATTCGAAACCCACTCATTGCACTACCGACGTGAACCCACTCGTAATACAAGCGTTTAGCTTAGCACGAGGGGTTAACAAGAATACTAGTACAGTGCGAACCAAATTGCTAGTAAGCTTTTTATTTAAAAAATAATAATTATGTGAGTGTCACAATGTAAGACACTGTCTGGAATGGCCTTTTGAGGAAATAAACACAGCGGGTTTGAGTAGACCAGTCCCACTGCTGGGATATTTCAAGCGTGATGTACGAATGTTTATCAAACAGTGCCAGGGCTAGTATGTTAGCGCTTCAAAGAGAAAACGTAGTACACATATCAAAACAAACAGTTACTTGCAGATTCGTAAATTGATTCGGCGAGCAAACCGCGTTCGAGTGTTGCGCAAACATGCTCTGTAACGAGATCGCGTGTAGAACGAAAATACACAATAGGTACAATAAGGAGGAAGCATTGAGCTATAACAAACTTGAAACGACATCAAGTATTCAGTTTTTGCTTTTGGACTTGCGGATTAAGCGCCAATAATATTTTGTATAAACTTCTTACTTACTGCTCAGATCTAAGATGGAACTTTGTGAACAAAGATGTGAGGCCGGCTGAAACTACGCCTAGTCGAGCTTTCGATAGCTTGATAGCTCGACTGACAAGATAAGGCGTAGTTTTCGGTATTGTTATATAGTGTAAAAATGTGTTAGTAAACGGCTAGGCGTAGTTTTAACCGGTCTCACTTCTTTGTTCGCTTAAAATTTATTATTATATATTTATAATTTAAATTTGTATTTGATCTGTGACTTACTGTATCTGTTTATCTGTAAATTTTCCAAAAATATAATAAAATATTACTTAAGTTATAGTATTGAATAATGGTTTTGGCTATTTCAGCGTCATATACCTAGCCAGGATCTGAAAGACGAGGTATTTATTTAGATTTATAGTATTGCATTTAATATTTTAGACCCTTCCCATTAGACAAGAATATGATCAAACTTATTAAGATAGTTGATAATATTTTTACTGTTACTAAGTACAGTGCCTAAGTATGTGTTATTTAAGTTTATAAGTAATTAACTTGCCAAAGATTATATTTATAATATTCTTCCATATTTTGAGGACATAACCTATCTATTACATGAATGGAATTCAAAACAAGCTGAGTTTAATAACCTATTGTTTAAACAAACGCCGCTAGTGATGTGCCGGCATTTCACAATTGACTGCACAGACAATTAGGGACAATTACACGACGGTTATAACTAAGTGAAACACGTACACGAGTATTTTCCTCCATTCCCGGAATTGCGGAAAAAACACATTTATACAATTATTGTTTGGTCACGTTGCCTACCGAAAAACGTTTCGTGGAATGCCGCCATTTTCTTCCAAGCGCGCGTTGCTAAGCATGGGCGCGAAAATGGTGATTTTCTGTTCGGAAATTTACTACTTTTTAATAGACTAATCCGCAGCAGGCTAGCGAGGTGGACCATAGCCTAATCCCCCTCGTTCTGAAAGGAGACTCCTGCCCAATAGTTGAACAATGTCATGGGTTGATGATAAAGACCGACTAACTAACTCGAATAGTTTAGTTGAACTTTAAACTATAAACAATGATTCGCAAAAATATCGTTTCTGTTTAGGGATAAATCTATTAAAATAAAACTGAAGAGTGTACCAGTTAGATTAAAAAAATAACTTTTAAGATTTGATAGCTCAATTCTTGCTGAAAATAGGCTTAGAGCGTGGCAAATGCAGTCGAAACCACGGGACATAGCTAGCTAATTAATAAATTTACAAAAAAATTCTCAACCCCCACACGTCAGACGATCAAAGAAAATTTTCCGCGCGTTAAAAAAAACGGCCAATACCACTACGTTAGGAGAAGGTAGTATAAATTAATATCCATTGACGTAAACTGTGCGAAACAAGGACTTATAAATAAACAATACGGTGAAGCCATACAATACAATAGAGGAAGCTGAACATCCTTGTTAGATTCCGGATTGGGTCCCGGGGGAGACTTATTATTATACTCATCGCTACGGGGCAGAGGTCGTTCACATTTATCGGAAAAAGATTTGTTTAAGTTTATTCTGTTGTGTTCTAGTTGGTAGGAATAGAATTTATTTTAGTTTACTGTAACTCGAACGGCCAGATGGAGTGATGTTTTGCGAAAGGTTGTTGGCAGAAGCTAGATGCGAAAAGCAGAGGACAGGATGAAATGGCGCACACTAGGGGAAGCTTACGTCCAGCAGGGGCTTGATAAGCATAGGTTGATGATGATGAAATCGAACGTTGTCTCTTAAAGCCTGTCATAACTTGATAAGGTTTTTTTCCGCCACCAGGATAGTTCGACACAAATCTGAGGTTTTGTGTCGATTCACCACTGAGCCAATACATTGATCGACGGGCGAGATTTTCCGCCAATGCCAAAGCAATCTTCACTGAAAGCTTTTGGCTCGTTTGTTGATAAGGGCTTTTACTGATCGAGATCAAAAATTTAGACAATGAGAGAATCAACAGCGGGGCTAACATGCATGCCATGACGTAATTATGTTACAGTTGTTAATGTTACACAATAAATTAGTATACTGTAAGCTTTCCCTACCTATACTAATATTATAAAGAGGTAAAGTTTGTGAGTTTGTGACGTTGTAGGGGATAATCTCTGGATCTACTGCACCGATTTATAAAATCATTTCACCAATAAAAAGCTACATTATTCCTGAGTGACATAGTCTATATATTATGCCGTAAAATGAAAAGAAACGTATAGTCGACGCGGGCGAAGTCGCAGGCGGAAAGCTAGTAGCAGGTAGTAATCAATAAATCTCCACCCATAGTATCGGTACGATAAGCGACGACAAAATTATTTCGTGTCGCATATGTTTGCTGGGAAGCATGAACAAATTGGCAACTATTCCTATGTAATTTAGTACGTAATTGGTTATTTTTTTCTATAAAAGCCATATAAAGTGTTATTACAGTTTCGTATCTCTCTCGCGCATCAGATTCGACCTTCATGCCGTTAACGACATGACAAATTACAATAGAATAGAAACCTGACAAATTAAACCGCAACAAAGAGTTGTTTTTCCTCAATTTCAGAATGGTGGAAGGAGAGAGTAAAAAATATTATTTTCTTTGTTCGAGGTTCACGAAGTAGCTGAGAGCTTATTATTGGAGTTATTTGTGAATTGATTTGACATTATTTTGTATGGCTTGGACAATTGAAGATATATTATTACAGACTGATTCAATACTAATGTAGTGGTTAAAGGTTACTCACAAGGAGTTTTTAATTTTTATATAAATCATGGTTAAAATTACGTATTGTTGCGAGGTACAGTACATCACATCCCATCAAGTGTTTATTTGAGACATTTCCAAGAGAGAAAGATAAAACTTTTTTTAAGACAAAAAGTAGAAGGACAAGAAGATATAAATGACAGTCCTAAAAACAAAATCATTGAAGTTATAATAGAAATTGAACTTTGTAATATTTAAGGTAGTTTTACCAAAGCCCGTTAATTCTTCATTTTAGGCGAATGGTGTGTAGGTAAGTTACTATAACAACTATATTAATAGCTTTGTCAAAAACTGAGTTATGACTGAGGCTCACTAACCATCTGGCTGCGCTCCAAAGGACATCATGAGTCAGGTCGCGCAGGGAATTCCTGTAGCTCCTGATGTCATTCAGCGGGTAATATCAAATTCTGATAATGAAACAGTGAACGGAATAGTTAATATTAAACATGATTTGTGTCACTTTATTTGTAACGTTTAAAGAAGAACAAACATTGAAGCATTGTAATACCGATTAGAAATAAAGAAATTAGAATTGGAAAAGCAGGTGACGTAAGTAAAAAAAATACTTCCACTATTTTATGGTCATTACATACGAGGCTTTTAAGCAGCAGGATAAGGATCACATTAGAGGATAAGGATCCCGACATATAAATGTTATAAGATATACGACAGGCCTGTCTCCAACAGATATAAGCCAACTAATGGTCAAGCTCAACGTAATTCAAAGCTTAAATTCGTAACTTATATTTTGAGCTTTGTGAACACAAAAAGATTTGATATATTTTAAGCGAGGTGAGCTGATAATCCTTCTGGCTACTATCCTCATAAGTAGGGCAGGCTTCAAACAAACAGCAAATAATTGTATGAACCAATGAGGTGGATTTTGAGAAAAAATAAATGAAGCAGAAACGATTTACATCTCTTATAGACCAGGGTCGATAATTTTTAAAACAAAAAAAAAAACATAGTAGAATGAAACCCATTAGAAAAGGAGGGAAATATTATAAAAATGAAAGGAAAAATAATTTACGGGCGATCTGAGGTTGGGAAGGGGATGGGGGTGAGTTTTTAAGGGTAAAAAACGGTTTTTCTCGATTTCCGGCAAAACTAAAAGTCCTATCGAAAAAAGTCAAATGGCAAAGTTGTAGATAATAAAAAGATCTAAAACTTTTGTATTTACACTTTTTTCACATAACCTCAAAATTTATGTGAAAAATTCAAAAAACCAAGTTTTTGGTTTTTTATTTTTATCTTTTACAAAAAAAAATTTTTTTTAACGAAATTTTTTGGAAACTTACCTTTTTATTTCCCAAATACGCTGTAATTTATTTGATTAAAAATATTTATTTTTTCACCTTATTTTGAATTAATATCGAAAAAACACCCTAATTTTCAATCGAAAATTCACCCGTCAAAATATCAGCTTTTTTCAAAAAGTTGGTATGGTTTCTGTTCGTTGAAATCTCTACTTTCCGATGGTGAAAAAAAAAATATATGTTACTATGGTAAATCTTCTCAGAAAACGCCAAAATTAAAAAAAAACTTAAATTCGAAATTTTTTTTTTAATTATTATAAATAATTTTGAGATATTTATTAAAATTTACACTTTAATTACTCGAAAAACGTTAGATTACATGTGACGTTGATAACAAAAAAGTTACAAATAAAAATATACTACTATAATTAACAAACAAATAAGTTAATTAAATTAATATTTAATAAGACATCTACAATATTTGGAGAAAGTTGTCTAATTTTCTTTAAATTATATGCGTAGATGCCTATTTATAACTATTTTGAGATAAATTATATATATACCTGAGTGACCTACGAAAAATTGTAGCCCATCAAAAGGTATTTCGTGGAGAAGTGGGGAAGGGGCTAGGCGGGTCTGAGTCTTACTACATACATACCTACTAATATATACTATATATTTCGTAGCAGCATTTCGAAATATAGTACAGTATACAACATCGTTTATAAAATATAATACACGTGCACGCTGAGTTTCTTGAAGATAATTGTGACAAGTTTACTTAAAAAAACAAAAAAACTTTTCAAATCTGCATACTGTCTCTATTTTTATCTGTATCAATCAACTCAACCATAAAAACAAAAATTTTTTTTTCGAATTTAAGTTTTTTTTGCGTTTTCTGAGAAGATTTACCATAGTAACATATTTTTTTTTCACCATCGGAAAGTAGAGATTTCAACGAACAGAAACCATACCAACTTTTTGAAAAAAGCTGATATTTTGACGGGTGAATTTTCGATTGAAAATTAGGGTGTTTTTTCGATATTAATTCAAAATAAGGTGAAAAAATAAATATTTTTAATCAAATAAATTACAGCGTATTTGGGACATAAAAAGGTAAGTTTCCACAAAATTTCGTTAAAAAAAAAAATTTTGTAAAAGATAAAAATAAAAAACCAAAAACTTGGATTTTTGAATTTTTCACATAAATTTTGAGGTTATGTGAAAAAAGTGTACTAAATACAAAAGTTTTAGATCTTTTTATTATCTACAACTTTGCCATTTGACTTTTATCGATAGGACTTTTAGTTTTGCCGGAAATCGAGAAAAACCGTTTTTTATCCTTAAAAACTCACCCCCATCCCCTTCCCAACCTCAGATCGCCCGTAAATTATTTTTCCTTTCATTTTTATAATATTTCCCTCTTTTTCTAATGGGTTTCATCCTACTATAATTTCTTTTCACTTTTCATTATTTTTAAAGGCTTCTACCCTGGACTATTATTCTGACGTTGAAATGTGGTTCGAAATAATATTAACGCAAAATTGGAGTGAATCACATTCGCATTGAGACATCGGTTTCCTGGTTTTATAAATAACAATGATGTAATGTAATACGATAGTTTTCAGAACAGGATTTTGTTTGTGAAGATGTGGGGCGGGCAGGAAGGAAAAATGTATGAAAATTGATCATTGAGAAAAATAATTGCTTTACAAAAAAGGAAAGAAACTATTTTTAGAATATGAGTAGAGATTTCTACCTAACTCTCGAGATTGTAAGATCCTAGTCAGTTAGAATGTTAGATAAATCTGAATTTCAAACCATCCTCACTTGACTATAAGAAATTAGTTCATAAAGTTACTATATTTATCAAAGATGGTTGTACTACTACCAGTCATTAACAAATAAAGTATCGAAAACCATCTCAAGCTCATAGCAATTACCAAACAAAACAAAACGGTGACCGTGTTCGAGACCACGAATTGAAACCCTCCCAAGTCGAGACAATTTAGTTAATCGAATACCCTGCTAATGGCATCCGGGCCAAGAAATACTTACCCTAAGAAACCAACACCGATGTTGACAAAATTGAATATTAATTTGAAACGTTAATTATAAGACTTTTCAGTTTAGGAAAACAGTGTATTTCATTAAAACATCGTTAAGGAAAGAAATTGAGCTTGTGACTAAATTTTTCATAATTGAAAATAATTCTCAGTTAAACTACAAATTTTGATCATCTCGACACACTGAAGCTATTTATCTCAAAGTTCCCTAGTGCATATATAAAGAGATGTAATTTATTGATATTAAAACTATTTCATTGTTGGTGGTGTCTTGAAATTTTAAGATCGTACTTACTTTTACCCGTACAATTTTATCAAGGCAATTTAGTTCAGTCTCAAAGTGACAGTTCTAATACAAACATCAAACAAAGCCAATCCGGGATAATTTAGTTTGTGGGACATCACCAAAAGAACGATTTATTCCTGTATACGCAATATGCTTTGAATCTAGACGAAAATAATACAAAACAAAACTTCAAAATTGGTCCGTTCTAAAAGCCGGGACAATTCAGTTAGTGGGACATCCATGCAATTGGAGCAGCAACGAAACATTGAAGTTAATCACTTTGCTAGCTGACACTGAGTCATCCTGTTCAAACAATGCGGTGAATGGTAAAAGTTTGGTAGTGTGAACTAGCTTGTGGTAACGACTGGTAGAGTTTGCGACTCAATTTACACTATTCTTAACTATAACAATGGTTATAGGAGCGATGAATATTTTGAAAAGAGAAGTCGTAACAATTTATGTTGAAACTTGAAAGGTTGCCAGAGATGGATTTCGTTTCAGAGATTTATCATCATTGTTATCTCATTAGTAAGAAAGGGCTTAGTGATAATAATGGTTTCAGCACTGATACAAATTGTAAAGAGGAATAACAACTTTTATAGCGAGGTTGCCAGAGCTTTGTGGAGAGATTAATCATCATCGTTGTCTTAGGTCACTTTTAGCGACCAATGAAATCTTTTGCTTTATTTTTCCCAGTAAAAAGACAATGTCCATCTTTGAGAGGAAATGGTGCAACGATAGAATATAAAAAATATTTTTCAATTGTGTAGTTCTTGGTACTAAACTGGTAAAGTTGTAGTTAACAATTAAGTTATGATATATAAACCTACAATTATTAAATATTGTTCATAAAAGAACCGACATGATAAAGATTGAATAAGTTTATCAAGTGCGTGACCTCAAGCTCATTAATTCAGCAGATATATATTTTGTAAATTACAAAATCCTCATAATACGTTGTTCCCCTTCCCACAGAGGATAATTTGACTTCAACATTATAAAGTAATTTTTTTGTATCAAGGAGGCTTAATTAAAAAAGTTGTAATTGGAGTCATTATCTCTGGTGAGGCCAATTTCACGATATCTTAGCAAAGAGTCTTTAATTTAAAATATGGATTCTCTTGATCTCAGAATATTGATTATTATTTTTTACAGTACCTACGAGCTGTACGCAGTCCTATCTACATTGAAACATATCCATTTTATATGTATTACCGTTAAAAGTTGCGAGTATTTTCAATATTATTTCGCCTGAAGATTTTTGATAGATAATAATAAGTATTATTATTTGATATTCATACAAGTTATTGATTAATATACACACATACACAACTCAATTAAGTATATTCAAGTTATAATAAATTAATATTACAGAGAACATCATATATATTGTATATATAGAAAAACAAAAGAACATAGTATAGAATTTATTAACAAAATGAATGAATATTATCTAGCAAACGTAGAATTTAATTAATACCGTATCGTGAGAGCCACGCGCGAAGTTACTTATCATGTCAATTATAAAACACAAATAGATTCGTAAAATCCTTGTGCTACAAGCTTGAATGTCAAATGTTATATCCGTTTATGCAATTAATGAACCAAAGATAAGCAATAACTGTAAATATAACTGGAATGTTGAATTAATTCGTTTAATAAACAGTGATATTTTAGCTGTTTGGAATTGAAACTTAAGATAGCTGACAGAAACGAAAGTCAAAACAATATTCAAATTTTAATAACACAGTAATTAAAAGCGTTGAAAGACGAACCGCAACCAGTGACAGTGAATTTGATTTTAGATCGTTATGTCGGGTGGGCTTTCGTTTGATCTTTATTCTTACCTGATAATAAGCGACAACGCATTGGACAATGGAATATCGAGTAAAGTACTCATGCCTTGGAATCTCTCAGGTTATACGCAACCAGAAACACAGATTCCGGCATGGAGTGCCACTCCCTAGCGTCACATATGAGAAAGGTGGAAGTAATACTTCGCGCGTATAGGCGGCTATGCACGAAGTTGTCTTAGTCTGGTCGTCCGATAATAGAACGGGCTTTGAGGTAATAAAATCGTGCAATCCCAATACACGTTCACTTACATTTATCTGATAAAACATCAATTATCCTGCAACTCCTCTATTCGAGTTTGTGAAGCTTACAATCATTAATCATAGCTATGAATTCGATCGTTTATGAAGAGTAAACAAATTAAACGTTAAAAGCCGAGAGACGTATCAATCCTAAGAAGGTGAAACGTGAATTGAGACAGTTCCTGGTACACCATACCATCTTGAAGTTGACACTAAATACTGCTCAACATGCCGCTTGTAATGATATGCTCCCGCGATGGAAATAACAAGAAGACGGGTGTAATGAAAGGTACAACGTATACTTACGTCATTACGCCATATTGAAACTGGTTAAATTTTGAGGTGTGAAGAAAATGGACATATAAGTACAACAGTTTTTGAAAACTTTGAAGCTAACTTATGCATGGCTGTCACGAACTCACGATATACGAACAATGATCGAGGATATTGTTTTGACCTGAATTTAAATATAGCATAAATATTGACACTAAAATTTCCTTATGACGGTGTCAATCTTTATGCTATATTCCTCAACTAACTATTAAAGTATCACTGTGAAAGTTTTGAAGAACATAAAGAGTATTGAGAATTGGGTCTGGAATTTTGAATTCAGCCAACATTTTCTAGATATACACAAAGTTTATTATTTGAACAGACGATTTTTACAACTTTACTACTACTTGTTTACTCACATTTACTACTTATCAACCAGTTGTGTCCTTTATACCGTAGAACTACAAACAAGTAAGTAAATATGCGCTGTTCAAGTAAATGAGTAAACGTCCTTATTGCATAGACTTGTTTTTATAATTACGCCTTTCGTTTTAATGTCATACAGGAACAATGATAATAATGTGTTGATAAATTAATATATTTTCCGTGATGTTTTTATTTTGAATACTGGAGGCCAGTCAGTCCGTGGTAGGTCGTAGGTAATTGAAAAATTTAACATGCGGTCATTAACTTCGAAGTAAATAAATAGTCATCAACGTTACGTGTTTAAAGGTCTGGATCAGGTTTTTTGCTTGGAAAATTTAAGGAAACTCAATTAAATGCGCCTACACTTAAAATGGGGAAGCTTTATTAAATTGGCAATTATTCGAAGACATTCGAGTTGTAAAAGAAAGAAACAAATAATTTCAATGATTAAAATAAGAACCGAATTGGAAAAAACATAAAAGTAGATTTTGTAATACAGAGGAGATACAAAGAAAGAAAGGAAGTAAGCAAGCACTTATGATCATCAAGAAACCATCGTAATTATCAACACATCATTAAGCTTCATTGCAGAAGAACTGCCAACACAAATACGCACAAACAAAGAAAAAAGTCAATGTAACGTGACACTAACCGCGGTTTAGTCAGTTGTAATCTAAGTTTAACCGTAGCACGCGTGACTCAACTGTCCGAAACGGACCGAGACAATTTGTTTAACAACAGCCGGGCTGCGTGTACGCATAAATATGAGTAAATAACGTCATCAAACTGACAACTAATAGTAAAAACGGTTTTCGAGAAACATATAAATATAGATGTTGAGAAATTTGAAATGAAAATTCAAGTGTCTTGGACGAATTATTTTGTCGATTCTACGCACAAGACTTTAAGCGCTTGACTGAACATTCAATATTTGAAATATTTACATTTGTTTTCGTACTTTTTGATATAGGTAGCTATTGGTTAAGTTTTACCAATCAATCTATAAGGTGGTTTCTAATATGTATTGCACTCTCTACATTCTTTTAGACTACAAAAAAGAATTTACAGGTTGAAAAACATCAACGTTTTCATTAAAAGTGTGTTTCTAACAGTTGTAATTAAAATTGAGACGGAATTAATACAATGTTCAAATATAAATATTTAAATTTATTATGAGATATTCAAATAGATTAGTCATGGTTAACTTTTGAATGCCAGGAAATACCACCGCTACGGAATATTATCTCGAGAACTGAGCGTATAATATTTATTTAACCTATCAAGACTTTTTAGGGACACATCTTTAGAACCTTATGACTGCTATCTTGATCTTTTCTACGACTTCACGCTTTCTACTTTCCTTCCTGTTTTGGATATTTCTCATTTTAAATTTACTTAATCGCGTAAATGGTTACATTGCTTACTTATTGCAATAAAGGCTGCTGTTCCCGAAAGCGCACGTCTCGCCATGAGCAGTTGTTGCAGGGGCGTCCATGCGAATATTTCCGCGTGATCGTCGACATCTTGAATCCACCGGCTAACTGGATAAGTTTTATCTCGACCGCTGAACGACGGAACTAATGCTGCCGTCATATACAGCATACTTCCTTGCCCAGGGTTTTCTACGTCGTCCTTCTGCATATTCGTCTTCTACTTTTTTTTCCCCCGTTGTTAGGAATAAGTACTGTTATAAAACCGTCGCCGTCGCCGTCCTCGTCTTTGCCGTCTTAGAATTTCACGCCCAATCCTCGCAATTATTACTGTTTCATCCCGGACAAGCCCCCAAAATGTGGGATCGGGGTGAAAAATTAACTCGGACGTCTTGGAACTAAAACTATTTATTTTCAAAAACCCATGTTACAAAACTATGAAAAAACGTTCCGCCATCGCGTTCACCATCGACAATATTCCTCTTTTTTTTTCCATCAACAATCATAGACGTCTCCGGCACTAGCCACAGAGTAAATCACATTTTTATTTCTTATAATAAACACAACCTATCCTACATATATCTTAAATTAGTTGAATATTGATCTAAAAATCTGAATGTTTTCAGTTCTTACTCTCCTTGATTTCTTCTAATAATCTTTAATATACAAATTAACTCGAACTTTGAAATGATTTTCCCTTTAGTTTAGTTTAATAGTGATATGATTCAATTGCCCAATCGATTTCTTCAACCATTGAAATCAAATTATTATTAAAATTTTAGTACTATAACCAATTTTAGTACTTAAACCAAGAGAATTGGGAAAGCTGCTAACGATTACACATTTATCGATGACAGCATTCAACCACCGAATAAAAATATTTACACAAGGATTCATTGCGATATTAGCATGCAGACAGATTCGCAATTATATCCGTCAGTTAGACTGTCTTGGGGTCAAAGATTGGCCCCCATTTCGTTCTAGAATCTAGTGCAAACAGATAAAAGTAAATATTGTGAAGTATGTAATTTATGAATCTTTGGCTTAAAACAGTTTAAATTGTATAAATGTTACGGTTGGTTTTTATTGGGTCATTTTTATCTAAATCTTGGTCAGAATTTCATCATCTTCAGATTAACTTGTTTTTTTTTTTTAAATGGAACCTTTTATCTTGTTGGTTAATCGGAAATACACTGGTTTTAAACGAAGGCGTTGCAAGAACTTGTTGTCATTCAATTTACCCTCGAAAGCTTTATTCTTTCGTCTTGTTACTTATCTTCTTCTCTTCTATGTTCCAAGCTTTGGAAATTTATATTATTTTTATATATAGCTGCTCCATCTTTCTTAAGTTGATTCGTCTTAATATCTAAAAATCATATTTTTGCTCCGTAACCATGTTTATGTTTAAAGTCTATGTATGCATACATTCCAATTTTATGTGTGTCTAGGTTATCTACTAGCTGTGTAACATATATTTTTTATCGTATGGCTCGTTTTACAGGTTTAGATTATGTTATTTGACCTCCGTTGCATTCCGCGAAATCGTTTTGCATTACAATTTTAGAATTCACAATAGGATTGATAGCTATAGTTGATAGATTTACGTCTATAGGTTTAGATTTCGGTGTGGGTGTCCACTGTTTATATCTGGGTGGTCTTGGCTGCAAATAGATCAAGCCGTCATTTCCTGTCTTAAGTAGCGATCAAGAGATCCAAACAAGAGCATAGTAAATGATGCCTGCCACAATACAGTGATGACACTATTCATAAAACGTAAGTAAACACAGAGGTCTCTTAGGTTTATTTGTGAATGATCGTTAGTGGGTTTGTGATAAACACTTCTTGTCCAAAACACTTTCGAATACAGTTTTATTGTTGAAAGAATTTCATCCTTATACATAAATGGACGAATATTATTCCGTCTAAAATTAGGTTCGTCACATTTTACAATCCTTAATTTTGAAAGTTGGTAACAGCTGTTTCATATTCGTTACATTAAGTATGAAATTTTAATTTGTGTTTACTATTTATAGTTCCGCAATCCAATATTTCAACATAATTAGTAATTTTTGGAAGTTACAGATGTGTACAAACGTTGAAAAGAACCATAAAACTGGAGTTTTAAATAAAAGTGTTTGTGAAGGGGACTGACAGTGTCGTCTACAGTGGCAGTTAAACTGTCTCGTTTATTTTCGACCGTCGTATAAACATCGAACTCACAATGAACGGCTGTCTCTCACCAATACTTAGAGAAAATTGTGAAAATTTCTTATATAAAAGCTTTTATAGCTTCGAGATAATCATCAACTTTCGCTATTTAATAGCTGATTCTTTAATAGTGGAAATGATGTTTCTTTATGATTATAAACACAGTTAAGACTTTCTCGATGAATTTTATCTTTATATGAGAAAATCTCACACCGGATTATTTTAAAGGTAATAAATCTATCTTCTCTAATTTTTTATTTCAAATATATTATTAAAGATTTTTTATACCACTCCTTCTTTTCACTAATTAGACTTTTTTATAGCATGCATGGGTTTTGGGTTTTTATGAGCAAATACTGTGTTATAACTAACATTATTTAGGAAGGTAGAACATAGTCACAAAAAACAATGACTAATAAGGCAACCTGGTCTGAGGATCCTAGACTCACAAAAAATAAACGAATTGAAATAAAACCTCTCATAAATTCACAGTTCACAGAAAACCACAGAACAATGGCACATCGACAAACTTCGGTAGATTCGAAAATCGAACGATCGTGGTGACTCGCTATTTCGAATGAGGAACGCGCGGTCCGCGCCGCATGCGCAGCGGCCTGAGACTGACTGGAGACGGAGCACACCGCACGCATCATTCACCTTTATCACCCGTCTCTTTCACACACGAAGAGCTTATGAAAGTTAGACGGGGAGACATGTAGTAAGCTGGTTATTTATCCCGAGATGACGCGGAGGCGTAATTTTGCAAGGCTCTATCTTCAAGGACGATTTACAATATTGGAATAAATATAAATAAAATCTGATTTTTTTTATAAGAAATGTCAGCTGGTTATATGAAAGGTGGTCGGGGCGAGATGTAGGCGCGATGTTGGTTATATTTTTAGGTCGCGTCGTGCGTTTCTATTAACACATGGTTTATGGACAAATTAACGTATTAAAAATAGATGTTTTATGTTACAACTAACGCGTATCCGTTGTAAAGTGTTAACTAGTTGGATAGGAGTGTAAATAAATAGTAAAAGTCTGTTTAACTAAACATGATAATTATCGGATTTCATTACTAGAATTATCGCCGAAGAAAGAGAAAGAGAGGTGGTGTACGATTTGCAATAAATGCTGTAAACCTTTCATAGTCACCCTTACCTTTTCCTAAATATTTTGAGATCTGCTTGTTGTCTAACCAGTTGCGGTTCAATATCTATCAACAGTAACTTCCGACCAGTATATTAAGGATTAACTAGTTGTCAGGCTTTTCGGGCTTCTGGCTACCACTTACGAGTGCCACATGACCATGACACGGTTTAAACATTCTATATAGAAAATGGTATATCTATTAAACCTCTGCATATACAGGGTGGAAGGGACATCGACGCACAACCGCTTATCATGAATTCAGTACATAATTCTAAACCCCCTTGCGTAGACTACGCCTTATCTTGTCAGTCGAGATATCAAGCTATCGAAAGCTCGACTGACAAAATAAGGCGTAGTTTCGGTATTGCTATATAGTGTAAAATTGTGTTTGTAAACGGCATGGCGTAGTTTTAGCCGGCCTCACTTCTTTGTTCGCAAAGCTCCATCTTCACTTTTTATTTGCGCTGAGAAGTTAAGTAGAAAAATAAGTAGCATCCGCAATTAAAAGGTTATTGTACAAAATTTCGTACCCCAGCAATGGTTACTGTGTATGGCTACCAATTTTATTTAACTAAATAAATATCACCAATTATCCCATATTTTATGAATAAGTCCGTGTTATTAAACACAGTTACGGATCTACATGATAATCGGTTTTCAAACGTGTTAAATAAAACTTGAACCAAAATCATATTCGATTAAAACTGGTAACATTATATTGCTTTTATTTCAGTCCATATTAAGTCAATAAACTTTGCGATATGACATTAAAAGTAATTGCTTAGTGCTCGGGTTTTTGCTTATTGAGTCGAAGCTATAAAAAAATGGCACAGAAGTTTAATTTTATGAAAAAAGCCACTTTTATTTGGAAAACTATCTACCACGACTTCACACGGGTGTCTTCATACATTTAAAGATCAACCCTCCTTCCAAAGGGTAAAACCATATCAAAATACGTACCTACAGTATTTTCTAAGATAGCCATTCCAGCCTGCCTCAAAACATTGCAAACTTAGTACCTATATTAGGCCATGTATGCAATTTGAGACGTTTAGTCTGATTATGACCAATTATTCAATACAATACAAAAGACTGCCTCATTAGCCTAGTGGTCCTAAGCGCGACTGCTACGCTAGAGGTCATGGATTCGATCCCCAGGTCGAGCAAATGGTTACTGGGTTTTTGTCTGGAATTCTCAGTAGCAGCTTGGAGCCTGGATTTGTGCCCGCTTAATGGCAATAGGCCCCCTATGACATGGGACCGAAACATACCGGCGAAATGTGGATGAACATTAGTGCACCTCTGCCTAACTCTTCGGGGAATACAGGCATGATGGTATGTTATGTTAGCATGGCTCTTAACAATATCTCTACCACATCTGACATGTGTAATATGGAATGAACCTACTGTAAGTATCCCTCATTTCCTACCTTTAGGTACTAACGAGGGCGTGTCTTATATCAATAAAATGCAATTAATCCGTCGTTTAGAAGGTATTCGAGGTCTTAACTAGATAAAGACAATATTTTAACTCAACCACGTAGATACAATATTTATTTATGAAGGCAGCCTGATCTACGTGTTTTTTTTAAGATTTCTGTATTTGGAATCGATCAATAGAACGATTAGAAGGTAATTCGATTTCTGAACATTAGTTAAAAGTGATCAAGCCATATCATGGCTTGTTGTTAGAAAATTGTTTTTTTTCGCGATTGTAGTTAGCCTTTGTCCTTCTTCAGAATGCAATCTATCTTTATCGAAATCAGTTCAGCAGTTTCGGATTAAAATATTACCATGGTTTCAAACAATTTAACACGACTCAAGTTTTTTATGTCGCCCCATTGTGTCCCACTGTAGGAGAGGCCACTTCCAACAGGGGACGAGTATTGGCTAACGATGACGATGAATGCTAATAAGCTTTAAAAAAAAAATGACTTTCTTGACGAATCGTCATACGGAAAAGATGTATTACAAAGATGTATTATTCTTACAAGAAAATATAAAAGGTAAACTTTGTACATAAACTCTATTTTAATTAATACTTAAGCCACAAACCCGACATTACACAAGTATATCATATTATCATTGAAATACATAAACATTATATACACGGAACTGAATAGGACGTCAACCTCACATTAGAGGTCGTTACTCAGTCGTGATCAACTTTATGAATTATGGATTATTAGTTATTGACTAGGTCTTAGATACGGCTGCACTTGGTAATTTTGAAGTCGGCCTAATCTTCTTTACATCGTATTAAACAAAGTCGCTCCCGCTGTTTGTACGCTAAGATGTTTTAAACTAGGATATTAATGCAGTTTTCAGCAATAGATAGAGCGATTCAATACAAAGGTTTCTATGTAGCGTACATGCATATTATAGGTGAAAAGCCGAGAAACCACGCGGGCGAAGTCGGAAGGCTAGTGTTTGATAATAGGAACTTGTGATGTCGAAGGAAATGTTGGATTATCAGGCAAGAACAATGACAAAAGATGATTTTGAAAGTTAATATTAGAACACAATGTCTTAGACGCTATCACTATCTGTCTTATTTACAAAAAATACTACCTACCCGCCCTGACTGGCTTTCGACTTTATGGCGACCAACAGACAGATAGACGCGGCGGTTGACTTCGTTTTATATAATAATGATAAAACATCCAAAAAAATTCCTATGTTTCTAATGTTTCCCTGTCACAAAATATGACGTGTCAAAAGGAGACAGAGGTTTATTAAACGTTTTGTATGTTTAGAGTTTAAAACCAGGTGTAAAACAAATGAAGAAACGTTGCAAAAGTTTTATGAAGAAAAAATAAATAAACGAAATCTTATTTCTATATAAACCTCCAGAGCCTGAGCAATATTTATTAAAATATCAACATGTTGTGACCTAGACATTATAACAGTATTTTGTATAAGTAGATGGCGGTGGATACCTAATGACTCATGTAAACATTGCTATTGCAATCGTGGAACACATTCACTTTTAGTTTTTGCGCGTGAGCATAGCACGGAAGGAGAGGCGAAAGCGAAACTATTTGCTATCAGTTTTCAGCAATAAGCACAAAGGCCAATATCAATTTAGGGAAAGATACTCCAACTTTTTAGAAAAATCGTACTGCCAATAACAAAATTCAACGTGTTAGTTTATTTGAAAATCTAAATCAGGTATGGCCAACACTCTTCAGCCTCAACGGGCCCGCGGAGTACTGGAACACACTATTTAATAATTTGATTCACAATTACGATAGAATCTCTTTAAAACAATACGTGATATTATTGCTAATTATTTTGATTAACGACAAAAAAGTAGTGTGAACTGATGTAAAAGTAGGTTTATAAAATTTGGCGCGGCGCGGCGGCCGAAAAGGTTGGTAACATCTGGCCTACAATTCGATCAGAGGCTACCAACTTTTTCGGCAGCCGTCCTAGTATCAGGTACTAGTAGTTAATTACTTGTGCCACTCTATTATTAAGATTTTTACCCCTTTCTTTCGACAAGGCGTTGCTTTTGCAGAACTATTAGTCGAAATCTTACGATAAGATTGGTTATTGTAATGGTAACCCTTCAAAGTAGTGGTAATATGCGTGTTTTGAAGCTTGCGGAAACGTAATGCCCTTCACACTTCACAGTTTAATAGAACTAAAGGAAATGTATTGACGTAATACTTACTGGTAAAACTACGTAGAGTTAAGCTCAAAGGTGAACGTTTAACTGATTACGCATTTGGCATTTTAAATAATTATTATCTTACGGTTAATTTGTTATAAGAATAAAATATTGTGTAAAGTACCTAACAATATTCAACCAGATGAATTTGTGTAGTAGAAATATGTAAAGATTTTGTGTGAAATACTAAACAAAGACAATTTTGTAAGTAGGTATGTAATATACGTTGGAGTTATAGTAACTATACAATAGTATATAATACATATTATGAGGCTCTATATACTACATTAAACATCGCATATAGCTTTCTCTATTTGCAGTGCTAATTCAAATCGTGATCAAGAATCGTGCTTGCCTCTGAATAGTCCATACACTCCATACAACAATACATACGATATGTATATACATGTGCAAAATAATTAATGGTATATTTTGATAAGCTTTGAAGACCGCGGCAAAGCTTCGACTTTCCACTTCATTATTTCCGACCTGCGTTCTGGTTTTGTGTGTTTTGTTTCTGACATGACGTCGACCGTACAAATTAACGAGTTCACTGTGAATTGTGAAAGCACAGTTACGAATTTCGAGATGGGTTGATCCAAATATGACACATTTTACACACGCCGACCAGATTTGGAACAAATTTTCAAGTGGCTCCGTACATTTAAGTTGAGTTATAAGAAGGGATTATTATTTATACTACTGGTCACCCGATGGTCCAAATGCGACCGCAATACTTTTAATTATGTCACATCTCACACTCCTCCATGCGCGCAATGTGCTTTTAAGGGGTACAAAGTTTTTTCTCTATTTATTTTATAAATTGAAGACGTGTTGGTTTATTTTCAAATACAAAATAAATATAAGCCGCGAAGAAAAGGAGAGATCCCAATTTTGGGACGATAAAACTTGCAAGTGGATATAAAAAACAATAGACACAGTTTACCCAAGAATTTTACCTATGCAACATGACCTTCCAAAGACCCCTTCCTGAATTCTGCTGTATGAACCAAGCAACAAATCTTCACTATCGAAGTTTGGTAATCACTCTTTGGCTAGCCGAAACTTTAAGGCCACTAAAATGGAGCGCTACTTCGGACAGTTGGCGACCGAAGTGCCGAAGTTTGGTGTCCGTTGCTATTTATGGAGCAGCCGTGTTTTATTGCTCTCTAAGAAACTTGAATAATATGCGACCACAACTTGTGCTTTTGTGTGGTCGATTGTAGAGCCTTATGTATAGACAGTGGTATTTGTGTGTGGTTAGATTAACAATATAATGTTTTGACGTATTATCAGGCGGTGCTTGAATCGTGAGTATGCCAAACTGACTTTTGTTATGATAAATATGATGTTGACGATATTGTTGGCGACGCTTAACACAACACTGTCGGTGGCGACGTGCGAAACTAGTATATTTTTATATAAGTTTTTATGTCAATAAATAAAAAGGTTTTAGTGTTTCATTAAAAATAAATACAGCATGAGAGAGTGAGAGCCTGGCACACAGTCACAATATATCAGGACTATTCTAGAAACGTTCTAGAACTAATTTGAAAATTAAAGGCAAGGTCACTTGTTTCCGAACGAACCACAGCCTTTTCAGTGCTTCACAACGCTCCACAGAGAACGGCCGGTCACGGCTCGCGCTCTCTCGTTGGTTTTGGCTCGCAACCTGTGTTCCTCATTTCGATTCCCTTATCCTGGCAACTACAGATATCTTTGTAGTAAGTCAGGTGGATATTACTGATTTTGTACACCTGCCATATTGGAAGAGTCGCTGATGCGTTGCCGGCCCTTGAGAGCCCTGTATACTCGTCGTTTGAAGAGTCCCCCGTCATAGCATAATGGGAAAACTTCAGCATGCCTGCTGCTGCAATAAAAACTTGGACGTTATGGGTTCTCAATATTGAAAAGAATTTCGGTTAAAACACTATTAGCACTGCGATCCATGCAGAAATAACATAAAGTATAAACTTAATTAGATACTTGCCAAGACCGCGAGGCTAAGGAAAGTTATTTCGCCCGTGGGGGATGGCTAAGAATACAAAAGTTCCTCTCTGCACACTGGGGAAGAAACGTGTGTTGTAGAAGTAAACAAAATACACTAACGTAGTATCTAATCATTTGTCTGTCTAGCTCCATCCCTCACATTTAAGATTGACTCCAAGCAATTTTTTTTTATCTGCAAATTTCGGGCTTTGGCCGAAGTAAGGATAATACCTTACTTGTAAACGGAACTGCTACACTCTCAGTCTATATTATAGATCTAATTAAACTAATACTATAAACATTAAATTAAGTTTAATGTATCTGTTTGTTAGGATTTCACGCCTTGACCGCTGTACCAGTTTTGCTGAATTTTGGTATAGAGTGACAGATTGGACATCGAAGAAAGACGCAGGTTACTTTTTGTCTCAAAAAGTTACAAATAACTTTTATGCAATTTGACTCAAATCTCAAAGGATTTGAGTAAAATTGCAGTCAACAGCTAGTTACCAGTAAAAGATCCAACGTAACCAATACCGAGAAATTCACTCAACGATGTCAAGTTTCACCTGTACCTAAGTACCCTAATGACACGTCATTCTAATTACAAAGTAATACTGCGTTCCATATACGTCCAGCCCGCCATGACAACCGTCTACAAAGGAGGCCCATTAAATCATAGAATTTGCATGGCAAAGAGGCGGCTGATTGCAACGTAAATAACTACCGATAGTGATTGGAATAAAAATTTAACATGGTGCAAAGTTGTTAGGGAAATTAAGCTTGTATTTCAAAGGCGTTAATATGTACATAACTTTGTAGCGAGTGTTTTTGTATAAAATTTACAAATTTTATTAATCTTTGCGAATAATAAGGAAAACAAAATATCTAACCTAATGGAAGGCACCGACTTCCTAAAATGTTTTGCACATAACATTTTTATCGGTGGAAATACCTATACATTAATGTTAGTGTACAAATATTTGTATAGGACTGGTAACCCATAAGCTCAGAAAACGATTTTTATATCAATGTGCCAACGTGCTATTTGTAGATTTTTAAGGAAACAAACTAACCTTACCTTATACGCTACCAATCATATTATCTCTTTAAATTATTAACTTACATTTGCCTATTTCTTCCAGGACAAAGTTCTAGTTTAGACTGCCATGACTAATCTCGTTCTAGCCAGAACCGACAACAGTTTATCCGCAACAGTTCTAGGATCAGATGTAGTAGTTAGTATTCCACCAGGGTACCGTCGCGTCGCGTCACCAATGAAAAGGTGTGTTTAGACGAAATGAGTTATAGATATGAGCATAAAAGGACACTAATTTGTTTTGTTATAATTTGAAGTTTGTGTGGGACCATGAAGGTTTGTATCCGGCAAAAATTAAGGAAATGGTTCTAAATTTAAACAATGCGTTAAGCTGGCTGTTTTTATTCGAAAAATAAACAAATATTTAATGAAATTTTACATGCCAACGGTTACTTTCATTGGAACAACAAAAATCTACATAGAAACAATCTAAGTTTGTATTGCTGAATACAAGATTAGTTTGTTACTGACTTCTACAATCCTCTTAATTTGATTTTGTATTTCCTCGGCGATAAAACATGATTCCAGATCCTTCTCAGAGGTCGATAGTTAGGCAACGCCAGTGACATCTATTACTAAAATAATATAAGATTGCCGTGTAAAAGTATCTAAATCTATTAATAGAAGTTAAACATTTATTGGCACCATATTTTCGAAAAAATCTTCTTCTAATGAATGCTTCAAATCCACAACATTAAATAAAATCACAATCTATAAACGAAAATTAACAAGCAAAAACCAAATCAATCCGGTTCAATAGAGTTGATTGCTACAGTTGTGTAAACACACCATTATTTCACAAAACTGACGATTCCATTCATCTAAATCAACTGTTGAATATGTAACGTTACATGATTAAGTTATTACGTCCCATGGAAACCTATCATGTTTTTCCATAATGACGGAAATAATCCTTCCACAATTAGTTGGAAATAGATGTTTGTAACTTTATTGTTTTGTGTTAAGCTTTGTCGTAATTTCATGTCATATCTTGTTTTAGTGCGAAATGCAGTGATAGCCTAGTGATATGACCATTGGACTGCCAAGTCAAAGGTCTCGAGTTCGAATACAAGGCACGCACCTCTGACTTTTCGTAGTCATGTGCGTATTAATAATTAATTATCACGCGCTTAAACGGTGAAGGAAAACATCGTGAGGAAACCTGCATGCCTGCATGCCATTTCTTGACGGCGTGTGAAGTCTGCCAACCCGCAGTAGGCTAGCCTGGCGGACTACAGCCTATTCCCTCTCGCTCTGAGAGGAGACCCGTGCCCAGCAGTGGGACAATGTAATGGGTTGATGATGAGATGTTTGACTAAATTAAAATACATATTTAGCATACCACGTCATAGTCTAGTCGTCCTAAGCACGACTGCTACGCTAGAGGTCTTAAGTTCGATACCTAAGTAGAGCATTGTTATTGGATTTTTCTGAGAAATTCTCAATAGCAACTCGGAGTTTGGAGATGTGCCCGATGAATGGCAATAGGCTCGCCCTCTATCGGCCCTAATACCTGTCCAACCAAGGATTTTTTCAAAATGATGCGTAAGTATTTTTATTTAAATAATAAAAGATTATTAGCAATGTACGTCACACATTACTAGTAATCTTGTTAACCCCTCGTGCTAAGCTAAATGCTTGTGTTACGAGTATGTTCACATCGGTAGCGCAATGGGTGGGTTTGAACGGGCAACCACATGATCGCAAGTCCGACGCCCTAGCCATTAGGCTACCGCTTCAAATTATTATCCATTACCCAGTAGTGCCTGTTTTTGTATTATTTAACGGTTAATTAACCTGTCCCTTAATACGAGGAATAGTCAGTTGATAATTCCACGTGCGTTTAAAACAATGTGGAATTATTGCAGGACAATGATGTGTTGTATCATTTGTATGCTTCCCCGCTATTTTCCGCGATGACAAATGATTAATTTTCAATGTTTGGGAAACATTCTTGTGAAGTATATTTTCCTATATATATATATTGTGAACAGGATGCTTCTACACAAGCTTACGGATTAATGGACATATAGTATTCGCATTGATTATGTGAATAATACAGAAAACTAGCTAACTCGACGGATGTTGTTCTGTCTTACCAATTTTCTGCGCAATTTTCTTAATTTTTCGTTTGCCTAACCGTCTACAAAGTATTAGATTTAACCCTTAATCCTTGTTTTAATTTTTACTGTGCATTTATTATCAAACCTCAAGTAATATAATGAAATTCACCTCCACTTATTTTGCAAGACACGACTTTTCTACAGACTTATCATATTTATAGAAGATAAACATTATGTAGGTATCTATTTTATAAGTCACACTATATCAACGGAGTGCACGTTCAGTTTCCATATAGGGACAGCGGCGGAAACTGGAAGGTGATACTGTTCACACGGCAAGGTTCCACGACCAGTTGTTTGGGAAACATTCTTCATAAACACGCTCTTTATAAACGGGTAATGTCATAGTTCCGATGAAATTGAATACGCTACATATCATCACGCCTGTTTTCCCCGAAGGGTTAAGCAGAGGTGTAGATAATGTACACCCACAGTATGTTTGCGGGGCGAGCCTATTGCCATTCACTAAATTTGAAGCTGCTGAGAATTTCATAGAAAAACCCAATAACACTTTTTTATGGGATAACTCGGCACCTGATGGTAAGTAGTCATCGCCGTCCAATGAACATCTGAAATGCCAAAGGAGTTGCAGATGCGTTGCCGAACCAATGAAAAGGGAGGGGAACGAGAAAAGGAGAAGAAAGGGGATTGAGGGAGGAATTGGGCGCCCGGCACTCCACTCTCACCGTACCAGTACTGCTCCTTGGCGTCGATATTTGATGGGAGGGTAGTGCTTCCCCCGTCGTGCCGACCCATTCATGCTTGCAAGTAGAAATGCCAGCGGGACACTACTACTGCTCGACCTGGGAAACCAGGACCTCAAACGTAGCAGTCGTGCTGAATAGGATAGTTGTCTGATTTTTTGTGGCCGCTTGAAAAAGAAGACGATCAACAGAAACTAAATTAAATCGGATAAAAGTAAGAAGGTTCTCATCATCTTCAACATTGTCCCAATGCTGGGCACGGGTCTTCTCTCAGAACACTATAGCCCACCATGCTAGCCTACTGCGGGTTGGCAGACTTCACACGCCGTCAAGAAAATCTCTCAGGCACGCAGGTAAGTATCTTCACGATGTTTTCCTTCACCGTTAAAGCGCGCAATAATTAATTATTAATACACACACGACTTTTAAAATTCAGAGGTGCCTGCCTTGGTCCTATGGTCAATTGGTCATATCACTAGGCATCACTGCACCCTGAAATTAAATGGGTAAAGAAAGTTCTAACCGAACTGGGTCAGAAAACCACCTTCGTAATTATTTCGTCTACACCCAACAATATTCAAAAATCAATATTGTTTGTTAAATAATAACTGAATTTCGTATTCAAATGAATCCTGCCGGCCTGTTTCCAAATACTTAGGGGATTTCGAATCGACATCAAATATTGATGAGTACAGAATTATCGGATCCGATATTTGAAAATCTAATTATTTTCGTTTATTAATAATATTGCCAACATTGATCATACGATAGGCGCAGTAGTAAGGGATTGCCTTCTTTTTCTGCTTCAATTCCCGTATTCCTGATTATGAGAATGTATGTTAATGAGGATCCTAGTTGTATGGTATGTTTTGGGATTTCATGTAATATCCCCCATTACATGAAATCCCTACACATATCAAAAAACTAAGTTGGGCACAGGTACGAGCAAAACGGGCTAAGTACTGACAATTTGACCGATCTAGCAAGCGAAGCTAGGACCTCACGCTCATCATCAGCCGCGCTTAGAAGTACTAGACCTCTGGAGCAATATAAATTAATTAAATTACCAGACCTAAGATTTATTCATGTAAGTGTCAGAAAACTCAAAAACGAGTATGATATCAGTTTAAAGATAATTTATTTCTCAAAGAACATTACATAGTTCACTTAAAGAGAAACTTAACTAAATTACATTTATTTAAATTTATTTCCTGGCGCTTAAATGATCTTAGTATAGTTACAACTTGAACTATTCTTCATTACAATGACTGAGTTAATTTAAGTAGGGCTATGTGATCTCTTAACCTTTTTTTAAATATAGGTATGCTTATAGATTCTTTTACATTTTTAGGTAGACTGTTGTAGCCGAACTCCTTCAAACTGAATGTTTTTTTTACCATATAAAGTCCTAATTAATGGTACCTCTAAATCATCTTTTCTTCGTGTGTTGTATGTGTGTGTTTTCTTTTTAAACGATAGTTTTGTGTGAACGTTGGTTGTAAGAATTTTCCGGATAAGCATGCAAGTGTGATAGATATATAATTTTTGTATGTTAAATAATTTTGTTTTTTGATATAATAATTCTGTAGGTGTTAAGTAATTGTAATTGTAGAGGACTTTAATGATTTTGTTTTGTGTTCGTTGTAGGTGCTTTTGATTACTTTTAGCAGCCTGTCCCCATATTTGGATTAGGTATTCTAAGTATGGTTTGATGTTTATACGATCTTATCTAAAATATCGATGTCTCGCCACCCGTGAATTGAATCGCCGTCAACACTAATTAACGATTATCGATTACACGTCACATTAACGCGCTCGATACATCATAGTTACAACAATAGATAATCTAAACAATCTACTGTTATCGTTGCGTCGGCCATCTGATATTCCAAGCGGGGTCAACGACCGCCACTCAAAGATTAAGTTTACAGATAAGACAATCGTTTGAAGTGTCCAGTACAAGTTTTCCAATACTCTGTGGAGAACTGTTTCAATATAGCCGGGAGTGGCTTAGTTTTGAGAGATATTATGTGTAAAGTTCGAAATGAAACTAAAGTAGTTCTTCTTTAAATTGAGATCATGATTTCAGATAGCCAATCATGCCGAATTTCCTAGGGTTAGGCAGATATGCATAAAAAATGTATACCGACAGTTCGACGTTATGTTTCAGTTTCCATGTAGGTAGGTAGTATAGAATTGTCTGGAAATTAGGTATAATTAACTGAAGAATATTTTCAATACTTTGTAAATGATTAAATTCAGACCATCACTTGAGTAAGATGCTCCACGGCAAAAAGTAAAAGTGGAGAACAGAAAGTAAAAAAAAACATAAAGTAATATTATTAATATAACACAACACCTACATAATAAGTAGTGACACATCTTTGATAACTAGTGGTGTCTACTCTATGACAGGGCAATTGCACGACTGGCGCTATGCCAGAGCCGGGCCAATTTTATTAAAAACTCTCTTAGTATTGTTACCATCTGTTGCTTTACACATGTGTTACTTAAGCATTACTTCATATATTAGTTATTTCAAGGTTATCTTCGTCCCCAAATACAACTTTACTGATGATAGGTACAAATGGGATAACAAGAATAGACGATTTCTTCGCGACCTTTCCTTACGCGATTGAGGAGATACGAGCTACAGATCAAGCTATAAATTATCCAGTTTAAACTGATCTTGCAGTAAGAAAGGCTTTCTGTACAATAAGAGGTCTGCGTAAACTGGATTTGTATTGCTCGACGTGTAAGCCTTACTCTTACCTGATATTATTAGGCAGTACCAGTCTAATAAGAATAACCTCACTGAGGCACGGAGGGTGAGGATGTTTCTGATGCGATATCCTAAGAAAGATCAACAATCCGTAGACTAGCCGACGCAGGCGCAACAAAGCAGGTAATTTTTTTAAGTATTAAATTCGCTATTTGAGATTGTATTGGGTATCCCTTGTCACGCGTCACGCTATAACTTGAGAATGACTTTATCGATTTCACGAATCTTTTTTTTTAAGTTTTCTAATACTTTGTAGAAGAATCTTACGGAAACAAAAATTAAGAAAATTGCGCAGGGAATTGGTAAGAGAAGAGATCTGTCGGGTCAGCTAGTTACAAATAAATATAAAGTAAAATATATTTAAAAAACACGGACAGTAAGTCATACCGATCCACAATCAAACCATTCTTACGTTCTCAGAATCGCATGCGCAGACAACGCGTGCGCCCACGCGCGCATTGTCTGCGCTGTCCTCAAACAAAATATTTATGCGCCAATACTACCGAATGTTTACGACCCCGTTTTGTATACTTAGATGTTTTTAAAACGATAACATATTAAATGAAAATATCGTGGAAATCTTACACTAAACTACTATGGGATATTCGGGTCTAAGAGTCGATTTTTGGCATCATTATCAGCCCGTATTATTTGCCTAGGCGCGGATTTGTGTATTGACATGTATGCGTCTTCGGAAATATTGTCGTTTATTGTCGGGACAAACTTAACACCTACGTTTGAAAGAACCACGCAACGAGCCGCGTGTCCAGAATCGAACAAGAAGAATGCAATAAGAAGTCGCGATGGCGATGTTACCGATACAACATAATTTTGGATAAGAAAGAAGAAACATTGTTTATTTAAAAGATCAGCAGTCTTCAGGCTGGGTCACAATTACCACCCACCACCCTGGTTAAATAAAACACGCTGTATAATGTGCTGGTTGAACAACGATGAACTCTAGGTAAAACTTTGTTAACTGTAGCGTGCGGTGGGGCTTCCGGCTTAGGACTCTTTGTCTAGTATCTAGGCGACCTAGCAACTTCAGTTTTTACAGTTTTTGAAGTGATAACTTTTAAGGCGCGTTGAGCACTTTTTGGTTGACCAAAAATCATGGAACTCGCGTCATCTTCACCGAACGCTTTCCATGAGCTATTTGTATACTGTGTCTCTATTTCAAAAATAATAATCTTATAGCTCGACGATACAATTCACATGTCACTTAGTTTTCATCTTCTAGCGGCAGTCCCCAAAGTCTGCCCCGCATGTTTTTTTTTCATCAACCCATTTACTTACTTTAGGATCTGTTATAATAGTATTAATTAGATCTTAAATAAAATGTTTGCTGTGCCCTAAAAGGGTTCATGTTTGATACCACTATTATGTCAACAACATGAGTGCATAATAAATGAATATGAATAGTTTGCTAAAAGGCACTGATAGCCTAGTGAGTAGTGATATGACCGTTGGACTGCCAAGTTGTAGGTCTCGAATTTTAATAAAAGGCATGTGACATTTTAACTATTTTTCGGAATCATTCGCTTAAGCAGGTAAAGGAAAACATCGTGAGGAAACCTGCACAAAGACAGCATGAATAGTTATGCTAGTCTACCACGCTTGCCTACTGCGGGTTGGCAAACTTCACACACCGGCGAAAAAATCCCTCAGGGGTGCAGGTTTCCTCACGGTGTTTTCCTGCACCGTTTTAATTAATTATTAACAAGTACGCACATGATTTTTTTATGAGATAACTCGGCAAACAAGTTGGCAACCAACTGATGGTAAGAAGTCATTGCCTCCTATGGACATCTGAAATACCAAAGGAAATGACTGTTTAAGGAACAGGGAGAGGAAGGACAAAAGGAGAAGGAAGTGGACTAAGGGGGAACCTACTACTTGATGTCGATATTCTGTGAGAGGGCAGTACTTCCCCGGTCGTGCGGACCCTTTCATGCTGGCATGTAGACATGCCAACGCGACATTAATAAATACTACATTATTACGAAAACTTTGATGCTTTGGAGAGTCCAATGGTCGTATCACTTGGCTATCACTGCTTACAAAGTGTACATTCATCTTCAATTTGATTTAACATCTGTTTGCATTACTCGAACGTTTCAGAAACACTAGAAAACGAAACTGGTTCACACGTGCAACATTAACACCAATTCAGTTTAACTCAAAGCTGCGTGTTCAATGTTCGGTGCAATGATTATTGTGTGGGCGAACGGTTACATCACTAGGCGCGTGCCGCTGAGCCAATAGATTGATACGCAGGAAGACAAGATTCATAGATAGGGAGGTGTGGTTGGTTGCACATTGTCTATATAAAGTGATATTTACAATACTGCCTCATTAGTCTAGTGGTCCTAAGCGCGACTGCTACGCTAGAGGTCCTGGGTTCGATCCCCAGGTCGAGCAAAGTGTTATTGGGCTTTTCTATGAAATTCTCAGTAGCAGCTCGGAGTTTGGATTTTTTCCCGGTTAATGGCAATAGGATCTATCTCTATACTGCCATAACGCCTGTTTCCCCAAAGAGTAAGGCAGATGTGTTAGCACCATTGCTATTAAACGGGCAATATATTATAGCGGCGGTAGCGTAATGGCTAGGGCGTCGGACTTGCGATCATGTGGTTGCCGGTTCGAAACCCACCCATTGCACTACCGACGTGAACCCACTCGTAACACAAGCATTTAGCTAAGCACGAGGGGTTAACAAGATTACTAGTAATGTGAGACCCACATTACTAGTAAGCTTTATTTAAAAAAAAAAAAACCTAACTCCAAGTTATTACTGAGAATTTCTTAGACAAATCCCAATAAAACCGCCTGGCCTGGAAATCAAACACTCTAGCGTAGCAGTCATACTAATTACCACTAGACTAATGAAGCAGATACATTTATTTCGTAAAAGACAGTAGAATTGATTATTAACTGGCGAGAACGTGGTGATTTGAATTCAGTTTCACACATGATTACATTAAAATCAGACGTAGGCGGACGCTGTGAAGTTATTGCGAGCGGTGACGTTACGCAATCAAAACATTAGTGATGGGACACGCGTACCGATGTATCAATTGATTGGCTAATTAATACGGTAAATTAGCCTTTACGTGGGGTTTGAGTTAGTGATGTATTAACATTTTTACACTCGATATCGATATTATTCAATAGATATATACCTATAATATCGGATATTTATTATGTAATATGCACATAAAGCTTATGTATGTATTGTAGTACACAATGATTTTAAATTGACTGTTAACCTTACAGGGTGTGAAACTCATGATAATAAATAACTATAACTATAAGACCACCCCTGAAATATAAAAAAAACAGTTGATTGGTACAAAAATGCATTATTTGTCTTTAAAAAAAAACTTATGAAATAGCAGAGTGAACAACAACTCAAGTCAGTGTTAGTTAGTTAAATGTTAATCTAGAAAATAAGTTATTCCTACATAAGACTTTATTACAAGCCAGTTCAGATATACGCAACGACATAACAGTCATTTTAATAAAACGTACGAGTTAAAATAAATGTGTATCCCGTATCCCTAACGGTTTAAGTAATGGATTTTGTTGGCGCGGATTCAAGCTACATAAATCGCATTGGGCTTAAAAATTGCAATAGTGCATGAATACGTAACCCAGATTCAGAAGCAGTGGCCCATTTTTGTGGGCGAAGTTGCAAAACATGTGCAGGAAAATAGAAGGTAGGCATAATTTACCCGACTGCAAGGAAGGGGTTATTATATTAGAGACAATTATTCCAACCATGACTAAAATAGTTTCTGATTCATATAATGTTTTAAGAAATTGATTTAAACGCCAATATCTTTACCAGCGATCATTAAGATCAATATTTCCAGAAAATTATTGAACACCTTTTGAGATAAGACAGAGTTCACGGTATAATTAATCATAAAAAGCCAGTTAAGGATAAAACAAGATATGACATGAAATTACGACAAACCTTAACACAAAGCAATAAAGTTAAAAAAAAACTCGTAATATTGCAAAGTCTACAAAAACACATTTCCAGACCACACACGATTGTCGATAAAACACTCCCACGGCTATCGTATTGCTTCAGCGTAATATCTCAATCGGCACGCTTTATCGACATCCACAATTACGCATTATCGACTTATCGCATCTCTACGCCATGGTAATTGACAGTTCTTTGTTTACGACCGTTAAAAAAGTGTTGCGTAGTGAAATATTTGGTATTGTCACTTTATGGTTTTCGGAGATATTTCGTAACGAAGATTTTATTGCTTCATTGTGTTGTCTGTGGTTCTTCGGGTTTCCATGCCTCTTGTCACGTTATGAATAGACAGCAAAAAGCCAATTTTCTGTTTTCCTGTAGGTACATTGACAGATAACGTGTTGAGTTATTTTAAGGAAGGCTACATTATAATTGGCTATTATAACAATCGATTTAGGTACCTACCTAATAAATTCCTACAAAAAGTTGGCAATAATAAACCTTTTTATATTTTTGATGCTTTTTTGATATAATGGCCTGTATGAATATGGCCGTTTAACAAGTACTTATATTACCTACTACATTCATGTTTTAAATTTTGTCTGTATATTAAAGGCTGGAATGCGGTTTTTTTTTTCTATTTATAACTCTGTGAAAGAAACCGACTGTAGTCATTCCAACCTGCGATCTCCGATTTGGAATACCTACCTAATTTTCATTAGGCAAATCCAGTTTGCAGTATAAATTAATTCACTCAAGATGAAAGCCAAACATGATATTACAGAGAGCCTACATTAACGAATCAATCAAGTATGCAGTAAATTATAGATATGCTATATGTGTTAGTAGATTCAGTTGGGTGAGTTGGGAGGGAAATACAATATCCCGTGGCTTGCTCCCAGCGTCAGTGAATGCACGCAGAGAATCAATATCGTCCCCTTAGGTAAGTAACGTTTGCAATTATAAAGCAGAGCTAGGTTTGTAAATACGACTACACATATAGTCATACAAAACCAGTATAAGGTAGCCTCGCATTGTAAAGACTTTCCGTAAAATACGAGGTCAGTTTATACTGGATGTGAATAGGTTGATGTGTACTCGTGTGTACCACAAAATAATTAATAAGTAACGTGGTACAGATGGACAGTCGCCGCACCTCCCTACGTTCGATACTTTACTGCCCCCACACTTTGTAGTATCGTTTGAGGGCAGTTAAATTTAATGCATATTACGCATATTGCGGACGTCCGTTAATGCGTAGATGTGTGTGATGTCATCTCGCTGAAGCAGTTGAAGGTAAGTATCGGATGTGCCCTAAAAGGCATTACCTCCCTCAATGTGGATGGTGGTAACCAGGGTGGTTTTATTGGGTAGGAATCCCACACAAAAAAATTAGGCATCTTAATCGGACCGTTTCTATGGAGTGAGCGAGGTGTGTACACATGGTATTAACCGTCAATTGTACAACTCCAGAATAAGCTGACATCACATCAAAGTATAATTTTCTATATTGAGATTGTATTGACTGCAGATTTGATCGAGCAAATAGGGTTGTCACCTCAGAGAGCAAAGTCAGGAAGCTCAAGGCTTATTTACTAAGTACTTATTCTATAAAAGTCAACTCACTACAGCGTCCCTATGCTGGGAACAGGTCTCCTCTCAGAACGAGAGGGATTAGGCTATAGTCCACCACACTAGCCTACTGCGGGTTGGCAGACTTCACACGCCCGCGCCGTCAAGAAAATCTCTCAGGCAAGCAAGTTTCCTCACGATGTTTTCCTTCACCATTTAAGCGCGTGATAATTAATTATCATCATCATCAACCCATTACATTGTCCCACTGCTGGGCTCGGGTCTCGTCTCAGAATGAGAGGGATTACGCTATAGTCCACCACGCTAGCCTAGTGCGGGTTGGCAGACTTCACATGCCGTCAAGAAAATCTCTCAGGCATGCAGGTTTCCTCACGATGTTTTCCTTCACCGTTTAAACGCGTGATAATTAATTATTAATACGCACATGACTTCGAAAAGACAGAGGTGCGTGCCCTGGATTCGAACTCGAGACCTTTGACTTGGCAGTCCAATGGTCATATACCATGGCTATCACTGCACTTCAATGCAGCAATTAATTATAATATTAATAAATAAAATCACTACGCTACCTACTCATAAAAATGTTTGATATTAAGCGTGGGTTTCGGATGTCGATTAAAATTGTTATGTTCTCGATAAAAATAATGAATTATTTTTATAGCGTTTTGGAAGATAATAGTTTGTAAGTGCATAAGCATAGAGAGTATTTAGTAATCATTTAAAATGGATAACCTTTATATTTATTGGGCCAATGGCTAATATTAGCTAGGTTAATTATTTTTGGAGCATATTTATAAAAATATATCAATTTATCTTCTTAAAATATAATTATGTGTATTACAGATTGAATTTAGTGTTATAAGACCGATGATTCTACTTAAACATTTAATTAGCCTTTATTTCGTCATCTAGCCGAGTTACTATAGCCTTCTCGCTTAGTTTTTACCCGACTGCGCCAGAAGGAGGGTTATTCTACACTACACTAAGGTTTTCATTGTTAGAGTTTTTTTCTAACATATTGTAAATTGTACTTATATAAAAGCAGAGCGGATCGCTTTCAGGTATAATGTCCCGACCCTGTCACTTAAAACTAATGCTGTATAATATATAATTTTAATTATGCTGAGTAAATAAGTCATTGAATTATTTTTTATTTTTCTTATTTTGTTCACAAATGATAAACGGAACCACAAATATCTATACAATGTTTAGTATTTATAAAGCAATAATACTTTGAATACAAAGTTCACTTTGAGATATCGACATCTGCCACCTTGTCGCACCATGCAAACAGAATATTTATGGGTTTCCGTAAATTGGTTCGACTATGCCCAATAGTGTGTTGCCATTTAAATTCATAGGTCCCGTGACGTCAAAATCCGCCATCCAAATTACGTTTTGACTAAGTATCCGTGTAAGAAGAGAATTATATCTGTAGAACAATAATGCAGAGGCTATTGTCGTCACCCCTTATGGTTTTACAATACGCAAAATAATCTCTTTAGACAGCCCTAAGAAACAAAAACAATAGGAGAGGCTTTATAACTCGCTGTTAAGTCTTGTAATAAAAGCATTCAAATTCCTGTTTAAGTCATAACAAATACAAACAACGAACAAGATTATGACATAAAAGCAAAGTTTGATACGGCACATCATACCGTAGCAACACTGAACAATCCGTTAGGAAGGAAACGGAATTTTAAATGTAAACAGATAGGGTTGAAATTGTTTTAACTTTAACGTAAATTTGATATACGTTAGGGCTGTCAAAAGTTCGTGCAATAACGTCTGAAATGGTAATGCTGTTATGAATTTTTGGTTTGACAGGTCGTGATGTACCTTTGCATGAGTTTATACCTTCGCCTGACTTGGCAGGAGACTAGAGATGGGCGTCTACCCGGTAAAAACCCGATGTTTGGGTATTTTATTCGTAGGGGTAAACAATATTTTTAATAAATAAATAATTTAATATATTATTATCTCTACATGTACAGTGGGTTATAGCTGTAACCTGACCCGCCCTAGGTGGGACGGTGGGGTCTCGGTGGGTCAGGTCACAGCTATAACCCACTGTACATTTAATTATTATTTTTATATGTAGGTACAGTATATTTTTGATAAAACTGTATTGGAAAACTAATATTGGAACATTAGAATTGCATAATTATTTTACTTTAATTAATGTATTGCCGTGTACCATTTTAAGATAGTACAGAATAGCCGTACAACAAATGGCAACACTGAAACTGCTGGCAAACATGTGAAAATTATAATATTATTTGTTTTTTTTTTAATTTCTACCCGGTATAAATTATAATTGGGAAGGTAAAAATTGGTATTAATTATTATTTACCCAAAGTTCGTATTCTTACCGGGTAGACGCCCATCTCTACAGGAGACACATAAAAATTTATTTATTGTCGACTAGCTGTGCCCCGCGGTTTCACCCGCTTAACCCTGCTTCTAAGGGTCGTTATGTGATGTATATATATAGTGTATATATATATAGATAGGCTGTAGCCTATAACCTCGGTCAAGAATTGGGCTATCAAATCCGAAAATTATTTTTCAAATCCAACTGATACTTCCAGAGCGCGTTCAAACAAACTAACAAACTCTTCGGATTTATTATATATTAGTACTATATGTGTAGGTACCTTCTTAAAGTATTAGAAAACTTTAAAACATGAACGAAATCATAAAGTCGTCGCAAGTTGTGGCGTAACAAAAGGAAATAGGGATTCATTTCTATATACATATGAATATCGATATCGATAGATACTTGTAGTGAGTATATACTGCACTATCGTTTTCACCGGTATGAAAGCTTCAATTAGGTACTGTAGACACTTTTTAAAATGTTGAACTTCCCTTGCACAGCGTCTGCTTTGAGGAATTTCGAGGGTAATTTCAGTCTTTTAGGGAATCAACACATTATTTCTGAGCAACCATCGTCTAACGGCATAAATTCTGATCCCAATAAGTCTTGCGCTACTAGGAAAAGTTATTTTTTCTTCTTACCGGTAATAAAGGATTTATTACAAGTTTCCAGATTTTCATTTTTACCGGGTGACCACCTCTTCGTTACGGTGGTGTCCATATATACTTATGTACCATTAAAATAGTACGGCTCGCCTAGAAAATGAATGAATGAATGAATCTTTAAATCTTTATTTGCGATAAGTACTGGTAAAGTTCGGTCTTAATTAAATACTTTTAGATCCAATAGACTTGGTGACATGCAAATATTAAGTTGTACGCACGGCTACAAATCAAATATACAAAACCAGTATAGGCCGAACTTGAATTGTGTGCAAAACGTTTACAATGGGAGGTCAGTCTAAACTGGTTTTGTAAAGCTTGATGTGTAACCATGTGTGCGTAATAATGATATTTTTTACATATTAAAACCGCACTTGTGCTACCGATAAACAGGGCCATGGCATTCGCGAAGGTTAAGTTTTAAATTACACGTTATTTAAAGATAACCTATAATCTTATCTAGGTTTATGAAATCAATGTAAAATATACGTTACCGATAAGATTACTGGAATTAATTAATCGCCTAAACCTTTCGCGTACAGTAACGAATAACAGGCCGACACTAAGCGTGATGTATTAAACACCAATTACAACAGACACACTACACTACCTTATCACAAAGGCATAAAGTTTAAATTTACGTATTAAAAGGCCTTATAATTCTGGTTGATCGCGGGAGTTAATCACTAGAAATTGTCTACCAAACATTGCAGCGAGCTATGTTTACCAGAGCTTAATAGACGCACATTTATTCTGTACCTAATACGGAATTTTGATGTAGATTTTGCATATAAAATGTCGAGATTAGAGTAAAATGTGGTCTTTAGCTATCGGTGCGATCGGTCAGCTGGTAATAGCCGGTAAAATGTGGTAAATAGATAATCTTGTGTCTGGTAAACTGTGTTCTAACACTGCAGGCTTGTCTAATAGAGTGCCGCACACCTGTGTGCGTCTATATTAAAATTATTAGCTTACATACATACATACATACCATCACGCCTGTATTCCCCGAAGGGTTATGTAGAGGTATACTAATATACACCCACACTTCGCCGGTATGCTTAGCTCCCATGTAATAGGGGGCGAGCCTAGCCATTAACCGGGTACAAATCCATACTCCGAGCTGCTACTGAGAATTTCAATGAAAAACCCAATAACACTGCTCGAACTGGGGATCGAACCCAGGACCTTTAGCGTGTAGCAGTCGCGCTTAGGACCACTTAACTAATGTTAGTCCTATTAGCTTTCCGTCCGTTTATATACGTTTCTTTTCATTTTACGGCATAATATATAGACTATGTCACTCAGGAATAATGTAGCTTTCTATTGGTGAAAGAATTTTAAAAATCGGTTCAGTAGAACCAAATATTACCCCCCTACAACTTCACAAACTTCTCTTTATAATATTAGTATTTATGGGTTGGTTAACTTAAAGGTTAAAGAATTTATTTGCTGACTAGCTGTAGGAGGTACCCCGCGGTTGCACCAACTTTGCCTCGTTCCTAAGGATCGTACCGTTGTGCTAGATCTTATAGCCTTCATGAATAATAATAAAATATAAATAAAAGTTTCGGTTTATGTTATAATATTCTATTATATGTTTAGTAGTCATCGGTTTTATCTAGGCAAGCGTGCTCCATCGTAGACCACATCGTTGCTTAACATCAGGGGAGTTGTGGTCAAGCGCAAGCCAACATACCAACAACACGCCTGTATTCCTCGAAGGGTTAGGCAGAGGTGTACTAATCTACACCCACATTTCGCCGGTATGCTTAGGTCCCATGTAATGGGGGGCGAGCCTATTGCCATTAACCGGGCACAAATCTATACTCCGAGCTGCTACTGAGAATTTCAAAGAAAACCCTAATAACACTACCGCGCTTAGGACCACTAGACTGATGATGCAGTCACTACTGCTATCGCAAGCCTACCTATGATAAAAAAAAAGTTATGGTGCCTACAATATAAACCTAGTTGTATCATGGACGATAACAGAACATTTAACACAGATCCTCCACCACGACGGCACACATCAATAGTCCATGTTTATCTTACCGAGGCCGCGGCAGCGAGAAAGTTACTCGTTTACTTAACATGCCATGCACCTAACTACGGCACAGTGCTTACCTGGAACAAACATAACAACATCATTAGATAAAGAAAATATACAAGAAAGCTTGTAAATAAATAAAGAAAACAAAGACATTTATTCAGTGCAGTTTATTATAACATTTTTGTTATATTAAATTAAGTATGTAGGTAGGTATCTAAGAAATGAATACCCTGATCAATCGATCTGCAAGGTTAAGCTGCACTTTCCGCGGTCATTCAATGTATGGGTGACCATATCTCCGTGTCTCGAACAACGCGTATAGCCGTCAGTCCCGATAGTCATAATAATACCTATGAAAATCGTAAGAATCCCAAAAAATTTGACACATAGTCTAGCTTTAGAATATCTGTATTGCCCTAAAATTGGATTGCAGAGGTATGATAGGTCGCGTCGTGTAACATACTGATATGTAGCTGACCTTGTCAAAGTTGGAAAAAGATTAAATATACAAAACTAATTAGAGTTATTAAGTCATCATCATTGTAGTCTTTTCCCAAATGTTATTGTTGGGCTTCCAATCTATCTCAATGCGGCTGAGTATCAGTATTGTACACGAACGAAAAGACGCTTTAGAGATAAGTACCACTAATAAGCACACACATACAATTCTACATAGCCAAAAGGCAATCAAAACCGAAACTGCTGACCCGAAAGTTTCAAAACAAAATCTACCGTGAAAATCCTTCACCGTAATCATATTGGAAATTCACTGAATTTAAATAAACATTCCGCAAACTAAACCAATACTTAAGTGAAAGCCGTAACAAGTATCGGAAATTCAGAATCAACAAGGAAAACAATGGAACAGTATTCAAATCGGAAAACAAACAGGCCTCAGAACACGCTTAACTGTAACAAAGGAGGTTCGGATCACAAAAGAGTTTCCACGTAAAAAATGGAACATCATTGAGTGGAATATTACACGCGGAAACGGTGCAAAAAAATCTAAGCGCCAAGGGGTGAAAAGTTGTAAGCGCCATTTTGGCAGTTTGGCGCTTGGTTAGCGGTTGTTTCTGTATTGTTGTTATTTTTATATAATAATAAAACGGTTTAATCAAATAACACACTTTTATTTTCTAGACTCCATTACAAATCACACTTTCAATTGTTTCATAATTTTCACATCCAAAAAATTTCAGTGTTGCCATTTTCCAGGTCTATGCTACAGATTTAATTTAGTTTAAACTCTAGAACTAGCTAGTGATGTAAAGTAAGGCTAATTTTATTCATTTATAATCAGATAAAAATAAAATAACTTCAGAAATAACGTCTTATCTACACAACGATCAATATTAGAAACATACACACATTTACGACTATATTAAAAGTTATGTTTAGAGATGTGTAAAAGTCGCTACAGCACACTTGGAAGTTTCCCGACGGTATTCACAAACTCAATTAGGACGTATATGGGTAACAAAGAGACTTTGAACTGAGAGTTTTTAAACTTAGGTATGTGAAAATTTTAAGTAAGTAGATATTTTTGTAAAAAAACGGAATAGAATTTCTTTATTACAGAATTTTAGTTAAATACATCGTTTCGTTGGTTTTTTTCTTGCCAAAACTTTCAGTAAAGGGTTAATATTTCAATATGTTATGGGGCTAAAAACCCACTTACTTACTACAGCCACTTAGCTCTTTTTTCTAGGTAATATTAAAAAACCTCAAACTTAATAAGTATACAATAAAAAAACTAACATAAATGAGTAAATCGTGCAGTGTAGCACAAACTTTTACGCTATTCCCTACCCAAGTTTTAGTAACAAAGTTCTACAATATTTTAACGTTGAACGCAACGCACGATTAACGACCTAGCGTGCCATCCATCGCCATAAGTGCTGTGTTTCCAGAATGTTCCGCAGCCAGAGGGTGTTTGCAGCTCATTTTTTCTCTACGGCGAGTCACTGACACGAAAGAAAGTATAAAATATTAGCCGAGCGATGTTCACACGACCTGAGATGTTTGTGTAAGCACCTTTTCTTAGGAGGGCAATTATTTTTGCGTGCCAGGAGTAAAGGCATGCCAGCGAGACACTACTCCCTATAAGGTTTTTCAATCGACTTTTTATTTCGATGCGTGAATTCAATCTGGTCATTCCATGTAACATATGCGGAACTATCGCGAGAAAATTCGTCAAACGTAACACTGGACCACACATAAATGAATAGGCATTTCGAATGACTGTTAACTGAATAGGCAGTTCATGACCATGAATTAAATGAAAAGGCTTAATCGCTGAGCCTTGGGCGCCAAATATTATTTTTTTTGGTTTTTCGCAAATTGTTCGTTTAAAACAAATTCTCTTCATTCCTTATTCATTCTTTAACCTTTTGCACGCCAGAGTATAAACGTATCGCCGTACCCCTGACGCCAGGCCACTTTTTCTGTCAAATTACACAAGGTAGTGAAAACACACTAAAGTAATGCATAAATTGTTTATTTCATAAAATGGGCGACGTATATTTTGTCATATATTTGTGACGTTGGCGTTCAGGGTAAGATTTCGTTTGTCACATATATGTGACAATATCGTTCAAAAGGTTAAAGTAAAAGCTCAATACTCAATTGTGAATAAGTTATTGTTGATGTCGCAATTTCTGCTGCGTAGTTGTGTTATAGACGCAAATTTAAAAACAAAAAAAACTTCGGCGCCCAAGGCTCGATAAGCTTTAAATAATTAAACCAAGCAACATCAGACAGTAAAGGATATTTAGTAACTGACAAAATATTGTGTCACCATTGAATTGTTGGGTAATTATGAAAAATAACCTGTTTAAGATAAAGCTCATATTTATGATAATTTCGTTTTATGGAGTGGTATAACGATTTCAATTTGGCGATAATGATGTGTGTAATCAACATAACTTTAAAAATAATTCAAGTATGTAAACAATTTGATAATAATCAGTACTCAAGTGAAGCTTATTGATAATAAAAAATATTAAGCAAAAGAGGATTTTTCTTATTAAAAGTCCATTATCTTCATTGCAATCTCACAGGTACCTACTTGATATAATTTCAGTAATTATTGTAAACAAAAGTTCTGTAAGTTATTATAAACATTTAATCGTTCTAGAGATAATGAAGTGCCATTTAAAATTCGTAAATAAACACAACCACCATAAAAACCCAAGCGCTAATTACGCGAAAAGTGCTTTAAGAAAACCAAGGCAATTCGCGAAATGAAGAAAGATTTTATGCAAAAAACTTGACTAGTGTGCGGGAGTTGTTGGCAGGCGGGCAAATTGGCCACTCGTGGTGCTCCGGCGCAAGTGGGCACATCAGCGCAGTCTATCATGGCGGTATCTCGTCTCTTCAGACCTCAAGTACTTGTTGAGTGGTCGCCGATGCTGGCAACGGTGTATTTCTCATGTGAAATAATACTTTCTTTAAAGGTAAGTATGTCATTACTTCTTCGCAACAATGTAGATTCATATAAATCAGCAACTGGGGACTCATGACTACACGCAAATGATACCACTGGTTTTGTTGGCTACAATAATTTTGAGAATTGGATATTTTAACCCTAAATGTCAATAAGGTGCATGATATATAGGTCTTAGGTCGAGAAAAATCTCAACCTACGACCTATATATCATGTTTGTTGAAACAGATTTGTTAAAGACACTTTTACAACTCAATTTTTTACGCTTTTTTTACTGGATGGCACCGGCATTTCCTAGTTGACGACCTCTGACAAGAATCGCCGAAACAACTCGAAGAATCAGTCTCTTTTAAAGAGCAGAGTTTGTCCGAGTTCTGGGAAACTCACATATTTGACAGTACTACTACAGAGTTGTACTACCAAATATGCGAGTTTTACAATGTAGGGGAATATCTGAACAAGCGTTCTGAAGGAAGAGCCATATCAGCTTTGAGTTGACCTGTCCTAACTGACGGCACTCATGCATCAGTCATCGCGTAGCTCAACCTTATTTAGGAAGCTCAACGTCGTTACCAGATCAGCAAGATATTCGCGTTAATCATGTGAAATACTCATACTCAAACATTATCCAAATAGCCAATCAATACTGACTTCAATGTGCTAGCCATTAGGTCCAATCCCCACATGTATCCAAGTAACGTGCTGAACAGCCGGCGCCGAAGGATTAGCGAAGCTGTTTGCACGCTTTTTACGTCAATAGCGGGATTAAACGCTTACAATATCGAATACTATACATAAACACATCAATTTAAACGGCTTTCGGTGGACGGCGAAACCCCAAAAAGTCTGACAATATGTTTTATTCCTTAGGATAGGTCTGATGGCAGTCGCTCCGTGTGAAAGACTAAACTTCAAACTCCATTTATTTGCATAAAATAATTGAAGATTGTATATAATTATAAAAGATCAGTCACATTTTGCCATAAGAAAATAGCATGAAAATTAGTTTTTTTTTACAATAAAAATTAATAAGACTTCAAACTTTAATCACAGTATTATTATTTTAGATACATCTAGTAAATACAACCCACGACATTAGAATTGAAACGAAGAACTAACTAGTGACCGTGACTCAGTTTTGTAATATTTATTTTCGCAGTACTTACCGTAGCAAGTCTTTCCATACTTCTTTCCCTTATTTATCCAATAAGAAACTTGTTACAAATGAACAAATTGAATAATTGTATTTGAAGTTGGCTTTTGCATGGCCGCTTAGAAAGAACTCTTAATAGGTTTAAGTTTTATCTGCTGTTTATATTGTTTTTTTATTAAATTGTATCTATAGAAACAATAACCTGATTGTTTTTTATTTTCTAACTTTCTTAAACCTTGAATAGAATCAGCGAGTTTTCTATTCTTGATCAGACGATATATTGTGTAACTTGTCTCAATTTGCTTAAGTGTGGTCACCCATCCACAAACTGACCTCAGAAAGGTTATTCTAGTACTTATATAATTTTTACAATATATAATCAAATCACAATATATTGTGCTGATTAGTAATTTAGAAAAAAATATTGACCCGTCAATGCATACAGTTTCCTCATGAGGACTTTTGCATTGTGTCTACAATATGCCGCTTGACGGGTTAATAGGACGAATTTTAGTGTCTTCTAGTAAATGTTGAAGGGAAAACGAGATTGTAGTTAAATGAAGAACGGTATAAAGTTACAGAATTATCCTTGTGATCGTAAACCACATTCCAGTTTTGTGATCATTAATCACATTACTTGACATTCAGCGATCATGTAAGTAATCACATTTTGTCACTACCAAGAAATGGTTTTACAAAAATAGCTGCAAAGGTGATTAATGACAACAGTATGATTTTTTCTCCAAGAGATGTAGATAATCATATCTATAGGTTTGACTAATCAATTACCAATTTATACCCAATGTTTACCAATTTGTTATTGGACCTTTCTAATTTTATAACTGCTTAACCTTTCAGGGGATTGTTTATCAAAACTACAAATTGGTATGCATATATTATGTACATAAATATGAAAATAACAGAATTTTTGTATAGAGATAGATTGGACATTCGTTTCTCTAGCTAGTTATGGTTTTTCTATGAAATTGACAGTAGTAGTAGTTGGATTTGATGGGGGTTAATGGTTAGCCCCTGTTATAAAGGACTTAAACATACCGGCGAACTGAGGGTATAAGTATATAAGTTAATATATTATAAGTATAAATTGATTCTAAAGAATTTTGTAAATAACGTTTTCTTATATATTTTTTTTTTATCTTCGCATAATGAGTGATCGTCGATCTCTTTTATAATTTATCTGTCACATTTCCGGCCATTGTAATTGTTACTATCATTTATACAAGTAATTGTTTACAATATTAAATGGAACATGAAACACCCTGACTAATATTATTTTATAAAGTTTAACACTAACATTAAATATTTTGTGAAGGTAAAGTACTTATTTCTACTAACACTATTTTGCGGGAACGAGACAGAAACTAATAAAAGAAAAAGGTTTTATTACCACCTTTACATAATAACAAAAGTCTTCAACATAAGCTCCTTCAACACAACCTTCATGGTTATGTGAGGCCCGACACTCTAGTTGAAAAAAGAACACACAGACAAAACTTGCAGCATATAAATTTACCCAAAAACATTCCGTCAGTTAACAGAATACTTCATAACGTCGTCTAGATATACAAACAGTGGTAACAGGAATAAAGGGCACACTCGAAGCTGACAACACCCCGGCCATTGTGCACCGATTGCAAGTGGCGGTGACAATGCTACTGGCAAGCTCTCGGTTTGTTCAGCGGAGGTTCAAATACATGTATTGTGCTTTTGTAGAGTGATAGAGAAACTGGACATTTTAAAACTTTTTTTAATAGTTATGAATATGAATGTGGACGGATGGAAGAGTAGAGGGAGACTAAAGACATGATGAATTGACAGTGTAAGTCTGAAATGATGGAAAAGGAATTGAATGATGAGATGACGACTAACAGGAATGAATGGAAGAAAACGACATGCTTGGCCGACAACAAATAAAATTGGATAACCGCTGGAAGATGACGATGATGTTAACCTTTTTTTAACTTTTGTTGTGGAGTTATTTATAATAGTAGCATGTCTAATCAAATCTTGAAATCAAATCAAACTTGTATTTATTTCATTAATCTAATCATACTTGCTATTTTATCAGTTCATTACCATAAGAAAACTTCTTATACATTAAGACAAAACAAAGCAAAAAGGTTAGTCAGAATCTGGACATCACTAGTAACCAATAAACCTCACAAGTAATGGACACATGGAGTATGTTGTTTTGACGGGACTTCTCGTATTTTACATGAGTTTAGTAAAGTAAAAGCGCATAAGGAAACGGAGGAATGTAACGATTTGTCTTGAGATGCAAATGAAATAAACTGTATGAAATACGGAGTTCCTTTTTTGTAACCATACAATGTCATTCGATTTTACAGTTCACACACCATACACCTTTAACATACTTAGTGTTGCCATGGCTCTAATCAAAATATTGATTGTCATACTGTTGTTAAAAGTATGAAAAATCATAATTTATTTCAATTCGTTAGACGAGTTGTACAGGATACCTAGTTTATTTTAAACATCATGTGTTTGTAAATCCATTATCGGTTATTATTTTATATATTTTAATGGGATTCGTTGAAACTTACGAAAAATATATTGATTTATCTGCATCAGCATCCTCCTAGCCTTTTCCTAATTATTTGGTCTCCAAATGAAACTTTATATCAGTATATAAATATAACTAGCCTATCTGTTTACCTATCAGAGATTCCTATCTGTTTTCGGCACACCCTATGGCACAAGTTTCATGAAGATCTTGTGGCGAAACCCACTTTTGCAAAGACAGACAACTTAATTACCATGTCATCTACAAAGCTGGAAAAACCTTTGCCGTCATGCATACGAAAGACAATACAAGGATTTCATTTTTTAATATCCGTATCATTACTTTGTAAACAGGAACTGAACGTAAACATTAACTTCACTGCAAATGGATGCAAGGGAGTGAACTTCCAAATTAATGAAATTGTTTCAAAAAACAAAGGAAACGAAACATCAATTTGTTTGTGAAGGGTACGCAAGTAATTTATCATTATTGATGCAACTCATAATGCCTACATGCCTACTGATGAAATCATAAAAAAGTTCATGACTTATTTTTTCTCGGAATCCCAGTTAAATGTATGACTAACATAATTAGCTTTTTAGGAAAATACTTTAACTAGTTCATGATAGAATCTGAGCAAACATAGATCTTGACCATAGTGTCAGACACCAATTTAACACATATGTGACCATCTCTGAAAGATATTAAAAGCAAAAAAAATCTAAGATATTGCGTAACTTACATTTTAAAAACTTTCTGTAAAGGCAATAATGGTCGTAAATGATTCGCTTTATCGGAGACTTATTCGCAGTTAAAATTCTATAAGACATCAATGGTTCGATGTGAATTGTGGTCGCGTTGTGGTATTTGAAATTCGTAATTATTATATTGGACACAAGGAAAATGACAATCAACACTGGCATGATATGACGACATTATGCAATTTATATACCAATGCGGCAATTATTATTCTCACACAAAGCAAATATTTATTAGACTGGTAGTTGATTCGGGCCAGGGTTTGCCACAATACAGACGGAAAAGTCTACTGACTGATTTCAGCTGGAGCCTATCTTTATTTTTTATGGGATAACTCGGCAAACGGGTAGGCGAGCTACCTGATGGTAAGTAGTCATCGCCCCCCATGGACATCTGTAAAACCAAGAGTTGCAGATGCGTTGCCGAGACTATTTAGGGAAAGGGAGGGGAAGGAGAAAAGGAGAAGGAAGGGGATTGAGGGAGGAATTGGGCCTCCGGCCCTCTCGCTCATCGAACAAAGTGCAGTAGCGGAACGCTACTGCGCTTTGTTCGATGAGATACTACTCGGACGTCGGTCTTCTGCGAGAGTGTGGCAATGAAGAAAGCTTGTCTTAAAGTCTTTATCTCATAACTGGTTATATCACCAAAACAGAAATAAGTATTTATATACTTGAATTTGAACATAGAACTCCTTTGACGTTAAAAAAATACCAAGAATTTTCTCTATACCAGATTTTGCGTCGAAATTTGCCACATGTTTTTCCTATCTTTTGACAAAGTATACGAGAACCAGCTTCCAGTGTCACTAGATGCACTTCAATATCAGTCTTTTCCATGTATTTACTGTAAACATTCTCTGTTGGTCGCAAAGGATTTCACGAAGAGAGGGCAGTACCGATCCGAGTAGTGTGTGTTGAGAATATTTTAAATGTAAACGCAAGAGGTCTGGCAGGGCCCACAAACATTTACCGTCCTATTCATGAAAATATAAAACTTCTAATAAGCCTGTTGGAACTATAATATGTTTTGTCTTGTTTTGACACGTGTAATTTTGCAATAGAGAAAAAAAGGCAAAACACATAATAGTTATAGGAAGTTTCTTAAAAGATAAAACGTTCAAAAATTTTTAATAAGGAAGTTATTATATATTATTGTTTTTCTCGTTTTTGCAATTCTTTAGTGGCTTAGTGGCTTTTCTACAAAATTCTCAGTAGCAACTCGGAGTTAGGTTTTGTGCCTCGTTCATAGCAATAGGGGAATAAATAGGACCTACATAAACTGGCGAACGGTGGTTGTACACACGGCTACAGGTCAACCTATACAAATCCAGTTTAAGCTGATCTCGCTTTGTATAAGCTTCTCATACAATAAGAGACCAGCGTAATCTGGTTTTGTATAGCTTGATGTGTAGCCGTGCGTACGTTCACCTATGCTTGACCGCCAGTTCGCCTGATGTTAAGCGACACTGGGATCTACGATTAAGCGCAATTGCCTGAAAGAAACCGTTACCTATGTCATGTTATTATCCAACAACTTAGTATATTTTAATTCAGTCAACTAATTTAAACAAAAAAATATAATAACATTTTCCGCATGGTTATGCAGTAAAATTTTGTTACATTTTTCCTTCCACGATTTCACGGGGGGGTTACAGTTGCCAGAGCAAAAAAAGTCTCCGTTCAAAGTTTCCAGTGCTCAATATAAAAGTTGAGTGAATAGGCCGAAGAGTCAATGGACACAGCGTCGTGCCCCGAGGACTCCCAACGTTTACTGATCAGCTTAAAGTTGTTCTACACAGCTAAGAGGTTGGCTTTACTGGGATTAAAATGTTGAGAGTAGGAATAAAATTGCGTCGTAATAGGCGTTAACTGATGTTGAATTTATTGAAAATAGGCCTATTGTGAAATAACATCGGATTGTGATATCTCAAGCCTTTATAGTGCGGTCTCTGTCTAGCATATTAAAACAAATCCTTATAACTTATATCTTAACTTATAACTTATATAAATCCTTTTATCCTTATTTTTAAGCCAATCTTTTAGCCGGCTGTGATCAACTTTTTTATGGGACCCTAAAAAACATTAGTCAACTAGCCTTTTGCAATCCTAAACTAATATTAGCAATTATTATTATAAAAATATATAAATATTAACTTATGCAAAATTAATACTCTGTTACGGTTTCACGCGTTAACCGCTGAACCAATTTTGATTAATTTTGCTATAGTGATAGATAGAGTGGACCTTGGAAGGGAACATAGACATTTTGTTTTAGAAAGTCCTTTTGAAAAAAAAAGTTGCTTATAAGACGTACCTGATTTAAAAAAATACCATTACGAACTGAGAAAATCTGAGATATCAGTTAAAAATAAGTATATCCATTAAAAAATACCAATTTCATATTTTCCTAAAAAAGGCCAGGTTCCGAGCACCCTAAACCGACGGTCATGCATGAAGAGATTAATTAATGTAGATGAAATGAAAGTAGTGTGCCAGGATCGTAGCAAGTGGAAATCTATAGTCTCTGCCTACCCCATGGGAGACAGGCGTGACAATATGTATGTATGTAATAAAGTTACTTTACCTACGTTTTTATTAATTAGCTTTTGATCCAGATAATATTTTTAGCACCCTCCTTTGCTAATTAACGATTCAGTGTAAACAGAAAATGTATTTCTAGATTTAAAAACATTTTATTGAAAGAAAACAGTGCTCGGTACAACCAACTTGAAATTAGATAACTTGGACTTGTCCTTACAAAGCATCCCTTTCTAACCACAACCAAGTTTTTAATTACGTTCGAGCGAACGTAATTAAAAACTTGGTTGTTGTGAGCCAAGTGAGAAAATTCAGAAGACTAATTAAAACATAACATATATATACATATAACATACCATCACGCCTGTATTCCCCGAAGGGTTAGGCAGAGGTGTACTTAATGTGCACCCACAGTTCGCCGGTATGTTTGGGTCCCATGTAATAGGGGGCGAGCCTATTGCCATTCACCGGGCACAAATGCAGACTCCGAGCTACTACTGAGAATTTCATAGAAAAACTCAATAATACTTTGCTCGACCTGGGGATCGAACCCAAGACCTCTAGCGTAGCAGTCGCGATTGGGACCACTAGACCAACGAGGCAGTCACTAATTAAAAAAGCGATGTAAATAAAGAAGGGGCCCAGAAAGAGGTGGCGGTATGATTTGGTTGTGTACCGCGAGGGCTGGTTCAAGGTGGCGCAAGAAAATAGTACCTGGAAGGAATTGGGGGAGGCCTTTGCCCAACAGCGGGACAGTAACGACTAGAGAAAAAAACAAAAAGAAAGAAAAGCTTTTTTTTAAGTCCAGAGGACGTCGCACCGAACGCTCAAAAGGCTTTCACACAACCTATTAATGATCGCAATAACACGTAGGTACGGCTTAAGTAAATTGATTTAAATCCAAACATTTGTAAAATGTTGCAGTAATTGGAATCTTTGACTTGAGTATCAGTTATATCGTACGCAAGTATTGTTTATTTCTTCAGTGTTGTTAATAGTTGGTGCTCTTTTCAGGACAGGTTGCTTTTTTTAATAAGCTTACTAGCAGTGTTGTTCTCACATGATTAGTATTACTGTGCTAAGCTAAACTTGTGTTACGAGTGGGTTCACGTCGGTAGTACAATGGGTGGATTTCGAACCGGCAACCACATTATCACAAGTCCGACGTCTTAGCCATTAATTAGGCTACCGCCTTAAGTAACGAAGAACGCAGAAGTTGAACTTCTGCGTTCTTCATATTTTTTTGTGATTTCCACGAGGAATACCGCAGATGTACGTTATTACCAGACAATTTGAGAACAAATTAAAACTAAGATAAAGTTATAGAAGGAATTGTTGATCAAGCTGGCGAGTTGACAACTTTGGTAGTAAGTTGTATTTAAAATGTTGGCAAACTATAATTTAATAAGAAGGAACTTAATGTTTTTGAGAAGTTTGTAGTCTGTTATTAACATATATGTACCCAGACCATGAACCATTAAATGGGTAACTGTACAGAAACAATGATACCCTAGTAAAAGACCTTTGGAATGTCGACTCATACGTTCGTAAATTAAATAAGAGGTTAGAGGTATCTGTCTGATAGCTATCATGTAATTAAGTAATTCACTCTCTTAAAAAAGTGAATAAAATCTTGTTGAGGAAACCTCCATGCTTAGATATTTTCGATCAATTAGAATGTGACATCTGCCAGCTATTCTATAGCCCTGTCTATGCGATGACGTCGTATGATGTCGTTGATAATGGACCCTTACAATCTGAGTTACCGTAACTGTCCCAATACTGGACACCTTTACAAAAACATTTTAGAAGAAATCCTTAGAAGGAACTGGATTTCGGAAATATTATTTTAACGCAGGTCGACGAAAATGCTGAAATAATAGCATTTAAGTTTATATGTAATGGTTATCATGGTTTACATGAAATATTCCTGCTTTAACTCTTCAATTCCCAGTGTGACTTAATAATTTTTACCCAGAAAGAAAGAAGAAGAAGAAGACTGCCAGAGGGCCTGGGTGCAATCCCCAGGTCGAGCAAAGTGTTATTGGGTTTTTCTATAAAATTCTCAGTAGCAGCTCGAAGTCTGGATTCGTGATTAATGGCAATAGGCTCGCCCCCTATTACATGGGACCTAAACATACCGGCGTAATGTTGGGTACATTAGTACACCTCTGCCTAACCTTTCGGGGAATACAGGCGTGATTTATGTTTTATGCTTATGTTACCAAGAAACTATTAAGTGACACTGGGAATCGAACCGTAACATCACCATATCGGATGCTATTGTGACTTGTATTACCTACTGAACATCACAGGAAAAACACCGGGAAAATTCCTGTCTATTGTCCATTTGCATACGAATAGTGCATTGTTACAATCTACTTAATAAGTACTTAGTTATAATGTTAGGTACTTGTACAGGAAAAGACAGAAATTTCTTTAAGCATTCACGGAATTGTATTTGTCACGTGCCCGAATATACAGGCGGTTAAAGTTTTGAGACTGAAACTGGGGCATTAGGTCATAGCGTCTGGTGTACTTAACCAGAAGACGCAGGTTGGAATCCTGCCCGCGGTCGTATTTTTCCTTTACTAAAATAACTTAGTAATCTTTGCATGGAAAATGCCTAAAAAATACAAAAAGATCATTAAAAACTTTTTTGTATTTTATTTAGGTACTATGATGAGTGACCGAGGTAAGGATTTTTTTTACCGTACAATATTTAATTGTTTAAACGAATGCAGGCAGAGTTTACCTGTAAGTGATTGTTATACTTTTAAATACCATCATGCCTGTATTTCCCGAAGGGTTAGGCGTAGGTGAACTAATGTACACCCACATTTCGCCGGTATGTTTAGGTCCCATGGAATAGGGGGCGAGCCTATTGCCATTAACCGGGCACAAATCCAGACTCCGAGCTGCTACTGAGAATTTCATAGAAAAACCCAATAACACTTTGCTCGACCTGGGGATCGAACCCAGGACCTCTAGCGTAGCAGTCGCGCTATGGCCCACTAGACTCATGAGGCAAGTCCTTGTTGTAGTCCGAGTTGTTATACTTTTATCTTCTTCTTAAAATTATACCTTGACATCAAACCGTGATCAAATAATATTAACATGCACATTATTGCTCGACGCCACGGAATATTTAGTAATGTCGAATCCAAACTAACTCAGTCGCGGATTTATACCACCACGACGATTTTACGACTTTTATGGACATAGTCGTCACTACATCTGCAACAATTTTTTATTTGAATAAAGTTAAACGCCATATTTTCCGATACTTAAATCTCATATCTGGTGGACACAGGAGAGAATAAAAAGGATTTTATCATCGCCAACGCAAGCCAAAAACCCGGGTGAAAAAAGTAACAAAATATAGCCCACGTCACACTTGCATCGGCTTTCGGACAATGTACACACAACGACACATCAAGCTATACAGTTTGCTCTTTGGACCGCCCCTATGCCGTAGCAATAGCGCCTATTTTTGTTAATAACATGAGCGTAGACACAAAAGTCATCCAATAGAACAATAGCAATTAACTTTTAGCTGTAGATTTTTTTTATCCCTTTGGCGTGAATCCATATTTTAACAGTTTTTAATTTTTATTTTAAAATACAGTTTAAATATGGAACCACGCAGTTCTGTTATGATATTATACCTATCATTTGTAGTAACGTACATCTCATAGAAGAATATAAAAGTTATTTTTTAATATACAAGTTCCATATTCAAATTGTATTTCTTTTTAATAATAACAATGGCCAGCTCTATCGTTTTTTCGTAGGTTTTACAATCACACATGGTTAGATGGACAAAAGCCCAGTTTTAGTTTTGTACTTTAATTCCGCCTAAAAAATCTATATATATATACTATATAATATTCGCTGTTTTGTATAATAAGAATGTATGGAAGACCTTTTACTGGTAATACATCACAATTATCTAGGATAGGATATAGGATTTGAGAAAATGGGATTTCCACGGAGATAAATTGGCTCTAAAAACGGTTTTTATGAGGGACGTAGAAGTAGATATAAATGTCCCTATTAATTTGTTTTTCGTGAAACATATCGATATACTTACATCTATTTATTAAAAGCGAAATACCTACTACTTGTCTCTCTTTCTAATAATAACGAAATCTCAACTATAAAGGTAGCACTTTTAGGGATCAGAATTGGGACAAACTAAGTTAAGGTAGGCATTATAAATTAATTACAATAAGTCAAAATTTTTCGGGTCCCTTGATACTCAATTTACTTATGAACATATTTCATCTCCATCTAAGTAGACCTATTTCACACTATACTATGTCATCTGTAAATGATGATTATATTAGTCTTTTTTTTTCTTATAATTCAGAAAAAAAAACGTCTCTCAGTAAACCACATTCGGTTCCCAGCGCTTCAAAATAAATTGTTTTACTAACTTATTATTAAATCCTGTCGCAGCGCAACCAAAAAAATAAAATCGCCAGTAACATGCAGTGTTCAAAGTTGGTACTTGGTCTCAAAATACAAGAAGCCCGTCCACAACAGGACGCCAGCCTGCGGCCCGGACAGTTTTCATTAAATCCAGAATAAACAAAACGAAAAAATGCCCAGTAATGGAAAACCAAATGCCCAACTGCCGAGGACATCCCCCCTACCATCGATCTACATGAAGGGGGACCACCACCCGTCGAGATAGACGCTGAAATATTTAAATGGTCGCGACTTTAAACACTTTCAGCACTTCCCATATGCTTGCGGATTTGTTTCAAAAGATTTAATTAAATTGTTCATGTCAATTCACGAAACAACCGACTCATATTTCGCGTGGATACTGTTAAAATAATTCACCAACAGAAACTAAATTTTCCTTGATTTTAAACATGATACGACGATACAAGTTCGTTTGCATCTATTACGGAAATATCCGAGGGTGCTGACTCGGAAATTTGACATAACCTAGTCGGAATCTCGGATTACAGATTAATAAAGAAATCATATCTCCGATGGGTGGGATCGAATGAATGACTGGCTGTATGCGTTAATACCATTGCTTTACAGTTCGAAATCCAAATTCAAACGACTCCAACTCTCCATGAAGGTCGATTGGTGTTCGATTATACGCTAATCGAGTTTGAAGTGTCCGTATCGATTACGATTCGGTGGCGGCGTAATACTATTTAAAACTTGTTTGATTAACAAACCCGTTAATTTGATAGGTGTTGACTGTCGGAGTAAATTTGGCACAGTTCGTCGGTTCCTAATCAATGATATTGTAAGTAGCTTGAACATGTTACGGTAAATTTGCTTTGACTTTTGCAGGAGTTCCGTTTGTTCTTTAACTGCAAAGTTTTGCATTAATTTTCGCAATTGTTTGCTATTATAAAACTTGATGTTACACCCGCCGTGTTATGATGGGAAAGTGTTAGGTTCCCACACATAATATTTTGTATTCTCGACGAAATAGAACTCTGTACAGCGGATGTTTGCAAACTATTACTTGTCATATAAAATTATACGGACTCGTTTCATTTCCGCGCATGCATGTTGTAACAAAATATCGTATGAATGCAAATGGTAGCGACAAGACATGCGTTTTTGAATGCGACGTGTATACCTTGAAACATAGCCTGTGTATAGTTCTTAAATTGAAATGACTAGTTTTTGTTTTTATAAAGTCCTTTTATTTAAACAAAACGCATATTACGATGCGACTCAGTCTATCTGTCACAATCACAGATATAATTTATATTTCTATGGTCACAACAATTGCTAAATTTTCTATGGCAATTTCAACAATGATTAATGCTATTGATCTAAAATTTATAATTGATTTAATTATTATAAGAATTATAAGAATATTATTATAAGAATTTATTACTTTTAGTCCAACTATGTAAAATAATATTTGTAAAAGTTGAAATAAATTTATTCTTATTCTTATTCTAATTATGTGACGACTGCCTCGTTACTCTAGTGGTTCCAAGCGCGACTGCTACGCTAGAGGGCCTGGGTTCGATCCCCAGGACGAGCAGTGTTATTGGGTTTTTCTTATTAGTAGCAGCTCGGAGTCTGGATTTGCGCTCGGTTAATGGCAATAGGCTCACCACCTATTTCATCGGACCTAAACATAACGGCGGAGCGTGGATGTACATTACTACACCATTGTCTAACCCTTCGGGGAATACAGGCATGATGGTGAGGCAAAGTATAATTTAATTATTGCTAATCCAATTTTACTTAGGTAGCTTCCTAATACAAAAAAAAGATCTTGCCCAAACAGGGGTCGAGATTATATGGTGCACTCTATAAGTTCTATGTTCCAAAGTATGAATTTAAATTGGTGTTTATCTAATAAACCATGGCCATCTCTCATTATATCAGGAAGATAAACAGCGTTTGTTTACAATGCTGACATAATGAGTTATCTACCTAAGTCATGATAACGTGCAACCAACGGTAATCTGTTGCCAAAACATGTTGGCTATGGTATTATCCGCTTAGGACGGACCGGGAAATCATTTTATGGGAAAAATCCGTATTTTATTAGTACCTCTAATAACGAATAAAACACGGATTTTCCTCTTAATAATCGGATTAAAAGAGCTGAAAATCGGGCTCTCTGGCGTTCACTTAAAGAGGCCTACGGCCAGCAGTGGACGAATTCGAGCTGATGATAATGATGATGAATCGGATTAATAAAAAACTCGACAAACGTAGTGTAGGACGGCAAGATGGAGTGATGATTTGCGAAAGGTTGCTGGCAGAAGCTGGGTGCGAAAAGCGGAGGACAGGGTGAAATGGCGCACACTAGGAGAGGCCTACGTCCAGCAGTGGACTAGTATAGGCTGATGATGATGATGATGATGATGATGATGAAACAGATTAATAAAGACGAGTACAGCTCATTCTAAGGGATAAATTGAAGGCAGTTCTTATTATTAAAGTGGTCGATATTCAAATAGATTTGAATATCGACCACGACAAAGAAGAAAATATTAGTAAACTGTGATTGGACGGTATAAAATCCAACAACCAATCACATTGATTGACTGAGAATGAGATGACCTAAACCAATCACATTGCTCGCAGATTCGCTACAAAAAGAGTATAATTACTTACTTTAGTTGCCAATGACAAAAACTCTTTTCGTAGAAGAAAACTCAACGAGAAAATGACTTAAAAAAAAGACTTATTTTTATGGAATAACTCGGTAAACGAGCACGCGAAACACCTGATAGTAAGTAGTCTTCGCCGCGACCCATGGACTTCTGCAATACCAAAGGAGTTGCAGATGCATAGCGTTAATTATCATACGTCATAATATTTTTTCGACAAACTAATTATTAATCCTCATCTCTAAAAAACAAAGTCCTCGGCCGCGTCTGTTCGCGATAAACTCAAAAACTAATTCACCGATTTTCATGCTGTTGTCACCAATGGATAGCGTGGTTCTCGAGGAAGGTTTATATGTATAATTCATACTGAGAAACCATGCGGGCGACGCCGTGGGCGGAAAGCTAGTAATTAATATAGAAAATAAGTATAAGAGAATATGTTTCTCAATACATCCAACAGAAAAACTCTTTCTAAAATAAATCGAAACCAACCCTTTACATTATACGCATCAACCTGTATTTATAGTATTTGGGCACTCAACCCGTTGGACAGCTACTGAATGGCCCAACTAACCGGGTAACGCTGTATGGGCGCTCACTGAACTGTAAGCCTCTTGCTCATTGCACCCTTTACACCAACAACTTTGGCTACAAACTGCTTAGATATAAGTTTGGACAGGAATATAGAGTTGTTTTCACGCGCATTTATACTCGATTGGATTTGAAAATTATGTTTATTGCCTAAATAATTTTCTAAGTATTATTAGATTATAATGCCCAAAGTTACAAACATTGCAGGAATATATAAGGTAAGAATGAATAATGTAATTTCTTATATAATTAATCATCATCATCATCAACCCATATATTGTCCTACTGCTGGACACGGGTCTCCTCTCAGAATGATAGGGTTTAACCTTTTGAACGCCAGAGTATAAACGTATCGCCGTACCCCTGACGCCAGGCCACTTTTTCTGTCAAATTACACAAGGTAGTGAAAACACACTAAAGTAATGATTAAATTGTTTATTTCATAAAATGGGCGACGTATATTTTGTCATATATTTGTGACGTTGGCGTTCAGGGTAAGATTTCGTTTGTCACATATATGTGACAATGGCGTTCAAAAGGTTAAGGTGTAGTCCACCACGCTAGCCTACTGCGGGTTGGCAGATTTCACACGCCATCGATAAAATCTCTAGAGATTTTTTCAAGATGCAGGTTTCCTCACGATATTTTCCTTCACCGTTTAAGCGCGTGACAAATAATTAAGCAGTTTTTTTATATATAGGTTTTTTTTTATTTCATTTATTTTTGTTCAAGATCATGTTTTTATGAATATGTTTTCATTAAAATCTATTCTATAAGAAACATCTCTCATAACTGGGCATTATTAGTACCTACCTATACCATAGATACTACATAAATGATATCTCTAAATTGTCGTATCTTGTCAAGTCGAAGTTTTTAAATTTTAAACAAATTTTACATGACTCAACTTTAGAATACCGGTGTTTATAAAAGGATAAATCATAAAATATTGCGTCCTGCCACAATGGTCATGGCTTTAAGGAAGTAACCATTGGCACGGAAGCGGAACAAAGAGTGTTTGCCATTTGGAAACTCTCCAATAACACCCAAATACGAGTCAACCGTGAGATTCACACATTAGTATTGAATACAGATTTTGTTTGAGTCATAACATAAACAAACATAAAATCTATTCGAATTGGGAATTTATTCTGGGACCTTACATTCAGCAGCCGCACTTGCAACTACTGGACCAGTGAGGTCTGGTGACAAAATTAATATAATTTGAAACAGCAATACATAAAAAAAAGTTTAAGTGGCAAAATATAAAAGTTTTCGAAATAAGCATTTTAAAGCAAAAACTTCTTCATTATTTTATTTCTGACACGAAGACCGGCCAAGAGTTCAACATGAGCACATTATCCACGAGGGGAGCCTGGAGGCAAACTAGTTATTACAATAAATCTCGAAGCCACATTCTGGTATTCTCGGAGCTATAATCTGGTATGCTATTATTAAGGAGAGATGCACACGAGGCGTCGCGTGAGACCCGCCAATCACTCCTCGAACAGAGTGCCCGTGCGTCGGTTGCTTGTCTGTAAACGCCTTATTCCAACGACCAAGTCACGATCGCTTTGAGAAATTGTTTGTCTATTAAAGTTGTATGTCATTAACATACCATCACGCCTGTATTCCCCGAAGGGTTAGGCAGAGGTGTACTAATGTACACCCACAGTTCGCCGGTATGTTTAGGTCCCATGTAATAGGGGGCGAGCCTATTGCCACTGAGAATTTCATAGAAAAACCCAGTAACACTGCTCAAACTAGGGATCGAACTCAGGACCTCTAGCGTAGCAGCCGCGCTTAGGACCACTAGACTAATGAGGCAATAATTTTTTATGTCATTAGTTACAGATACTGAGTCTATTAAAAAAAAACTCAAGGTCCGGTGAAAATCAAATAGCTATTAAAAAAAAGTAAAACATTGACTTGTATAAGTGTCTTTAGAAGATCTATTCACAGAAATAAATATAATTTAACATTTAATTTACGTAGTCTTCAAACTTAGGGCTCAAGTTCCAAAAGTACGAAATATTGTTAATTTTTATTTAGAATTCAGCTTCTCTCATTTCGACTGCAATTTATATTTATTACAGTTTGTATCAAAAAAGTTTTACCAAAGTTGGACAGCACATGCATCACAAAGCGCTGTCATAAGTGTTTAAATCCGTTTTATCCATTTAATAAACGAGCTTGCAGGACATGTTGTATTATTATTTCACTGGGGTAAAACTAATTGTGGATACGTTAAAAGTTATTTTCTATGCACTGCACAGTGCATAGAAAATAACTTTGAGAATAAGACGTGAGTTTCTATGTCACATCATCATCATCATCAACCCATTACATTGCCCCACTGCTGGGCACGGGTCTCCTCTCAGAACGAGAGGGATTATGCTATAGTCCACCACGCTAGCCTACTGCGGGTTGACAGACTTCACATGCCGTCAAGAAAACCTCTCAGGCATGCAGGTTTCCTCACAAAGGTTTTCCTTCACCGTTTAAGCGCGTGATAAATAATTATTAATACGCACGTGACTTCGAAAAGACAGAGGTGCGTGCCTTGGATTCGAACTTGAGACCTTTGACTTGGCAGTCCAATGGTCATATCACAAGGCTACTTGTGTGTGTATATCACAGTTTTATATCTGGATATATTATAAGTGCACTTGTAAAAGCACTTCCATTTCCCGTGGCCACAAGACTTGCTCGTTTGGCTGCCTCGACTCCACTGGGCACACTGCCAGCTGTGCAGTAAATATTACATTATTACCCAAGTATTATGAAATTTAGAGATACTTTGGCTAACGGAATTGGTTTGAGCTTTTCATGATTCCTGTTCATATCTTTAATCATAGTTGCGGTTTTCCAGGTATCTCACTAGTTTTTTTAATTGTATCTAGCATTTACATATTATGCATTTCATGAACATTTATCATTCACCAAGGTCATAAAATCAGGAAGATTAAAGAAGCTTTTTTCGATTAACGAATCATAATATGATTCACATTAGAAAATATCTAAGGATCAGCTAAAAATTCTTAACAAACTATCAAACCTGTATTCCCTGATGGATAAGGCAGAGGTGTACTATGTATATTTTATTCGCAATAACTATTTAACCTGTCTGAAGTTATCCGCAAATGGTAAATTTTAATAGAAAGATTCGGTGTAAAGACAATTTGAGTAGAATATGTATTAAATTATTTACTATTTTCTATACTAATTTCGATATTTATGTATAAAAACACTTAATTAAGCGATTTTACCAGCGCAGTAGTTCGGAACGGCTAACTTCAGACAAGCAGAGTTATTTCAAAAAAACTGTACAACCACAGTTCACCTTTATGTAATAGGGGGCAAATCTATTGCCATTAACCGGGTAGAAATGGAAACTCCGAGCTGCTAATGAGAATTTCAGGAAAATACAAATTCTTAATATATGAATTTATTCCAGAGGACATGATCAATGTGACTTTTTTAGCCCCTATTATTTGCTTCATAACAGAAATGATAATTTGTAACTGCACTTAATGAAAACACCATGTTTGTATAAATAGCTCAAAAAATATTACATGGATAGTCTTGATAAGCCAGACTAAGAACCTATATCCATTCAGTGACTGGCATGCGTCGAATCAAAGCGAGAATATTACACCAAAGACATTTCCCAGTCCAAGTGTGAAATACCGCAAACCTTCAAAGTCTTAGCGACAGATCTAGGTAACGCAACGCCGGCGCCGTACGCCCAAGTTTCTAGCTTCAACAATCTCGGTTAATCTACCGTCTAGCTTGACGCTCGCTTTCGATTACCAACAGATTAGTAAGTGCCACTTCACACACAGTTCGCAGACTCAAGTTACCTTTGATAAAGTATGTCAAAAGAGGTTAATCCTAATTAAAGAATATCAATAAGCTATCCTTTTTTTATAAGTTTCTTCGAGATATATAGCTTTGAGTTCTGAAAACTTAAATGTAAACTGAATAATTCTGACACTTAAGAATTTGTATAAAAGGAGATCCGTGCCCAGCAGCTGTACGTACATAAATGGGATAACCATTTAATTTTAGCACAAACCCTTAAGATTAAAGAGTCAGAGTTGGCCGCGAAATTTATTTTTTTCTTGGTGTTTAGCAAATTTTTCGGTACACAATCACATTATAGGTACATTGCAGTAGAAATTAAGACAACAAAAATAACGTATTCACAATTGAGTATTAAATTGTTTGCTTAAAAATTGCTATTGTAGAAGATTTAGGTGTAAATTGTCATTTTTCGCCGAATCCACTATTTTACACAAATATCTTCGACGATCACGATTTGTAAGCAAAAGTTTTAATTCTCAATTGTGAATAAGTTATTGTTAATGTCACAATTTTTCCTGCCATGTACCTAGAACGCATCACAGTCGAAAAAAATGCGAAAATCCAAGAAAAAAAATGCATTTCGCGCTCACCCCGACTCTTTAGCCTGAACCGTAATCTACATTCCTATTATAGGAATGGAACCAACACAGATTACTTAAGTAGAACTTCGCATATCTAACACACTAATCCGGTTTCAGCAAGGAATATGTTACGAAACTAGCATTTTCCAGACATATAAAACTGTCTCCGAATAAGCAAAAGTTTTCGTACAACACGCAAATATTATAAGTAAGCTTAAACTTTTGCAAACTACCGATTTCTGGGTATACAACTTTGTCGAACATTCTAGAAGTTCGACGCGAAAGAATTGTTAAAGATTCCCGCCAACTTATCTGAGAGGCGGATAGTTGGATGTCACCTTAGTGTGTGAACTGTGAACTTTACAAGGGTTTTTGTACTGTTAAATTAAAACCGTTCTATACTAGTTTTCTTGATGGAAAGCAACAGGTTAATATGGAGCGTGTAATTCCAGTGAATACCCTACCGGGCTCTCACATATGAGTAACCAAAGATATCCCTCTGTCTCTCCCTTATGCATCACTAGGAGAGGAATACGATCATGACGGCTAAAATGGCTACGTTCAGCAATTCCTCTAAATCAATTCATATTTAGAACCCGTAAATTCCTTAGCAATCATCAAATATGATTCTTCAAAGGAAGCTTCTTGGAAGCGTCGGTAGTCTAAAGACTAGGGCGTCGGACTTGCGATCATATGGTTGCCGGTTCGAACCCCACCCATTGCACTACCGACGTGAACCCACTCGTAACACAAGCATTTAGCTTATACTAGTAATGTGTGACCCACATTAGTAGTAAGCTTTTAATTAAAAAATAGAAAATAAAAGGCGGCCTTATTAGGCCACTAGTGGACAAAATATATTGTATAGTAATAATTTAAGGCGCTGACAACACCCAAATAGGCATATTTTAAACAAGTTTTTAGCCAAATCCATAACGTTTGTGACAGCGAAAAAAATGTATGTTAATCTTGAACATATTCCGGAGAAAACTGTTGCTTTGAAAACACGTTTTTGAAAAGTTTTCTCGATCCAAAAAAATTGTAAACTAACCTCTTAAAACGAATTTTAAACAAAAATATCTGTCACAAAGAAATGAATTTTCTAATTAAAGAAAATTTCTAGTGAAAGAAAAATTCGATCTCAGGCAGGGTTTGAACCTGCGTCTCTCTGGTTAAGTACACCAGACGCTTTGCCAACTAAGCTACCGAGACCACTGCCTGTGATGTCGAATTTCTCTTCCACCTTCTACGTCTTGAGGCGACGTCGGCACCATCTATTGAAGACATTACTATGTCTTTCAACCAACACGACTGCCTTTACAGGTAGTTCAATGTCGAACGATGTTGCGTTACCGTATTATGCTTATTTTTTATTATTTTTTAGCATTAAATATTGCGAAATTTTCACAAAGAAATGAATTTTCTAATTAAAGAAAATTTCTAGTGAAAGAAAAATTCGATCTCAGGCAGGGTTTGAACCTGCGTCTCTCTGGTTAAGTACACCAGACGCTTTGCCAACTAAGCTACCGAGACCACTGCCTGTGATGTCGAATTTCTCTTCCACCTTCTACGTCTTGAGGCGACGTCGGCACCATCTATTGAAGACATTACTATGTCTTTCAACCAACACGACTGCCTTTACAGGTAGTTCAATGTCGAACGATGTTGCGTTACCGTATTATGCTTATTTTTTATTATTTTTTAGCATTAAATATTGCGAAATTTTCACAAAGAAATGAATTTTCTAATTAAAGAAAATTTCTAGTGAAAGAAAAATTCGATCTCAGGCAGGGTTTGAACCTGCGTCTCTCTGGTTAAGTACACCAGACGCTTTGCCAACTAAGCTACCGAGACCACTGCCTGTGATGTCGAATTTCTCTTCCACCTTCTACGTCTTGAGGCGACGTCGGCACCATCTAAAAGACATAGTAATGTCTTCAATAAATTTCAAAGTGAAAATTTCGCAATATTTAATGCTAAAAAATAATAAAAAATAAGCATAATACGGTAACGCAACATCGTTCGACATTGAACTACCTGTAAAGGCAGTCGTGTTGGTTGAAAGACATAGTAATGTCTTCAATAGATGGTGCCGACGTCGCCTCAAGACGTAGAAGGTGGAAGAGAAATTCGACATCACAGGCAGTGGTCTCGGTAGCTTAGTTGGCAAAGCGTCTGGTGTACTTAACCAGAGAGACGCAGGTTCAAACCCTGCCTGAGATCGAATTTTTCTTTCACTAGAAATTTTCTTTAATTAGAAAATTCATTTCTTTGTGAAAATTTCGCAATATTTAATGCTAAAAAATAATAAAAAATAAGCAAAAATATCTGTATTACTAAGCAATGCACGTTGGTAAAATTAATAACAATAACGTATCATATTTAAATACAGAACTTGGTTGCTTTATATTTTCGATAACTTAAGTTTTTTTTTAAGTAATTAATTGTTTTATGGTTTTGTAAAAAGCTGCGAGTGGCTGCGAGGGTCGCATCACCGCTCTTCTCTTTCTTTTCTATGCAATCCGACAGTGATCGCATAGACGTGCTGCTAGACGGACCTATGTCGCTTCGCTCCGCGCGCTATCCGTTCATTACGTATTTTGTTGTTTGACAATTTCAAACATAAACATACCTCAAAACATATTACATATGTCTTTTTGTATTTTTTAGGTATTTTTTTGGCATTTTTCATTATTAAGTTATTTTAGTGGAGGAAAAATACGACATGCGGGCAGGATTCGAACGTGCATCTTCTGGTTACGTACACCAGACGCTAAGATGTATTTTGTTCCCAAATAAGATTGAAAGACGTAAAGACATTGGTAAAGGATATGGTTGAACTATAACTATAGTTCAAATATAAATAAAGTTCTAAGTAGTAAAAATATTTGCTGTAGAAATGGAAAACGTACAAAAATGCCAGCCCAAAAAGCGCTTTTATACTAACAAACAAAAACATGTCATGAAAGTAATAAAAAACAACAATTTGTATAGTGTCATAATTTATTATGTCTTATTGGCAAAACAGATACACGAACAGTAATGAAACTATACGCTATTTGCTACAAAGGATACCGTAATTCGTCTGTATTGGTAATGTTCGGTTGGCCTAGTGGTAAACGCCACGAATGAGAATTCGGAGTCTCAAGTTCGATACCTATTGGTGACAAGTGCAGTTTATTATTGTTGTGATCTTTTTTATTTATTTTTAGTTTTTATAATAATTATTAATATATTTCCTAGAATTATTTCATTTTCATTACAGTAAAAAGAGACGTTTACTTTTACTTACTTAATATGGCAAAAAGCTATTAAGTGTAGAAAATATTGTACTATTTTTTGTTGCTTGTATTCTTCAATAGCATCCAGAGATAAAAAAATATAGTACCCGGAAACTCCGAAAGTCAAAATAATATTTTTAAAGCCACGAGAAATCATGAGAAATAGATTTTATTTATTTATTTCAGGCAACAGAGCCCATGTATATATAATACTATAATACAATACAATAAATCTTAAACTAATAACAAATAAAATATCAAACATTGTACCTACATATAAAATAAGAATAAACACTATTTCTCGCGAACAGTTGGCGTCGTGTGTAGCGCGGTGTCCGGTAGCCGGCCTCGCACAGTGGAACGAATGTATGGGAGAGGTCGGACATTCGCACCTCAAACATTTTTTTTTTAATTTAAAAAACTAATTATGTACTTACTTGACTATCTCATGCCTTCAGAATTTGTTCTGACAAATTTTCTCCTATCTCTCGTATTAAGGAGTTATTTAAACATTTATGAAATTTCACCAAGAAAATGACTTTATTGATCACTCTAATTTCTGATTCCGGCCTTGTTGTGGTCTTCGCTAATATACTACACATATCAAGAGCTGCATTTAGTTTTAAGACACACGGTGCGCCAAACGTGCACTTTAAGAGATATAGGATAATGAAATATATATATTTTTAAATTTTCTTATAATTATGTTTACTTCGATTTATTTAACCGTAAATAGGCATATTGCCTATTTACAGTCAGAGGATATATATGTGTATTTAGATTTAAACGAACATAGCGTTTCAAAACACAAAATATGTATTGTAACGGTTTTCACTATCATACTACGCATATCAAGAGCTTTATTTAGTTCTAGGACACGTGGTGCGCCAAACGGGCACTTTGTGAGTTATAAGGTAGTTTATATTTATTACAAGAAAAAATATATTTTAGTTTAATTGATTTTTCATTAGACGTACTCGTCAAAAACTTCGAGAACAGAGTTCCCAATAGATATAGAAATGGGCGCGACATGGGCATTCGACATGATTTTTGTCTTGGCCATGTTCATCGTAAGACCCACTTGTTGGGAAACTCTGTCGAGGTCATTGAGCATTGTGCTGAGCTCTTGCAGCGATTCTGCGATGGCTAAAATATCGTCGGCAAATCGAAGGTGAGTGATATACTCGCCATTTATGTTAATGCCAAAAGCCTTTCCATTTTAGAAGCTTGAAGACATCTTCCATTGCAGAGGTAACCAGTTTCGGGGAAATAACATCTCCCTGTCTAACACCTCTCTGCAACGGAATTGCCTCCGTACACTGTTCCTGTACTCGGACCGACATGGTGGCGTTTTTATATAAGCACTTCAGAACTTTGATATACCTGTAGAGAGGCGAGATGTATTGCCCCTCCAACCAAAGGGAGGATCCTCCAACCAGGCAGGTGTTTTTGCCTGGCGGGCTACGGCCCGACGGTTGATGTCAGGCAGTTGTATATATGCGAGTCGCACGGTAAACTCCACTTGCGCGATTCAGGATTTGCTGGACGTAGTTCCATGTAGCGCGCTAGATGTCGCTACATCACTCCCCTCCGAGACCGGAGGTCGATGATAGCTTGGAAACAGCGGTCAGTGCGTCAGGTGCTTGCCAGTGCCAGTGGCGCGTACGTGTTCCAGTGAGTCGGAACTGGATGCCGCGTAGTCCGCAGTGAGTCGGGACGATGTTGCGGTGAAGCCCCAGTGAGTCGGGGTGATGCTGCATAGTCCTCAGTGAGTCGAGGTGGTGCAGTGCCGCGCAGTGGCTGGCTGCTGCGACGACCAGGAGAGACGGCCGCTGCTAGTTGACCGGTCGAAGTGCAGTGTGCTGTGCCAAGTCGCTGATGTCGGCTGAGGGTGCTGACCAGGCTGCGGGGTTGCTGCAGGCGTGTGGTCAGGATGCCCGTTGAAGCCGGGAGAGTGCTGGCTGGCTGTGTGACTCGCTGCTCGTTTGGATGCTGTGCGGGAGGGAAGGTGATAACGATGATGATGAAGCTGCAGGTCTTCGAAGGCTGCGCTGGTGTTCTTCTCGGGGTCACCACTGTAGTGAGGCGAGATGTTTTGCCCCTCCAACCAAAGGGAGGATCCTCCAACAAGGCAGGTGTTTTTGCCTGGCGGGCTACGGCCCGACGGTTGTTGTCAGGCGGTTGTATATACTCTAATCGCGCGGTAAACTCCACTTGCGCGATTCAGGATTTGCTCGACGTAGTTCCATGTAGCGCGCTAGATGTCGCTACATACCGATAGTCAATGTGGCACCGCTGCAGAGATTGCAGCACCGGCCAAGTTTCAATCGAATCAAAGGCTTTCGCATAGTCCACAAACGCTAAGCATAGTGGCAGATTAAATTCCTCGGTCTTCTGTATAATCTGCCGCAGCGTAGTATGTGGACTATGGTACTAAAACCTTTTCGGAATCCGGCTTGTTCGGGAGGCTGAAAGTCATCAAACCTGCGCTCGAGACGATTCGTGATAACCCTGGAAAACAACTTATAGACATGGCTCAGAAGCCAGATTTGTCTATAATTCTTTAATAAGGTGTTATCACCTTTTTTAAAGAAAAGCACCAACTGGCTTCTGTTCCATCTGAAACAAACTGTCCAGTTAAGTAGGTCCAACTCCGAAAAGGAGGTCACTCATCGAATCCGACTCGGCTGGGCAGCGTTCGGGAAACTTCGCAACGTCTTTTCGTCGGGATTACCGCAGTGCCTTAAGACAAAAGTCTTTTACCAGTGTGTGTCACCAGTGATGACCTATGGCGCAGAAACGTGGTCTCTCACTATGGGCCTCATAAGAAAGCTCAAGGTCGCTCAGCGAGCTATAGAGAGAGCTATGCTTGGCATTTCTCTACGCAACCAAATCAGGAATGAGAAGAACTAAAGTTTTCGACACAGCTCAAAGGATAAGCAAGCTGAAGTGGCAGTGGGCGGGGCAGTCTATGGGGGACCTACCCTAGTTACTACATGCTGGTCAAAGAAAAAAATCTGTGCTATCCAGCCAAAGAAGATGTTACAATAACAGAAAGCTCTGCAAAAATCAAATTGTATGCCCTGATGGAACACACTACGATAAGACTATAAGTTTTTAGAAACCCCTGTTTCGGAGTTTTTATAAAACATCTGGCCAAAATATTCATAGTGAAAGACGAGTGAAAATGACTGATCCAATCTGTCTAGTAACTTTTAAGAGTTAATTAGAAGGAAACCAAAAATATAAAGATATTTACAAATATGGATTGAGTTCCCTACACGCTCGGATTCGTTCAATGGAATTAAAGCATCGAGCCGGCCCTATTTAAGGAACCGGTTCTTTCGGTTCCAAAGTCAAGCTGGAACCGGGTACCCGGTTTTTTCGGTTATTTGGTTTTTTGATAAATTTAAGTGAAAAAAGTTGATAAGCTGTGTTATCTTTCTTTTATATAGATTTTCTACTATCAAAACGAACAATGTCCTAAGTAGGAAGCTTTTCTCTGTTTGAAGGTTTTCAAAATATCATTTATTTTATTATTATTATTTTCAGTCTCTGCTTTACTCGTCGGAGAACTTCCTCATTCGTAACATTTCAAACGCCTCTATACGTTTCCTGAGGTCTTCTTTAACCGTCAAAGCCTCCCATCCGTATAGAAGGATGGGCCAGATAGAACAGCGAAGCATTCTAATACGCAAAAGAAGATTGAGGTTACGGTTGCAGAGAACACGCTTCATCCTGTTAAAAGATCTGCTAGCGATTTCGATACGGGTTTTTATTTCCTGCTCACTCTCCCTAGATGCATTTAACCGCGTACCAAGGTATTTGTAATTTTTTACCTCCTCAAATTTGTGTCCATTGACAGAAATACACGTGTCTGGATATTGCGGTTTGGCTGAACCGACCATGACCAAGTAGGTTTGAGTTTGGCCTATCTCCTTTACATTCTTGGATTTGCTTTTTCGAATATTTTGTTCATCTTTCTTACAGGATGGATGTTAAGAAGTGGCAGGTTAGGTCGGATGATGAGAAGAGACAAGTAGCAGATAGGAAATCGTATGTTCAGAATGAGTTTAGACGTAGATTAGGTTTAATAGTAAACTAGTATTTTAGTAGTAGTAGAAAATTATTGTTCTCTGATTCTGCAGTTTCAGTTGAAATTACTGGCTTAAATAAAGGTTTTAGATTTATTAAGAACTAGCTTTCCGCCCACAGCTTCGCCCGCGTGGACAACACGATTTTGACTGGTCCTTTCTCAAAGTCTAATCTATTTTTGTACCAAATTTCGTCAAAATCCAAACGGACTTTCATCCCCAATTTCATCCCCACGCAGTTTGAAATTTGAAAAACCCCATATCAATTTTTTTTTTCTTATCAAGTGCCTAATCACAAAGTTTAAGCGTTTATTTTCAACAATGACAAACTCCTATACAATTTTTCATACCTTATTACAACCCCTTTTTTACGACAAAACGCAGCTTATATCCTTTCCCAAGGTCTAATCTATTTTTTACCAAATTTCATCAAAATCGGTTCCGAGGTTGGGCTTCAAAGCGTGACTTTGTTTGGAGTTCCATATGAACTTTCATCCCCTATTTTATTCCCACACAGGTCAAAGTTTTAAAAACACTGGAACAAATTTTTACTTCTTATCATGTGCCTAAATTCAAAGTTTCATCGTTTTATCTTCAACAATGAACAACTCCCATACAAATTTTCATCCCTTATTTCAACCCCTTTTTACAACAAAGCGTAGTTTATATCCTTTCCCAAGGTCTATTCTTTTTTTGTTCCAAATTTCATCATAATCGGTTCCGGGGCTAAACTTGACTTTGTTTGGACTTCTAAACGAACTTTCATCCCCTATTTCATCCCCACACAGGTCAAAATTTCAAAAACGGTAAAACTAATATTTATTTATTTCTTATCAAGTGCCTTAATATAAAGTTTCATGGTTTTATCTTGAAAAATTACGAACTCCCATACAAACTTTCACCCCCTATTTCAACCCCATCAAGACTATTTTTTGTAATAAAAGGTAGCCTATGTCCTTTCTCAAGCTTTAGTCTATCCCAGTACCAAATTTCATCAAAATCGGTTGAGTGGTTTAGGCGTGACAGACAGACAGAGTTATTTTCGCATTTATAATATTAGTAGAGATTTAGTATAATTTAAATTAGGTTGATTGTTGTAGTTAGTTGTGGTTATGTTGACGTTTGAAAATAAGATGTTAGTTTTAGTTTTCTTGTCTTTTGTTGTACATAATATGTATAATATATAAAAGAATACATATTTAATGATAACCCTTTCATGAATAGCTTTAATATCATAATCACATGTATTTCCGAACGAGGGAGAATAAATCTCAAATATTGATAATTTAAATTTATATTGAACAGTACATATATGTACAGTTAATTGTACATAATGTATTAAATTATGTAAATAAAGCATTAATGTAATAAGTGAAGCATTTTTTTTATTATTTACCCTTCAGAAAAAATCCTATTTAACAAGTTTAATAAAGTAAGGTATTTATGACCTCGCTTGTAGGGCACTTGGACCACCGTGCGCAGGCGGAATCTTGTTTGTTAATAAAATAAACTCATAAGTACCTGTTACATTTGCCCAGAAATATATAATAGGCAAACATTATATACTAATACAATTTTTGTAGGCGAAAACCTCCTTATTTTAAAGTCGGTTTAAAATATATGGCTCTAGCTCAGGAGGTCCCCGCATGTGGAATTAGGAGTAGAAAATGATTACTTTCAATAATATACATATTATTATTATTGTCTTATTATGACTGCCTCATTAGTCTGGTCGTCCTAAGCGCGACTGCTACGCTAGAGGTCTTGGGTTCGATCCCCGGGTCGAGCAAAGTGTTATTGGGTTTTTCTATGAAATTCCCAGTAGCAGCTCGGAGTCTGGATTTGTGCCCGGTTAATGGCAATAGGCTCGCCCCCTATTACATGGGACCTAAACATACCGGCGAAATGTGGGTGAACATTGGTACACCTCTGCCTAACCCTTCGGGGAATACAGGCGTGATGGTATTATTGTATGATGGTATGTTATATATAAATAGATAATATTATACAAAAAAACAAACAAATGAATAGTGTATTTAAAAATAATGAAAATTTTGCTAGTAAGTATAAGTAGTGTGGGTTTTTATTTTCCTTTAGGTATAGTGTTTTTAATTCATTTTAAATAAAGTTGCATATAATAATTAATATTATAATAACTATTCATACTGTTCTAATTTGTTTCTAGTTTTTAGTACAGAGCAATAAATACAACACAGCGCCATCTATTGACTCATTGCTCATTATTGATTTTGTTTCTTATTTGATAGTTCGCTTCATCACCGTCGGTTTAAAAAGGAGCGCTAGATAATCGGAGCAATAGTAGGCGTGGCCCAAATACCGAAACGTCGATTTCTGTTAGCTGTTGTCAGCGCCTTAAGGGCAACATTACAGCATAGGTATAGACTGTAAATGAATAATCTGTAAGAATAAGAATAAGAATAAGAATAAGAATAAGAACATTTATTTGTGAAACATAGGTATTTACATAAAGGTATTAGGTAGACATCTGGACGCTATGTTTTGCCGTGAAGGCGTACAAATACTTTATATAATTAAGTACTAAATTAAAACATACAATCGAATACTTAAACAATTACAAATAAAATTTTACACGATATCTCAAAATGTATCATTTATAAAATCTTCAAGGGTATAATAACATTTTTCAATTAGTAATAAGTAAAGAGCTTTCTTGAATTTTAAAAGGGGCATATTTTTTATGCTATCAGGTATTTTATTATAAATTTTAGGAGCCATTCCAAAAAAACTCTTTTTGTATAAAGTGGTTCTGCATTTTATGTGGCACAATTGATTAATGTATTGAGAGCGCATTGGAGTCTTTTTAACATCAGATAATCTTTGAAATTGGTGTAAATTGATTTTAACAAATAAAGCAGTCTCGTAAATGTACATACTTGGCATGGTAAGTAATTTTAAAGATTTAAAATGGGGTTTACAAGTATCAGTAGTTTTTAAGCCAAACATGGATCGAATACATCGTTTTTGCGCTTTAAAAACGATCTCTCTTTCAGTAGATTGTCCCCAAAAAATAATACCAAACCTCAGAACTGATGCAACCAATCCGTGATACGCTATTAAAAGTGTTTGTGTATTAACTTTTTTTGACAGTTGAAACAGTGCATATGATGATTTATTTAATTTAAGACAAATTTCTTCGATATGGGGTTTCCACGTTAGTTTACTATCAATCATTATACCTAAAAATTTGGCCTTATTTGTGTCTTCAATTTTGTACTTTTCATATGTAGCTTGAACTGCAGGTTTTTCACACCTTTGGTGAAAGTGCATAACTTTTGTTTTATTTAAATTGATTACTAAGTTATTGATATTTAGCCAGTTAATCATTTCATTAAGACAGTCATTGATATCATTCTCGTAATAGAGAGGATTATTACACTTAACGACAGCTGTACTATCATCGGCAAAAAGAACCATATTTTGGTTTATGGCCTTTGGAAGATCATTTATATATATTAAAAAAAGTAGCGGCCCAAGTACGCTACCTTGAGGTACCCCGTATTTTGTAGCTCTTGGTTGAGATGTATAAGTGGTTACTAAATTGCTTTTTGGACACAGTTGTGATATTTCTGTGCACTGGGATCTGTTATTCAGATACGACTCCAAAAGTTTCAAAATATTTCCTCGGATTCCATAGCCATACAACTTTTTTAGCAAGATTTTATGGTTCACATAGTCAAATGCTTTCGTCATGTCAGTATATATAGCACACACCGGAGATTTTTTATCGACAGACATCATAATATAAGAAAGGAGGTCGAACAATGCCATGTTGATATTAATATTTTTTCGAAATCCATTTTGTTCCTTGCAAAATAACTTATTTTTTTCAAAATAACTATAAATGGAATTATAAATTACTTTTTCGAAAATTTTTGAAAAAATAGGAATTTTAGCGATGGGTCTATAATTTGTAACATCTGATTTATCATCTCTTTTAAATAAGGGCTTAATAATTACTTTTTTAAGACTATTAGGATAAACACCATTTGTTATACATAAATTAATAATGTACGTTAGAGGTGGTGCAATAACTTCTTTAACATGTTTTACAACTTGTGTGCATACTCCATCATAGCCAACAGTCTTTGTATTTTTAAGATTATTTATTATTTTTATTAGGTCAATGGGTATAACTGGTTGCATATATAACGATCGTGAAGTTAAGTTATTAAAAATATTTTGACTAATCGAGGTAAAGTTACTATGTATATTTTTTTCAATAACATCAACAAAAAAGTTATTAAATTCATTTGAGATATCCGTAGGATGTGTCATAGTGAAATTACCTCTCTTTATGGACGGTATTAATTGTTGTGGCAGACGATATTTGCATTTGTTAATAACTTGCCATGCAGCTTTTGATTTATTGAGAGACGTGTTTATGAAGTGGTTATTTTGAGTTTTCTGGGTTAGTCGTATAATTCTTTTATAAATTTTAGAATATTTTTTTAAATAAAGTTTATTTTTACAGTCAGGTTTAAATCTATACGACCAAAGTAATTTTCTTTGCTTCTGACTACAGATTTTTATTCCACGAGATATCCATCTGTGTGACATAACCTATGCTTATAATGGTAGTACCGAACTTGTGATTTTTTTAACCTTATTAAAGTACTCTAAGATACCTAGTATTTGTGCAAATTTAATTTGGAGTGCCTTTTAAATGCAAAAAGGAAGACATCAAAACTTTTGTCAAAACAGGTTTTAAGTCGTCGACTAAATGGGTTAGGAAGCGAGCGACTAGAAGCTAGAGTGATTAAGACTTAATCTAAATGCTGTTTGTTGAAATTAAATTGGGAGCAGGGAAAGCTTATTCGAAATTTCGTGTTAGGTAACGTGTTCATTTGATAGCTGGCTTACACAGAAAATCACTAGGTATAAGTTTTTTTCTAGCACAATTTATTCATCAAATTTTAAAATATTTTCAACTGACTTGACTTAAAAAATTAGGAGGTTCCCAATTCGTCTACGTGGTGGAACACGAAATCTCGAATATGCGTTTCCCGCTTTCAATTTATAATCTCTATCATCTGTTCTCACCTGGGCTGATTGGACGAATCTGCATTTAAAAAAAAATGAAATTTTGAAACCTCAAGAACTTCGTCCTGCCGCAAAGAGAACAGAGAAAACTACGGGCGGAGTCATTTATATAATTGAAGCGTACTCGCACATGCTGGTTCCCGTGGCTTTGCAATTACACCGATAGAACTCTTTTATTATCCACATTAAAGCATGATGTAGGACTGTTATGAGCTAATGTCTGATAAATTGGATTACTTTTAAGCCTTAAAACATTGCTAACAGGGTTGTTAATTGAAGAGGTAAATTATGATTACACGATAATGTAAATTGTATCATGTATGTAAGTAAGCCTATAAATAAATTAATGTAAAGAATACATCCACAGGAATAAAATCCATTCATCCATGAGGATTTTGAAACTCTTTTCAATACATTTTCTATTTCTGCAAATTTCGACGGATTTACACTACTTATAATGTAAGTTGTATTTGTATTATCCATTACGATTTTTGACACAGAATACATCTACTTACCAAGTTTCAACAGCATAGCTCTTATAGTTTCAGAGAATAAAATCTGTGACATACGGACGAACAGACAGACAGACAGACATGACGAATCTATAACGGGTTACGTTTTTTGCCATTTGGCTACGGAACCCTAAAAATGAAGAGATATTTGTTACAATAAGTACTTCTGCTGTCTTGTGCTTGCGACAAATGTTAATGTCACTTATGTACACTTGAACCTATACAATACAAGTAATATCACTCTGCTGTCTGCTCCCAAAATTCATTTAACAATCTATTACCGTAAAATTAATTAAATAAAAGTATTTCAATAAGTACCTATCCCTCTGCAACCCAATCCAATTTGAACCGTAACAAAATACTTCGCAATATAATATGGTGCAGTAAAATAAATATAAATCATGTGTGAAATCATACACGTGTGCCACCCCTATTCGAGTTTGTAGGGTTGCACATGCATTTTTAGTCACACAAATGGTTCTCAACATTTTTAGAGTGCTTCTTAAATTATGCTAAATTCTTTGTAGCTAAAGAAAGAAAAAATAAGTAGGTAAATTACTTCATAGTTTTATAATTTAATGCCTATAGGAAAAAGAAGAATTTTGATATATTTTGTCAGACAATAGTTTGATTATGTGAATAAAAGTCGTATTATCTTTTGCCGTGCTTTTAATTTTAAAAAACTGTAGAGAACCCCTGATCCTTGTCTGAACTGAGTATCTGTTCGAACCGCAATTACTCCTAACTGTTTTTCTATGATAAAATATAGGAAATAGTAACAGAAAAACGCATTTTGGGGCTATTCTATTTCCAATTATCTAAAGGAAACATAAAGTATTACTTCATTGATTAGTTAAAAAGTAAATAAATATTTTTATTTATTGTTTATTGGAAGAACGTTTCCTAATAATTTTGAAAAAATCCCGTATAGAAACATCACAACCTAGAGATAGCAAGAAAATCGAGGCAATGCTTTTTTTATTTTTAAGATTGAGAGCCGCTGATAAGCACCCAATATGCTTACATCGCGTCATCGAGTGAAATAATAGACTAACAATACATCACGTGTGAAACGTAATAGCACATTCAATGGTTTTAATTAATTAAAGTAAGTTTGCGTGTTTTGTCCCTCGTGTCAAACCCAAATAAAAATATCAAACACATGTTTCAAAACCCGAATTACGAATATTACTATAAATCCTTTTTAACACATTTATTATATTAGTGAAAGATATTTTTATTAGTGTAGTAAGCACATTTTGATAAAATATACAAGGCCTCACGTGTGATCATACATATTATAATGTAAATGCGAAAATAGCTCTGTCTGTTGGATTGTTACGCTTAAACCGCTGAATCGATTTAGATGAAATTTTGCATTTAGACTGATCCAGGTACCGGTCTCATTGGACGATTCTGATATATGTAGTTGAAATGGTAACTTATGCCCCAGGTTGTATAACATTTATTACAAACTTAAGACTAATTTATACTTATCAGACATTACGTGATCATAAGCTATGTGATTACATTTCAACAAGCCGTGTTTCAATTTGAAATACAAGTTATTAAATTCAAAGGATTTACATTAATTTTGAAATGTGGCTTCTTGGTAGTTACTTGACGTAAGAGCCAAGGTATATTAGTTATACAACATACGTCATCAAGCCAGTATACCTGTAAGGATAGGGCAGAAGTGTATGTCTTTAGGTCGAATGTTATTTGAGGCAAGCTAGAACGAATAGAAACGAATATTTTCGTCGATACTCATATAATAAAACTGAAGAGTTAGTTTATTCGAACGCGCTAATCTAGAAGTACCAGCCAGATTTAAACAATATTGTTGTATATGATAGCCACATTCATGTGGAAGGCTATAGAATATGTAGCATCACGCTACGATCATTGGGAGCCGGGCAAACCGGGTGAAACCGTGGGACACAGTTAGTAGCTTATAATTTTAAGCTCAGACAAAATATGATGAAAAATCCCATAATATTTGGACTACTTAGATTTAAAAAAATCGTTGAGTAGTTGATGGTCACCAACAGTAATTAGAAACTGATATAAAATGGATATTAAGATTTTAGTAAGTAGAATACTCACGTCTTGGAGCGTTAGTATTTATAACGGCTCGCGGCAACGTACATGTTGTTACAGCATTACAAACATTACATGCTTCACCTGCGAGTACCCTGCTTGATGAAGGTACATTATTTAAAATTTCTTGAAACTAATTAGCGCAGTAGAAAATCGACCCGATCGATCGGTAACAAAATGTTACCTAGAAACCGCCAACGGTAGGGTATGCAATCAATTTTTTTTAACAAATTGTTTCAATTTTATGTGCAAAACTGAAATATTAATAAAGTATTTTCAATTCATTTCTGTTTGCTCATTTATTTACTCGTAACAACTGGATATCCGAACCACTTTTCCACATCAATATCAATTAAAAAACCACTCTGTGTTCGTGTATATTTGCACAAAGAATAATACTCGTAGAGTGAGGGGTTGTTTTTACTCAGCGGGGGTGGCGATCGATTATGCGTCTAGCCATAAATTCACTGGGTATGGTACCTAAACTACTTAGAAGTACCATATTTCACAACGAATATATTGAAGAAGTAAGAATTGGTTTGGTTCTAAGGTTTTTAAGGTTACATTAAGTCACTAGCTGCGATTTTTAAAACAAAAGTCGTGTCCAAATATTTTCAAACTTAACGCATTTTTAGTGTCAATTTAGCAGCCCAGCTGAGTTTAAAATGCCGCTTTGATCAATTACCATATAATTAACTTCTATAGATTTGAACACTGATTCTTAATTAACGGTGTAAACTGCGGAAAGGCTTCCTAGTCAAAGCTGACGAAATGTAATCGAGATATGGGCTGTAGATCCTTGGGAAACTGTACCTACCACGTCTTCTGTCTTTATAACTACAAAACCATGACCCGGAAATCAGTACGAAATTCTCCTAATGGATTCATTAACCGATTTGATGATAGGTCAAATCTATTGTTCGCTGATTAAGGATTAATTCTACTAAATCGGTCAAGTACTAATCGGTGGAAACGATTTTAATGTTACATGACATTGGTTCTATAATTCAGAAGCGGCGGTAGCCTAAGTGCTAGGGCGTCGAACATGCGATCATGTGGTTGCCAGTTCAAAACCCACCCATTGCACTACCGACATGGACCCACTCGTAATACACGTACATACGTAGTGGTACGAGGGGTTAACAAGAATACTAGTAATGTGCAACCCACATTGCTACCTAAGCTTTTAAAAAAAAACAAACGAAAAATTTGTTCGGCACAGCTAAACTTCAAATGCTATACCAGACAGGAAGTAGATGCAAACTAGAGAACTAGTTAGAGACCTACTAAGGGTTTACCAGATAAGATGCAAGAAATAATCTCGTTGGTGACAAGAAACACTCAGCATATCTAAAACAGCATGAATTCGCAGGAAAAGACATGATTAAGATGACGTCATCGATTAGGAAGACCATCGTCCATGTCACAGATATTAAAAACGTCAAACGTAATTAATCTGTGATATGATATCTACATAATGCACGAAGGATAATACATCAAAAATGCCCGCGCACTTTCCCTTAAAAGTCAATATCAAAAGCTCCTTAAAATATTTCAAAATAGGATAAATTACAGCAATCTTTATTGCGTGGCGACTCAAACATAATCTTAATCTACAAGTGCCGGTGCTTATTACTCAACGCATTAAGCTGAACCCACCAATTAACGTCGTCGACGCTTTCACTTCGCTTCCTAAGGGAAACTGAACATGAAATAAGTATGTTACGTAAACACTATTTGAATACAATGTACTCCAATATTTCGAAGATCTTATAGAAAATCTTGCATAAGTACTGTGGGGATCGGTATAGAGCTTTGAATTAAAATAGAGTTTAGATCGTTAAACTTTTGGTTTATTAAAGTATAAGGGAAGCGAAGCGATCGGTCTCCTGATGGACGTCTTGAGCAATTCTACTTCTAATGTCATATTTAAAATAAGTAATGGTTGTTTATATCAGTCAATCTCATAATAACAGGAATGAGGTACGATACTCCAATTACCACAGTACCTAATAATAGAAAACTACCCTGAATGACATAGGATCTCCTCCAAACGAAGTTGCTGTGAAAGCTTGATGTTACAATATTATTTCGTCAAGCTACGCTACCCCTATTTAATACACATCAAAGAAAATATTTAAAGGAAGCAATAAATATTCAAGGTTGTGGATAATTTCATGAAAGCTAATTAGAGACGAAGTTTCAGAGCCCATTAACAAAATTACTGGCGTTGCGTCCCTTAATTTGAATCCTTTTTAAAATGTTTGCGTTTTGAGCAAAGGGTGACCGGCCCCTTCCGTATTGAGTATATTTTTTATGGCGTTTTGTACACCATGAGCGAGTGATTTTAGCAGCAGCAGTTGCTGTAAATATTTGGGGGAAATGTCGGGAATGGGATGGGGTGTTTGCTATGAGTTTTATTTTTGGAGAGCTCAAAAGAATATTCTAGATTTTTTAAGGACATGTATTCGGGCTTTGATCTTTAAGCAGTATTCAGAGTGTTGTCAGGAACATTGATTAAACCTGGAAGAGCGTCAGATCGTATTGTATAAGTATTAATTTTTTAATTTTGGATAGAGCTGTTATCCTTGCAGCAATAGCCACTGCACTGTACCCTCTGGGAATCTATTTTGTAAACTCCATCTTTCTATTGATCAACGATCCTTGGGTCTCCATCAACGTGAACGTCAGAGAAAACTTTATGGTTAATTGGCGTAGCAGAGCACAGATTTCGACCGGACGGAACATAGAATTCGCGTCTTACTATATCTCGCCAGTAGACTTTTGGAAAAAATCCACGAGAAAAATGACTATACCAATCTTTTTTATTTTTTTCTAGTTTTTGTCTAACTTCCCCTTGTTGTTGCTCTCTCTTTATATCTTTATCGCTATAGTAATCCTAATAAAGAAGAAACTCTCAACGAAAAACTCATTTCCTTTATCATGTTAACAAATCGTTCGTATCTACCATAGAAGAAAGCACTTAAATACTGTTCTTATAAAGTCTAACCTTATTTAACATCGTCTGACAAATGAGATTTCTAAGCGTACTGTGTATATACCAGCCAAGTTTGATTTACTTTACTTAAGCGCTCCTGAATTCATAAACTTAGATGCACTTAGGAGATGAAATATTACTCCTTTGAAGACCTCGCTTCATTTTTTATGAGGCAAAGATTACGTGCAGTTTTCAGGCAAATGTGAGTAAAAAGGAATTGTACAAATTCTGATGTAGTTCCGAAGTTATTGAAATTCTCCGAGTACCTATTTGATATATTTTTAAACGAAAAAGAGATTTGATGTATGCATTTATATATCTTCGCACATTCATAACTTATTGTAACTGCCTCATTGTTCTAATGGTTGGTTACCACACGATGTTTTCCTTCTCCGTTTTTTAGAGCAGTGGTGATGAAATAATTTACACAGTAAAGCGCCCGTCTGGGTTCGAACATACGACCTACAATTCGTAAATCTCGGCCGTTACCACTGAGCCACTATCGCTCCTAATATATGTTAAGAAAAACTCAGGATTTAAAGTCCCAACCTGAAAGAGCGTCAGATCGTATTGTATAAGTATTAATTTTTTAATTTTGGATAGAGCTGTTATCCTTGCAGCAATAGCCACTGCACTGTACCCTCTGGGAATCTATTTTGTAAACTCCATCTTTCTATTGATCAACGATCCTTGGGTCTCCATCAACGTGAACGTCAGAGAAAACTTTATGGTTAATTGGCGTAGCAGAGCACAGATTTCGACCGGACGGAACATAGAATTCGCGTCTTACTCTATCTCGCCAGTAGACTTTTGGAAAAAATCCACGAGAAAAATGACTATACCAATATTTTTTATTTTTTTCTAGTTTTTGTCTAACTTCCCCTTGTTGTTGCACTCTCTTTATATCTTTATCGCTATAGTAATCCTAATAAAGAAGAAACTCTCAACGAAAAACTCATTTCCTTTATCATGTTAACAAATCGTTCGTATCTACCATAGAAGAAAGCACTTAAATACTGTTCTTATAAAGTCTAACCTTATTTAACATCGTCTGACAAATGAGATTTCTAAGCGTACTGTGTATATACCAGCCAAGTTTGATTTAATTTACTTAAGCGCTCCTGAATTCATAAACTTAGATGCACTTAGGAGATGAAATATTACTCCTTTGAAGACCTCGCTTCATTTTTTATAAGGCAAAGATTACGTGCAGTTTTCAGCCAAATGTGAGTAAAAAGGAATTGTACAAATTCTGATGTAGTTCCGAAGTTATTGAAATTCTCCGAGTACCTATTTGATATATTTTTAAACGAAAAAGAGATTTGATGTATGCATTTATATATCTTCGCACATTCATAACTTATTGTAACTGCCTCATTGTTCTAGTGGTTGTTTTCCTCACGATGTTTTCCTTCACCGTTTTATAGAGCAGTGGTGATGAAATAATTTACACAGTAAAGCGCCCGTCTGGGTTCGAACATACGACCTACAATTCGTAAATCTCGGCCGTTACCACTGAGCCACTATCGCTCCTAATATATGTTATGAAAAACTCAGGATTTAAAGACCCAAACTACACATCGCCTAACAGCCGCCAGCGGTGACTCATTTCTACCCCGCACTGTAAACTAGTAATTTATCTAGATATAAAAGCCCAGTCACTTGCTTTAGAAACTCCTGCTTAATTTGCGCAATAGAACAGATCAAATATCTTACGATACCGAATGCTGACAATCTATTTGATACGGTTAAGTTACTGTAACAGACATGAAAATATTCTAACGGATATCAAATTAATTAACACGGTAAGCTGGGAATTTAGTTTACGTAGTATCTATTTATTAAAACTCTGACACTAAAAGACGTGATTCTTAAAGCGTGAAATTACTTAATAACGTCGGTCATATATTATTATACGGGAAATTTCTATGGTACTGCGAAAATTGAGATAATTGCGAATACACCTGTGCTTAAAAATTCAAAAAGGGAATACTAGTTTCAAACACTTACGCGAATATTAGACATTGAAATAAATAATAAAATCTAGCGCGATAAAATCCGTAAAAAGTAGTTTTATTTCAAAAAGGGAATATCAATATGTCAGTAAAGAACGGGGTAATTTTTTTTGCGTCGAACGAGCATTTTTTTTTCAAACTTAACATAACTTTATCCTTGCAGATTTATCAATATTTCCTTGTTAGTAATCATTCATCTTGGAGTCACTAAAGCAAATCTAAAATAAATGTGTAATCCAAACCATTGCCACGTTCTTTATTATCTCCTAACATGCGACATAACCTTTCCCAACATATTCCATGTTGTATAACAACTTTTTTCCAAGACCTTCTTATATTAGACAATCAATAACAAAGACGATCAGCTTTAGAACAATTCCGAGACAGATCATTAAATTTTATACTGCTATTAAGAACAACTATACAAACACGCACATTCTAAAAAAGTACAACAACATAGTAAGCACTTCCAAAACACTTAGCTCCCCTTTTAAACGCGCTATATTTAAAATGCGTTAGGAAAACATCCCACCCTTTGCTACGAAGTTTAAAAAAGTACTGCCAAGATCGTATCAGGCACATTAAGCTTAGTTCCGTAGCTCATTATAACATTTAAAGTAGAATATTATGGTAACCCTAGTATAAAAGAATTGTCATTGGTAATGTCATAATATCATGACAGTTGATTGAATTTATGAGCAGATTTGGTAGCTTTTCAGAATCTGATCATAGCTAAGGTAAGCTGATATGGATTTTAGGAATATTTTGTGCTCAGCCATATTGGCGTTTTATGATTACAAAACACTGACGAAACAGCCTTTTTTTTTGGCCATTTGAACTTATGCATTCGAAGATAAACTTAGTGGAGATCTTTCTTTTACAACGGAACCCTATAAAAACACAACAATCCTTGGACCACTCATAACGTTGGAGTGCACAACGATTGAATCGACCACCCCGTGGTCTGTGAGTACCCCCCCCCCTCCCCCCTCCTCTTAGCAATTCGCAGAATCCGCTTTTAATGAGAGATGAAAGCTTATAATATAATTAATGGAACGGATTTCGTAAATTAATGCTTTTGGAACAAAATAAGTTGAATGTCGTCCGATCTTCGCAAACTCCAGGGGTCGAGCACCTTTTGGGAATGATAAAGCGGTTCTCTTCTTACGTAAGTACTTTATAGTCAAGTCCTTTTCGACCTTACTCTCGCTGAAGATTTAGGTATTGTACAGCCTGTTTTCTGAAGGTAGATTTATCAGGTAACGAACAGATCTATAAGGATAAACAATTAGGTATTGTTCTTTATGACTTTTGTTTTGAATAGGAAAGCTAAGTCATGACAGCTCAAAAATACTTTGAAAGCAATTTCAAGACTGAAATAAATAAATCTCTTTATTTCGAAGAAGGTTTTAGTTAAATATTCAACGAATATAGAACCCGTTGTAAATAACAAATATCTACGAACAGTGGTCGCAAACATTTTGTAGATATTTTATACGGAGATCTTGAAAATTAAAGCCAGGTCAATAGTAACAGTAGATAGGTATTCATGCCGGCTGGTACGTTCGTGAAGTATCGTGGATTTATGTAAATTTCGACGTCTTGCTCCGAGTCACACCGGTCCGCTGTGCTGGGTGTTTATGTAAAATTTATTCAAAACGTCCACCGTTGCATGAAAATGTATTTACTTTTTATTACATTACAAAACACGTGGACATATTAATTTTGCGGTAAACATAATTTACGCATTCTTGCTGCTCTGATGCATTTAATGTGAAAGTGTAAAATTACTTGATTTTTAATAAGTTTGAGCTAACAAACAAAGTGCTCTTGAACAGCTAACAGTTTGAGTAGTAATCATAAATAAAATTTACGCTGATTCACCGATGGATAGATGGATCAGTTCGAAATCTTTAATGCCCAGTAATTTAATTGTGGAGATTCTGATGGCAGTGGCTTTGTGTAAAATACTGACATTCAGCCGCTTCTGGTTAGACTGGAAACCGATCCCAATCATCATCATCATCTACCCATTACATTGTCAGAGGGATTAGGCTATAGTCCACCACGCTAGCCTACTGCAGGTTGGCAGACTTCACACGCCGTCAAGAAAGTCTTTCAGGTTTCCTCACGATGTTTTCCTTCACCGTTTAAGCGCGTGATAATTCACTATAAATACGCACATGACTTCGAAAACTCAGAGGTGCGTGCCTTGCATTCGATCTCTTGGCTTGGCAGTCCAATGGTCTTACCACTATGCCAATCCCCGTTCAGTGGTAGAATGCTCGCCTGCCGATCCCTATATTGTTGCCAAAAGGTTAAGGCATCAATGATGTGTAAACTACTTGATTTACAGCCACATCTGATTGCTACACAGTAAGCCAACTCCAACGTTGATGATAAGTAAAAACCATTCCACGAAGAATGATTTCTATTTCAAGTTCCACGTCAAACAATTCCAATTTTATCTTCAATATCCAGTGGGCAAAGCGCGCTATTTCAAGGGTATTTCAATGTGTGGGTCGACAATACCTTGCATTGTGTCCCTCGCGAATATCTAACGCTTCAATGCCGTTTATGTTGTCAATGTTAGAACCAGATTCTATTGAAAACGAGACCTGAAGATACTTAGGTACTTCCTTTTGATCTAGGAGGTATGCTATCTTTGTATCCACCTTTAGTTCTGTTATACTAGCTTTATGATAACAGAACTGTGGTTTTCTTTCGTTGCGTTTCTAGAAGGAAGATCTATTCGGAGTTTTATAGGTTATAGTAAATTTATGTAAATATATTTTTATGACGACATAAGAAGTGTTTTTGTCAGCAACATCCTATGGATGACACATTTTTAATGTTCTTCAACCGGTACCTATTGTTGGTTAAAATGATTTTTTAATTAAATTTTCGATATCAAGGGATTATTACCAGCCGTTAGTTGTTAAAGATTATCCCCATTTGGGTAAGACATCGAAAGAATGCAAAATAATTTCAGAGAGAGATAGGTGTTTGGACCCACACCAACAGTTTTTAAAACTCCATAGGTATCATAACAAATTTAAAAACGGCTTATCATTTTTAAAAACTCCGATTATTAATTGCACAAATTTAAGATTCAAAATCGTGTATCCCAAGCTATAATCGATTAGTTGGTCGAGTTCATTGAAGAGTGGCTCATCAAACGTGCAGGGCTGTCTACCGAAATGTTCGACGCTATTTGCCACGTTGTCTCAATCTGGGGAGCGATCTCCTTAATAGATCATTAGTCCGACCCACTGAACATGCGGTGGCTTCATTATGTGATATGGGGAGAAACTTAAGACTCTATTGTTTGCGAATTGGGATAAATATCTCCATTTACATGCGCTTTTGTTGTGCCTAAGTGTATTTCAGGCCTTTTTTATAGTGTGGTAAATCCTCATTTTGTTAATCCTCAATTTTCTAGAGAGGCAGCTAAGTATGTCGGACTGGTACCGACTGAAAACGGTACTTGATTTATGGCGTGAAGCTTGGTCGCATAGGCCTTTAGGTCACATTTAACACAACGAATATGCCCGTAGTATTATAAGTTTTGCTGCAAAAGATAAAAGGACTAGTTTCCTGGATAAGCCAGTCAAGACTAAAGAAACAGCAATGGAAAGACACGAAAAGAGACTAGTTTCTTACGGAATTTAGGGAAAATGCACTTGCATTTTGTAGGACTTATGTGATACAGTGTAGAAAGCATAAAACGGGTAGGTAAGAGGCCAACAGAAGTCTTGGAGTATTCTTAATGTTGTCTATACGGTACGGTACTATTAATGGGATCCAAAGGATTCAATTAATGTGTGTCCTACTATTTTTTTTTTTTTTTTTTATGGTATTTCTCGGCAAACGAGCAGGCGAGCTATGGTAAGTAGTCATCGCCGCCCTTGAACATCTGCAAAATCAAAGGAGTTGCAGATGCGTTGCCGAGCCTATTTAGGGAAAGGGGGGAAGGAGAAAAGGAGAAGGAAGGGGATTGGGGGAGGAATTGGGCCTACTACTACTTACTATAGTGTCTTCTATAACCTTGACAAAGTAATTACATATCGAGCGAATGTTACTAAAACATACTACCTCCATATTGCCTCTTCAAATTAGCTACGCGATATTCAAATTGTTTACTTCCAGACCTACCTGGAAATCTCGAGGTCATATTTGGGCTAAAATCATTTCCATTTGCCTAATTCTGCAGGCAAGATACAAATACTGGTTTCTGAGACTTGCGAATATCAGAGATATTAAAATAAAACCACTTCACGTCCATGCATCCATATATTGCGTCCTTGGTCTATCTGCCCGTTACCATGCATGCTATAAAGAGTATAAAGGGTTCGAAACGTCGGGAATTAATATTATAAATACACCGCGATAAAGTCCTTAGTCGATAAACAAGATATATACCTACGTCAAAGACACTAGACGGTAAATATCGCTTTAGAAAATCTTAATTTGAAACTTGTGGTCTTAATTAGGAACGTTAAATTTTTAGTAGGTACTTACTTATTTGAGCGTTGTATACTTCAAAGCTTTTATAACGCTGATGTTACGAGAATTAGTGAGTGTACGCTAATTCTGAAAGCGAAAACGCGGTCGTTTCATCATTTATAGACCTAAAAAGTTTTTAGTGTACACCAAGGTCGTTTCAATTAATGTCTTTAGCACAACTTCATTAAAAATAAGCGATGGTTTATATCTCCTATATATATTTAATATCCAATAAACAGTCTGGGTCTATTCTGCAAGACTTCGGAATGACTAACTGATAAACCTGTCACATTTTGTTGGCTACCAAAAATTTACAAGTTTGTCAGTCATCCGGTTGTACCAATGCCATGGGACAAAATATGCAAAGAAAATATTCAATCTCATCATTCCTTAACTTGTGTTATTTTGTATCATCACATTTGAAAAAACAAACTTGGGCCACTGTAGTTAAGAGTTGCATAAAAGTGTTCCAGATTGTTATTTGGCCTAGGGACTGTGTCTATCTTGATTTTTATTATGGCCATTAAGACATAAATACTTACGTTTCCAAATACTGGAAGACCCTGTACACCGGCTTTCTGTAGACCAGGAATCCATCGCATCGCTCCATGATCACTTTCTAGAACTTTCTCACTGTTCAACACCACCTCACGTTATCACGGGACCACCACAAGTCACACTTTCCCGCTAAATTTACCATTCTACGAAAATTCGTTGATATTGTACAAAATTATTCGGTAAAAAAGGTTTATAAGCACTGTTTTTTATTTACACTAATCACTAAGATTCCGTAAAAAATTAAGGCGTCCGTCAACTACAAAAAAGTTTTCAAAATTTTTTTTTGGTCCTTTAAGGTGACTTAACGTACAGTTAAGGCTGATTTATTGGTTACAGGGTATAAATATTTGGTAAAGAAGCACTTAATACAAACTACAACTACTAATTTAACGCCTAAAAGGCGATCACAGTCCACTTTTGATTGGATTCTCTACAATTTGGCAGAATACTATAAACCTGCTTTTCTGAAAAAGAAAAGAAAATACGTTCAAGTTTTGCGCAAAGGTTTGTACGGAAACATTGGGTTTATCACAATAGCTTTTATTTCTCTGTGTATCTGAAGTTGGAGCAAAATCGGCATCAAATGTTGAGGCAACAAAAGGCTTTAGAAACACATTTCCGACCTTCATGTTAAAAGACTCCTTTCTCGACCCTCGTTATTACGTAGACGTCAATATTGTCCCCGTACCGCGATCCTTAGATTTGATTGGCTCGCATGTACACGATAATACAATTATTGACATACAGTTTAGCTCGTTTGAATTTGATTCAAATGTTTCTGTTATTGCAGACGATGCTTAGTAGCTTGCGCAAGTATTACTACTGTTTATGAACTGAAATGGAAATGGTGCGTAGTGGTACAAGTGATCTACGTTTAACCAGTGCGCAAGTAGGTCCTAATGATTAGTATTTGCGCAAGCTTCTGCGCATTGTCTGCGATGCCCTTTATTTATAGTGGAATACATTATGCTACTGATAAGATTAGTCTTGTAAAAAATTAAATATTGTGCGCAAAATACTAAAAATACAGTGGTAGTCACTAGCATGCATTATCATTTAGCCGTTAGAACTGTCAGCAGCATCCGGCGGCGGTTGTTCCGGCAGAGATAACAACACGACATACATACAAAACACTGTCCACCATTCAGAGCCTCCTAATATAATATTGCTTTCCAAATAATAAATACAAACATGGTGAAACTGCCGCAATCCTTTGATAAAAACGAACGCCAAAAACATGTTCATCATAAATAAAATTCACGTGATCAATCACAGTTCCTTTTACATTTTAACTTATTTACCGACTTCGACCAATATGGAATCTTGTTGCGAAAGCATGCGAGACCGGCCCCGTGCATGACGTGTGTACGCATCGAACGTCCAGACACGACTGACCAATAAAGCGTCCGCGACATGCATTCTACATCCCAAATATGCGTACGCGCATCGCCGGAAGCAGGTGTCACGCACGCCACCTGTTCTCGTCGCGAATACCAAAACGCGTGCTCACTTAAAGTCAATTCGAACAATGACCTGTCTGGACAACGGGTATCCCACAGATGGCTAATTGGGACTCAATTCGGCATCGATACATGCGCAAACGGCTATCGAACGACATCTGTAATCTTTATAACTGAGCTCAACGTGGCGTACATACGGTATTGACGAATTTTCGATGTACAGTTAGGCGGTTAGCTTTTGTTGTGGCCGCAGGTTATTGCGGCAAGTACCGGTCAAGCTGGTTAATAAATATTTGATGGATTACCGCACCTTAAGTAGTGGTAAAGTGTTTGTTTACACAAAATGAGGGTAATAGGTGTTAACTGTCATATTTCTTTTTTACCGTAAGCAGTTTAAGGTTGAAGTTTTTAACACTTACTAGGTAGTATAAAAAGGTACTGTCAGCTAAACAAAATCGCCGAAGAGGAAACATTGATTATCCTAATTATAATTTTCACACTTTTACCCCCTATAATGGTAAAACTTATTTTAAATAAGGAACATCAGATGTACGTACCGTCTGAATAATACGTGCTAGTCCTACTGGAAGAGATATCTAGATGCTGTATAAGCTTTCAAGAAAACAGGTCACGAATTCCGTCCAAAAATATGAAACTTAATAAAGTCTGGAAGAGATTTATTCGGGCGGACGCATCCAGTTCCTGCAGAATTTATTTCTTATACACAAGTTTGGAAGTTACCAACTGATGTTCAATATTAAGTGAATCTGTAACCATGTTACAGTTAAAGTAGCGTGCACTTATTTACCGTCTTGAGGAAGAATTTATGTAGAAATTGAATGAGTAATTTGTGAAAATTTTAAATTCATTTTGGGGTCATCATTTGTGCAAAAATATCTGTCCTGTAAGAGAAAATATTTGAATTTCGGTCGTTGAAAAATCATCCTGCTTTTGAGTAAGTATCATATTTTGAAACAGGAATATCACTGTTTTATTTTGTTGCTTTATTAGTTTATCACTCCTCCTTCCGATTTGCTCACTGTCTCAAAATAACTAAAGCGTTTCAAGAAAATCTCTCAGGCATGCAGGTTTTTTCACGATGTTTTCAGGTCATTTAAGTGCATGATAAATTAAGTATTAATACGCACATGACTGCAAAAAGTCAGAGGTGCCTTGGATTCGAACTCGACCTTTGACTTGGCAGTCCAGTCGTAGAGGCTTGTGTTAACAATTTTGAACAATCTCTCATGAAACATGCTTAACAAGAGCTTGAAAAGCACCCAAATTGCCGAAATCTTAACTAAATTTTAATCAAGTATTAATACTGTGTATTATCACGCAATTGGTGTGATTTCTGTGTGATAAAATATTCTTATCAACCAGCTAATCAGCTAAACTTGTACCAATTATATTTAAACACGCAATCTTTCAACCCTCGGCATTGATTAGGCTCAACGTATTTATGCTATTATCGTGTTTAGACAATCTTTAAAAGCTATGAGAGCAATTTACTTTTTACCCTTAAATTGAACAAATTTATCGAGGAGCGGTATAACCTTATTAAACGAATTGAAGCGGCGGTAGCGATCATGTGGTTGCCAGTTCGAATCCCGCCCATTGCACTACCGACGTGAACCCACTCTTAATACAAGCATTTAGCTTAATACGAGGGGTTAACAAGAATACTAGTTCTCACTAATGTGTGACCCACATTGCTAGTAAGCTTTTTTTTAAATAAATCAAATATGTATTATGTCTCGTATCGTATGTAATATTCGTTGTTGGACCTGGTTTCAGGTTAAAACATTATAAACTGTACGAAAACTAAATACAAAACTTATTATTACAAAAAATATGTAGCAGTCAAAGAGATCAAAGTAATTATTTACAGAGGAGAACGTACCGTGAACTTCGCTCAGATTAATCAACATGTATAAATGAAAAAGCGAAAAACTGTCTGTAATTAAACTCATGTCTCGTGTCCCACGAAAAATCCCGGCCCTAATTACAACGTGATACATCGTCAATGAAAAACACTCGAAAATCAAAATCAAAGCTTTCTATTGGATACCCGCTGCTCTTGCTCGTTCGCTGTTAGAGTAGAATTTCGAAAATGGTACCCCTTTTAAAATTTTAACTTAATGAATGCCAGTAATTAAAGACTGCATTCTATTCGATGCAGACTTGTTCGTCGAAATTACTAGTGATGTAGCGATGCTTTAGTTAATGAATTATACTAGAGTGAACAAATAAACGCCGTCTGACAGTCTAGCGATCAGATCTGGGAGGGAGCAATGAACTGCGGCAAGTGATTAGTAAGAAATGGAGTCATTATTTATAGCTGAAGGTCGAAGTTGACAACCACAGAACATGACTCTATAGGCAACTTGCAATTGCCTGAAAGTGATTATTAAGCCTGGCTAAAACATTATAATGTCAAATTAACGATTTCTCAAAGAATGTTTACCAACGAATGTTTGGAATAATCATGCGCTGTATCGGAAAGTTATCACGAGGGCTAGTCTACCTAAGTATGCGTGCCACGACATAATTTTGACGACGAAATATCTCGTCTTGAGTCATAGTCTGAGCACGGGATATGCGACGATAAAATGATTACGTATCGTGCATGTCAGTCCAACAGTACGCGAGAAATCTAATGCGCCCCTACTGATATGGGCAGTCCATTTACCGACTAATCCGCAACTACGACTAATGACGAACTATAAAATTGTTAATACCTACTATAAACTTGTAACTCTGTTTACAGAATTGGATAGACTAGCCTTACTGTCTCGTGTTTATTGCTATTTTAATGCCAAGATATGCTTTTAGATAGCTGAGTTTGAAACGTCCTACCAGGGCGCTCTTCATTGGTATCATGTGATACGAAGCTTCGAGCATTGCGATTCTGTACTTTCTGCTTACCCCTGCGAGAAAAATGTCGTAATACGAAACAGTCTTCATTTATAAAGGGTGTGCAGCTCATAATTTTCTCTGCACTTAACCGGGCCACTTAACCATTACAGAAACCTTAAACCCCGTGAAATTACCGCGAAATAATCAAACGAGCCTTGAAATCCGAAATATTATGTGATTATGCGCGTTTGCGTATTTGGATGTTAGGATTGATGTTCTTATTTCAAAATTATTTGAACAGAACAATAATAGTTGTATACTGGAGGACTGTTTCCAGGAAATTATTCCTATGCTATAAAATTATCAACTTTCGTTTTAAATGAACGAATGAACAGCCAAAAACGTATAGTCCACACGAGCGAAGCCGCGGGCAGAAAGCTTGTAAAATATCAAACAATATCGGTTTAGATTTGTTCTATACTAGGTCATTCTTCAATTATTTTTTGCATTTAATTGCACTTTGAAGAGCGAGATAAAAAATCGCGCAAAAGTTTTGAAAGAAATATTTTCCTATTCGAAGGAAAAAACCGTCATAATTTCTCCTTCAGATTTTTCTTTAGTATTCCCGTCATGCTGCGATAGATGTCGTGTAGTAGTCCCGAAGGAATCTTTCCGTTAATATAATACATTCCTCTGAGGAGGGCCCAGCCAGAACAATGGACTGTCAATAATGGGAGTGGTTTATAGTGATAATATCATCACTCGGCACTCGTTTTGTTGATGCAATCTATTGAGAGAAAGTGGTATGTACATAACTATGTTGAAATTAACCTTCTTGTCATGGATTTTTAACTGCCTCATTAGTTTAGTGGTTCTAAACGTGACTGCTACGCTTGGGGTCTTGGGTTCGATTCTCAGGTCGAGCAGTGTCATTAGGTTTTTCATCCTTTTAGTACCTGTATTATATAGGAGGACCTAAATACAAACTGGCACACTGTGGGTGTAGGTACAGAAGTAGGTACCTGTACCTCTGCCTAACCCTTCACAGATAAGGGGGGTGATTGTATCATGATAAAAATAATACGGCAAGCATACAGTTAATAATAGAGTACCTAAGTAAGTTCAATAATAGATCAAAACAAAACATAGGTTCTCAAACATATTACCGCAATTACTAATTAAAGCTTGAATTCGTGACAAAAACTCATGAAAACCCTTTTTATTCAGCACCATTGAGGTTTTACAACTTTTATAGCAAACCTTATTGCGTCCCGTTTTTAATCGTCCAATATGTACGCGTGTGAAAGAGATAGAGCTAGTTATTCACAGTCAAATTATGTTAAAGAAGACATTTGTGGGCAACTCATAAAAACTTACGAGCTCATTGTTTCGACGGCGACGCGACGTAGAATGCCATTGACTCCAGGTCGGCAGACATCCTTGTCCGCCATAGAGTCTATTAGCAATGCGAATGAACTTAAGGAAAATGTTATAATTAATTACACATAATTTATAGGCTTGTTGGGCATTTAGCTTAGTAATAATTACGCTACCAAATTTCCTCTCTGCCACGTAAAGTCGTTGAACACATTTGTACTGTGAACATTTTTTCGATTTTTTTTATGGGATAACTCAGCTAACGAGCAGGCGAGCAACCTGATGGTAAGCAGTCATCGCCGCCCATGGACATCTGCAAAACCAAAGGAGTTGCAGATGCATTGCCGAGCCTGTTTAAAGAACCTTTTCCCAAAACTGGCTCCGCAAGGGTAGGGGAAAAGGAGAAGGAAGGGGACTGAGGGAGGCATTTGGCCTCCGGCGCTCCACACTCATCGTACGAAATACAACAGTATGCATACTGCTTCTTGATGTTGAAATTCTGTGGGAGGGTAGTACTTCTCTGGTCGAGCTGACCCATTCATGCTGGCATGCCAGCGTGACACTACAATTCTCCTAGTCTAGAACATCTATGTAAATCGTTAATGGTACAGTCAAAGCCCAAAAATCGTGACAACCAGTTTATCCTTAGGATATCGGTATTGCCAAGAAATTGGGTTGATATAATCGCAAACGGTACATGACAACCGAAAGCCGACTCTATTTTAGGGTTAGAAAGCATGGGACAAGGTATATGCAGGGTTAATATGTTTCTAAGCGTTGGGATGGTCATCTCATCGTCCGAAGACTGCCTATCCGAACTTAGGAACATGCATCAGATTTTTCTGACCGAACATTCGAAAAATGGCTTTGCAATCATGTATGGTTCGTGCTGACTAGTATAACTATGATCTAATTGGTACTTAGATTAATAATGTATTACTTACCATCCAAGAAAACCTTTTCGGAACGCAATAAATGAATGAATACTGAAAACAGCAATAGACTTCAGCGTCCACATAAAACAAACATTTACATGTCTTTTTTTTAGTTCCCGGTTTTAAGGGTATTTGTTTGTACTAATAGCCTCTGATAGATTTCGGTACCTCCCACAGACGTTATTCATGACAACTTCCGCCTGTATATCGTTATCATTTATTGCGGTCTATTGGGAAATACCCGTACTGAGTAATATTTTAACTAACTCTATTGAAACTTTATAAACAAAGTATTGTTCATCCAAACTACCTAACTTATTCGTAATATATTTTATTTAATAGGTACAGTCTTCGCTAAGACGCATGCGCAACATCCAGGGCGATAGGTACATACATCCCAGAATTTCGCCCAATCAGATCATAGTAGTCAGCACGAACCTTAGGTACAGTCGCCAGCAGGTCAAGGTATACAAAACTGACAAATTTCTCCAAATGATTTTAAAGCATAAATTGTTGAAGATAAAGTTCAAAATCAACTGAGAAAATTTGACATTTTGAGGTAACTTCATGTGCTGGCCACCGTACATGATTGCAAGGCCATTTGTCGAATGTTCGGTCAGAAAAACTGAAACTAGAAAACTGAGTCTGATGCATGTTCCTAAGTGAGCTGACCATCCCAACGCTAAGAACCATATTAACCCTGCATCTACCTTGTATAGAAAGAAAGAAAGAAAGAACATTTATTCACAGCTACACAGTAAAACTATAACTAGGTACATGAATCAGTTAAACTTAAATTCTACTGCGGCAGTGAAAAGGCTACGACTCAGCATAATTGCCTCGCTTGGACAGCGGGGCGCTGATTTTCTGTCGCACCCGGTGCAAACCTCAATTACAAACTAAGAGAGACACACTGAAATATATAATAACATAATCGTATCGTATAGGTATTACATATGAGGATTGAATGGTTGATAGAAGTGCACATGAACTGTATAAGGGTCTATTTTAGTTAAAAGTGTAGCGCCCTCGCTCAGAAAGAGAAAGGTGTTGAAATTAAACAAACGTCAAAACACGCAGCTAATTAAAATTCAATTGATTATAATGCATGTCATACAATATGTATAATAAGAGGCATTCCCAGTCTTGTCATACCTTTCCACTAGGACTGATTAAGGTATCAGATAACGGTATTTTGAAACTTGGGGCACTTGCCCTTAGGGGCAATTTGTATGCATTTTTCAAAGTTGAAGGGCCCTTAATATTCTCAATTACAAAACGTTAATGAACTGTATCTTTGTAATGTATAATATCTTGTGCCTATAGTATAAATATGTAATCTAGAATCATAGACGAATACGATTTATGAAAAACCTCTAATGGCTTGCCGATTTATAGCATCAATTAAGAACTTAAGGAGTTTGATAAAGAATTAAATTAAGCTACCTTCACGTTACAATATCGTTTTAAAAAACAAGTGAGTTAATGTTATTTTTGTTATCGTTTACGAAGTGCCGACGGCCTACTAAGGAGGCTGAGTTACGCAAGGTTTTATTTACAGAAACGACCAAAGCAGTCTTCAAAACTTTAGAATAATGCTGCTACGATATTAGGTATTTACCTACCTGGATTCTAGCGTCATTATCCAAACCACTATGCTAAAGCTTCTTGATTTACCTGGGGTTCATCACTTTCGAGCAATCCTCTTCCAATTCAGGTTTACAATCCACAATTTGCTTGAAAAGGTCCAACAAATTGCACAAATACATAATTTTAAAACTGGAGTGTTTAACCTGGCAAGCGGTACAGTTCCTCTTTTAAGCACATAACAATAGATTTTGCATTGTGTCTACAATATGCCGCTTGACAGGTTAAGGCTATGGCGAACCGCACTTTTAACCATTTGAGACGTGATTTTACATAACTAATTATACTGTAACGATGTAGATAACTCGATGGTGTTATTGTTACTGACTCTCATCACATTTGTAAGGAAAAAACTACAATTGTTTAACAAATCGCAGCCAGTAACGTCCTCAGGGAAAATATGCCAATAATATACCTAAGTATTAAAAATAATAAACAATCCTGTTATGGGTATTGTTATTCCTACAGACTATTTAACATATTTTTATTGCATACCCACAGCAGATAAGTAAATACCTATGTACCAAACCAGAAATTGATAATTTTATGATAGTTTTGTCCGTAACACAATAATAAATGTTTAACTCATTATCATACTGTATTTTTAACTAGGTCTACGAAATCTACCATGGACGATCGTTCTGATAAGTACAATATTGGCAGAATAGTCAACATCGGCATTCTTGCCATTAAAAAAATGGCAGACTTAGGCTAGTCTATGGCCACTGTAACTTAGTAGAAACTATAATAAATTCCAAAGCCTCTCCAAAAAGTATTAAACTGAAAGTCGAACTCTTTAAATAGAGACAAATGACTAAAGGCTTCCTAACATCCTATGACTCAAACAATAAGTTATTATTAAAAAGTTTCCTCTGGAGCTGAACGAAAGGTCCGGAAGGTACTACGACAATAAATAGTGGTTACGATGCTACGGAAGAAAAACGAATAACAATAACATAAACCACCTATTCCCATTTCGGCAAAGTTATTTAAATGTTAGGGGAAAGAACGACGTGAGAGAAAAATGACTGGTCTCTATTTAAGAAACAATTGTGTTAAAGAATTTTCGTCGAAAATTCGTAGAAACATTTGGGTTATTAACGGAGAGATTTCGCACAATGTAGGGACTTGCCCTGACGAGGCTGTGAAGTATGTGACAACGAGTACCATGGCCCTGACGACAGGGAAAGCGAAGAAAAGTAAAGTTTTGGTCGGCAAGATTTAGACAAGACATACCTTACCGCATCATTTGGCGGTGGCCTATCCATGAGGAATTTCTGCATGAATAAAGATAGGTATTCTTATGGCGAATTTGATCTAAGCCTGTAGTAGGTCACGAAGATGTGAGCTGAATAAACCAAAATTCACTAATCAGAGACCCAAGAGTATGTATTAGAAGTTTAGTGAACTATCTGTTTTTCTTATCCATCCATACTAATATAATAAATGCGAAAGTTACTTAGGGAGAGTTACTGTCTATTTGTAAACCAATTTTGATAAATGTTGGTCCAGAGATATATTTTATCTTGTACATTCAACTCAACATCTCAAAAATCTTCATGTTTTTCCGCTAAATAATAAACATCGTATTCCGTCGGCGTTCATGTTGGAAGTTGTTTCCCAAAGAAATGTGAAGTAAATAAAAACGCAATATGATCAAGAAAATTTAATATGTTCAAAGCTCGCTACAGACGCCGCCCGGGGCGATTAGAGGCACAATTGCTTCCATATTTGTGGTTGCACACCACACCAACTAGAGATAAGTACTGAGTAAGGTTCAACAGTTAAGCAGCCACAAATAGAAGTAAATAAGGAACTAGTGACTTAAAACAAACACTAGGTTATTTAAAGTTTTGCAAATGATTAGCATTCCACAAAGACTAACAAGAAATTGTAATAGTACTAGTTTTAAAAGGGTTGCTTTCTAGGTTGTCGTAATTCGTGAGTAGGTACTCTTTGTGTGCACGTACTGTGTAAGTACACTTCTGCCTAACCCTCCTGGATATACAGGCGTGATGATAATGTTATGCAGGTACTTATGCTACAGTAAATCGAAAAATGTTTATCAGTTACTACAATAGCTGAAACTTTATATCGACTGAAATTTATTAAGTTGGAAAAACAATTGTTTTATCAATAGGTAGGTGCTAGTAAGTAGTAAAATTAAGCTTTAGAGGTAGTAAACCAATTTCTTAGAACTCTATACACAGGTACCGCGTTCCAAAAATGGAGTACCGATAAGTAAATGGAAGCATTCCTGTAGGACGACTGAAAATATGCAACTGATATGGTAAAAATCGAGCTAGAATGTGGAATGTGCGATATGCCGCGTTTGCCACGAAAAATATGGGCTTAATCCGGGAGAAGACTGTATGCTACGAACGCAGGGTTATGGGAAATTTATGAAGCTTAGTTGGCGAGCAGGCGTGTTCAGAACGCGCCTTTGCATACATGAAAAGTATTAGATTTATGATAGTAGCTGTGTGCCCACGATGATCGTGGGCACCGAATCGAATTTACCCAAAAACCTATCTGATCGATCAGCTAACTCTTGAACCCTTGTGCAAGATTTTGGGCTTTAAGATCTGTCAGTTTAAACTGTACATTACTTTCTTTCTAACAACTCTCGGACGTAAAATCAACGAACACAAAATATACCCAGACTCGGAACCATAGAAATATACTCGGAACAAATATCCGTCAAACAAAATACATACATAACAATATACTTAACAAATAAAGGTTTTGATTTTATTTTATTAAGATAATTCATTACATTACATTGCTTCCTCTCTCTTACATTGCAGTGCCCGACAGGGTCCATAATGAACAAAATTGAAAAACTTACCATCCATGTAAACTACATTGTGGAATGTAATAAACATTGAGAATTGAGTATTGAGAAAAAAATATTTGCTTCGGTTAGGAATCGAAAGAACGACGTAGGGCTTGGCTAATTGGTGATATGAAGTAATTCGGTGATAGTTACTTATGGTCAAATAGGGGAATTACTCGATATCTTTACGGCTTGTAATAATTTCCAGTAGGTGGGGGCAGTCGACATGCTAACGTGCAGCAAGTATCCGAACGCATCCGTCAAAATAAAATAACAATTATCTAATGAAAAATCAACAGGTGTGACGTCTAATGTTTAGTTGATCGGTGTAAGGTATAAAAAAACTTTTATAGAAGAAAAACAAATGAAAATATGGCAAAAACTAAAGAAAATCCCGTTAAGGTAAGAGTGTTTAAACACATCAATGATGTTTATAATATTCTAAGAGTAATTTATTTAAATTTTTTTAGCACATGTCACATATTAACCTAAATATCACTGAATTACCTAGTTTTTCATGTGTCCATAAAAATGTTTATTAAACTAATTTGGTACATCATAAATATAATCATAAGTTCAACAATGGTAGTCAAATTCATGATTTAATAAGTATAACTTCAAAAATAATTGTATCGATAGGTAATATTATATCGTCAAAGATTAAAAGGTGCATAATGCTAAGTACAGACTTTTTACCAACATAATAATTCGCATGCTCTATAAGATCTGCATTTACGTCAAACAACTTTTTTTTTAAAGAACCACTGGCTTCAAGCATCTTATGGTGTATCTTAAGATCAGAACCGAGAGTGAAACACTACAGAGGTATTTTCTATGAGTTAAAAAAGATACAACGAAACAGATTAACGATTTGCCATTACACGCAAAAAAACCTACAGACGAATTGAGAACCATCTCCTTTTTGGAGTTGGTTAAAAATAAAAACTGTAGGTCAAAATAATATCAACGCAATGAAATGGAAATCATCGGAGCATGCATTAATATGCTGGGATCATACTTTATTGTTACTGTACAAACGTGGTTCCCCCAAGTTATAATCCTCTATTAAACAATAACTTAGTTTATGGCCAACATTGGGCAGGAAGCACCCAATTGATTAGAGGGCTTCTGGCTATCTATGACTATTAACCACAATAAAAGCATAAATAAATTGAACATATTTCCGCAAGCACCGTTAATCGTAACGCCTACACAGGAATTAGGGTAAATATAATTTATTGTTTCTAGAACGTTAAAATCAAAGCCGGTATCTATCAATAAACACAACTATTCAGACAATGATAGATCATAGACACATTTTATTTTTCTAAAAGAGAACGCCTACTGTTTGAATAACGCAAAACTATAACTGACCAGTGCCAAGTTCGCAATCAATCAAACTAAAATATTGCGTTCGAAAAATAAAAATGTTCCTTTTTCGAACCAACTTCACGCTTCAACAATGCAAAACTGCAAACAAGCCTTATTTTATCGAGCAGGCATTAATTAATTGGACAGCGCGAAACCATTGGTTGAAACATTTTTCATTCCTACTCTCCGTGGATGGCCGTTGTAAAGTCGGCCGCGTCCACTTGTCCAACAATACGAATATACTCAGATATAATGTTAATTTACTCAGAATACAAGTGCTATTGTTGGGTCTAATTGGCGCTTTCATCAAGTGCTGATTCGTCCAATTCCTTTACACCTATCTGCTGAGAGATCTGATGAAACTCAATGCAATATCTCTCGGCTCAGTCCCAACGCGGCAAAATCGGTAGACTGCTGTAGCACAATGGCAGCAATTTGCCGTAATTACAACAGTGAAGACCGCGCTTAACTTACCTGAGCGAACCATAGACGAAAGACGAACGAGGGAAGTAATTCATCGTGAAAAGAAAACTTTCTCTAGGGATCCGATTGCTCCGTTTGTAAATACTTACTTTTCCTCATTATTTTTAAATTTAGATATAGTTTGATACCGTTTTTAAGATATTTATTTTATGTTTATTGGAGATTCAGTTATGTTGATATGTATATTATCTACATACTTATAAAAGATTATCTGCGAGATTTTTTATTCATTTCAAGCCGAGTATCGTTTTAGTTCCTTCTTAAATTCATTTCCTGGATGACTCGGAGAAGCGGCGACTCGATAGATCGAATACCAAACGTGCCGGGGCTAGTCTCGCTCCTATAGGAAGCAACCAAAAAATAAGATAGAGAAAAAATAAGATAGAGCTATGTTTAGGGATTGGTAAACTCTAGTTTTAGGGACGCGGACGTAATAAGATTATAGAGCGTATTTTGTCTTTTAGTGTTTGTAACAGAACTGGGTTTTGCTTTTTAAAACCCCGAAATACGAAAGCTCAGACTTATTAATTATTATTCTCGAGATAAAATGTATTAGATAAATTTCCTTTAAGTGCCTAGGTACTTCTTCTACTACTTGTTTAAGTAACTAATTACGGACATTAGAAAATTATTAATGGCCCTGCTGCTTACAGGATTATCTTTTTGTAAAACAGAAATTATCCTTTATGATTCCAATTTTTTTTTATAATTCTCTTTATTTCACCCCATTCTTCGTACTTATTACATACTTCCGGTTCAGTTGAAGATATGTCAGCCCATAATTGTTGACAACGTAAAATTGCTACGGCGTTTCAGGAAATAACAATAAAAATATAAATAACATAATGGTGTATAAATAAATTGCTATTTATTAAACTACACACGCTACACAATGTAACCAGGTTAAATATTGATAAATTATTATTGCATTGGTAACACCATATTTTGCATTAATTATTCCTTTGCCCATATCATTATTCATGTTCTAATTAAACTACAGAACATTTTCTGTAATACTTACGTTCACCACACGTGATCCTTTCATACAATAACACCAATACTAATAAAAACGTATAAGAAAACAATGATTAATAAAGCTACGTGCACACAATTTATCTCTGTTTGGTCCGCACGTGTCTGATCACGTAGTGATTCAACGACCTGGGTAAGGGTGCTTCAGATTGCAAGTGTATCATATCGGTCGCAAGATTTGTGGTCTTTGCGTTATGCTCTAATATACCCTGACTCGACACGAATATCATACAAAACCAGAACATTTACCTACATATAATCTACGAATGTTATTCTTATTCCTATTTATATATGATTGACACGGAATTGTCCTGCAGAGTTCGGAAAATTACTCCTGTAAAGTACGCACGGCTACACATCAAGCTATATAAATCCAGTTTCTTCTGGCCTTTTATTGTATCGGAGGTCCATACAATGCGCGATCAGCTTACACTGGATTTGTGTCTCTGTCGCCGTGTGTACAATTAAGGATACATTTTTAATTCGGTAAATATTTTATTAAAATATCTTTGTGTACTTCACTCTACCCGTTTTGGCAAATAGTAATTGAACTTTACTGAACCGATTCAGAAATGAACCTTCTCAGCTTAACCACTATGCCAAAAAATTTCAAATAATATCCATTTATACATATACTCACGCCTTTTTTCCATAGGGGTTGGCGAAAGCTATAATCCACCAGTTGTTACGACTTTTGCACAAAGCAATACAAAACTTTAAAAAGTTACGACCTTCCTTTTTTGAAATATCTAGTCTGAAAGAATCTATTTATCTGCGGTCTGAGCTGACCGTTGCCGGCACTTGGCAGACCGTAGCTTCGAAATTGGTGAACGTGTTCTTGCAATTTCGCTCAAGTCAGTAAAAATAGAGGGAATCGAATTTACATACGTAATGGCGGATTGTTAGCACTACCCGCAGTTTGTTGTTCGTGAGTTAATGGTCAGTGTCGTTTCCTTTGTTTACTGTCGAATTAAGAATATGTTATGCCAATTACCTATAAGGGATGCTTTTGTCTATACATAGGCTGTAAAGTCTATCAGATAAGGCTAATACAATACAGGAAAAATCTAAGATTTGTTTTTAATAAATGGTATTTCAGCCAACAAAAATATTTAGAAATTTGTGCTGCCTTCAAATAAACATCGCTCAGTTACATCAAACTGTTTGTTCATAGTAAACATGATTGTCCTAATTTGTTTATTTCTTCTAACACGTTCGGCAGCGTGTCAGACGGAGTGTAGCGAGAAAATACAAGTTCGCTGTCAGCTCCTAGTTCTGACTGTTCTGAGCGTAACTATATTGGATGAAACTCATCGGGTGCAGCTAGAGGTAGCCACTTATTATCTAGAAATACATTATCTCGTCTGGCAACTTTGTTGAAGAAACCTTGTTAGAGCATGACTCGTTTACCGAATGCTGCGCAAATTTAGTAATAATATACTTATACTTACACATTGACTTTCGGTTGCATAAGAAAAACTAGTTGTATTAATTAATTATTGATAGCACTCTATCATTCCGCTAGATAACCGATTATAATGTATCCTTTTATTTTTTTCTTTATTCTAATTATTGGAACTAGAGAGCTTGCAACAATATCCGCTTACCTTCTACGTTGAAAACGGATTTCTGTTTTTCGAGATCGCAATATTGCCAATAGCATATAACATCATTTGATACATTCCCTTTTTTATAGAGTCAATGTTCGATGTTTTAAATTACTCTAAAACTCCAAACATATTATTACGGTTTGTTTGTTTGTTTGATCTAATGGAAACGTAATTAGTGACCGACAGAATATAATGTAAAATATTATTTTACCGCAGCCGTATTTCCAAATCCCGACCCATCAATTTATTGACCAAAACACATCCAATCATTTGGAGTCCTTTGGACCCTCGTCAAGTTATCAGACATGGTATCTAAGCACATCGACCTACCTCCATGTTTACCCATCGGTTCACGTTTAACGTTTATTGAAACTGCCACCTCTCAATGAAAAAACCCTTCGAACCCTGTGCTATGTTTAGACAAGAAAAGGATCCAAGACAGCCAAATGTAAAACATTAATGAAACCTTCTTAGATGGAAATGTTTGCCCAACTTATATTATAAGTGTAGGTATATATTCGTCAGATTTCTTTACACACATGGCAAAATTTACAGGTAAGGCAAAAGTATTTCAATATGCACGAGTATAAGGCGTTGAAAAATTCATCTCCGAAAAGCATCTTTTACTTTTCCACTTTGAGACGTCGAATTTCGCGAAACTGAATATTTCACTGGAGAATGCATTAAACTTGCTAGAGAACGTGGGTCGGTATAATAAGACCAGATGTTCCAAGTCGAAGGTACGTGGGAATGGAGAGCTGCACAATTGGTACAGATGGTATCTGTCTGAAGGCCAGCCAATAGCTAGATTTACTTACAGCCATAATACCGTTATTTCGCTCGTTAGTAAGTTTCTAGCTCTGCACGATTATCAATGTGGACAGATATTAAAGGACGATAGACCTTTCCTGGAAAATCAGCTTTATACGATAGTGTACTACCATTCCAAGCAGCAGTGAAAGTAGTACACGACAGGGCAATTTTGCAAGCGACAGAATAATTAGTGAATTATGTTGAGCGGATGTCAACACGAATGATTATTTCGTCTAAAGAATAAAGGGCAGGAAACCGAGTTTCACGAACCTTTGTCACGACGGAAACGAGCTTAATTCTCACCTGCGCAATCACAAAACCGAGCGAATATTCCAGAATGTTTTAATACCGTAAGTGCCACAATTACGCAGACATTTTATAACGATTAAGCACCATCAGGGAAATAAAAACAAAAAGGCTTTCCGTTGCCAGAGGAAACGAGCATTTGCTAACAAATACATATAAAACTCCGGGATACTCGCTGACATACTTTCATGGTTACATTGTAACTAAAAGCGAAATTGCATATTCAATAGAACATATTGGGCATGGCTGTCGGTCACGCCTGTACAACGAAAGCGTGCCGTACTATCCAATTCGATGACTGTTCACATGCAAATTCGTGCCGCCAATAGATAGAGATAACTAAAGGTCAAAGGGGATCGGCAAACGACAAATACCTATATTATCAAGACTGTAGTGTAGTGCTCGCCTTACCTTTTATGTATTAAGCTTAGTGTAAGTAAATTAGTATTATAAAGTCATTCGACCCAACAACACGTCTATTATTTGACACCTGCAACGCCCCACATTGCATGGCGACCCTGCCAGTGCTGCCACGTCGGCAGCGCTGAGCAATTAAAACACATAATATTAACTAAGTAACTGCTGGACCTGAATATCTGGGGCGATGGAAATTTTGAAAAAATATATATGCTGGGTGCCGGGTGTTGTCCGCGCCCATGTGTGACGTGCTGCCGGGAGATGTACGTGTCCAGGGAGCAGTATGGACTGCCCTGCCCTGCCTGTGTCCAAGGAGCAGCGTGGAGCGCTGCCCTGCCCAGCCTGACTTGTGGTGTGTTTTTTTTTATGAATAAGTGATGGAGTGAATAATCAGTGACAATGCGCGATAAGACGTTTTTCCGTGTTTTAATTAGAATGTAGGCAATTAGGTTAAATAGGAGTCCTTAAGTTTTATTTTTAGATTGTAACGCCTGTTGACATAAATTTAATATTACAATGTAAATTTATCATAACTTCTCATAATTTAGTTTGTCGCGAAAGGTATGTGTAAACTGCATATCAAATTACGGTGAGTAACACCTAGTAACGGGTACTCGTGTAAAGATGATGTCACCTCTGTAATTTGATGTTGGGAAACGAATCCAGGTGCAAATATCTGACTCGACAAATTAAACAATGCATTTAAATTTTGTAATGTAAATTTTAGGGAAAAAGAATGGTACCTATGGCGGATTAATGCGAGTTATATAAAGAATAAGCAATATGGAATTGGTTTTGAATTATAAGAATGTTTAGGATAAGTAGACAGTTATGTAAAAAGCAGTTGGGAATAATTTGGTAAGTAAGGTTTTAGATTTAAAGTAGACGGACTGATCATCCAAATGCGTTTTAGAATTTTATGTGCCAAAGTATTCAATTAGGATAGTGGGCTTTATTGTGTGATTAAGAGAAGTGAATATTAATGAGTACATTATATGATAAAGTAGGTACACAAAAGGTACAATTAAGGGTTCAGTTCCTTCAGTTCGATCATGGTGTAAACGAGATTTCTCTGTGAGAGCAGTTGGAGACCAAAGATGTCTTAAATCATGACCCTAATATTATGTAAGTTTGTTTATTAAATCAGGTACTGAGAGTCCTGAATAAAGTGAGTACCAAATATTATAAAATAAATAAAATACCCCGGTCGGGTTAAAAAAGTGTACCTACAGCTACAATAAAATGGATAATATTAAATGAATATTATTGATAATGAATTTATGAAAGAATAGAATTATGGATTTGTTAGAGAATTTTGTGAATAAGAAAATAAAGAAGAGAAAAGGGAAGGAAGTAACAGTGATTTTACATTACGGAGGATATTTTTTGTATTTCAAACATTACAGAATTGTTTGTAACTCAGTAATTATTACAGCTAAAAAAATAAGAAATTAATAAAGTAGTTGATTTATGTCAATTAATTATAGGTATTGTCAACAGTGCGACTTAGTTTTAATTTAAATACATTATACATCTAAAAAAAATGTTATGATTAAAATAAATATGAGATAGGTAGTAGTAATAGGGAGTGTTTGAACTTAAAATTATAGAAAAAAAAAATTGTTAAAATAATAAAAAAAATATAATGTTTTGTTTAGTATAAAATAAAGAATAGATTAAGACTAAAGTATGTTAATTGTAGGTATAATAAGGTAAAAAAAAAAAAACATATTTGTCTTTTTTTAAAAAAAAATTACGGGGAAGGTGTAGTGTAGTGCTCGCCTTACCTTTTATGTATTAAGCTTAGTGTAAGTAAATTAGTATTATAAAGTCATTCGACCCAACAACACGTCTATTATTTGACACCTGCAACGCCCCACATTGCAAGACAACCTTTGTAGCCAGCTTATCTGCGACGACAGAACTGATTTACGGATAGCTGCCCGTTTAACCATTCGCAAAGGCCGAATACCGAGAGTTTAGCCGAGCAAGTGAAGTGGGTAGCAACACTAATTATAATTTAACAATAATTGAACTGAATGGCGATTGAGCCGAAAAGTGATATGCACAACACCAATTATTATGTATCATACTACATTTCATCCCTAACGCAAAATTCTGCGTTAGTGCTATGAACTGAAAGGCAATACTGATAATAAATAACTAGAAAAGCTTTAATAAGAAGAAAAAGATTTTACCTTGCTTTTCTGCAGCAACTTGGATTACAAGCCCGATAAAACTTAAAACAAGAAAAGAAGTGCAGACTATTGAACACTGAACGTCAAAATAGTATGAATAGGTATGAAAATATTTTTAACAAAACTAGCTAGTTCTTTATCTTTCGTTCTGAACGCTTATTTAAAGATAACATGCGATAAACATTTTTAAATAGTTGATAAAGTTGCTATCATTTGTTTCCTTGTACAAGATCATTCGTATTCAATATAGTGGGCAACTATTTTACGCCATCCTAAAGTACAGACTGCACTTTGGATAGCTCTCTGTCAATTGACAGTAACCAGAAGTCATTAGGGCTAAAGGTGCCGATAGACTTGAGTATTTACGCGAGCGTTCGGTAGAATGATCGACGAAATGTACATACTGACTAGTTACCAGTTTTTCAAAGTGATCATCCAATTGGAATACACATCCGTCGATCATTCTAGCGAAAGCTCACGTAAACGTTCAAGTCTATCTGCACCTTTATGTTTTGTGCTCACTACAAGGCTTTGTCCACTATCCGAATATTTTAGTAAAAATCTTGACAAATCCGTATTCTATTTTGTGATTTGAAATGAGTGGCAAATCAAATGGTTTCATTATATCGGTCGTTGATATTACGGTAACCATAGACTAAGCAAAAAGGTTGTCGGTAAGTAGGACGGTGCACTAGTTTTTGACAATTCCAAAGCACCTGTAATATTGGTCCAATTTTAATAAAACATATCTACTGCTACTAAAATATACATTTGACTGAGATATTATGTCACAAGCGCAAAGGAAAATGCAACAGTGTTTTCGAATAGCTTCTTGACTTAATAACCCGGTGATATCCAGTAAACACTACATGATAATTAAAATAAAAAGCGATACGACACAATAATCCCTTGTCGTTTCAACGTAAATAACTGCATTTCTGACATCAATTCCGATGATGTCACGGTGCGGGCGGACCGGCGGCTAAAAATGGCTGTAGTCTTGTTTGTGAGGGCTAAGGACGAAGGCCGAATTTCAATTTGGACGTACAGACACAGTTGAATGGGCTCGGCGAACCGTCGACCGTTGTCATGCAAATTATGGCACCACAATGTTTATAGCTCAGCCAGTTAGTACGTAACGACTTTATTCAAATTTCGAATTCAGAATACATGGAATTGAGAATATAATTTGTTATTGATTTTTTTTTTATTGGCGAAGGTGTTCACATCTTAATAAAAGTTTTGTTTTAACATCAAAATGTGTTAATGAAAGATTTCTTATTATTAAAAACAAAATTAGTTTTTGAAACATGCCCCTCATTTAGGTATTAGACATGTCGAACATTTCTTATTCCTTTTGTCTTGTTCGTACCGTTTTCATTTTGCGTAACGACGGCGAATTAAATCGTGAACAACTTATAATTACGGCCAATACCCGCAGGTAGATATGAAACCAATTATTTCGACAGACTACTTTCTCTTCAAAGGTAAATAAAGGTTTACCGTTTACACCTTTAATAATAAAACAATATCATGGAATCATAGTGATGTGGTTAATATAACAAAGTTAATAGAACAATAGTGATCATTATTCGATTATTTCAATGAAGACGTCAAAACTATTGGTAAGTTTCATTGTAGGTAGTTGGTCTCTTTAAAAGGTCTACAAAATTATATAAAAAAGTAAACCTTTTTGTGTCAGCCACATAAAAATACATAAATTTTTAGTGCGAATGAAGGATATTTGATAAGGATACTATCGCGTATTGACATTAAATAATAACATGGCCTCAAAAAAGCAATCAGCTACTACACTCAATGACAGTAACATAAAATATCTACATATCCATTATGTTATAAATGTAAATAAGAATTCGATATTCAAAGTTAACTGTCTGTAGTCCTGCTACCGGTTGATCCCAATATATTATTCCTAATGCAATGTATTCTTTAATTCCCTTCCTTTTTTAGTTTCCCCTCCCAAACTTTAAAAGTAAAACCGGTACTACGACCTAATTACATTATAATTCCGATTAGGTATTTCAAATGGTTCGATTGAATGAATACCAATACCCTACGCATTTCGAAGTACGAACACTGCAATTTGCCCTTTAGCACCTCGAGTTTCGAGTAAACAGAGAGTATAATGAGTGAGTGAGTATAAACATAATAATAATAAATGAGTGATGATAATCATAGTATCGGGAGCCAACTATAGTGATGCGAAGGCCACATAACATCACGTATTCCCTTTTAAATAGGCAGAGGTTTATGGTCAGCTTAGGTTAGTAATATTCTCTGTAACCTATACTCTACTCCCGGAGCGATGAAGTTTTCAGATTACGTTTATCTAATAGGGGGCGGGCCGTTTCGTCACTGTTGGTCTAAAGCGACTTCAGCCCTTTCCTTTCAAAAATAATCTCTTAGCTGGTCAGGACATCCCATGCTAGTTTAAGTTACATCTTACGACTGCCACAAACCGAAAGCAAATGTTTTCTATAAGGTAGGGACTGTTTAATATTGGCAATGTTAGTTAATGACAGTTTTAATTAGCGATGTAGCTACGAATTAATATAATGTTTATGTACCTACGCTACAGACTTTACATTAGGACAAACATACACACTCAAACCAAATTTGAAATGTTATAATATCTCCCAACATTGTGTACGTTCTATTATTGTAACAACAAGCAAGCGCTACAGTTGCTATTAAGCAAAGCTACAGTCCCAAAGTCAAGAACCGCCATTTGGTAATACAAAATTGAAAGCCAAATGCTTATTAAACTGTGGTAGGCTGTGATCACGCTTGCACCCACGGCCCGTCTAGTATAAACCATGCTTTACAGCTAAGAGCTACAATCATGAATGATTCATCATCGCATATTAGCTAATAATAAACCTAGGCCGGGAGACGAGAACGGGAATTAATACCTTTTGTTATATTGTTTCTGAATAGAGCTCATCTCGGAGCTCGTTAGGAGGATAATTAGTGATGAATTGCTTTAATATCGCTCGAAGCCTTAATAAAGTGGGTACCATCTATCACAGTTTCAGATTATACCGTGCGAATTTAGAGGAATTCAGAGCCCGACTATAGGTACAGGCACGGCTATAGGCAGCAGAACTATAGGTAAGTGTGCTTTTAGTAGGCACGGTCCAGACGGTATTTATGACGACTTTCACGAGCTATAAAGAGGTACTTTTGTAGGTGTTCGTATTGACGAAAGTTTAGTCACATTTACTAATAATTTCTCAAACGTCGTTCTGGTATAGTATATGCCCCTAGATACACTGAGACTACTTCGTAGTAAGCACTTTAGAACATGACCTATTAAAAACAAAAATCTAATATTCGTAATCGTATTCAACCTTAGATGGAATTTCGTCCGCTAAAATACAGTGTTGGTTTTATATATACAAACGCATTTGTTAATTATGTGGGTATAATGTCTGGCCAGCTTTAAGAATGTATCTCATAACCTAATTGTACAGGTTTAATAACCAACAGCAAGCCTGGTCAAGGACCACGAGGGTTACACGAACGCCTGAAGCGGTGATAGAGTCAGAAACTTGTTTATTTGCAATTTAGGGTTAGGTAACTATCATGCAATTTGTATAGTAACCTACATAGGCCTTATTTATAGACTATAGGTATTGATATAGGAGTTTTGTAGAATGTAAGAATTAATATTTGTCTTCTACAATTATTTACTTCATAAGTTGTCTATCTCCGAGACTAGAATACAATTTAGTAATGGCAGAGATTGGCAGTCAACAACACCGAAGGCTGTAAAAGTTTATTGTTTGAATATTAATAATGTTTTCGCATGTTGATTAATGGATGAAAGAATACTGAATAAGCTTGTTATTTTGAACGAGTCACAGTATCAAATAAGTTGAGTAAAGATAATGGGCTCGAATGTTAATTGCAAAGCTGATACCGTTTCGATTATCGATTTGTTCTCGATCTGGTAATCGATACGATTGAGAGCGGATTAAATATTGCACATTCACACAATTTTTGTCATTGCAACAGTATAAAAAATTTACACTGCAAACGGCGGCAGCTCGTATACCCATCAACTGAATTATTATTTTTGGCTCTGTATACAGTATTTAATTAAAAATAGGGGTTGTTTTTAAATTAAATATAAAGTAGGCCTAAAAATATTTTCTATTCAATAAAAATATTGAACCTGCCAACAAATTAGATACGTCATCCGTGCCTCAACCGTCATCAGAGTTCTTATGTCAAATCGGCACCTAAAGAGTTGTCAAATCAAGAACGGAAGAATGAGATCCCTTTGAATTTGAAATGCGAATAAATACAAAAATAGAAATCCCAAAAATTACACTGTATGTACCTAGGTACTAACAACAACACTAATTTGTATAATACACTGAGGTCGATGACCCATCGCGGGGGTTAGTTGCGCGGCGGTACGCTACTGAAATGTATTATGTTTAATTATTTCAGTAATAATCATGTTCAATAAAATTGATATTGTTTTGATAGATACTTACCTAGTTTTATATCAGCTGGATGTTCGAGTAATATCGAAAATTTAACTAAAAAAAATAATATTTATTTATTTAGTTAAAGATTATAAATTAAGTTAAAAGATTTAATATTACCCACCATAGAACGTGATTACATAATATATAACTTTGTTCCAAAAGCGCACCTAAATTTAAAATAAAGAATTACTTTTAATGATCTATTTTCTAAATGATTTGCACCCTTTGTTGCCATTCCCAAAAATATATAGAAATTATAGAAAGATACTTGATATGTATTGGCAAGCAACACAAATCCGTAAGATCCAATATTAAAGAAGAAGACTTAGTTAAGTACTCTTATGTACCTGTTAACGAGATGGAATGCAGTTATCATGTAACACACCTTAATAGATGGAATCCCCGGATATTGTGTCAATAACAATCTAGTGTAATACTTTCCAAATCCTTTAAAAATGGCTTGCTCATTACTCAAAAGACATTGCAAAAATTAATAGTGCATAAAGGCTTACACTAACGTTACTCACCGAATAAATTAAAAAATAAAACAGGATTCGTATTACGGAACGGAAATTTCATCATCATCATCATCATCATCAACCCATTACATTGTCCCACTGCTGGGCACGGGTCTCCTCTCAGAGCGAGAGGGAATAGGCTATAGTCCACCACGCTAGCCTACTGCGGGTTGGCAGACTTCACACGCCATCGAGAAAATCTATCAGGCATGCAGGTTTCCTCACGATGTTTTCCTTCACCGTTTTAGCTCGTGATAATTAATTATTAATACGCACATGACTTCGAAAAGTCAGAGGTGCGTGCCTTGGATTCGAACCCGAGACCTTTGACTTGGCAGTCCAATGGTCATATCACTAGGCTATCACGGCTACCCGTATTACGGAACGGAAATTTAAATTTAAATAAAGAATGACCTCAAGACACTTACACACAGAATCGTTATCATGTTTATACCTAGTATCTATTCTAGAATTGTTTAAAAATTACAAGAAGGTATGTTTTTCAATCACTCGTACGTATCTACCGACAGTTTACTGGTGGTCACCCAATGATCTCAATAACAAAACCCGTGCCATCCTACTAGTAGGTACCTATAATGTATAACAGTTATATCGCAAATTGCTTCTATATAAAGACACGACCTACTATGTAGTAAAGATGTTTACAGAATGGCATACCTATGTTTCTCGTTCGATTTTTTAAATCGAATTCGATTATTTATGGTAGAACAACACTAGAATTGGAAAGTACTTAGCAGAACGGTAAGAAATTATAGATTTTGTGGAACCAAATAGAACACTTATAAAAATATTCGCACTTCATGAGAAAGAAAGAAAGACACAGATGACTTCAACAACAAAAAATGTACCAACTAATAAAAGAAGACTGACATTTTATATCTTACCGTAAATCATCAAATATGGAAGACGAAATTGATTGATGGAATTCTGTTATAAAAAGCAATAAAAATACCAATCGTTTATATCAATCGCTATAATTAATGATCAGAGTTATTCTTTACGGCTTTAATAAAGAGTTTCATAAATTATAAGTGTTCAAAATCGGTCAAGTCGAGTTGGGATTTCTCGCTATGGTCTTGTAGAGCGAATCGGAAGCATATAATATCTAAGCGAACGTTAAAAGTTTAATTCTATAATAACAGCAGTAGCTAAACTGCCAAAAACAGATTATGACACAAAATGCTGCACAGAAATTTGAGATGTAACTCCAACTATACGGAACCATAATACTTGAGCCATCCCAAAACATTCCTTATATTTTTACTTATAATCGATCAACCAAAACTCGTTTGTATGTTGGTAAGTCTGCATACGTCTTTACAGATAATATGGACGTGACACATTATGACATACTACAGGATAAATCAACGATGTTATTAATTAGCAGTCTAGTACGTAAGTACTAAAGAGACTGATAAGGTTAGGAAAAGGAAAAAACAAATGCAACAAGATCGCCTAAACAAAGGTTTTGACATGTTTTCTAGTTTTTCCATAAAGTATCACCGACCTCCATGCTTTCTTCTCTCTGGTATTGCAATGTACGGAAAATTTCAGGATTTAGACAACAGCCCGGTTATAGGACTCCTCGATTTGCTATCTTAGCTCAGGCTCTGTCTCATCTGATTGCTATTTCCATTTTTTTTTAACAAAATTATATCTAATTTCCTAAAATTATATCCTAGTTCCGATCTAATTTCAGTGTCAAAGTATAAGTTTTGGGCCAATTTGAGATTTCGTTACAATAAATTAAGTACCACCAAGGTACCTACTTTGTTTATGTTTGCCGCTGTTTTTAATTAGCAGCAAAAAAAAAACTTTACTATTTTAAACTGTCATAGTATCTAAGTACAAAAAATATTAAATTATTAATTCAATTAAAAAAGTTAAGGGCAAAAAGGGTCTTTTGTAACAACACAATAGAATCCTTATTTAATTAACTAAGTGATATTGACGAGACTAGACAGCATTTGTTCCTTTCTTGAATTTTGAACGAGGAATATTGTAACATTACAATCGCCAATTTATCAACAAAAAAATAAAACCTTAATAAGCCAAATAACAGTTTCAGACCCATAAAAACACCCACACCGTTGCCGTCTCTATGGTTAAGTTACGAACAAAACGTAAGTTAATTGACATAATCATTCTCTTTTCTCGCAAAAAAATTACAAAGTACAGTACTATACCAATTATTTTTAAAACGTAAATACTAAGTAGGTAAAGATTGCTATCACAACGTTGTGTCAGCAGGGAAGAAAGTTCTATCATGTAATCGTTGTTTAATAATTGCCCAATGCCCTAAAGTAGATAAGTTTAAATAGCCCGTCTATTATTTTGAAGTCCCTTGAAAGCTTATAAGCCGGTTCCCCGGAGCAACATCAACATCGAGCCTTCGTCAAACAAGCAATTAATTAGTAAAATAAACCGAAGTGAACCACTCTATCCCAATATAATCACTTCCGACATCGGTCTTTAAATTAAACACATTTTAAATATGTTTATAATATTCAAAAATGGATCCAAGTTTTAAACAAACAAGGGAGTTTTATTAAATTACCAAAGAGTCCCGGGAATTTGGCCAAAAATGTTTATTTGCGCGTTTTCAAGATAAAGCCTTTTTAAATTCATTAAATTATTCCGGGACGCGAACAACACCTTCATTAATGATGAAATAAAAGCTATTGTGAAAAATTATAGAGAAGTTAAACAAACCAATGCGTAAAACTTTTAATATCCGTCACACACTCACTAAACTATGCACTAACTTCGTTAAATGCGACATACAAAAAATTCAGCACTTTATACACTGTGATTTTTTTTTAAACACTATGTTTTCCACATGCATATCGAAAACCTTCGGCAAATGTTCGTCACATGAAACCTACCGCAACGCAACGCCGGTTATCGAACGAATGTTCCCGAATTGGGGGGTGCAATGACGCGGGCGGTGGTGCCGGCGACCGGCGTGGCACTGCGGCGAGCGACCGGCCGCGTGGAGCCCGCACCGCTCCGAAACCTTACGACCTAACTCTCGGCACAACCGCGAAAAGAGACCCTAAGCATACGGCCTCAAAGACGGGTCTCGTGTGTTCACAACAGAGAGCACCAATCGATGCTCCTGGAACAGGACAACAGATCTTTCCGCCTCCGCTCCTGTCACGTGACCAAAGCGGCCGCTGCGAAAATTTTCGCCGACAACAACACCCGCGCGAATCGATTGCGAAACGAAGCGTAATTTTAATAAGTAAATCGACATATTGAAACGCATCAGCATCTCGAATTTCATTAGGCAATCGCATAAAACTTGGGTACTTTATCAGCACATGTGCAATAAACAGGCTATAAACGCAAAAAATATGGAATCCTTTTACCATAATTTCCTCTTTTTAAATTGTACGTGTTTGCTGCATTTAAATGTTACAAAGTGGTAGACAGTACATTTAATGCACAATAAAATGCGAGCTGGTCCAAAACACTCGTACAAACTTAAAAAAACTGGAAACATTGTTTATAAGGTAGGAAATTAAAGTGAATAAGTTGACAGTGAAGTAGAAATAACTCCATCTAAGGTTGTATAAGAGGTAAAATCAGAAAGTTTGCAGATCAGTTAACCGAAAGGGCAGGATATGAGCACACCCACTATATCAGCCTACGCCACCGAAATCAGTTTTATAATAAAACTGACAGCTTTACCGAGTCAATTCTCCTTACCTTCTTCAGTTCAAAGTTATAATATGTTTTGGAAATTGAAATACGACCATAAATCTTGTTTTGAAGAAGGCTTTATATTCTTGGGTGCCCTTTAAATGATTAGGTCCTAAAGCGTAAACTGCTCGTAAGAACTTATTATAATGTTATCGACAACACGATGAAACAGAAAAAAACATATCCTGCGTCCAATAGGACTCTTCAAATAAAATTGAAAAGATTGCCGTTTAACTTGGTTATTACCTATCATCGCGGTGCAAACTCTAGGAAATTTAACAGACCAGTAACTTTCCAAATCTAATTATACAGAACCAATCCTAGCTTAGCACCGATCCGTGTATTTGTATCTACGTCCCGCATCGCCGGCGGATCGGAACGATCTTGTTTCAATATCAAACACGAGACTGCTCGTATTACTGACAACACATCCTACATGTTTGCAAAACATTTCACATTTGACGGAGAGACGATCTGCATTGAAGTGCATAAATCTTGCAGAATATTTTACTAAGTCCGAGTAAAGTCAGTCTAGATTTTATTGGTTACTGCCACATCTTCAAATTACAGGTCTGTTATTCTTTCGATCAATTTAGCAAAGGCTTCATCAAAATAATACCTACCACTTGGACATTTTATTCAAACAAATTATTTCTTGCGTTAATAAAAAATACTTGAAAAAGAATAGACAAAAAGAAAGACTTATTTAAATAAAGTATATCAAACTCCACCTACCAGTGACTGGATGAGGAAAGCTGACGATTGGGCTCTGTGGCGTTCACTAGGAGAAGTGGACTATGATGGTAGGGTTGATGATGATGATAAAACTCTATCTTAATAGCCGCGTAACGTCTTTATGGTTGAAATAGTTAGCTTATTATCAACATTATCACTAGATTTCTTTTCATTTCGCACTAATTAAAACCTAAAATATAAGCACTGTCTATAGTATATACATATAAAAAGATAGATGCAATTTATTTCACACAAAGTCATTTTCATTACGTATACCCTACATATCGTTATCATTCCACCAAGTAATTCAACATAATAATAATTACAATTATGTTTGTTTATAACAAGCTATGTTTTCGCAAAATTGGATTCTGAGAAGGCATTAACCGCAATAGTAAATTGCTGTTTTGCGTTTAAACTGTGTCGTCCGGGATTTGCACAAAGCATTCGACTCGTCGTACCGTGCCTTGGTGAAAGAAGTGACCTGTTCCGCTCTATGCGTCGATGCCGTGGGAATGGTAGACCAAACTAAGCATAAAGGAGACTGTGCATTAGCGAAACAATAAATTACCTCTTTTGGCTGAATTACCAACTTAAACGTAGTTTAAAGTTATGAATGGGAGCTTTGTGATAAAGATTCCAGGCTTTTAATTTAAACTAGCAACATTTTCGATAAGCGTGTTTGTTATGACATAGCAAGGTGTTGCACGCACTTAATTCATGCGCGTGCGCAGCTGTTACTACTCTTCAGCTAGAATTATTAAATGAACAAATATGAAAAAAGAAAAGTAAGTAGATATTATTATAATAAAATATCTACAAAGTCAGGAATTCTATTCATTGGACATCGTGGATGTTTTTCAATGTACACTATACGAGATTCGGAAAGCTTTATGAAATACATCCAGCATAAGTAGATTCGTGTCAACACATTTCTTGTTCATTACATGAATAATTCCTTCGTACGTTGACGCATGATTACAATTTTCTTGCGTCTCCAAGTAATAACGCCATGCAGTGAACATCCTCCTTAACTCACATCATTAAATTTAACATTGCATTGTGCACTTTCAAACGAGGCAATTAAGCTTCATTTCGCTGTACCTATTATGCGTGTACATTGGATCGTATTGTTCGAACGATAACGGTCGTCAGCTGTTCGCCATTACGGATTATTAAGTAGATTAGGCATGCGGTACCCGGAGTTTATCTTTCAAACAAGTTTCTTCTACAAATATTTACATATTGCAACTTTGGTATTTTATGGTTCATTTTAAAGACTGCCTGCTACTATCTTGTTTGTATTTGATTATAGGCTACTGATATCTGTCCACCTGGTTAGAATCGAATGCATTTTGTTTTCTGTGTACATTTTGGGCTTTGATGGTGCAATTAGCGTAGTGGCTACGTGATTGGCTTTTGTGCTACGAATCGCGGGATTGATTACTACACGAACAAAAATATACCGGGCTAATAAGCTTTTTTCTGGATCTGGAATTCCTACAGCTGTTTCTTCTGTAAATACAGGATCAAAGATGATGTTCTACATAAACGATCCTATCCTTTTAGCAATTCCATTGATCCATTCCCTTAGAAGGAACTATCTGTCGGTAATGAGGAATATATGGAAATTGTATTACTACTACTAGGTAATACGTCCTTTATAGACACAATACAATAGTTATTTACACTAATAACAACATATATTATCTAACCAGTATTCGCTAACTTTTATTTATAACTGGTAATCGACTTTATGGACTGCAACTAATAATTTATTATCAAAAGATTGGACAGATGGGGTAAAGTCAACATTTACTCAAAATGTCACATTTATTTAAGCCACAGCTGAACTATATAGTACCTATGGCTATGTACCAAGTCTACCCATTATCATAACTGCGACCATCTATCATTTTCTCTGTACTTACCTCCTTAATCCATTCCCTTTTTAACGTCTGGCGTCTTGTAAAATGATGAAAATTGTTCGCCGCAAAGAAAATGCTATTATGCTAACCTGTTGTCATCGTGACATCGAAGAATAAAGGAAGTATTAATTTTTAAAGTTACATTTTTACTGGAAGGTTTTTGATCCATTTTGGTATGAGATGAAAATTCAGAAGCATGTTAGCGCCTTCCAACTACTTAGATAGAAATATTTTCATCAGGATCAACGAGAAGACAACATATAACAGACACAATGCAAAATTTATTGTTCTTGTGCCTCGGGCTCTTACGCGCTTTGCTGAATTAGGAGTACTTGCAGAGGTTTTAGATCTTAAGTAACGTCTTTAAAATAATTGGTGACTAAGCAGCCATATACACATACATAATAAGCGGCGATAAGGTGAAGATTATTTATCTGTAGGTGCTGTCTGTAAGGATTATCCAAATTCAGTCTTTAAGTATATCGCGAACGGCTTACTATTCCATAACTTAATAAAAATATTGCCTGGTGAATTCCATAGGATCATTTTCGTCATCATCTTCAGGCATAGTTACATGACATCTCTGTAATTTTGTCTGGCTGTCTACAAATGTCAATTTGTAATAACTTAAATCATGATTTGTGCTACAGGTTCCCTCCACATTCCTGCTATCTCATAATACAGTAGTGGTAATAGCAACTCATCACGATGTCAAATAGCAAGAAGTGGTCACAAATCTACCACTACCGCTACGTTTACCGCTGTTTATATGATGAATAGTGAGGACTCCGCTCATGGAAAGTTGGATATGCCAAGTTATTAAACCCAAGCACAGCTAGGGTCACCCAGGGTGATTGGGGATAGTAATTGCAAGGGGGTAATTGGAAACAGTAGTTGGAATCTCCTTCCATTAACCGTTGACTATACTAAACGCTGGACTTTATACATATCTCACGCCTTTTTTTCTACAGGGGTAGGCAGAAACATAGACCGCCACTTGGACTCTGGCATACCTCTTTCACACGCACGCGCCAATTGCGTGTACTAAGCATCTGACCTTTTTGGAGGATTTCATCGATAAGACCGATTTTGTTTTTACCCTCACTAGCATGTCTCAATCTCTATGATGAATACTAATACTCATTCTTTATGGGCAAGATTAGTCTTGTTAAGGCGGATCGTTTTGCCTTAGGCGGCAAATTTTTGTTCTCGGTTTTTCTCAAATTGTACCTACGTCTACGACACACTGGGGTCATCGCAGTTATAATTGCAATATTACCTAGATATAAAGTATTCACAACTGAGTTCTAAAGATTGTTATTGCAGCGAATAATAGTGTCAATTGAAAAATTTTGAAGGATCCTCAATTTATACTAATCTGCTACAATAACAATTTTATTGTGTATTTTGAAAATAATTTGCAAAGATAAGAATAAAAAAGGAGTTGATTCTCTTGAACCCCTTCTACGTCACAAGAAACCGTAAATGCCAACGCACTGATATTTTAGAAAGAAGAATAATTACTTATAGATGATTGTGACATTAGGATTAATCGTAAGGCAGTGGACGTTCTTATATTTAAATAGAGTCGCATCTCTTTATCTTCTTTAATCCACGATACTCATTTAATATCGTGAGTACGGATGTAAAAAAAAGCCGTGCGAATTGTTACCAAGTATTAACCATTGTGTATTGTATGTACTGCAATTAAAGTTATTAACGTTAATAACATCGTCACACAATCGATGAGTATGTAGTATGAGGTCACCAGCGGTCTGGGAGCTTGTCATGTCACGAACAAAAGCTCTGGAGACCCAATTGTTTTTTACATATCTACATTCAGGGCCGGATTTGGGGGAGGGCAGGCGAGGCTACTGCCCCGGGGCCTCTACAAGCGGGGCCTGTAATTAGGGGCCTCTGCTCCTTAGGGCCAACACACCTCCAAATCTAGCCCTGCCTAAATTAGTTTATGTACGGTGGCCAGCACATCAAGTAACCACAAAATGTCACATCTTTCCAGTTGATTTTGCACTTAATTATCAACATATTAAGGTTCGAAAACATTTGGAGAAATTTGTCAGTTTTGTATAACCTGATGTGTACCATATTAGTCTAGTTATCGTATGCATGACTGATATTCTAGAGGTTCACAAACAATTCCCAAGTCGAGAAAAGTGTTATTATGGAAATTCTCAGTAGAAACCATATCAAGTAGCAGTCTGTAGTTTCTGCAATTCCCTATAGGAAAAGGCGTGAGTGTATGGATGACAATATGATTGCCGCGTATATCAAAGGGGACCCACTGAGGAGAACACCTCTGTCTAACCCTTCGGAAATATAGGCGTTTTTCCACAGCGTATACTAAATGTGTATTAATTCAGATGACTAACAATTGTCAGGCTATTAAACGTAACAATTTGATGTACGTTTGACCTCTGTAATCTGGACCTTCACAATTATAGAACCGTTTAGTATTCTGTCATGATTAAATTTAGACTTGTCAATGATGGTCTTGAAAATATTTCGAAGGGGAACAGCTATGAAAAAAAATGTTATGATTTTTATCAGAATCGATGATATAAAACCAACAAATGTCATGACAATATGTCAATTAGTGTGTTATGACAATTTGTCATATGACAAAACGTTATTACAGACTATTAAATTAAAAAAAAAAATGGAATTATTTCATTAGAATTTGCGCAATTATAATGGGAATTAATATTTATTTAAAGTATTATAAGTAAAGAACAATATTTTAAAATAAGTTGATTACAAGCTTTCACATTTAATAAACAAAAGAATAGACGGTTGTACATGTGTTCAGTCGAATTCGATTCCCTGGCCAACAAAAGCTCTTTGCTAAAGTCACAATATACCTAAAAACTTCTTTCATATATCATCAATATTGGTGACAGGTGTACTTCTGCCTTATTTGGAACACGTAAAGGATGTAATTTAAAAAAAATACATACAACGGAAACAAATTAAATAAATGATTCACCCCGCCCGCATTTATTATTATCATAGTGCAATCTAAACACCACGGGGTGACACATTGTTCAATAACGGTAATCCGAGCGGATCGAATCTGTGACAAATCGATCAAAGCAGCACAAAGAACTGCGTGACTGATGCACGCTCATCCGCAGTTGCGATCGAAACAATCGAATCAGAATCGGAAAAAATAAAGGCAACAATACCTAGTGTAAGTGTTAATCGAATAGTATTATTTATCCTACAACATTTACTTATTTAGTCCACTATTTAGGTACGCTCGGCTACACGTCGTTCTATAGAAATCCAGTATAAGCTGACCTCTTATTGTACTGAAAACCGATATACAAAGCGGGATCAGCTTAAACTGGAAATGTATACCTTGACCTGTAGCCGTGTATACATTACAATACATCTTTTACATGGTAAATTCAGTCTTTTTTAATGAGTTACAATGTATTTTCCATGATCCCACTAGGCAATGTTTGATTGGTGGGAGCCCTAAGTTATCCCGTGTTTATTTTTGGTGGAAGAATGTTTTTTTTCTTGTAAGTCAAGGGATCTTGAAAAGTTCTTCAATCCGGGATGCAAGCAAACGTAACTTACAAAACCTGTAACTTTAAATTAGCTAAAGCCAAATTTTGTTTATCTTGCAATGCAATCAAATTATTTATGAATAACGTAACTTGGTACTACCTGCATACAAATACGTACTACAACTATAATCTAATTTTACGTGATCTAAAGATATCCCGAACAATAGAAAGAGCCTTCAAAACCACAGAGCAAGCAATTAGAAATACGAATTTCCCCTTTTCCGTAACAATTCTGGTAACGGCCTGAAGTCCTCTCAATCTTGGCCTCGCGCGTGTTCAAGTAGCAGACTCTTTTTATAGGTTACCAGGCCGGAGCCTAATTACGTACGGGTTACGAATGTGGGGCTTCGAGTCTAGACAGAGCAAAAACTACCGCAGTTAGAAGTTAGTATACTGAATTTTGGGAACTGGGATTGTGTAGGGTGTTTGTTGCTCTGTGGCACACTTTGTACGGCTTCTGATTGAATGTATATATTGTGAGCGACAATTGAAAATCTTCCTTGTATACATGAGAGCTGCGTGTGTAGATATCCTAGAGACAGAAAAACGAATTCACCAGCTTCTGGTCATACTGGAAGCAGACTTTTGGAAAAAGCCTCGGATGAGTAGGTACAATAATGAATGGTCCCAAAAACTAAAGTTTTGGATCATTCTTAACTGTAGATGGAAGTCAAAGTATAAAGTGTGGAAGTAAATAGCATTATTTACATACATACAGACAGACTTTGATGAAATCAGAAGTGATTTAGAAACTCCCAAGTTATGAGTCTTAATTAGAAAGAAACTAAATTAGAGTCTGCACTTTATTATTGAATTATACGAAAGAATTCTTATTCTAAATGTAAAATCTAAATGAAAGATAAAGAGAACAAAAAGCTACTTAAAATAATTCTAGTATTTAGCGTCGGTAGAAAAACTAGGTGTTATATACACTAATGAAAATTGTATGACTAATTAATACAACTTGGTATGCTATCTTCCAGATTTACAGGTCATCTACCCCGAGTTTGTAATAAACTACTAAGAAAATTCTAGATTTATTATTTTAGAAAAAAGATCTAAACTTCTTTAATGACGATAAACAACAAAAGAAACTGAAAATAAAAAATATTTTAATCTTTTATTACCTGATAAACTAGATCATATTAATCATAATTCATCATCAGATGAATTGAGGTAATATGTACGTCGGTATTAGAGATGATTTGTTATTGTTAGTTGCAGCATAATTACAGCAGTGTCATAACTTGTTTAATGTGGATCAAACGTCGGTAGCGAAAAAAATATAAAAAAAATCTCATTGTGACCCTAGGAACTGAAAGAGAAATAAGGTCAAAATGGGTTTTCACAGAGTGGAAACATTAGTCAATTAAAATGTAAAGAAGTTTTAGTACCTACAATGCTACTGAATAACTCATAGTTCTTATTTATTTTAGTGAAGGAAAAATACGACGCGGGCAGAATTCGAACCTGCGTCTTCTGGTTAAGTACACCAGACGCTATGACCGCTAAGCCACTGCGACCCCCACCCGCCATGTCGAAATTTGCCTTCACATTTTTAATTTACGTCTTTGAGGCGACGTCAGTGACATCTGTTGAAAATGTGATTCTCAACCGACATGACATGCTTTACAGCAAGTACGATGTCGTACGATGCCACCTTACCTTTTAACTATCTTTTTGTATTTTTTAGGCATTTTCCATGCAAAGATTACTAAGTTATTTTAGTGAAGGAAAAATACGACCGCGGGCAGGATTCGAACCTGCGTCTTCTGGTTAAGTACACCAGACGCTATGACCGCTAAGCCACCGCGACCCCCACCCGCCATGTCGAAATTTGCCTTCACATTTTTAATTTACGTCTTTGAGGCGAAAATAACTTAGTAATCTTTGCATGGAAAATGCCTAAAAAATACAAAAAGATAGTTAAAAGGTAAGGCGGCATCGTACGACATCGTACTTGCTGTAAAGCATGTCATGTCGGTTGAGAATCACATTTTCAACAGATGTCACTGACGTCGCCTCAAAGACTAAATTAAAAATGTGAAGGCAAATTTCGACATGGCGGGTGGGGGTCGCGGTGGCTTAGCGGTCATAGCGTCTGGTGTACTTAACCAGAAGATGCAGGTTCGAATCCTGCCCGCGGTCGTATTTTTCCTTCACTAAAATAACTTAGTAATCTTTGCATGGAAAATGCCTAAAACATACAAAAAAAAAAACAGATCTTATGATGATATATATGTATAGACTTAGAGGAATGTCTTGAAAATATTTTTTTTCAAAAGAAAGAAATAATTTCACTTACCAACTTGATCAAGTTGAAACAGGAATATAACACCTGAAAAAAGAAAAGGTAATTTATAACAGAGCTGAAATTGTTGTACCGGGTTTTATTCGCAACGTATGCAATGACATACAAGTGGATCGTATTTTTCCAATCTTAATTAAAGGTCAATGTAAATTGACACTAGTTTGGGTCGATCTATGAATCATTGATTTGCGAACAATTCATTGAAAAAGAAAAATTATAGTATTCAATCAAGCCCATGATTTTCTTACTAATATTTTTTTCGCGTTGTTGTCGACTGCAACCTAACAGTTTTCCTAAACCTTTTTTTTTTAAGCGGCGGTAGCCTAATGATTAGAGCGTCGGACTTGCGATCATGTGGTTGCCGGTTCGAAACTCACCCATTGCACTACCGACGTGAACCCACTAGTAATACAAGCATTTAGCTTAGTACGAGGGGTTAACAAGATTACTAGTAATGTGCAACCCACATTGCTAGTAAGCTTTTTTTTTAATTTAGAAACGATCATATTCCTCCTGTTCCAATACCAATTTTCTTCGGGTCGACGTAGTCCTTACCTAAATCTTTTTTTCATAAGTCTCTATACCTAATAGGCCGTCATATCATGAATTCTCTTCAAATCATCATCTTATTTATATATAATCCATTCATCTCTTTTTGGTACTTTTCCCTTATAATCATCTCGAAAGAAAAATCTCAGGTAGGGAGTCGGTCCGTCTCGTTAAGTAGCAACACCGACGCTTTAGCCAACTAAGCTAGACCTCGTCATCTACATTGATGATTAAAACCTTTATGGTAACAAGTTCTTTATCCTTACGCATCACACGTCCAAAGCACGACTCACTGTTACTACACAATTTATGGTCACTCCTTAAAACTTTACGAACAAATGTCCAATATTTGTGTATTGTATCCGTATTACCGTACTATTATTATCCACAATACGCCTCTAGGTTATTATCGCATCAAAATTCACGTAGGAAGTAAGTAGAACTACTATACAGATTCAAACAATTTAGGCGGACTAAAATCCTATCTCGGATACGCAATATTGTTGTTAGGAGAGCGGCAAACAAGCCAAGCCATTAGTCGCTGTCATATGACGGTGACAGACACTTCACTGAAGGACAGAAGGGCTAAGCGTGTTCGTGCGCAAACTCCTCGAGATGCTCTCAAAACACTTGCCTTATATCGGATAGATGAGGTGGTAAATGTTAAGTATACCCTATGCTTCTGACATCTTTGTTCTACGATATTTGGAACGATGCCTAACCGATTAAGAGTAGCCATCTTGTCGATATAGCCTGAATAGAGAATTAAGTTGGGTATCTAGTAAAAGTAGAGGAATTGAGTTGAAATAAGAATTTGAAGTGGTAAAAAATATGGAATTAGAAAACCAACGAGCTGTTATCGAAATCAGGTGTCTGAATTTAAATTTTTCTACATTTTAATTCTTAGATCTACTTTTGAATTTAGCAGCAAATATTTCCAAATGTAATACACCATAAACAGAACAAAAATAAATCATAAAGCGTGACGTCAAACCGCGGTGTTGTCCCGCTGGCCCATTTCGTTTGCGAGACGTTGCCGGAAATGGCACCGCCTCACTCTTCCGACCGACACAGTTCGCACTCCATTCATACAACCAGCTTGTATTTTTTTTATAAAACTATATTTTATTGCACTGGAAAAAGGTTATGAAATTGGAAAAAGGAAATATTGGAAGTAGTATGATTTAAACAGCCGGTTACTCGCAGAGTTTCCCGAAAATTCTGCGGGTAACTGGCTCCATTTCCAGTGTACTCAGACGTACTCTTAGCATTAATTAGACCAAAAAAATAACTTTTATTGGCAAGTTTGTGGTAGTAGGGGGAAGTCCCGTAACGCCGGACGGCATCTAGCACCGGACACTCCCACTATCTCGACAACCCACAATGCATTCAATAAAAAAATCGACAAAAGGGGTGCGGGGGAACGTAGCGATTTAGGTTCACGGGATGCGATTTACCCATGATGTCAACTGTCACGGTAGGAGCACTCGATAGCTGTTTTTGGCGGGGCAACATTGCGTCACATACATTTCAAATGTTTTTTGTTCGAGTGTTTACGTTAATTGTTATTAAAGTTAGTCTGCTATTAAATTTCATAATCTGTGAACGTTTTTATTAAAATCCTAAGCAGTGATACTTTGAAACACATAATTTTGGGGGTGTCATGTCCCCTTGTACCGGACAGAAAGATTTCCCTTAACACCTGACAGTTTAAAAGTTTGTGTTTTCTACTAAGCATTTATACTTATTATTAATTATTGTCCTTTATTTTAGAGGATACTAGAATGAAATTAAAAAAGACTAAAAAAAACTACGTGTCTAAAAATGAAGGAAAATGGGACCAACAAAGATTTTACTAGTCTGAGAATGGGACCAACAAAGTTTTGAAAGTGCGATGGATTCGATTTTGTCTAAAGAAAACTACGTGTATTTCGCGGACCAAGACGAAAACTGAATACAAAGCTCCAGCTGCCTGGGGTGGGCTCAGGTTGCTTGTGCAGTTATTCCTGAATCTGGAAATGCCAACATTATGCGACCGATGCACGATGTTCCGGCGCTTGGGGTTCCAAATTAGGTCTGTCCGGTACTAGGTGCCAATTTCAAATATCGCAATTTTTCTAACCAAAACTTAAATAGGGCTCCTAATTTTGTTTATGCAGAGCTTCTGTTTTTGTCGACATATTTTAATTCTATAACTTGTTGACTAAACTAATACATGAATAAAGTTATATTTTTCTCAGTACTTTTTAATCTGTTGTCTGAAAACCTTTTGTGTCCGCCACTAGGGGACTTCCCCCTAAGTAAGTAAGTAGCTGGTTCCGATTTGATAGATTCACAGGAACAGAAACTAAATAATAACTAGTTTAAATGTTAAAGAAACATTCATTAATCTCAAAGCCTTTGATATCGAAGTCGGTCTTTATGCCAACAAAGAAAAAAACAGTCAAACTATGTCAGCAAGGCCTTAATTAAAATGCAGCAATATTGCTGATTGTTAATTAATTCTTGCCGAAGAAGGCGAGTATTTCATATTCATTTTCCGTCTAAAGATAAAGGACTGCAATAAATTGGTGCCGGTAGTTCTAATCGACTCAACAAAACTTTTATATAATTTTGAATATCAAGGAATTAGTCTTCACTTATAAACTGTACGTGTACAGTAAACTAACTTAAAGTTTTTTTAAGTTTATTGTCGTGGTCGCAGTTATTATTATCACGAGTCTCGCGGCAGAGCTTGTAGGGCAAAGGAATGCAAGTGCGGTTACGATCCATGAGGATATTCCGATCTATAAAAAAACCCTAAATACATTGTACTTAATTAAACTACTCAATTCAGCTAGATAATTCTAGGCTTTTACTGAAGTTGCAGTTTGTAACTATTAACTTTCACAATTATTCATCCTAAAAATATACGGCCACCGCGTCCCATGCATGGTTAGGAAATGGATAGAGATTCCGAGGTTTTTTTTTATCTATACTTCTATACTTATATTATAAAAAGGTAAGAGGAAAGAGGTTTTTGAGGTTGTAGGTTGTAGGGGTTAAATCTCTGGATCTACTGAACAGATTTTTAAAATTCTTTTACCAATAGAAAGCCACGGTATTTATGATTTTCATAGGCTATATCACCCATCGAAGTGGGCACAGGTACACTAGTGTCCTATAAAAGTGGTATGTTTAAATTATTATTATGACTAATAATAATTTAAACATACCACTTTTATAGGACATCACGCAAAAACTCAACCGTTCAATCGCGGAAAATTTTTATACATAAATAGGTTACTTTTTAACCAAATTGGATAATTCTAAAGACCACGCAGACGAAGTCGCGACCAGAAGTCTAGTATTAAATAAGTGCAAGTCAGAGACATAGAGCTGACTTATGGTGTAAAACGAGCTGTGATGAATTTATTCTGCTAACTAATTAACGTAATATTCAGTGTATCACCACAACGAAGTATCATGTTACGCCATCACAAAGGAGTGAGGTAGGCGACAGTTTCCTGCGACAGTGGTGCCTTTCTGCCTAGCGGGAAAATGGGGCAAACATTGCCTTTGTTACAGTGTCTACGTATATTTTGTATGCTTATGAAGTAGGTGCTCCGTTTTAGTAGGTACTATTAGTTAGGAGTACATTCTATTATAGAGTGCATACGAAAATGATAAGGGGCTTACATACTGGTTTTTAACACTTACGCGAATATTAGACATTGAAATAAAACTACTTTTTACGGATTTTATCGCGTTCTATTGATATGTAAAGGATATGTAAAGGATGCGAAACGTCGAGAATTTTTAATTCTCGACGTTTCAAGAAAGTAGTCCATCCATAGAAAGTAGTTTTTTATTTCAATAAGGGGCTTGTTTTTAATTTATAAAACGATGCCTATTGTAAAAATGTGTAAATTAAAAGCAATAGGAAATAATTTCGGAAATACTCATTGCCTAGGCTACGTGATTTGTGCCGCCCCTTCCAAGAAGTTTCCACCAAAGCAAGCGAACAACCCTCTGAAATCTGCCGCCCACGTACGCGGGATGTACTGACTAATCCAGGGCTGCTGTTGAGTAAGCAGATAGTATGTCGATCTCTTTCAAACTAACTACAAGGTATCCCTACTGCTCTGGGCCTAGGAGTAAATATTCAGTCCTAGCAATTGGCGCACTTACTGCCCCCAAATAGTTGAAGTGTCGTCATACCGTCATACCGTCGTTTTATACCTACAATTAGGTATAAAAAAAAAGATAATTCTGGCCAAATTATTTATTCCCTACTATACTCTATAAGAAGACATAAAATCAAGGGTGTTTCTGGGCTATATAGGATAAAAATAGTATTTTAAACTATGACCACTATGATAATAAAAAAAAACCTTTTACAGGTCTGTAAAAAAACTAACTGGCCTTATTACCTTCTTCCTCTTAGTTACAAAAATAAATGTGTATTAGGTACTAATGAGGGAAAAGGCAGATTGAAATCACTGGTAGATAATTATGGATTGTGTGAAAGATAATATTGCAAAGCAAGATAGTGATGAAATTATTGCTCACAGAGACATATATGGTAATCATCATCATCATCATCATCATCATCATCATCATCATCATGTCTATATCAGTCCACTGCTGGACATAAGCCTCCCCTAATGTGCAACATTTCTCTTTGTCCCTCTGCTTATACCAAAAAAATATAGGTATTGCATAAACCTGAAAAACAAATTAATATTACCCGTTGCCCTAAAATTGGATAAGGCAAGAAGGATGATAATTAAATAGTACAAATAACATGATTGGAAATTTAATAAGGTAGTATTATTATTATGTTACATATTGCGGATATTTAATACTTTATTATTTAACACAATTTTCCACACACAATATATGGTATGCCAATTCATAATTATGTACATTACAACATAATTATTTTTTTATCTAATTATTATTTCCTTTATTACTGTTATTTCTTCTATTATTAAGATAAAATTTGAAAAACTGTTTTAGTTATCTTTTCAGACCTGAACTGCTGGAACAATTTTGGTGATTGAACCTTGGGAAAGGACATAGGCTACATTTAGACTCAAAAATTCCTATGGGTTCAAGTGGAGCCACACAGTTATGCAGACAATATCCATCAGAAAAATGATCTTAAGACCTAAAAGATTCTAGATTTCTCTAGGAGTTGCACATTTATATTGAAACATTAAATTATAGAACTTTAATATTTACCTACATGAGAATTTTTGACATAAAAACAAACACACCCCTAAGGCTACTCTCTGACCCAAATATTTATTTATTTATTTATTTATTTATTTATGCTTTATTGTACACCAAGTACTATTACAAAATATACAAAGTTTTGTATTTGACAATATACAATGGGCGGCCTTATCGCGATCTGCGATTTCTTCCAGGCAACCTTCTACGGAAATACCAATATTCTACGGAAAATGTATGCAAATATCGTAAAACTTACATTTAAATAAATATAAGGAAATAACATTGATAGAAAGCGCGGTACATTGATACCTACAATATTCTGCGTATCATAACTGAATACCACTGTCAGCAAGATTGTAGTTTGCTTCACAAATTATGTGGACTACGTAGCGTCAGCAATGAACGCTCATTACTTATGTCATTCCAGCTTTTAGCCCGGAGTAATTGATTCTGATTAGGCGGCAACTGCTGTAATATGCCTCCGCAAACCGGTCGCAAGCAACTCCTTTCCAATGCCATGTTACACCAAATAAAACCTTTAAAACCGATCAAAGGTCTTAGATATGAAGCAAATATAATTTTCCACACATTATCGAGTAAACAGAACCTCTTTGTAAACAATAAATCATACAAAACATTCAATTACGAACGGTGATAAAATGACCCTTACTTCGTCATAGAAACAGTAAATTAAGAGTTAAAGCTTGGAATATCACAATGTTACTTACCAAAATTTATGCAACTTGAAACCTACTATTTATTGCTTCAGGAATTAGGAAACACTTAAACCTTTATAAAACAATAACAACAAAAGTTTAATGCACTATCGCATCGAAATTATTGACACCCATGAACATAGACTAAATCTGCGTTTTTAAAACTAGGTCAGGAGGGAGTTGTCAACAATTTTCACTTTCGATGAATTCCATTGAAGTTAAAATTATATTATACTCTAAAGTTGTTATTATCTTACCTAAATTACTTTTTTATTAGACAATAACATAAAAGTTTTAATAAGATCTTTCTTTAATATATTCATCTAGTATTGGGTCGTATATTATTTGAAAATTATTGTTTATGTATTTCATGAGATAGCCACATAAAAAAATACAAAAACATATATATTATTTTAAGTACATACATACCTACCTTGTAAAATAATAACAGTATTAAAAAATATATCGTAATTATTCATGACGCTTCTCTTCATTCATTCCTCAGCTCAATATGAGAATCATGTGCGTTTTTTTTATTCTATTGGCAATTACTGGCAATTCTGTCTTACGTCTTTCTACAAAATGTCAAAAACTATTTTGACAGTTTAGACTAAGGCCGCGTTCTACTCGGCGATCACAACGATCAAAACGCTCCCATAGCCGTTCCACATGGCGACCGCGGTCGTTGTGGTTGCGGCGAAAACGTCACTCATGACGTCATGACTTACGCCTACGCGCTGCCCAGTGCCCACCACAACCCATCTAAAAGGTGGATTGAAGTGATCGTTGAGAAAATCTGAAACTCCGTTTCACTTGAGTTTACGACAGTAACGCTCACAAGCAAGTGGAACGGGAAAAACTGCGGCCGTGAGCGTGATCGTTGTGATCGCCAAGTGTATGGAGTGTAGAAAGAAAGGAGGACCATCTCAGTGTATTAAAAAGTGTCCATTGAAAGGGAGCAAATTAAGGTGGCGCTGTAGTAGCAAGTGGAAGAATTTTAAAAAGAGCGCCACAAATTATAAGAGTAGGTTACTAAATTAAAAAAGGAAAGAAAAACTTCCGCTTTGTTTATATTTTTTTATTTATATTTTTAACGAAAAAACTTTTTTTTTTAATAACTAGCAGTAAGTTCACGAAAGTAATTTGGCGTTATTACAAAATTGTTATAGTTAAGTTCTGTATCTTGAAATAGTTAATAAAAATTGATTATACATACCTACTGTTGGTCGAAAAAAAGATCTAGGTTGAGACGTATCAATTCCTTTACTTTCCAATTTTTGTCCACTTGGACAACTTTTCACTGAACAAAGTTTTCCCATTGCGTCTATATTTGTTCTTTTTTGTATTAACAACACTAAAATCATTAAAATAACAAAAATGTATCAACGAAATTGCATAAAAAACAAATCACTATGCACGTTATTTCAGGAGTTTCATATGTTATTATTTACTAAATTACAGTTGACTACGTAAAATATAGTTGAGATTTTAAATACTGCATATTTCTTAACTACAGGAGTCAAGAGAAATGTTAAATTTTTCAACTCAGCACACTTTACTCTGCTGCTACATTCATATCATTTCCACTTGCTACACTAGCGCTAGTTCGGTGAGTTTTCGAACCATAATTTGCTGTATACAAGTGGACACTTTTTCGACCAATCCCCCATATAAGACGGTCCTCCTTTCTTTCTACACTCCATAGCCAAGTGGAACGCGGCCTAAAGTTAAACAAACGTCAATGTCAAACAAATTGTGATTATTGTGAAATGCGATGATGGGATGCCCTTTCCGCGAACGTGAATGCGTAATCTGCGAATAAAATCAATACATATTCCGATAAATTTTCGTTAAAACGTGAAGTGGTCAACTGTTCAGATGGCGCGTATCGCTTATCAGTGAACCTGCGGACTCGATTACTCAAAAGATTACTGTGTGTGGTAATCTTAGTGTGTAAATAGTTTGGAATAATTCTACAATGAGTGATCAAAATATGCAGTTCGAAGGTAACATGGCACCCGTATTGGGTAATACGTGTGTACCACCAGGAGGGACCGAGAACCAGTTTGTGTCCCATATGAGTATGCCGTCAACATCCACTGGAGTACCCAATAACATTCCTCCTCCAATTCCTCCCAGACTTGACATGTCACATGGAATTGCTCAACAAGGAATGGTTCCAAACTACTCGTATGGGGGTATGGGATCGTATGGAGGAATGGGGATGGGGATGGGGTCTTATGGGATGGGTGGTTATGGCGGATATGGAGGATATGGCGGCGGTTATGGAATCGGAGGCATGGGAGGGATGGGTGGGATGTACGGAGGATACAACAGATTTGGAGGACCAAACTATGGTGACATTGAAAGCAGGTATATGTGTTATTTGAATAGATTGCTATATTGTAAAAGACTTCACAATTGACATGGTAGTTCTACTCCTTCAGAACCCAGTAGAAGAAAGTATCCTACTGAAATTTAATTTTATTATACACCTTTGGTTGAGTATACAAAACTCTGCAATATCCTTTTTTTTTTTCGTAAAAACCATCTACTAAATATTTTAAAACATAAAAAAGGTAAATGAAATTGGTTATCAAGTTATGGCATGACCAAGGGAAATCGAAAATATTATAAGCAGCAATACGCCTGTATTCCCCGAAGGGTTAGGCAGAGGTGTATTGATTGACACCCACATTTTGCCGGTATGTTTTAGGTCCCATGTAATAGGGGGCGAGCCTATTGCATTTAACTGGGCACAAATCCAGACTCCTGTTGCTACTGGGAATTTGATAGAAAAACCCAATAACACTTTGCTCGACCTGGGGATCCAACTGAGGATCTCTAGCATAGCAATCACATTTAGGACCACTAGACTAATGAGGCTATCTGCAGTAATTAATTTATATACATAAATATAAGTACCTGAACCATCTTATATACTATCTTGTGTTCCAGGTTCATACAGATGGCCGAAGAGGGCTCCAGGCCAGCATTTGAGTCCATACAGAGCTTAGTCAATGCTGTGGGCAGTGTAGCCATGATGCTGGAAAGCACATTCTTTGCACTCACTAGCTCATTTCGGGCTATATTGGGTATGTATTTAATGTAAAACTCACTGGCATATATACCTATTGAGACACATTAATTAAAAGCAAGTTCCAGTATGGGGATGTACATAGGGTTGCCAGACCCTAACGCGGCGGTAGCCTAATGGCTAGGGCATGGGACTTGCGATTATGTGGATGCCGGTTCGAACCCCACCCATTGCACTACCGACGTGAACCCACTCGTAACACAAGCAATTAGCTTAGCACGAGGGGTTAACAAGAATACTAGTAATGTGTGACAAACATTGCTAGTAAGTTTGGCCGGACATTTGGGTAAAAAGGTTGGACACCCTACATTACTGAGGATTTGGTGTATATATGTGTATGTATGAATTTTTTTTATGTAAAATCAAGCGTTTTTGATTAATTAACATAAATCTTGTTAAATACTAATGAAATACCTAAATAGTCGACTCACTTGGTGCCGGACAAGCCGGACAACATTTATTTTGGCCAGAAATGCAATCAACAGTCCTAACTATGTCTGGCTTTATCCTGACGCCTGGCAACACTAGAGAACCATGGCACAGCAGGCACACATTATAAAAAAAATAACTGATAGTTATTCTCTGAATGTTAAGTTAATTCCTGTGTCCTATTCTGATCTGAAGTCCTTTGTGTAATTCCCAGGTTGCATAAAGAGTTATGGCGCTCTTTGGGGGAGGCTTATGTTTAACAGTGGACAGTGATAGGCTGATATGATGATGATGATGATAAAGACTTATTAAGTTTTTTTATTGTAAAAATATATTTTTATGAGAGAAAAAATATACACCATAAATATGCTTTAGCCATTAAGCTGTCGAGACCACAACCTTCCTTTCTTTCAAGTTCAAAGACTTGTTGTTTTTCCAACTTCAAATTCAACACCACATTATTGATAATACTTTGATTGGAGGGGAAAGTGTTGTAGTAACAATTCAAATGATCCAATTGGTTCACACTAAACAACTAGTGACCCGCCATAATTATTGTCATATTTTAATCACAAGACACAACCTAAAGATTCCTCATGAATCACTCTGCCTATTGGTGAAACAGCAAAATCCTTTCAGTAGTTTAGATTTAATCTCTTGCTTGACAGGTGTAGCTGAGAACTTTGGCAGGCTGAGGTCACTGTTTGCGCAATTCTGGTCCACCTTCGCAGTAATACGCACCCTCAACTGGATGATAAGGAAACTCCTCGTCATCATTGGTATTAGGACGGAGAATGAGTTTAAGGTAAGCAAGTGTACGCACATGTCGAGTTATACAAATCCAGTTTATGCTGGCCTTTTATTGTATGGAGAGCCTACACAATGGGATACCAGCTTAAACTGGTTTTTTATAGCTTGACCTGTAGCCGTGTGTTCCACCTTCTGTCAGGGTTGTGGAGGCAATGTGCGCTTGCACACCGCGTTGCTAACCTATGGTAAAGTCGAATAATTACACTAGTAATAATTGCGTCTGATTAACCCTTAAGAAAACAAATAACAAGAAAAATCAAGGTTTAATTATCATAAGTTTTTTTGCCATCATTCGCCTCGGAGTATGGATTTGTTACCGATAACGAAGTGTGGTGAACATTTAGTACACCTCTACCTAATCCTTCGGGGAAACAGGCGTCATGGTATGTTAAATAAGTCGTTGACCTGTTAATTAATATGCACATTATTAGTATGTCATTATTTAACTAAATTAAAATAACACGGGAACTTCGCTATTGACAATAGTTTTATCTTTATCATTTTGACAAGAAATATTCGATAAGGATTGTATTCTATCGTCATTTATTTCGCCAAATATATGCTCGATTTTCCGTATACAATTATATAATATGTCGTCTCATCGATTTATATCGCGTTGTAAACCCTTTCACTTCAATAATCTTAGTTAATAATAACAATATTATGTACCTATAGTCTATTTTTGGTATGTGTATGGCACAGGAAAATTCAATTTACAGAGAACAAAAGAGTACCTATATGTGTATAAAACCTCAATGTTACTATTTTTATTTAAGGAAAGGATAATATTCAAACTATTTTGATACTTGATTCCGCTACCTTCGTTCTATACAGTTAGTCGATTATGTCGAAGTTTTCCTACCCCATCTAATCCATTTTACGGGGACCAACTTTATTAGTTCGCTACTTATGCGATAATACATAAATATCGAATTAAACATCAATGGCACTGTATTCAATGGTTTATCACAATAGGCAAAGATAATGTTCACTCATTATAAAATAATTAGATAAACATTTAATATTCAGTATGGAACAATCCAATGCTATCACATAAGACAACAACTCGTTAACTATATAGTGGGGTCATTTACACTACAATGGCGCGTTAAAATACGTGACTGAATCTCATAGTTCTTACAATACGTAGCCGAAAAAACGTAGTAAGTATAGAATATAGGTTTTTAAAACTAGGAACATAATGCCAGCTGACCGACTTCACAAATTTTCTAATCTTCGCCAAACTAATACCCTAGTCAGGACCTAAAGCTCCTTCAGTGATCATGGTTCTCTGAGTTTGTTTCGGCGTTTCTTCTCAGAGATCCTCAAATAGGAAATGCCAGTGCAATCTAAAATACCATTAGGTACTAATCTAAATACTATTTACCAAACACCACCACTGTGGCGGATAAAAATCTTTTCGGGTCTAGTAGTAGTAATTATTACCCTGCGTTTCCACTGACGAGTGAGTGGGATGCTTCTATGGTCCCAGTGCTGGGCACAGGTCTCCTCTCGGAATGAAAAGGATTGGGCTTCAGTTCACCGCACTGGCCTAATGCGGTTTAGCAGACTTCACACGCCGTCAAAAAATCTTTTAAGCATGCGGGTTTCCTCAGGATCTGTGCGCGCGTTAAACGCGTGATAATTAAGCATTAATGAAAAGATTATAACTAGCACTTTAGATAACTAATTTGTATTCCAGGCGTGGGCCGAAGCCGTGGCGTCGACGCAGCAGTCGCTGGCCCCCAGTGCTACCGGCCCGCGGTCCTCCGGCTGGCCAGTCTTAATGTTCTTCGGAGTGGTAGCTGCCGCCCCCTACCTCGTGTTCAAGATGTTGAGCGGACTCACCAAGAGTATTCATGAGAATTGTAAGTTACTTTTAGACCAATGATCGTGCCATGTTTGGCACGTGTCCAAATATTTTGCGCATGGGGCTTAGGCATTTATAACTTACCTACCTAATCGAAACAATGTATTTGCACATGTCGTAGAAGTTAGCTAGAACGACTGAGAAAACAGAATCCGCGACTGAAATACTATACGCATAATTCACGGGAAAGTTGTTTAACATCAATTGATGGCCTCATCAAACCTTTTTATAGAAAAAATAGCACGTATATCCAAAAAAGGTTTACCACCCCTGATCTAGACGCTGCAATGGCGGCCGCTGAGCTTGCGGTTCCAGGCGGGATTCCCAGGTCAAGCCGTGATTTTGTGTTTATCTGTAGTAGCCCGAATTTGTGCCTGGTTATTTACGAAATTTTTTTTAATACATGCGACCTGAAACATACCGAAGCAAAGTGATTGGACATCAATAGGTATACCTCTCTCATTCGGGTATACAGATGGGTTAATGCCGAGGTATTTTGGGGCAAAAAAATAAGTGTCTCAGCACAAAGCAATGTCATAGATGGATTTCTTCCAAAGCATTTTGGGCATAAAAAATAACTGCCCGTAGGTACATAAACTCATCTATATTCGAGTTTACAGACGTATTAATATTGCACAGAAAGTCCCATAAAAAATGTTGACATTTTGACTGATTGGTGTGTTTCGTTTCGACAAAACTTATTTATTAAAATCTACATAGAATCATATCACGTTTCTAGAGACATAACACTTGTTTTGCACCTATCTTTGTTATATTAGACGTTTGATTATCTAAACGATACAGTCAACGGCATTTTATCTGATTGTGTCGTAGTCAGACATTTTGATAAAAAACATCATATAAGATTCTTAACAAAACACATGTTGCCACTAAAGAGTAGTTTACACGTGAATTATATTTCTTCAGGGATAGTACAAATCCGCGTAACTAGCATTGGATGATTACGCGTATCTGAAAAATGTACTCAAATAATAAATTCCCGGGCAGGGAGCAGTACAATAAAAAGAAAAAATATTTAGATAATTTTTAAATAGGTAACTAGAGAGCCGTTGTATTTCTAATGCTATGCATCATATCTTTTGCATTTACAGTAAACGACCCAACGACATGGCAAGAGCCACTTCGAGCCATTGCCCAGTACGCCTTCGCGGCAACAACGCCCCAGGAGCTGTCCCTCCAGGAGAAGCAAGTCCTCACGGTAGCCCCCCAGCACCTGCAACCCCAGCTGTGGAACTCAGGATGGCTAATGGCTACCCTCGACGGAAAGACCGCTGGACTCGTCCCAGTTAATTATATCAAGATTATTAAACCCAGTTCTTCAGTGAAGGGGCTCAATGGGAATGGTGATGGAGAAAGGAAGAATAGTTTGGATACATTGAATTGTGATTTGGAATAGAGTTCTGGATAGGTACAAGCTTTTGGTTGTTTCAGAAAAGAGGTGTTGCATCTAAAAGTATTGAACTTTTTTATCTGAGGTCTGCTGTAAAACGAAACAGTATCAAAGAAAAAGGATATCATTTTGCATTGCAATAAATAAAAAAACCATAACTCAGCCTTATGCCTTATGGCTATGGCGTCGGACTATAATGTGGTTGCCGGTTCGAAACCCACCCATTGCACTACCGACGTGAACCCACTCGTAACACAGGCATTTAGCTTAGCACGAGGGGTTAACAAGAATACTAGTAATGTGCGACTCACATTACCAGTAAGCTTTAAAAAAATATGAAATGTAATGTATCACGGTTGTGAAATTTATTAATACATGAATTGAGATGAGCTTATTCATCCAATGGAATACCGGTGATGGTGTAAGAGAGAATAAATACTAAATGATATTATAATCACTGACTCATGGGATCTTTTTGGTCGAAACACTTTGCAAGTCTGCACTTTACAAAAATAATGGGTAATGAAGATTTACATGTTAATAGTTGTTTTCACTATTCCTGTGACTACTGGAGAGTGTATTACAGGAAAAGAGTATAATATTTTTAAAGAATTCCGCTCATCACTGCACTAAATGTTTGTCAACGAACATAATTTCTACTGCGTCCATATTGTCCACAATGGGAGATCCGCTATCGAAATGGAAGTTAAATAAATATTGGCCTTGAAGTATCAGAGATAATGTAACATGTGAATGAAATACATTGATAGTTGGTGTATAAAATATACATTTTACAGTAATGAACAAGAAATGAATGATATTATACTAAAGCAACTTCATGGATACATGTTTCTATGTAGTGGTAGTACACGTCTCAACTATTTTATAGTGAAACCAGTATTCACATAAAAAGACCGGAGGGAGGTTTCCTATATATTATTTTTATAATTCTTCACAGAAAATTAAATTCTTTATTCCCTAAATTTTTAGAATCAATTTTTCATTCCAGTATGATTATACACATTTTAGAACTGGTAAATAAATTATTAATATTGAAATTTATTACTATTGTAATCAAGGAAATTGTTAAAAGTATGTATTAATACTAAAACTAAGGAGTAAGTTAACGTAGTAGGTAGGTTTTTTATTATAAATCTATTCAATTTTCTTATATTGTCTCAAATGCTCTTAGCGATGGTGTAGGTGCAATTTCTACTTTCTCCAAAATAATATTTTTGTTTACCGGTAATATACGGCTAATTCGAACATAGGAAGCTAATAGGCCTAAAAAAAAATGTTTACGGCATTAAAATATATATATATATAAAAAAAAATATGTCACACCTTTGGACCCATAGAACTAAAATCTCTTAATTTTTTGTTTTCCAATGTTAAATAATTTATAATGAGCTCCACTTCATCGATACCTAGATTTTATTGTAAGCTTTATTGAGCCTTTCACATAATTAAAAAATAGTAAAAATATTGGCATATCCACACACCAGATCATATTGGTCAAAGAACAATCAACATTTTTTTACACTATCCAGTATATAAGGTATTCACTAGTTTGATAAATTTTAGTCACTATGTTATTGATATTCTGTTAAAATGTTACACAATTATTTATGTAATTATAAGGCCGCAGTTCGTATTTGTACAAATTGTAGCTGTTTATCCAACACAACACAAAACACACTTTATACTTTCACTTCGGCCAAACAATGCATTTTTGTACAAATACCTACATATTGCAAAGAAGCTTAGAAAAAGCTGTCAAAATTATATTTATACTCTTTGTTATATTACTATTAGGTAAGTTTATAGGGGGACATTGATAATTTTTTTACATATACAGACTTATTTCTTGCATTTAACAGTACTATAATCAGTGCCCTAAGTACCCTTTTATGCGCCCAATGAGAGCTCTCAATAACTGCGCCCTTGAAAAATGTTACGACCCAAAACTTGGTCCTGGTCTAGTCATTTCTGCGCCGTGCCTGGGCACCGTTGGCACAGCCCTAGTTACGGCACTGACTATAATTAATAATTAATTATATTAATCTGTTTTTTTTTTCAACCGACTTCTTTGAAATAAAATCCAACTTGCCATGAAGGGCTAAACTAGTACGGTCGATCGTGATGTGGGGCCAAATTTTCGCAAATTGTGTTCTAATTCTTTGGGTTTAAATATCATTAAAGCCTGTACTAATTTTATTTGACGAATATTACGGACAGTTTTTTCGTACTTGTAACACGTTTAGACAATGAGTTTTCGCGTGCCTGAAGTGGCGTTATGCGAGCAACATAAATTTGTAGATTTTATTACCTATTTATTATAATAAGCTCTCTTTTCAAAACGTACACATTATAATCATTAATATATTTTAACGATATTTAAATTATGTAAATTTGGGATGGACTGATTTAGTTAAATAAAGTAGACATTATAAAGTATCCTTTTTTTATTAATATCTATTACCTGGTACCATCACTCTACTCTCCAATGGTGGGAAGAAATTCAAGTAAGTGTAGGACGCCAGCACATCAAGTTACCACTAAATCTCAAATTTTCTCAGTTGATTTTGACCTTAATCATTAACGATTGAAGGTTTAAAATCAGTTGGAGAAATTTGACAGTTTTGTTTAACTTGTGATGATGTGCTGGGGACTGTACAAAACACAGCACACTTGGTGTTAGAACCCACCTGGTTATCAACTATACACGCACAACCGGGGTCATCAACCCATTACATTGTCCCACTGCTGGGCACGGGTCTCCTCTCAGTACGAGAGGGAATAGGCTATAGTCCGCCACGCTAGCCTACTGCGGGTTGGCAGATTTCACATGCCGTCAAGAAAATCTCTCAGGCATGCAGGTTTTTTTCCTTCACCGTTTAAACGCGTAATAATTATTAATACGCGCATAACTTCAAAAAGTCAGAGGTGCGTGCCTTGGATTCGAACTCGAGACCTTTGACTTGGCTTGTCCAATGGTCGTATCACTAGGCTATCACTGCACAACCGGTACCAGGTTAAAATTCAAAAAATATATGGTTTTTAATGAAACCCATAGAATATTTTTTTATGTTTATTGTAAAGTCATATTCCTAAGTTTACAAGTAGGGTTCGGGGAATTCAAAGGTAACTTCACGCCCCGTAAGCTTCTTGTATACCGACTGGAAGGTATCCACCTGAGAACAAATTAAAATACTGGATAAATACATGAAATAACCGTGAATAATAGTGAGTGAGATAATAAAATTGGCATTCAACTCGTAACCGGCGCGTGTGAACGAAAAGATGTAAGAATGTGGAATAAGCGAAAGAGGTATGCTAGAGTCGTAGCAAGTGGCAGTCTAGTTTCTGCCTACTATGTATTAAGTATGCAACAATTTTGCTTGCTCATAAGTATGCATTTGCATATGCATGGGGTCTGCTCAATGTCTAAGTTTTTGCAGTCTAAGCAGAGTCCAAATTAGCTCTTTTTAAAGAAGCTTAATTTAACAAAATACTGTCTTTCAGGCAAGTGGCCAGTTTGTCATAAATATGGCTAAGGTTTTGAATAGATAATTAAATGATCTCATAAAAAGCGTAGGGGATCATTACGCAAAAATAGACCTTATTATTTTATGAAGTGCAAAATTCTAACTGCCTCATTAGTCTAGTGGTCTAGCGCGACTGCTACGCTAAAGGTCTTGAGTTCGATTCCCAGGTCGAGCAGTGTTATTGGGTTACTGCTAGGTACGATGTGGTACCATCACAAAAAAATTAATAAGATCACATAAAAATGTAAATGTTTCTATGGCGTTCACCAATAATAATACGTAAATATATGATTTTCACCATAGATATTTTGGCCAGAGCTTTTCAGCAACCTTTTGATGCTTAACATGTTAATGACTTGTGGAACATTTTACATGTTCATTGACTTTTGTCCCTGACTGAACAGACCTACAGACAGTAGATGTTTTTATTTGTATTTCAAAAAGTAAACATTCTCATCAATTTCATGACTTACCTCTCTCGCGAAATAACTTACTGTAGTCTGTGTGACTGAGATGAGAAAAAGCATCATATCACTTAATCCGAATCTAGCGCTAGATCAGCAATTGTTTCGAAGTCTTGTTTTTTTTTCATTTACTAAAGAGTTTATTAATATTGTTATAAACATACCTTGTGTTCAATGGTGGTCTGCTGGTTCTTGTCGAGGTGCACCTTGATTAGCTGGGAGCCGTCCAGCTTGATTCGGATGCGCTTGCCTACAATCTCAGCGGGGAATACGAGGTCCTCCAGGATAGCGTCGTATACTGACGTCAGTGTCCTGAAAACAGTGCAAAGGAAGTTTAACTGTGTGTCTATTATGACTTAAATTAATTTTTTAAGGTCAAAAATAACACATAGGATGTGTGCTTTTTAGTTAAACAGACAAGTTGACAAGTTTTGTTTGTACAGGTATAACATATCTAAGCAGGTTTCACAGCAATACTACCTCCTATTGAAGTACCAGCAATGACAGAGGGTCAGTACGCACGGCTACACATCAAGCTATACAAAACCAGTATAGACTGGCCTGGAATTGTGCGGAAAACCTTCACAATGGGAGGCCAGTCTGAACTGGATTGGTATAGCTTGATATGTAGCCGTGTGTACATGAGTTAATACAGAAAATTTTTGCCATTCAATTATACATAGCACAATAATTTTGAGCAACATTTATAACACTGCAAACAAGCAGTCCAACAATGCAACACCTGAGAATCAATCCCAGAACTAACAACACCAAAACAGTCGCACTTCCAACCACTCTTGAATAATACAGCAGTAAGAACGAATATATTATATTATCATAAATAAGGCGCAAGAAAAGAACACCTGGAAGGAATTGGGGGAGGCCTTTGCCCAGCAGTGGGACAGTAACAGCTAGAGAGAAAAAAACAAATATATTTACCTAGATCTGGGCCTCTTCTGTTTGTTGGCTACGCGTGTCTTGTGGCTGGGCTTGGGCAGGATCTTGCGGTCTCCAACGAATACGACGTGTTTGCCGCTGAATTTCTTTTCCAATTCCCGCACCAACCTGATCTGGATCTTCTGGAATGCCTTCAGCTTGGGCATGGGCACATAGATGATGATCGACTGGAAATCAATATTTGTACAATTTATTAGTTTGTTTTTTAATAGAGATTAGAATTAGACAAAAATTTTAAATTTATTTTTACTTTAAAACTGTTGTTTTATCCACACAGTTCTTTTTGATAGTTCTGTCTCTCATATCATCATGTTAGACCTTATGCCATTTAGTATCATTGAATGATTAGTCTAAGTGAAATTGTGAAGTTCTAAGATATACAAGTATGTGTTTAAAGTTTTTGGGGAGAATTTGTCCTTCTACCAAAAAAACATTTTTGGTATAGAATTTCTCAGGCGCACTAGGTCTTGCTATCATACATACATACATACATACATATTGTCACGCCTGTCTCCCATGGGGGTAGGCAGAGACTATAGATTTCCACTTGCTACGATCCTGGCACACTACTTTCGCTTCATCTACATTCATTTCTTGCTATCAGAACTCACTATATTAAGATCTCAGTCTAGCACATATTAAAATGATTATTTTTTATGATGATCAGGTTTATTTAGGTAAACATTTACATGAATTATAAAAAAAATAACCAATCAACTGGATGAAAATAAACAATGTGTTTGCAAACTTTTTTAAAAATATTTTGTCAACAGCGTAATAAAGTTCAGAAATGATCATTTGATAAAAATACACAATAGCATACATGGGCTTAGCGTTTAACTCAGCTTAAGGTGTAATTTTTTAATGGCAATGGTAACAAGACCAAGTTAGTAAGTTCTACAGATTTCAGCTTCACCCATTTGGTGCTTGGTCAGCGCCATAATATGGATCAATAGAAAAGAGATGTAGTGATTACTAGCGTTTCAGTTTGAGAGGAGCTAGTACTTCTTCAAGTAAGATATTTTCAAGTTTAAGATTTTTAAAAAAGAAGTAGGAAGAAGCGAAAGAGATATGCAAGATCATAGCAAGTGGCAGTCCATAGTTTCTACCTACCCCTGTGGGGAAAAGGTGTATTTATGTATTTAAGATTTGTCAGGTGTGGATCCTCATACTTAGGGGAACTGGAGCCTCTTTATCCCCCCATGAATGATCTTCTGTAGGAGCACAATTATGATGGAATCAATTGTTATGAACCTCATACCTACTTTTTGCCCCAAGATATAAGAGTGTACTTGATTAAAACAGGTCAACCAAATCAGCCAAACTAATCTTGCTTATTGTACACTGTGCTTGTCATATCATTTCAAACTCACATGGTAAAATTTACACTTGGTCTCATCATTGGAAACCTACCTACTTTTTATGTTATAGTCAATGGAAATACGGGTCGAAATGCCATCAAAAAGGAAGGAGTGGTTTAGTAATAAATAAAAAGTCAAGTCTTCATACCTTCTTGTTGTGCAGTTCAATTTCTTTAGCCTTTGTAATATACAGCTCCCTAAGTTGCGCCTTCAGGTCAGAGTTGGTTTCCAACTCGACCAGGGCCTGTGAGATCGACGTCTCGAAGACATCGGGCTCAGCAGCGCTCGCCTTGATAATCTTAGTACTCATCTGCAACGAACAACCACTAATTCAGAACACCACTCCGAAATTATAGGTTAGGAAACTTTACTTCACGATTAAACTTTCTACATCAATCCTTCACTTTAAAAGTCAGCCACAGTACCACATCCACCCCTTTATTAGGCGGTTTATATCATGATATAAATCATTTTATTGAAATTGCACTATCGTAAACCAAAACAACGTTGGACACCGAGGGAGCAGGTTTGTTACCACAAAATATCTAAGTAATCTTTACCGTTAAAAATGAATAATCGTCTAAAATATATTACTGGATTAATATAGAAACAGAAACATGAATTATTTGTCAAATAAAAGGTTTAAATACATGAAAATTGTCTAAAAATTCATAAGGACAGCTACCTTGAGAACTATACGGGAGAGAAAGAGATAGAAACGCAGTGTTGTCAGACGACAAACTAAAAACTACCCGTCTTGGAGGTGAAAAAGTATTTTATTTTGACATTCATTAGTTTCTTGATATAGCAGCTTAAAATTTATACACATTTAAAAAAAAAAGTAAAAGTACGTAAGACAATGACTATAATGCTTCAATAATATTGTAAAATATCTTCCACACTGAGACAAAGTTTTAGATTTCCTTCCTTCCTTCCATAGTTTCCAATATTGGCAACATAGAAAATTCGTTCAGAAATCAGAAATGTTGTACCACAGAGATTTTACATTTCTGTATCATCCCTAAAATCGGCGAGCCTGGATATTTATATATGTAACTAGAGATTTTCCAAATAAGTACCTATTTAACATTAGTATTTAGTATTTTAAAATTTGCGGCTTCGAGAAGAAAAATCGAAACTTAGATAATCATCTCTGAGTCTGTATCCAAAATGCGGCGCAATGTCTGAAAATGGCTAAATGGCCTTTTGAAGAAAGAGCCTCAGCGGCTTTGATTAAGTTAGGTTAATATTGTGGGGTCCGTATCCGTCTAACCGTAGGACCACACTGGACCAGAGTTGCAGAAGACCAAGTTCAATGGAGAGAGCTGGAGGAGGCCTATGCCAAGAGGCACGCCGAATTGCGAGATATATTATAATAAATAAAATGTATTAAATCAAAACTGTTAAATTGCATGTAGTTCGGAATAAAAGGGCTTTATTATTATATTATTATAATATTGTGGGGTAAACTTGAATTCACGAAATATTTCTTTATTTGTTAACCCTGTTACGATGTTATTAAACACGTAGTAGTTATGGCCACAAACATAAACGCCACAATCTTAAAAATGTGACCGTATTTTATGGTAACAGACATTAAATTTAGCTTATGAAAAAAAAATCAGACAGACTCAGGGAACATAAAATAATATAATTATCTAGCGAGAGGTTAGATGCTTTGATTCAGGACAGTCTTTCTTTATCTTTTAGAAAGCGTTGGAGACTTTAGATAATATAATCGGTTCCTCACGACTATGTTAAAAGGCAGAGGCCTATTTTAAATATCCAAAAGCAGCCGACTGCCTCATTAGTCTAGTGGTCTTCAGCGAAACAGCTACGCTAGAGGTCTTTGGTTCGATGCCCAGGTCGAGCGAAGTGATATTGGGTTTTTCTATGAAATTCCCAGTAGCAGATTAGAGTCTGGATTTGTGTCCGGTTAGTGGCAATAGGCTCACCCCCTATTACATGGGACCTAAACAAATACCGATTAAATGTGGGTGTACATTAGTACACCTCTGCCTAACCCTTCGGGGAATACTGCCGAGTTGCTCGAAGACGCAAGCCTATGTTAAAAAAGAAGGTAATGTCGCTTGCAGTTCAATTTAATTTATGATGATTATCACTGTTAAATTGTCAGTGTCACTGTCAAAGTGTCAAGGTAGTCAATATGACAGCTCAAAACTTACAGCTGATTTCGATTCGAATGGAACGAAGAAAAACGAAGATCCAGCTTTTCCTTCACAGAAATTCACTATAATTATTAATTTCAGAAGTTTTCTTGAATAGAGATATTTATCCATGAGGATGAAAAACATCTAATACCTAAACGCAAATTGAACTGTATTGATTGTTGACGCGACGTTATTTCTTAACATGTGAATTATTTTAATGACTTCTTGTAAACAAAGATGTGTTTTATTAGTGTTTCAATGTAAAGTACGGACGGCTACGGTGTTTATTGAATAAACTGACCTTGACTGGTTCACGTGCGCTGTAGGCAGCTGTAATGGAAGCGCAGATGTAACAATGAAACCTGTTGAAAATGGGTAAATAGTTTTTACTTATTCTTTTCTAAGTTTAAGTTGTAGCTTACGCAAGTTTATTTATATTCTCCTTCTTTAAATTTATTGAGGTAAGTACAACTAAAATTAGTTAATATTTCCTGTTGCCTGTAGCTTCACTTGCATCCCAAACAGATTTCTTAACTCTGCTTCTAGAAGATGAAACATGTACCAGTAATTAGGTTACATTGCATCTGTAAAAACTGCATCAAACTTAGTGCAATAGTATGTTATATATATATAATAGTTGTGTGATGCGCATACAAACATAAGGGCAGACAGAAAAAAACAAATCAAAAAATATTTTGGCATAAATAGTTCATAAAGTTCCCCCAAATTATTGTTAATGTAATATCTTCTGCGTGCAGACATTGGGAAGTTCTAATTTTATTATAATTATGTGGTACCCCATACAAATAACATGGCATATTATAATCATATTAATTTATGGCTGACTGGCAGGAGAAAGCGATAGACAAGAACAGGTGGAATGGTATGGGGGAGACCTTTGCCCAGCAGTGGAACAGCATAGGTTAAAAAAAAAACATTGCTAAAGACTTGTTAGTTGCCTCATTTATAGATGTAATATTTTTCCACTTATATAAACAAATATAATCATACTCTTACTTCAAAACTCCTGCAGTCTCAGTCATTGCCCTGCATCATTGCACTTACACATAGGTACAACTTCTATTGAACTCAACAACTTCAACTCTTAACTACTTTAGCTTACCGCATTTGATAATTTAATTCTTTAGCATCTATTTAGAATCAAGCTTACCCTTATGAGAGTGAAAAAGCGGGTGAAACCGCAGTTCAGAGTTAATACAGAACATTACTTATTGGTATCAGTTCCTACAAAATATATTAATTTACAAATATATTATTTTTTTTTAAAAAAAAAGCTTACTAGCAATGTGGGTCGCCCATTACTGGTAATCTTGTTAACCCCTCGTACTAAGCTAAATGCTTGTATTACAAGTGGGTTCACGTCGGTAGTGCAATGGGTGAGTTTCGAACCGGCAACCACATGATCGCAAGTCCGACGCTCTAGCCATTAGGCTACCGCTGCTTTTAAAATCATCTCATTCAATAATATTCTCATCTAAGAAGTTTTCTTTTAATTAAATATGGGTTTGCACTTGACCTCAATCTAGACGCCAAAGCAAAGATGAGGTTGATGGTGGAGGAAGGATTCCTAGAAGATGCCTGTTGAAGTTGCCTGAAGTTGGCAGTGATCATAATGATGATAATATTATGTCCCAACTAATTCAACTAGATTGTTGCTGAATTATTTATCTGGCATCAAATTTAGTATAAAACAACCAAACTTGGGTCCAGCTCTTCTGTCAGCTGAACTTCTCAAGTTGTTATAAATATCTCTGAGAAAGAACCAAAAATTATTTTAATGTAAATTAAAACAAAATAATCTATCATACTTATGCCACGAAATTGACAGGCAATATTACCAAATACATAGCTCAACAAGCTGATACAAGTGCTGATAATGTAATCTGCTAGTAATAGTTGCTACGGTACATACTAAGCTTACGTCACATTATTAAAGCAACAAGCAAGTTTTGTAACGTTTATAATAAAAAATGGTGTATATGTCTCGCGAATGTTGCTCCTCATAGCCAATGGAGAGCACCATAGCTTATTTGAAAACACTATGGTTTTTACCGGAACTGTTTTAGCTATTTAGAAAACAATATTTTATTCTGTTACAGAAATTAATAACAATATGGTAGTTGACTGGTGTATGAAAAAAAATATAAAATAACATAAAATCACGCCTGTATTCCCCGAAGGGTTAGGCAGAGGTGTACTGATGTACACAAACATTTCGCCGGTATGTTTAGGTCCCATGTAATAGGGGGCGAGCCTATTGCCATTAACCGGGCACAAATCCAGACTCCGAGCTGCTACTGGGAATTTCATAGAAATACCCAATAACACTTTGCTCGACCTGGGGATCGAACCCAGGACCTCTAGCGTAGCAGTCGCACTTAGGACCACTTGACTAATAAGGCAGCCGCCCAAAGAATTTATATTAAAAATAATAATTCCTGTACCTACCTAGAAACATAAAATAATTGTCAATTTGTAATTGACTTACAAAGTTGCAAGATAAGCTCTTAGAGTTTCTGGGGGGATTGAGAGGGGATGCTTTTCCCCTTTCCCGCAAAACGAGTGTCTGTATAGAATTTCTATGGCGAACGCACGGCGTGACGTCACAACGTGCGATAGCGCGCTCACTGTCTAGCTTGTATTTAAAATACCTATAACTGCCTTATTTTTGTACCTATTTTAATTTAGTTTTTTTTTCAGCTATATTAGTCAACTAGCTTATTGTTTCTCGTGGAATATTATAAAATATGGTGCTATTCATTCTTTATAGGGCTATCTATCACAATAGGTACTATACATTACGGTAATGGTGATTACCGGAATTACCGTTTCCCTCTCCAAAAATCTAGCAGATTATTAATACCGGTGGTGTGCAACTGTACAATGACAAATACAATCTATTTGTGTTCTTTATACGATGACATGCATGATTTCTCAGATATTACTGCTAATGTCATTTTGAACGTGAGGTGACTTTTAGGTCATTCTTCGTTGCAATAGTGCTTTTACTACGTTAAAGTCGAAAAAGACAGACATCGCTATTTTTATCAACATAATATATACGACGTTAATTATTTGAAAAAACATATTTATTCGTATCACAATAAAATGACTTTGTAAATCTGGGTATTGTGGTGCGGCTGTGTGAGCGCACGATTTACGGCACATGTCGTGCGCTTGCGCGTGCTCGACAGTAGACGAAAAACAGTACGCGTACGTCACTCCATGTATCGTATGCTCAATATATTTTCGCGGTAACAAAGTATACAATTTGATAAGAACTCTCCGCAGTGACCTCACAGCCGTCCGTGCCGGCTCGCGTGTGCTTCCATATCTTTGCCACGTCGTGAAAAAGTTTGTGAGTTCCTTTTTCATTATAATGTTTCCTGTTTTAAAAAATATGCCTGTTGCTTTATGCTGTGGGGAGCAATTAGGTTTTAATCAAAAAGGATATATGGATAGAAACGATGGTTTCCTTCCATTGCATTATTTCTGGTTTAAATTGATAGTTCGAATGAAATACTTACTAGTTTTCAGTGTTTCATTAGAGTATTTAAAACTCTACAATTGAAAAGCATACTGTAAGTAGGTACATACTTTGTAACCGGATGGGCTGATAAACATGTAATTTAAAACGATAAACTGAAGAATTCTAAATTCGGAAAACCGGATCGCAACTCTACTAACTAAAATAATATTATTTTTTAATTAATTAAAATCGTAATTTTATCTCGTTTAGAAGTCTTGCGTACTGTCCGCGTGATTTTTAATTAGGACTTTTTATTGGATACTGGGTAGGCAATATTTCTTGTGTCTAATAAAATAAAACTGTATAAAGAAGAAGACGAAGACAAGGATAGGAAATTCTGGTCTGTCTTAAGGGAGGGCTTTCCCTAGCAATTGGGTACAAAAAACTACATAAAAAACCTAAATGAGATAGTTAAGTTTCGCAGTCTTCAAGCTGTTTCTGAATTACCTATTCTCTTTCTGAGGAATACCAAAGCTAAATCATGCGAAGAAACGACGAGTCTTCGTGCACTAGTTTACGACGGTACAGAGTAACTGAAGTAATCCCATTTTGCACCACAATCATCAGAACCACGGAAGAGATAAATAAGATTGGAATGGCCATGTGGGCGGGGCAGGCGCGCCACAGTCTTGATTAGAAAATCATAACTCGCCCGAATCATACATTCGCCGCGTTTAGTGTGCTTATGACTACTTCAGAGAACAGAGCTCCGCTTTAAACTGCCGTGTTGTGTTATTCTTACGTGATAGACAAAATGTCAGACCTCCAGTATATAGCGAGGAGGTATATCTTTCCATCTGTAAGTCACAAATAGCATTTATTTGCAAAATAATTGGTAAAAACATAAAAATATACTGATCACTATGAAATTCCAAACATCAATCATATTATTGCAACAAGTTACAAATAAAATACATTGCCCGATGTGTTCTCGCTTAATCAACACGATGTCGTAGTCCGCTTGCAATGTACTGCATGCATTGCGTTCTCTACTCTTCAACCATGGCTGTTGTTCGTCGTTTGCCGGGGTTGGCCGTGAGTGATGCACGGCGTACATCTATCGATATCGAGGTGACCGTGTAGTTTAAATAAAAGCATCGATAGAATTCTCAACTATATTTACGTTTGACAAAGATTATTTTTGAAATATTAAATATTTAATTGATGAGAGTATATTTTTAGTTAGATGTATTTTATATTATATGAATCATTGAATGAATGAAGATGAAGCGGCATGTAGACCATTTTATTTTAAATCTACTTTTTACGGATTTTATCGCGTTAAATTGATATTTTTAAGTTCCCGACGCCCGATTCCCGTTTCGCGATAAAAAGTTTTTATAACGCGATAAAATCCGTAAAAAGTAGTTTTATTTCAATGTCTTATATTCGCGTAAGTGTTAGAAACCAGTACATTTTATTTTACTTAGATTTTAATACTGAATAGATACAATATAGTCTAGTCAAATCTAAGTCAAATACTATGCCTACAATTTTATTTAAATTTTACTATTTGATTCTATTCGACATATTATTTATGCAATTAATTATAATAATGTTATGTTATAACTCTATTATGTTATGTTACATTTCCCCCAATTGCTTAATGATTACGTTTTGTTCCAAGGACATAGTTTCTTTTAAATTAATTAATATTAAATAAAAATAGTTCTTGATTTTTATGTTCCCCTTTTACTCATTCAATATACAAAAAAATAACGGACAGAATTTATCGATAAAAAATATTAGCTTTTCAAGCACTAGCGTATGCTTGTTGCGAGTGTGCTTCTTATGCCTACGGGAGCTTGGTGCTAGTGTGTGAACAAATTGCTGCCCACCGCTTTATGTGTGTGTGATTTGATTGTGTGCGAAAAACTTGTAAGGATAATGTTGCGTATGTTTGAGAATTGAAGTAGTGGGAGTAAAGCGGCGACACTGGTCCTAGAACAAAATAGCAGCTGGGGCCTTTCCAACCTTATTTATCTCTTCCGTGATCAGAACTTTTGATCATCTAGCTAGGTTATATGTGGTGGTGTGATGGTGGCATGTTTTTGCTGCGTGGTGTACGGGTATCGCTAAGGAAACGAAATAATTGCGTAAATAATTCTAAAGTGATAGCAAATAGAGGTGTAACAGTCATGCTTATTGATTAAATGAATAAATTAAAGGGTAAACTGCGTAACATCTAACACCACCGGACTTGTTCAACCCTGGGAAAATCTCCCATTCGGACGTGTCCTGCAGCGGCCTATTCGGAAAGAACTCGGTGAACTCGTCTTCTCAAATAGGCCGCTGCAAGCTAATGGGGGATTCTAGATCCTTCCACAACCCAGTTTCGAGTGCGGTGCCCCTGATGCCCCTGTGGAATATGGTCCACTTGCTGGAGTACTTAGTACCTGTATACCTGCATCTTTGAAGACCACTGAAGCCGAAACTAAAATACCGACATTACTGGGCCCAAGTAATATACATATAAAAATAATAAAATTGAACAATGAAGGAGTATGCCATTGATATCAAAATGAAGGAGAAGAACTTCGCAATAGCTTTGTTCTCTTTAGTAAAAGTTGACAAAATCTTGTGTGCAGTGGATCTTTGGAAAGTCATCCTTCAATATCGTTGTTGATGGACAGTTTTAGTGTGAAATGTCTTTTAAATGCATTCTTACAGTTTGTTTTACAAGTTTAACCTCTGGATATCGGCACAGTCTAATACGCTGTGATAGCGGTATTGCCAAGATATTAGGTTCTGGTTCTGAGTCAAGCTGCATTTGATATACGGTTCCATTTAAAAAATTTTCAACACCATGCTGTTTTGCATTTCGCAACTCAATTTCGGACGTATTTTCAGTGAGTAAATAATCACCTTCGTTTATTTTATTCAAGAAATTTCATGTTATTTGGAAACATCTTCATGTTTTTCGGTTTTCAACGGCCATATTAACAACCATTTTATTTAGGTACCCTAACAAAAATAGACCTGTTGTTAATAATTCATTCATTAGCGTTGTTATTGTGCAATTAAATCGCGCAGAAGGTCGTGGGAGACAGCTGCAGATAACCTTTCGAGTGCAATTTTATATAAATAGATGCATATTTTGCGATCATACCCTTTATAGGTACCTACCAGACAGTGGATACGAAGACGTGTTGTTTATGGCCGATATTCAATCAAATCTCATTATCAACACGTTAATGCACCCATTAGGCCATGAGACTGGCAATGGCCAGTGGTTAAGATCCAATTGAGGGACTTCAACATGAAGGTTTAAATGAGTAGAAGGCATGTATCCATTCGACTTATCTCCTTTCCAAATGCAATACGATCCGTTTCATTCCATCTCAGCAATTGATGCAGCATTCCACCACCGCAGACCTCAAAACTCGAAGGAGTTTCTAAGTAATGCAAAACTCCAAGGAGTTTTTAAGCCAAAACTCGAAGGAGTTTCTAAGCAATGCTAAACTCGTAGGAGTTTCTCATTTCGGTTCTTTTATCGAGCTCTGTAATATTCTAGGAAATGGATGTCAGCATTTTACAAATTTTTGGCAAAGCATCTTGCAGTAACTTCTAAACCTGCTAGAGGGAATGAGACCCAATTCACTGCTGCCCTGCTGGTGAGGCACTGCTGCCCGGTTTATTTTTTGCATCCGTTAACTTCTTTTTAATACCGATTGCAAACTGACTAATTCAATCAATCATATCTATACAAACCCTGTGAGTTACATTTCATAATATACAGCTTTCTGACACATGTCATATATATATGGATTTAATCGCGATAAAAGTATTACTTATTTGTACATCACTAATCCATTACGACAAGGTAACAATCGAGTAATCTATCTGAAACAAGCTTTCTCAATTGCATGATTCAGTTGTGCTGATAGATACTAGCTTATCAAAGATATGTAAGGAAACGTATTTCGTTTTCGTCTGGTTATTCCTATGTGCAATTTTAAGTTGATAATGTGTGTGGTCTTTGAGCTAAACATTTAAGTGCACTAGGAGCGTCTAATAAAGGCTTTTATTGATTGTTAAGAAATGAGGGAAAGAACAAATCATATCCGTATCCAGGGTAGTCTAGCAGGGTTAATTGGACTCGCACTTTAAAGACCCGAAGTGTAACACGTACGTAGTGTACCCGAAGGTATATCCTTGTATTGGGCTGCCTAAAGGCGAGATGATTGCTCTTGCAGGACATGCCTTAGCTGCACTAGTCAATATATGATAACAACTTCCCTTCAGCTGGACTATTTCGGCTTCATTGCTTTCCTAGAATTGTGACAGTAAATTTTTATTTTATGTCATGGCAGGGCCACGCTTTTCGCAGCATGAATGGAAGTACCACACTCTCGCAGAAGACCGACGTCCGAGTAGTAGCGTTTAGTTACTGCGCTTCGTTCGGTGAGCGAGAGGGCCGGAGGCCCAATTCCTCCCCCAATCCCCTTCCTTCTCCTTTTCTCCTTCCTCTCCCTTTCCCTAAATAGGCTCGGCAACGCATCTGCAACTCTTTTGGTTTTGCAGATGTCCATGGGCGGCGATGACTACTTACCATCAGGTAGCTCGCCTGCTCGTTTGCCGAGTTATACCATAAAAAAAAAAGTAAAGTTACTCAATTACGAGGTAATAGTACCACGTACAGAAAGGGCACTCTCATCCCCTCACTGCCTCCCGAACTTCGTAGTAGCGTTTGTTGTTTGTTAAACCAGCATTACGCCTTCATGTAGATATACCTAGTAGGGATTGTAATCGGAACGTTAATGAAGCGTCTATTGAGTGTCCGAGATATGAAAAACCAACTGATCTCTTCCCTATCTAATTCAAATTGAACTGTAATGTCCCTCAATGACCTTTCATTGACTCGCTTACGCATTAGTTCTACGCATACGATCCCGAACGTGCTTAGATTTGACGTAATCTTGCCGTATCAGGATTGTATTTATATATCTCACTGTAAACTAATTGTGTTATATACGTAACTTGAAGCTGACAGGAACTTCTGGGGATGTATATGATTTGAGAGCGTTATTATGATTGTTCTATTCCACTTTTCGTTCATACTGAGCTGAAATAATGCAATTACCTACAGTTTACATTGATCTCTGAGCTCACTGCTTACAGTCGATGAAAGCCTAGTTTTAAAAGATCGCTCGTTAGCTTCATATAGTTCGGTCAAAATAACTGCTTGTGTAAACTTCTGAAGTTGTACGCAATAATTTTGCAGTGAAAAAGATACCTGTTTGTGATTCGCAAATGTTTCTCATTCGTGATTGCTGCTCTTTAATTCCTAACTAATTTCGATATTTTCGCACGAAAATATTTTTTAAACGATTTTACCTGCGCAGCCGTTCAACAACTTCACACATGCGTCATGTATGCCCCAAAAATCTAGATAGGTACTTCCTGATTTGAACTTTCCTCATAGGGTTGTCTCGTTTCGCATGACTAGGATGTTGATATAGCTCATTCTTTTCTGTGATTTAGCTAGTCAATTTTACAGAAAACATCTCATGACAAACCTTTAGTAAATATTTGAAGTAACACATATACGAGCCGTATCAACAATATTATCACAGGTGCACGTTATTAATGATGTAAATAAGTACCTAAGTACCTTTTAAAATGTTACGTATATTTTCGACATGCTGTAATATATTATAAACTAGGTGTACCTACTTATCTGACAGGTTCTACTCCGTTCTGAAGAGGTATGATTTTTATTATTTGACGAATGACGCCCACAGTTTAGGGAAGTATTCGTTTTTTCTGAAAGTAGCTATACATATTAATAGCTGAGTTTTTTTTCTATGATTTAATGACTGCTCAGTAAGACGAGTAGATAACAGTTGCATGCAAATATAGATGAAAATAAACATCGATAATAATTCCACCCGATTAAAGGACGTCACTATTCGAACAATACAGTTTGTCGACAATGATGTAAGTACCTACGTCAGCATAGTTTTATTACGACATGGTATGTGCACGTTTAGGAAACTAGCAATTCCCTGCGTCTTCGGTGGATTCAAATTTTAAACTCTAGCGCAAACTCTTTTAAAATTTAAACTGTCGTTTGAGCTCTTTTAAAATTTTAAACTCTAGCTCGAGCTCTTTTAAAATTAAAACACGCTCGAGCTCTTCAGGAATAAAATGTAAAAAACTTGAATGCCGAAAAAGTAATTAAAATATCTACTTCCAATCAGTAATCCGCTTCCATAACATATTCACAACGATCCCAAAGGCAGGAAACCTGGGCTTAAAGGGCATAATATAATCCGACTATCTATGGCTAAAATGGGTATAGATCGTTATCTCGTCTTGGTTTAGGCTATGTCTCAGCACAATATAGGTGTAACCACATGTTTTTGTTTCTGGATTTATCCACTGTAATGGCCATAGGCTCATTCACATGGGCAGGCTATGTTATGTTTTATAAAAAAAAACAGTTAAATTATTACCTAGTGCGCGAGTTAGAATAGCACCCTTGCTTTTGTGCTGCGATATAAATTCGATTGTCACCTTATCTCGTCTTTAGCTATTGTCAAGAGACGAGGATGTCACGAATTATGCGACAGCTAAATTATATCGCAGCTCTGGAAACAAATAATACCGTGATATAGGGGGAAAAGTCATATCGTTAAATAGAATTATACAAAAGTATTATTGTAGAACAAACAGCTCTCCAACGAAACACCTACGTAATTTTATATAGGTACACGTTTCCACATAAATGCAAATCATAATTTGCTAGAAACAATAATAAATATATATAACATACATAAATAGTATAATAGTGTAAGTATTCATTTACGCAACACTCGCAGTAAATACATCATTCAGTGCACCACTTAAGATTGCTGATTGCGACACAAAAGTGAACAATTATCGAATACTGTTACATATTTTTTTACTTAATGTTTTAAAACTGCAATTTTTATCTCTTGTTTATCTGGTCTGTGTTAATTATGGTATGGTGACAATATTCCCTATACCACTGGCCTTAATTATGGAGAGTATCATCTGTTTCTTGTCGAACGGCGATTACCCAGATCAGACACGGATTGAAAAGTCCTAAATATTCTACATTCGAACCTTAAACTGAAGCCATCATTCAAACCGTTTACTACCATTCACCAAGTTCATATAAGTTATGAATATTTTTGTTCCAGCGTCACCATGAACCCTTCAATCCTCGTGACAGGCGGTGCAGGGTATGTCGGCTCCAACACAGTTATCACCCTCCTAGAGAGACAGGCAGACCGTCCGGAGTTTGACATCGTAGTGATAGATAACCTCTCCAATGCGTATAGGGCAGAAGGACAGAAGAAACCTGAAGCGATAAGGATTATTGAAGAATTGACGAACAAGACGATACACTTTTACGAGTTGGATATCAGAGATCGTGATGGGCTGAGCAAAGTTTTTGAGAAAGTAAGTGGAAAAAGTTGAAGAAATTCTTTCTTAAATAAAAATGTAATTTCAGAAAGAATTTGCCACTCCTGTCTCGCTGCCTCGTTAGTCTCAAGCACGCTACGCTCTGGGATAGGCTCTTCGCTGATACGCTAGAGGCTCTAAGTTCCATTCCCAGGTCGAGCAGTGTTATTTGGGTTTTCTATGAAACTAAGTAGTAGCTCAGAGTTTGGATAAGTGTCCGGTGAATAGCAATAGTCTCGGTCCTGGTGTTCGACCTGCCTGATTAGTCTAGCTAGTGGTTCTTTGCGCGACTGCTATGCTAGAGGTCGTGGGATCAATACGATATTGATTATATTAATTATACATATAATGTTGGGTAACAATTTTAATTATTATTTTTTCAGCACAACATAGATTGTGTGATCCACTTCGCGGCGTTAAAGGCGGTGGGTGAATCTGTAGAAAAGCCGCTAGAGTACTATCAAGCCAACATCACAGGAACCTGCACGCTCTTAGAGGTAAGTAAGCTCGCGTCGCTAGTTTTTATCTATATAAAAACTAGCGAGGCGAGTCGCGACCTGGTTTGGCAAGGGCCTGTTATTAAATTATAGCATGTAATCGTAATATATAATACAAATAAATAAATTTGAAGTGTCTCTTTGTAATGTCAAGTATAAACGGCACTTAAAAAAATAAATTAAAATAATTTTTTTTTGGTCTGGTTAATCTCAGAAACAGCTGGACCGATCTGGACGGTTTATTGGTCACAAACACGGCTGCTGAGCTTAATGGTGTTGGTACAATTCCCAGGTTAAGAAAAGTGTTATTGGGTTTTTCTATAAAATTCTCAGTACATAGGTACACTTCTGCCTCGCCTTTCGGGGAATGCATATTATGTTATTTTCGCCATCTAATGTTATTAAATTTCTTTCAGGTGATGCGCAAATATGGGGTCTACAAACTAGTATATAGTTCATCTTGTACGGTGTACGGTGAGCCCGAGCGGTTGCCGATCGACGAGGGACATCCTACCGGCCGAGGTCTCACAAGCCCCTACGGCAAGTCCAAGTACTTCTGCGAAGAGATCATGAAGGACTTGTGCACTAGTGACCAGGTAAATATTACTGTGTTGGGTAACCCCGTGTTCACACTCGACAAAACATGTTGCAAACAGGTACCCTCACCGTCTTTGAGAGTTAGATATATTATGTTGATGTTGTATGTTGTATGAGATAGATGTTTGCAACATGTTTAATCGTCAGCGGGAATACCGGATAATGTTGTGACTCACTATTTATACAGGGTGGAATAGAAATCGTGAGCACAATTCCAAATAAAGACTTATGAGACTAGTTGCATTAAGACTAGAAAATGACGCAAATTAAAAATATTATTGATACAGGTATGGATAGCCAAAAAATCTAGAATTTCTAATGAAGGTCATGATAAATTATAGATTTTTTTTTATTAAATAAATATTCAAAGTTAAAAAAAGTGAAACATTGACTTGTAGTGTCTTTAAATATCTATTTACAAAAACAAATATAATGTAGTTCATAATAAGACTAACTTAACCTACAAGCACATTTAAATAATGCGCGGAAATTTGAATTTTATATCATCATCATCAGCCCATACTCGTCCACTGCTTGACGTAGGCCTCTCCTAGTGAACGCCACAGAGCCCGATCATCAGCTCTCCTCATACGAATTTTATATCAATACTCTTTATTATGTTTAGGGATGATACAAGTTTATATGCTGACATTGTTTACAGAAATGGAAGGTGATATCTTTACGATACTTCAACCCCGTCGGCGCTCACCGCAGCGGCCGCATCGGGGAGGACCCGTCTGGCATCCCTAACAACCTCATGCCTTTCATAGCACAGGTACGACGTATCAAATACTGCGCCCAACGCAATTAAAACCGGAGCGATGTCGCAGCGAATCGATGTTACCACAAAATTTTAAATTTTCTCAGTTGATTTTGAAATTTATCTTCAACAACTTAAGGTTTAAAATCATTTGGAGAAATTTGACAGTTTTGTATACCTTGAACTGCTGGCGACTGTACCTATAAAACAATAAATAAAGTGATTTTACCAGCGCGGCAGTTCGGGACAGCATACAGCCGCAATCAAATTGGCGTTTTTATACATTTTCTTTACTATACAACTATTTTAAAATAGTTTTAATGCTGATTAATCTTGGATTTTTCAGGTAGCAGTAGGGCGTCTCCAAGAACTGCTGGTGTTCGGCAGCGACTACCCCACGGCTGACGGCACGGGCGTTAGAGACTACATCCACGTGGAGGACCTGGCTGAAGGTCACGTGAAGGCGGTCAAGCTGTTCCACCAGCCAGGCTTCAGCGGCTTCCACGCTGTTAACTTGGGTTAGTAAATGGTGTAACTACTGGCCACGTTTATGTGTAAGATATTAATACTGCTGCTGTACTTATATGTATATAAGTAGGTATACTATTATACATATACTTTTTTTTATACCACAAAGTTTTTTATGGTTTAACTCGGCAAACGTGCAGGCGAGCTACCTGATGGTAAGTGGTTGCCGCCGCCCATAGACATCTGCAAAACCAAACAGGTTACAGATGCTTTGCCGAGCCTATTTAAGGAAAAGGAAGGGGAAAGGAGAAAGAACAGGACTGAGGGAGGAATTGGGCCTCCGGCGCGGCGCTCCGCACTGACCGTACGAAACGCAACAGTACTTGACGTCGATATTCTGTGGGAGGGAAGTACTTCCCCGGTTAAGCCGACCTTTTTATCCGGGCATGGAGACATGCTACCGAGGCACTACTACTACAAGTTGGCAAACAAGCATAAGGCCCGCTTGACGGTAAGCGGTTACCATAGCCTATGATGCTTGCAACACCAGGGGTATTACTTGCGTGTTGCCGACCCTAATATCTAGACTATCGCAGCGCATGCATCCTGCATTAGAATTATAATGACCATAACAATCTCTTCATCATCTTCCATAAGAAATTATGATATACATACATATTCAATTCAAATATTTGACAGCCTCATTAGTATAGTGGTCCTACCCTTCGGGGAATACAAGCGTGATGTTATATTAATGTAAACTCATTTATTATAGGTACCGGCACCGGTTACTCAGTCCTCCAAATGGTAGAAGCCTTCAAAGTGGCGAGCGGTCGTGATATCCCGTACCGCATCGTCGGTCGTAGGGCGGGCGACATTGCAGCCAATTACGCAGACGTGGCCTTGTCCGACCGGCTGCTGGCCTGGAGAGCCACCAGGACCTTGGAGGACATGTGTGCTGACACCTGGCGGTGGCAAAGCGACAACCCTGAAGGGTTCAAGACCAGTTAGGGAGTTTGTAAGGCTGACTTGAGTTTAGAAGACGGTATTTTTTTGGTAATTATCAGTGATCGGAATAGGTAGAGCTATTTAGGTTCATTGACCGCAAACATTGTTAATATGGATATTCCACGGGATTCCGACTGATACTAGGGGATTTTATTGAATTTCATTATTTTTGTCAATATGTATAAAAATGGTTTATGTAAGCCAATAAGAGCATGAGCGACGTTGTAAATTTTACTTCAACAGCACGCTATAAAACTTTTTGGTGAGCGCGCAACGTTACCGCTTTGTTGAGACGCGTTATTAGTCCCGAGGGCGAGAATAGTATTTTTTTTATGATTTTTCTACTTAAAAACCAAATCCCGGGACTCTGAGAGTATCCATATTATTCTAACCTCTCCCTGGTAATTATAGAATGACTATTGCAGGATCAATAATATTATTATGACGTCACTGTTAGCAACTGGGCTTCTCTTAAGTGAGGTTTTAAAATACTTCAATTCGCATTTAAGGCAATGATATAAGTCATGACGTGTCAATATTTTAAGTTAGTGAAGTATGTTTTGTTATCACAAGCAATGGACATTATGTCGTACATATTTCTATTAACAATTACTATGGATGACCCAGAATGTAAAATCAAGTCGGCCTTACCAAAAATGTCAAGAAACCAAAATACAAACCTAAGCATGACTACTTAGAATACCAATTTGGGTAACACGAATTCCTAGTTTAAGGTAGTCATTTAATATTACCTAGTAATAAAGAAATAATAGTTTTGTAGAAGACTGAAAACAGTCTGTTTAGAAATTAGCTTTACCAGTGAAACATAGAGGAAATAAATATTTGAAATCACCGTCGTTAGATTATAAACTACCGAAAATACCGTCATATTGTAATTTGGTGACCTGACGTCAGTTTACAATCTCGTTCGATTATTTACAAACAAACGGTGCTTAACATTTTACGGTGACATACTAGCTAACCTCCTGACACTCAACCTTATTTATAAAATGAAGCAACGCGTCCCATCTAGGGTGCATCAATGTAAGAATTCATGTCGTTTGCTTACAACAAAGATTTGATTTGCCTCACTGTCAGTCTGACATATATTATGACAGTTCGATTTTTTTTAAACAAGGAGTGGATTATGTTTTTTTTTCGAATGTCCTTGTCTGTTGTAAGTAATATTTAAATGTCTGTATGCATACCATGAAAGGTTTGCTTGCAAGACACTATAATATAACGAGACAATTTAGTGCTCCAGGAATTGATAAAGAAGAAGGCTTGGCTTCCTGGCTATCTTATAAAAAAAATACAAACTGACAGACATACAACATTTTATAACAGTTTACAGTTAAAATAAATCGAATTAAACATTAACATTTTAAATGAATTTTGACAAAAAAATGTTAATTGTTCCTATTATGTTGCCATAATTATTTTTTACTACGATTATTTACGTTAGTATATTTTTATATTTATTAATAATTAATTTAGGACCAAAGCGATACCAAATACATGCCAAAGCATTTACCAGTGATTTTAAAAAATATCGATAAAATGTATTTATTTAATAATAATTTAGGTATTATATATAAATTATTTACTGCAAAGAGGCATAGAAATTATTTATCATCAGAATCTTTATTTCTCAGTTTTTGAATAATTTAGTCAATGTTTATAATTGTTTGTTGAAAAAATGTTTCGGCCTCGAATTTTAAATTCGGCATTTAAACTTTATCATTCCTATACGAATTGCATTCTTATTTCTATCGAATAGAGTTTATTTATTTTGTGGTGCTATTTATTATGTTATTATTTCACTTAATGTTCTATTGTTGCTATGTAATAAATTGTTTATATTTATTAGTTTTGTTTTGTTCATAATCATAAATCCGTTTCCAGCCATTTTCAGTAACTGATTTGTTGCTTGCATTAATTAATACAAAACTGTCCCGAATGCTTCCAGAAAGGGTCAACAATGGAACCTAAAGAGGGGCATGTGGAGGAAATGGTCTTGATGATGATCAGATATTAATGAAAGATGGTTCCCCTTTGCTTAGCAGTGACGCCACAAAGGTGAAAAAAAAAACTTTCATAGGCCTTCGATACTGTCAATCAAAAGAAAACCTTTCAAAGATGAAGACCCATGTGATTAGTTATGAATGCACAATGTGATAAACTTTAAGCAGCGATTATTTCCACATCTCCAGTAAACGCCAGCTATCTCAAAGTAAGATTACGCTGACCAGTCATGGTGTACCTCAAGGTAACATTCTAGCACCAATGCACGTATTTTCTGGTTATTTTTTACTTAAGTTCCAGGGTTATTCCATGCTACATACGCGCATTTATAAAATAATAAGATGCGTTATTATGTTTTTTTTTTTATGTTTGTGCCGCAAAAATGGTAAAACAGGGAGCAAAATTATGTAACAAAAATAAACAACAAAATATTTTAATTAATCTGTATTATCTAAAATTACAAATCTTTCATAATTTCAATCATTACAACTAGTTACCACGTGATTATTCAGCACATACCATTAACTTTGTCGTCTAAAAATATCAGATTTACATTTTTACAACATTCGCTAACGATTAACATTCGAGTTTATTATCTGGGGGGAGGAGGGCGAGGGAGAATATAGTAACTATAGGAAGTCGAGTTGAAATGCTTAACTGACCAGTTAAATGTGATACCAAATTAAGTATTAAGATGTTAAAGTAACCCTATGATTAGCACAGACAGAGCATGCTCAACATTTCCCACTGATAATTTAAATATACTCCTTTTCTGATTATACATAGAATTTAAAATAGCATACAAAGATTGCGTTTTTTTATTCTTTTTTAATATCAGTAGACTATAATTAATTATCAGTTGGAGAATGGTTAAGTACACTCAAGTAGTTATCTACTTTATCTATCTGCACTGTCTAAGGTTCCATAATAAATAAGGTAAGCTTATATTTTAGAAGAACACGTCATTATTATTGTTACTCCCTAAAATACATTTAGCAGTATCACAACAACCGCTCAGACAATTTAAGCAATAATAGAGAATAAAAACAAAAAATGAGAAATCTACAAAACTGTGCTGAATTCATAACTAAAAGAAACGCTATAAGAAAAACTTGACTTAAGCTAAGAAATGATGCAGCGTAATTTAGAAATATTGTTATCTAAAGAATGCCTTAGCCGTAAAGTAGCAGACTTTACAATAAATAAAATATACAGTGCAGAACATACTTCATTCCAAAATATTTTGAACATAATACATAGCTATCCATCCGTTTTTTTTTTCTTAGTAAAGTTGCAACAATATTTCTAAATACGCGGTAAATGAAAAAGAAAATTGCACCTACTTCGATCTAAGACATTCCAATGAATCCTATTAAAAAAATATGTTCAATACAACATAAAAATCAAACTTCTTGAAAAATCGTGTTTCTGAAAAGGACCGAAAAAAATGTTTACCAACATTTTCATTCTAATTAAACATTGTCTTATTTTATTTACCGAAATAAACAATGTTTTCAAAATCTGAATTTTTAGACTTTTTTTTATTCAAATATTAACTGAACATTTTTGTACTAGACAAACAATGTCTAGCATTGATTTTGGAAATAAACCTCCAATACATATACACTTCGAACTGCGAAATTGCTTCTAAGCACAAAACTCGTACATTTTATAAAGAAGAGACACTCAAACTGTACATAAAAAACCTGGAAACAACTACATATGGGTATTTATAGGTAGGTACTCAATGGCCTGCAATGCTGCACATTTTTTTTAATATTTAAATGGAACCAATGCGTTATATATAAGGGTGGAGCGAGCCGCAATACGAATAATTTATTTTAAAGAACCTATACTTATAGAGCGTAACATGTGCTCTAGGAAATACCAAAAAAATATATGTTCTCATACCAAATATACTCCTGTATACATTATGGAACGCAATAAAATTGAATTGAAATAAAATCTTGGAATACACATCAAGCTATAAAAAACCAGTTTAGACTGACTTTTGTAAAGGTTTCCGGACAAGGCCAGCCTATACTGGTTTTGTATAGCTTGATGTGTAGCCGTGCGTACATACATACATACTCACGCCTTTTTCCCATAGGGGTACGCACAAACTACAGAACGCCATCTGCTACGATACTTGCATACTTCTTTTTCTAGAAGTGATAGAAGAAATAAAAATAGCAGATGAGTCTACATTTCCAATACTCTCGTATTTTGACATTGCGACCCGCTTCGGCCCAACGTAACACCTGCACTGAACATGCTACATTTTATACATGACATCAACGAACACTATATCTAAAAGCATTGTCGTTTTACATATATATTGCAATACAGTTTGTATATCGACTCCTGAATCATTAAATTTGTTAAATCGTAGAATTACATTAATTTGTTGTCATGTCACATTGTTTCGGTTGTAATGTAAAAAAACTATTTATTTAGTTGCCAGATACTAGCAAGGCGTTGAACCATCGATCAATACTAAGAGTCCTAAGAGTCACAGAATAAAAAATATTGTTTAATCTGTGCTCATAGATACGTGCTAAAATCACCAGGTCCACACGTTGGCACCATTACGCTAAAGTGTGGAGGCGGTATATTGTTATTTTAGTTACTGGAAGAGTCAGAAGTCGACATTCAACCCTGTATTGCTGTCACTATTCAACTGTAAGGCAACCATTGGTGGAGTGGATAGTCTAAGGCATTGATATGGCAGCATATTTCTAATTCTTGGTCCATGTTTGTCTAACGGATGTTAAGAGGAAATGCGCTCAAGTTATTATGAATAATATAGAATCATCTGCTTGAAGAACTTTTTATCATATGTTATGGTTTTATTTAATATGATGAATATACTATATAAAATAGTACATCTCTTTGGATAATTAAATAATTAAGGCCCTTATCGATATAGGATTATTCTACAAAAATATAATCGCGCTATTCTTACCCCATCGGAAGATTTCACATACTTTTAAGAATAACGCGTTTTCAATAGAAAAAAATCTCCTTGGAAGTTTATTTCACAGTGAAAGCTAGTGTTAGTAAGTATTTTTTTTTAATGTTTGGAAGATGCAATACATTCTCACACTAGAGAAATCTCCGATCCATCTTTTTTAACTTATGTAATTTCCTATTTTCGTATCACTCACACAGATTTTCAACGTTTCTCTCTTTCTTGTGGCAGTACAGTCTATTCTGCCAATGTCCAATTCATTATACATTTACAAAAATAATTAAAAAAAGGATGATGTATGAGAGCGCGTTTCCCCTACCCGTTTGACGTAAAGTGAAGGGAATTGGTGTTATTAAATACTAATTTACTTTGGTCGCTAGGTAACTTACGGAGCAAGGCAGGAAGGTTGTCAAGAATTAGGGTGACGCTGTCATACCAATGTTCTGAGTTCATGGAAACACTAACTATTTGAAGTACTTTGGCAAGCCATGTTGAGATCTTGATGCGCGAATTTGAATATTATTATCATTGTAATAGGTTATATATTGTTAAGGCAAGAGTACAAGTTGCTAAGAACAGTTCGTTTTATTTTAATCTCTAAATTGGTGATGGTAAGATTTAAAATCAATTTATGATTTAGTATACACTTTTATTCATTGATCAAAACACGAATTGCCAAAGTACACAGTTACAATATTATGTAAATAACACATTTTGCGAACACATAGTCATCAGATTCTTTCATACTTACATAATAAAAAAAAACACCCAAATCAGATTATGAGATCCTGGTCGCTACCAGTTTCAATGTGATATAAAAGCAGTGCGTAACTCATTATAGTTTTCATAAAAAAAGAAAACAAGGCTGAATAAGCTGTTGACATGACCAGTGATGTCAATGTAAAAAAAAAACAAAATAAAAATGGCGGCTTGAGAATATTCCTAATTCCTGATTCGCATAACGTATTTTGTACAAAATATATGCGATAAATTAGACAAAGCAGAATCAGCTATGTGTATAAAGCAAAAAAGTTCATTTTGTTTCGAACTTCATGTGGGGAGGGTGTCCCAACATTGGCTTGCCAACGCCAACAATTTTCGTCCAACGCTCTATTACAACTACTTTGATAAACCTATTTCTATATGAGTCGAGCGATACTCAAATGTTGGTGTATTTGGCAGACCAATGTTTTGCAACTGTTAGACGTATATTACAAGTTATCTTGTATTTTATAGTTAAATAGACACAGCCTATATTATTTTTAATATATTTATAGTATTTCTGTATATATATGTGTATTTTTTTTAAGTTCTATGTAGGTACATTGACAGCGCTGGTCGTTCGGAACTAAAGTGTAATGTGAACAGGGTAGTTTGTTATTAAAACTCAAATAAATAGATGTAATTCATTCCATCTGGATAGAATTCACTCACACATTAGCAGTTCGGCCGAGGCGACATTAGGGTGCGTTGCGACCTGCGACTAATAAGCTATTAAAGCTATTTATTAAAAACGTGTTTGTCTACACTGTACGCTAAATTATTGCCGTGTTTTTGGTTTCTCTCTCTCTGTCGCTTCGCAAATCGCGGTCAAGTGTAACCTCAGCCTAAGGTTTAATTAGATATTCTACTCGAAATATCAGCAAGAACTCCCAGCTATCTTAGACTGCGTTGTGATTGGTTACTCGGCTGTCTACGAGTTTCAAACGAAACAGAAGCGGAGTTTTTTCACTGCTAACTAAATATTAACCTTATCTTTATCATACCACAGTTGAAAATAGTATGCCAAGAAAATGGATCCACGTCTACTAGAGTAAACTGCATTCTAATTGCAACTCTGTCTGAATAGCATAAGTATGATTTTCAATTACCACTGTGAAAATGTTAATGTGCATTGACTGATAGACGAGTAGTTAATAAATTCCTATTTTTAGAGAAAACCTGAGATAAGGCACAACTTTTAACTGTGTTCTTATATATTGGGGAAGGAATGTGTTGTAATTAACATACAAAAGCTTTACAAAGCAATTCAAAACGTAGTCGAGGGACCATAGTTCCATTCTGAGAGATAGAGATGGCACTATAACACCATCCCTTTCTCACAACGTAAAACATATGATCCGTCATCGATGGCCATAATTTGTATGGGATTATTATGAATGTGTGAGTGGATATCTGTAAGAGTATGTATACCTCTACGTGTAAGTATTGTTACATTGGTGTTGCTCGTACATGTTCACTATAGTCTCTAGGGCACTAGCTCACTGCGGGCTAGCCTTCCCGCTTGATACTGGGCATCTGCGGCGGCGGCTCGGCTAGGCCCTTCACCTGCAACGAAAACGATCATAAGGGTAAAAAAAAAAATTAAAAAAAATAATTATTGTGAAAGTTTTTGACAATAAACATATTGCTAGTAGCCTGCATTATAAGTCTAGTGGTCCTTGGCGCGAGTGCTACGCTTGAGGTCCAGGGCTCGATTCCCAGGTAGAGCATTGTCACTTGGTTTTTCTATAAAATTCTATATTTAGAGATTTTATATTAGTGTCTCGCTGGCATCTCTACATGCCAGTATGAATGGGTCAGAACGTCTGGGGAAGTACTATCTATCCACAGAATATCTAGGTGAAGTAGCAGTATGCATACTGTTGCATTTCATTCGGTGAGTGTGGATCGTCGGAAGCACAATTCCATAGAACACACAGATTTTTTTCGTTTATTTATTCCAGCTTATCTCTGAAACGACTGGAACAACATTGACGGGACTTTCTCTGGCACGATAGCTGATGGTATAAGGAGTAACTTAGGCTTAGGCTATTTAACATCATGTTATTACCCTTAGGACATACATATACATACCATCACGCCTGTATTTCCCGAAGGGTTAGGCAGAGGTGTACTTGATATACACCCACAGTTCGCCGATATGGTCCCATGTAATAGGGGGCGAGCCTATTGCCATTCATCGGCACAAATCCAGACTCCGAGCTGCTACTTAGAATTTCATAGAAACACCCAAATAACACTTTGCTCGACCTGGGGATCGAACCCAAGACTTCTAGCGTAGCAGTCGCGATTGGGACCTCTAGGCTAACGAGGCAGTCTTAGACCACAGACAGACAGAACCTTAGGAGCCGTTAAAATAATCTAAAAAGGCGGGGTACAACTAGTTTATTATATTTTACGACATACATAGTAGTTCTTATAATCTAGCATAGTGTCCTACAAAACTGTACAAACAGTATGATTCGTGTATCTTAATTGCCAGTGTAAAAAAACATAACAAGCAAAAAAGTACACGAAGCACTCAACGGTAAAAACCTGTTTCGTTTACGGTAAGTAAAAAAAAACTGATTTTAGAAAAAAAAAAAAGGTGTTATGATTCTATTTAACTTTGTAAAATGCTTGTATAAGTTTTTGCTATGAGCAAATGCTTGTAATTTGGAAAAAAACCCCAATCACGTTTCTATTAGGAGTGCGTTCTAGCATTTACTATATTGCCGTTGAGTGGTGTCAAGGCCGAAAGGCAATAAATACTCATTTCACATTCTAACATACTCTATAGATACATAAGTGTTTCTTAGCCGAACCCGCACGCATTACGTAACCATCCCTATATCGCGGGTGACTGCCAAAACACTAACAGACACAAAAACACAAAAAAATAATTAAAAAACTGCCTGCCTCATTAGTCTAGTGGACCTAAGTGTGACTGCTAAGCGAGAGGTACTGAGAACGATTCTCAACTCCAGCAGTGTTATTGGGATTATCTAAAATTTTCAATAGCAGCTCGAAATTTGTGTTCGTATAATGACAATCATCATCATCATCATCAACCCATTACATTGTCCCACTGCTGGGCACGGGTCTCCTCTCAGTACGAGAGAGATTAGGCTATAGTCCGCCACGCTAGCCTACTGCGGGTTGGCAGACTTCACACGCCGTCAAGAAAATCTCTCAGGCATGCAGGTTTCCTCACGATGTCTTACTTCACCGTTTAAACGCGTGATAATTAATTATTAATACGCAGATGACTTCGATAAATCAGAGGTGCGTGCCTTGGATTCGAACTCGAGACCTTCGACTTGGCAGTCCAATGGTCATATCACTAGGATATCACTGCACTAATGACAATAGGTATACTATAGGTCGCATATAATAAGGGATTATTATATGCGACCTATAGTATACCGGGGAACTATGGATGTATATTAAACTTACACTTATTGCCTTATCTCTGGAACTACCAGTCAGATTTGTAAAACTCTTTTTGTATATGATATCCACATTCATGAGGAAGGCTATAGGCTATCTAGCATCACGCTACGACCATAAGGAGCTTGGTAAAGGAATTAATACATACAGTTTGTTCGAAATAAGTAAGCCGATCGGAAGTTAGCCATTCCGAACTACCGCGGTGATAAAATCGTTAAATTAAGTGTTTTACTACATATATATCGAAATTAGTAAACAAAATAATTAGAAATGTGAAACATATAGACTCTAATTACCTTTACACCGACTCTTTCTATTAAAATTTACCACTTCTAAGACATGACTGTACGATGGTTGTTATTACCTTGAGCCGGGCGGCCGTCTTGAGGAAGGCGGGGAGCTGTTCCTGCGACACGTTCACCTCGCCCGCGTACATGAACTCTAGGATCGCTTGCAGGTGCAGGTACGATACATCCTTTAGGATTATTATCGGATGCTTCGATGGGTTCTCCTGCAAATACAAAGCATGTTAATAAAGAAAAATGTAATCAAACACGTCGTGTGTCTTAAGATGTAGAACGCGGAAGCGAAATTCGATATCACAGCAGTCGTCTCGGTAGCTTAGTGGCTAAGGCGTCCATAGTAATTAACCGGAGGGACGCAAGTCAGACTCCTTCATTGAATATCTTTACGTCGTGTGAAGTCTGCAAACTTTTTTTTATGCGACAACTCGGCAAACGAGCAGGCGAGTTACCGGATGGTAAGTAGTCATCGCCACGCATGGACTTATGCAATACCAAAGGAGTTGCAGATGCATTGCCGAGCCTATTAAAGAAGGGGACGGAGAATAGGCGAAGGTAGTCGTATCGCCTCTACAGTTCTGTTGTGCTGCGTGTCGTAGTTTCGATTCCTACCCGAGGCAAGTGTTACTGTTCCACGGATTTTTGTTTAGATTCTGAGTTGTCTTCAATATTTTTTGTGAAATCGCTTGCAACAATTCCTATACATTTGAATAGTGCAGTGCAGTCTTAAAAAAACTGAAATGCATGCTCAAAAAACAAATTTGGAACACGCCTTAGGCATTGGGCTTATTGCTAAAGGGCGCGAGATGATTTTGTTGTTAGTGATTTCATATGATTTTGTTTTCTGTAACACAAGCATACAATAGACTTGGCATGTTTACAAATATTGATTACAATAAAAAAATTGTTCATCTCAGCGTCATAGCAACCTCATTGACTGCCTGATTAGAATAATCCTTAGCGCGACTGCTACTCTGGATGTCCTGGGTTCCATTCCCCGGTCGAGCAAAGTGTTGGGATTTTCCATGAAATTCTCAGTAGCAGGTCGCCTCCTACTACATGGGACGTGTGGGTTACATTGGTACACCTCTACCTAACCCGATAGAAGGTGGACATCTAGCGTATCAGTCGCGCTTAGTACCACTAGTCTAATGAGGCTGTCTAAGAAAATACATATTTTTGGCAAATAAAAAAAAAACAATAGATAGATGATATTACAGGAAGTGACAGGTATATATCCACGATTCGGCATCGCTAACACACGAACATTCGGCCGGTGTCGTGTTCCCACCTAATTTAGTAAAACATCCTGCGTAATGCATATGTTGACGCTTCGTATCCGTAATGCTCATGTTTTAAGTGTCAGTGAAATTAAATACTTCAATAATCTCATTTTTATGATGACTTGCATTGCACGTAATGTGTTATTTGGACGAATAGGCTATATTTTGTAGCTAGGAAGATCTTTGGCCAAAAAGTAAAATTAAGGTCACATAAATGATACCTTTATTATTTTACTAGCTTTGCTACTAGATTTTGCCCGCTTCTTCGTCCGCGTGGAATAGATTTTACCTAATCCGGAGGGAATTTCCCAGGATATCGTTAAATTATAGCCTATATGTTATTTTGATGTATAAACAATAATGCTGTAAAATTTCATCAAAATCCGTTCAGTAGTTTTGCGTGAAAGAGTAACAAACATTCATCCATCCATCCTCACAAACTTTCACATTTATAATATTAAGTAGTAGGATTGCAATACTAGCGAACCGCCCTTGTTTCACACGGGTAGTAGAGCATATTATGTCTACATGTTTTTTGTGTCGTAAGGTTGCATGGCAGCATTTTCAATAAAAGCTCCCAGGCGGCTCAACTTATTCCAACATGTCCGACAATTATCATCATATTTAAACCAATTTACAAAAAACCTTAACAAACCATACACCTAAATCTTCCACATGAATCACTCTGTCTATTGGTCAAAACGGCATGGAAATCCGTTCATAATTTTTCGAGTTTATCGCGAAAGCCAGGCGCGGCGGGAAGCTCTGATAGGTATATTCAGCACTGGCTTTCCGACCGCGGCTTCGCCCGTGGTTTCTCAGTATGTATGTAAATATATATAACTCAAAGGTGACTGACTGACTGACATAGTGATCTATCAACGCACAGCCCAAACTACTGACGGATTGGGCTGAAATTTGGCATGCAGGTAGATGTTATGACGTAGGCATCCGCTAAGAAAGGATTTTGATTAATTCTACCCCCAAGGGGATCAAATAGGGGATGAAAGTTTGTATGAGAAAACACGCGGGCGAAGCCGTGGGCGGAAAGCTACTTATACATATAAACCTTCCTCGAGAACCGCACTATCCCTTGGTGAAAACAGCATGTAAATCGGTGCAGTAATTTTTGTTTGGTCCTAAGGGCGACTGCTACGCTAGAGGTCCTGGGTTCGATCCCCAGGTCGAGCAGTGTTATTGGGTTTTTCTATGAAATTCTTAGTAGCAGCTCGGAGTCTGGCTTTGTGCCCGGTTTATGTCTCGCCCCCTATTATATGGGACCTAAACATACCGGCGAAATGTCGGTGTACATTAATACAGCTCTGCCTAACCCTTTGGGGAATACAGGCATGATGGTATGTTTTACTCTGTAAGAGTGTCTACACACTAAACTGGTCTGGGCCAGCAGCGTTATAAGCCAGCGAGCTTGACTAAAAATGGGACCTGATGCAGGGCCGGCGATGTCGGGCAGTTTTAGGTGTAGATAGATATCCTTAAAACTAACCGATATTCAGTTAAGAATGTTTTAAAAATATATGCATATATTATTATTGTTCATCGAATAAATATTATTTTCAATAGAATGGTGCCAGCATGACCTATTCTTACACAATAATAGCAAGTTAATACAAGACCTGGGTTTTAAAAATTTCACATACACTCAATAAAACCTTCAGGCCAAATAATTATTTGTTCCATATATGGAACAAATCCACAACAAACTGCTTGTGTATCCACCGTGCAGACCAATTGGTAATTTAGTTTGATTGATATTGTCATTGACATTAACTCACCTCTAATAAGCTTTTGAAGTACGGACTACACGCAGACAGGACCATTTTATGTGCCTTACAAGTTTGTCCTTCACATGCTAGTGTCACCTGGAAATAATACAAACTTTAGAAACATATAAATATTATTCCCAGTAGCCGCTCGAATATTGAATTATTGCTAGTCAGTTGTCCCATGCTATTGATCTTACGGAAGAATGGACCAAGTCAGGGATCTAAAAATATGCCAGTAAACAGGAATGTACATTTACACTTTTAACTAAAAGAAAAACATATTAGATGTTTTTAATTTTATTGGATTGTTGAGGAAGCATTGCATTAAAATTTAAATAAAATAATTTGGTTGTGGGTAGTGCCCCTAAGGCTACTCTCTGACCGAAGTATGTACTGATTATGTATCAATTAAAAAAAAAACAAATAAAACTAACTCTACATACCACCTATAGTAGAATTCAAAAAGTTTAAATTTGGGATGAATGTCTTCCTTGTCTTAGCCATTACTTTTTTATTTAGTCTAAAAATATACCAAGAACCCAGGGTCTCTATGAGATGGATTCAAGATACAAAAAAAAGTATAGGTTAGAACTGTTTGTTTGTACACAAATGTAAAATTATTTCGTCGTACTCACGTCTGTGAAGCTCTTTTCATCCCTCAAATGCCTGAAAGATGTCACCATATTTGTCTGGAAGTCGTTCCATTTGAGGAAGAATTGTTGATCACCCATTTCGGAATATAATCACACTGAAAACCGCAAGTAAACTATTTAAATGTATCTAAAACATTACACTTTTAACATTTATGTTAAAATTACAGTTGATACCAGTATTCTAATTACAATATTTAGATAAGACCTCCACAATTAAAATAGTGCACTTTATATCGTTTACCTACGTCACTAGTTGCAATAGAAATGATGCTTACCTACGATCACTTGGTTACAAAAACTATTTTCAAATTTTGGCCCTGTAGACCAACTTGGATTGGTAAAGACAAGGGCACCTCGTATTATTTCGAAACTATCACTAAAAGAGCAATTCAATCTCAAAATAAAGACGCTGTCTCGCATAAATTAGAGACTTCTTTCTATTTCTTAAAAAAATCCTTCATTCACCTAGTTGGAGTTGCCAGATGTAGCGTTAAATTTTAATCTTTCTCTTCTTTCTAATCATATTTACAGAAAAAATATTCACATAATTATGACATGTAATCTTTAAAATTACTGTTGAATAGAAAAATACTTTGCAAATGTCGCATACAGAGCAAATCGATCACAGCCGTTTTTATAGTACATAATTTATGATTTTATTATAAATTAATAGTTTGGGTTTGCTCGGTTTAAGTCCAAAACCTTCCGTATTCCGTTACAAAAGTGGCAAATAACGGTACGAGTATTTGAGAAAAAGATTGGATTGCCTTGGTTTCTAAGCTGAAATTACAATTATTGTTTTCCAAGTACATTTTTATTGCTGCAATTGTATATAAAATAGTGGAATTACCATTTCTGTGGGTAAAATTCACTTATGGTATCCCCAATCATTCATTGGCCATCGTTCATTTTATAGCGTTCAGATGCGTTCATTCAACTAACAAAGTACTTATTTTTTAATTCATTATATTATTTTTTAAGAATTATAACAATATTTGCAATTAATATGTTTTTTGAAAAATAAGTTTATTTTGAATTAGAAATAATATGAATGATAAGTAAAAATTTCATTGGTTTTTAGGTTTTTACTAGCGCCATCTCTTAGGGAGTAGCAGCTTTAAAACCTTCTCGTGCTAGCTTTTATAGAATTATAGATCTAATAAATAAATTGGGCATTTTAACTTTATGTCCGTTGTTTTGAATATTTAAACCACTTAGAACAATAACTAAGTCTAAAACATAGTTATTATAACATCTCTGACTAAGTCTATACAAAAACACTTACTTCCCAAGTAGGATTTTTCGCACAAAACAATGTTGTTGTTATTGATAACACAGTGCCTGAGGTCTATCTATTTTTTGTCTAATAAATCCGCAACATATACAATTTTTGTAATTTTTTCTTGTAAATGTCTCAATGGTTTAACGATCCGGTGTTCAATATAAGCACCTGGGATCATCCAGCAGTGTTCTTGTATGTTTCATATTGGGAATCTCTTAGTAGCAACCACGATTTTGACCAAGTCTGGATTGTTGTCCCTTTGAATGAGGCCATGTATGGTCCTTAAATATAACCGTGAAATGTGGTGTACCAACTTACTACTTTTGCACGTCCTCTCGAGGACTACAGGCGTGTACGGCGTGATGTTATTTTTAAATAATGTCAGTACTGTGTTTTTGTATCTACATGCATTTTACAAGCGAAGATTATTAAGTTATTTTGAAATTAAAAAAAAAAAATCGACCGCAGGCAGGATTCGAACCTGTGTGCTCTGGTTAGATACACTAGACGCTATGACCACTAAGCCACAACGTCAATACTGTCTTAACCCCGCGTTTCCACAGGCGACAAAACATGTTGCAAATATATATCTAACTCTCAGAGAGTGAGAGGGATAGGTAGCTGTTTGCAACATGTTTTGTCGTCAATGGGAACAAGAGGTTAGATAGATGTTTGTAACATGTTTTGTCGGCATTGGAAACACGGGGTTAGAGGTTAGAAATTCAGTAAGGTATATATAAAATGAAAGAATTTGTTTATTTTAAAGATACACCATTATTTATTTGACAAAAAACCGTTTTTAAAACGACACTCATATTGCATAAAGAAAGAGAGGCAAAAGGTGAATCGTAACATCTTAGAATAATTATGATAATTAAATCATGCGTTGTAATGGTAAAATTTACTTTTAACTTACTTATACGAGAGCATAATATATTTTAAAACACACAAACACTACATTTAAAAGGCCAAGCGGTGTTGCCACAATATCCTTACAATTATTAAACTTAATTACTTTTACTAGTAAGTACGAGATTACTACCTATTAACTAATTATAATTATGTAACATTACATTAATGTTATTTAAAACAGCAACTCATACCTACTGGCCTACTGGACGAAGCAAATTATACAAAAAGAAATCTAAATAAATATAATACAAAATATCAAACTCATTCGCTTTTTTCTAACTATAATTGACATAAAGCAGGATTCAGTTAAATTAATATACACTTATACATTAAAACTTACTTTGGTATACATTTAGTATTAAACAAATTATTATTTATTAAAATTCACGTCTATATTTGAATTATCAAAGAATAACGAAGTAAGTATATTAGGGGCTCTTTTTCTTGAGAAAAACAAAGTTATTTGTTGCAACTTCGTTTGTATTCCATTTTGGATTATGTTAAAAAAATTAACTAAGTTATTACTCTCCAAGATAAAAGAATGAAATTGTTTCTCCAAGACAAAGAGTCCTTAGTTTACCTAATATAATACACACAATTATTGCTTAAACTGACTTCTAGATATATGAAGTAGATACTTAGTTTTACTAAAGTGTATAATTAAATTCATATATGTAATTATTATTATTTTATTATAGTAAACCTTACAGATGGTATCTTTCTTATAATATATTTGGTATATATGTAGCGTTACCAATATACAAAGCACATTCGAACTTAGGTATATTCTAGCGTATGATTCGTCAATCCATGAAGGAGACTGTAAATCCTATAATTACCCTAAAAGGTTTATAACCTTTACAAAAAATAATAATATTGCTGCACCGATATATTACCGATAAAGTAACTGTTAATAGTATAAAAAAACTCAAATATTTTTAGAATAAAAACTATAATATATTTTATTTCAAATAAAACTAGTTCCCAATTTGGTTAACGGGTATCCACCGAAAGCCATGGGTATAAAACAACATAATATTCGGAGTTATAGTAAGTTTTAAGTACCTAAGCGAGATCCTAACCTTGTTCCTTAAAAATATTAATAACGCTAGTCTTTGTCAGTAAAGAAATGCCATGAATTTGAGCAAACAAAATGTCATTTAAATTAATTCACGCTTTAAGAAAGGTCGTAGAAATGTTTCTTAAGACTCTACTATAGATTTAATCTTAACACTACACTTTAGCATTAAGACTGGCTTTTTGCCCCATAAGATAAAATGCTATGTACACTGTTCTTAAGTATAGAATAGGTAAGTATATATTTATAGAAAGAAGTAGAGCTTAGCAGTACAATAGTTAAGATAAGGCTAAAATATTCAAGAAAACATCATATTTAATATAGTAATATACTTAGATAAAATATTTTTAGATAGAAATGGCTACTGAATCTAGATTATTTTTTATAATATTTAATAAAATTGTAATACACGCTTACAACTATTCATTGGTATTACAATTGGAGGTTTAACTTTTTATCTTAGAGTTAATTTAAACTGTAAGAGAATGTAAACGTTGATATTTTGGTATTAGCTTAGAATAAGAAAAAACACATCGTTTTAAAGTTGACTAGATCAATTTTGGGTTTGCGAAAAGTAAGTTTTTTTTTGGCTGGACTTAAATATTATAATGGGTGTGTATAGTACATGAGAAGATATTGAAAAATAGTATCTACCCGACTAGATGGAAATGCAAAATGTATCAGCTCTTAGCTCATTGATAGATTTTAAGCTTAATCTGTGCAATGTGGTGAATGAGTCATCTGTGATCGGTGCATTTTATTGTCTTTATTAACAGAACAGGACTGAATTAATAAAATTGGTATGCATCATTATTCAAATAATAACGTAGGCTCCCAAAACAGAGTAAAAGTAAATTTTATTTTTTATTATCTTTGGCTTTAGGTTTAATTTATGAGACAATAAAGTGCCAAGATAACAAATTGACTCTTCTACTTTACGATTACTAAACTCGCTTATAATCACCTTAACTAATTAAAAATTAAGAGCATGAGTATATTCTAACAACTAAATTTCAAATATACAGTGTACTTTTAAGAACTGGCACTAGAAACCTTCGTTGTTATTACCCACATTTTAAGTTTTTTTTTTAATAGAACAGTAAGGCATATTAGGACGGTTAATTCTTTACAAATAAGGCAGCTAAAGGCACCTAGTTGAACTAGCAAATATTTACAATAATTGCATTGAAGTGGGCTACCAAAATGGCAGTACTAATGCGTCTACTCGTTGCTAGATGGCGTTGTAATAAAATATACATTCGTTGAAGCTTCACTTTGAATTCATTTTTTTTAACTTATAGTAAATTCTATAGTAAACAACTATAGCGCATACGTAAAAATACTGCACGTCTACTCGTTGCTAGATGGCGTTGTACCGTTTTCAATAGCGTTGGACGTTTTAGTTTGCAATGTTTGTAACGGTATTTTTAGTCCCCGTGGAGCTAGAATAAGTCTAGCGGGTGCCACGAGGACTAAAGCGTACTCTCATTTATTCACACCAAGAATTTTTGCGGCCTCATCAGCGGAGGAGAGTAGTTTGTTAATAGTTTTGTCAGGGATCCCAAGCAGTTTACCGATAAGGTCACTGTTCTCTGGATCGTTTTCGGCCTCTGAGGAGTATTTGCGCGATGTCATGTCCAGTTTGAGCTTCTTTTCGTAGGGAGCGGAGGGAGGAGAGTTGTTATTATTGACGTTGCTTGGGATTTCACTACCTGAGCCGTCGTCATCTTGGAAGCGGTATCTGTTTAAAAAGAAAAAGAAAATTAGACTTGTTTCCGGTAAATATTTATAAATTTTTTTTTGTGACCAATATCGGATCATAATTCTTATTCTTCTAGCCTTTTCCTAGCTATGTTGGGTTCAGCTTTTAATCTATCCAAGTGGGGTTCAATATTATCATTGCAAATTATTGCTGCGGTTCTTTGACTTAAAATGAATGAAAAAGTTGCTATAGCGATTCAGAATGTGTATTTAGATACTGTAGGTACTTACCCATTAGCCATAGAATCTTCCAGCGGTGTGTTAGGTGGCGAAGCTTCCTCATCATCAGTTATTTCTTCCCTGTGCTTTTTGCGGTGTCTCAGCATGCTATGTTTTAGTGTGAAACGTCGTCGGCAGAGGTCGCACACGAACGGTCTTTCGCCTGAATGAGTCCTCATATGGCGACGAAGGTCCTCGGCTGACCAGAAACGACGAACACAGAATGCACAGACCACCTATAAGTGAAAAGGAAAGACATTGGTAAGTTGGTAAACATAACAGTTATACTCGTAAATCGTGATATAATACTGTGACCGATATAGAAGGGATTTTTGGGGTTTCAATATAGTAAATATTTTATAAAAAATGAAACTTTACCTTTCTATTAGCGTGGTCAGGAAACTTCCCCCTTTCATCGTCATCAGCGCTTTCACTCCGGTCACTGGCAGCGTCCAAAGCTCCCTTACTGACGAGTTGGTCATACTCAGCCGCATGTCCCGAAGCCAAGTGGGATAAAGCACCACTTCTGTCCCCAAAAGATGCCTCACAAAGATGGCACTTGAAGACTAGACCGCCGTCATTTGTTTCCTCCACAATCTCCGCATTTGGGGAACCGGGTTGAGAGTCAGTTCCATGTCTCGAAGATGTATGTTTTTTTAAGGTGTCCAGCGACGAAAACGTGCTGGTTGGACACGATGCGCATTTGAAGGGTCTTTCTGGGACTGCTCTTGTATCGTTCATGGGCTGCGGTGGCGACACGTTGTCAGGGATTGGCTCGGCCAGTATAGCTCTGGCAGACCCTCCATGCTTCCTCAACAGATGGCGGTCGCAGTTTGACTTTGTGGTGAAAAGAAGTGTGCAGTGAGGACACTTGAACGGTTTTTGACCAGTGTGTGTAAGGACGTGGCGACGCAGAGATGATGACCATGGAAACTTTCGGTGGCAATAGGGACATGATACTCGGTTTGGTGCTAGACTGTATGCAGACTTCTTCTTGGGTGGTAGAGCTGTGTCCGTTTCCGATCTGAAAATAAAAGTTTCATTTTAATAAATTTCATTTCCTTTTGTCTAATGAGTTGGATATAGGTATTTAACAAGAATGAATTGGTATAAAGGAAGAAATAATATAAACTTACTTATTTTCGTCGCTGCCAGAGTTGTTCCCTTCGCTGGTGGAGGCCACCAGACCTTCCTCATCTTCCTCCTCATCACTGCGAGTAGGAACCACTGGTACAAGCAATTGCTCTTGCGTCGGCGAGACGGAATTAGCCTCAGACTCAGTCTTATCATTAACGATAGGAACTGGCTTATTAATTAAGTTTCCAGCGATTTTGAGGTCAAAATCCTTGCTCATTTCCTGTTGGCACGTAGCCATGAGGATTTCAGCGGCTGCACGACGCGCTGCAGTATGATCTTCCGACTTAACTTCCTGGTCTGGCTCCTCATCTATTACTAAGGTGTCTTCTTCATCTTCTTCATTATCGGCTACTTCATCGGAGTCTCTTCGCACTGGAGATCGTTCAGATTGCTGCAACGGTCTTTCGAGATGGCGAGCCAATAAAGCGAACTTCATGCGGTCAGTCAGTGAATCTGGTGTTGGGTACGGTGGTGGGGCCCGCGGAGCTGGTCTTCTTACACTCCAGTGCTGCGGATGTTGTTGCTTAACATGGCGCTCCATGTTAGACCGGAGGGTAAATCGCGCTGAACATTGCGAGCATGAAAACGGTCTCTCAGTTCTGTATCTCCTTTGTTTTTGCTTGGGCATCAAAACACCATTTTTAATTACCATCTTCACGGAGTCAGTTTGCGGGACGAGAGTGTTATTCATGGCTGGGCGTGGAGATTCAGAGTGCGGCGAAGGCGTTGGAGAGATAGTTATCGGTGGCTTTTGTTCCTCCTCCTCAGGCTCGAGTTTAGGCTGACTCTCTTGATCGTTAGGGACGAGTCTGCCACCAGACATGCTCAAACCCCGGATAATTTCTTTCTGTATGTGCTGTTTTATTTCGGCAAGTTCTTGTGAATCACTTGGGTGAGGAAAAAAAGGAGGTTGAAGTAAGTATGGGGCGATAGGAAAGGATGGTGGCAAAGGTAACCCAGGGATGCCAGGAACTGTACCCGCGTACAGTTGTGAAAGCTGAGTGGCATAGTAAGCTGGATCAATTTTTGGAAGGGAGTTTTCGAAAAGTCTTTGGGAAGCTAATAGAAATCTTGTCTTTTCGATTGCTACACTTGTTGGATCAGGTTCGAAGGACGGACGTAGAGGGGATTTAGGCTTTTCAGAATCACTGTCACGTTTTTTCTTACTGAGATCAAGTACATCGCAACTATTATTGTCACTCGTGCTTAAGTCTACTGGAACATCTTCATCATATGAGTCCTGTTGAATATCATTGTGTTTGTAACTTATTTCCGGTGGTCTGAATTCGGGTATTTGTGTTAGCTGACCGATACCCTTTACTTTTATTCGAGGCGGTGGTTGCTCAGTATCTCTTGGCATAGGCAAAGGCAAGGGTGACTCGGGCAGTGGTAATGGTTTTGCCGTTAGATTAGTAACAGGATGTCTGTCAGTTATAAAGCTTGGAGTAAAGTGTGTAAGCGGCGTGTCACGTCCTGTACTTTCATTTCGCCTGTCGATGTCAGGAGTGTGAAAAGCCAATGATCTTTTTACCTCATCCCTCGCAAGTTTTGAGTTTACTTCATCATTATTGGGATCTTCAGAAGGGTGGTAAATTATAGATCGTTTGACATCTTCTCTTGTTACTTTGGCGTGTCTGTTCCTCAGGTGACGCTCACAGTTGGCTTTAGTGGTAAAAGCGTAGTTACAGACAGCACATTCGTAAGGCCTGTCTCCATTGTGGGTGCGCATATGACGAACTAACGCCGCTTTATCTAAAGAAGCATGAGGGCACATGTTGCACTGATAAGGTCCTGGACCCGTTCCACTCAAGTGAACTCTATTGTGTCCCTTTAAAGCTCTTAGATTGGGAAACTTGGCTGGACATAACCTACAGGGGAATTCTCCACGCAACTTCATTCGTCTGAATTCCGCTGCAAAATTGTCTTGAGTTTCCTCTTGATCTCTGTCTTTGATAATTGTGTCGGGCGGTGTTAGAACAGAACTTTCTAAAGGAACCCTTGTGCCAGTAAGCTTTTCTAAAAGGCTGCCGGCTGACGTGACGTTTAATATCGATTGAATATCTGCCAAATCTCGAGCGGCATCGATGTGTCTTATGCCGTTGGTAAGATGGCTATCTTCGAATTTGGATGTGAACCTTTCCACAGGTGGAGTCAACGTGCCGGGTATACCAAAAGACCTGTTCCTAAGGTCTAACTTGGCGAAAAAATCTTCACGGCGATCTCTTTCAGGGCTAGGAATTCGAGTAGCAGAGGAGCAAGATTTTCTGTGCATGTCCAAAGCTTGTCCACAAGGGAAGTTTCTGTAGCACATGTCGCATCTATAACGCTGTTCTGTTACTGAAACATGAGGGTTTCTTTCGCAGACCCCACGTGCAATTTCAGGAAACTTTTTGCTTGAGAAATCGACGAAGGTGAGATCGTCAAAGCCAGTCTTGGTGTCGTCACTGTGCGCAGTGAATCGATGGATGTCGAAAGCGTTAGCCGAATCGAATCGTTGCCGGCATTTAGGACACTCGAATCTAGCGGTTCTTTTGTCCATAGGGATCGGAGATGGTGACGTGGATGCGGCTCGTTTGCGCGCTCTTCTCAAATCTTCCTCTTCGCTCCTGTCAGATCGATTGTCACTGTCGATGCTCGTCGTCCTAGTGACTCGGAGTTCTTGATTTTCAATTTGAACGCCGTCCATTTCGTCGTCGGCCTCGATTTTAGCTTCACTGATGACCTCCTCTGTTTTGATTTCTGTAACAAAAGAGTACATGTTACAATTGATTACGGATTGTATGTTTGAATAACCTGGGGCGCTTTCTTACAATTCCAAGAAAAGTCGACAATAGATGAGTCAGGCAATTCACTTGTGCGAGGTCGCTATATTAGAATAATATAATCAATCAGATATCATCGAGGAATCGATTCTAGTCACAATTTGCTAATAGTGTTTTTTTAATTTACTAAGTCCCTGCTTAAGTAACATGTTTGTTTATTGTTGTTGCTATTCAGCTACAGATGGCGCTATTTGTTTGAAAGTAAGAATTTATATGTAAACAAGTGCCATTTTTATAATCCCATCAAGAAAAAATAAGGTATCATCAAACTCATATTAAAACCTAAAAAGCTTTGCGATCTTTTGTTAACAAATCAACCTTAACACCCGTACAATAGCAAACATAATCGAACAAAAGTCTCCACCCCTAAAATTCTCAAACCACAACAAAGTTCTCGACGGATGAATCACACTATCTTTTGTTTTAAAATGAAGTGCAACTACAATCAAGAATCCACTCTAAATACACACCATAAAGCGTATTTTTCCATTTCCACGAACCTCGCTGAGCTATAGGGCACAAAAATCAATAAGACTGACACCTAGTAAGCTATAGGTATCTAGGAATATACGTATAGTTGGCAAGCGACTGAGTCACGTAAACGCTATCAGATCGTTGTTTTGTGAAAAGTAACGATAGTGAGATACTTTAGGGACGTGCTATGAATAAATACATACATTGGGCGGGTATTCCATAAGCTTCTCGCTTAATATTTCGTTTAATTCATAAAAATATCCCAAAAATATTTCGAAGCAATAATAACAAACGTTTATCATCTGACGTAAGTAGTACGGACAAAGTAAGCGATGGTTAAAATATATTATGATCTAACAAAGATCCCACGAATATTGAGATCTATTATTATTAAACGATTATCCTCTTTATTTGAAAACAAAAAAAGAGAGAATCACAGAAGAATGATATCAGGATTCACTTCTATCTGAATTATTTTTATTTTTGTGGGTCCCAACCTTGAGGCAGGCAGGCAAACTTTTTCACACCTTAATTAATTAAAGAATCGTGACCCTCCAGAGGGTCGATACAATCGTTTTCCTATTGTCTTCTCATTGGTCCTTGATCGGTTTATTCCGTAACCAGAATAAACTGCATAGATAAGTAAGCTTCACCTCAAAAACTCTCATGTCTTTTATTGGATTCAATCTTAGATTTCAATGAAAGATATTCAGATTAGAATAAGGCTTTTGTATAATAGTAAGTAGCATATTTAATGAACGTGACGAGAATAAATGTATATATATGTATATATAATATCTAACAGAACGCAGTTTAAACTGAAATTAATTCGCGCCAATGTGTGTTTAAATTTGGCGATGGAAACCTATGATATCTAGAGGCATTGTAATAATTACAAATATCTCCGAGGTAGGTAGGCTACCTACGATGATAATAAGAATTATATTTATCATTTTGAAGTATTATCCAATATAGTTAAAAATGCAATAGTTTTATTATACCACTCACTGTAAACTATATTCTTGAGGTAGGTAAGTCACAGAAGATATTTTATTCCCTTCTTGATCTAAAAGAAAACACACTGAATCATCTGCTTATTTATATTATCAACGAGACTACTTAGAATTATGTCTCAAAACAATGAAGTACTTTGACAAACGCATCCTACCGTATAAGTACATTTAAATAAATTTAATATTAAGGTAAGTATTTATTACCTTATTAGTCCTTTAACATTAAAACACTGGCCACACTGAAATATAAACTTTGACTGACGAATGTCACAATAAAATGGCAACACACTGTTACCGACCACAGAGTTTTTGTTACCACAAACTTTACTTTCAGGTAAAAAGTTCGTCAATGAACGAGTATCTAATATAAGAACGGGGTACATGACCACAGTCGGTCTCATAGTAATTCCCAAACAGGACAATGTATTTGAGTCATATGTACCTATTGGTTCGCACGTCACTAGCCTACATACGAGATTACTAATCAATGCACAATTTAATTTTACGAATAATGTATTTCATTAATTATATAATTCATGTTTACCGTGTAGATATGTGAGGTAAGGATAGTTTGAACATAAACTATTGTCAATATCCTTCATTTACAAAGCGACTTCTAAAAAGTTTGTATTATAGTCGGTAATTAAATATACTTGCAGATAAAGTTTAAACAAATTCTATAAAATATGTAGTTAAACCGAAAACCATCTCAAATTATTTTGTTAATTGATATGGGCATATTATACTTAGTACAGAAACAAAATGCCTTCACCAACCATAAATTATTCACCTGATGTAGGTATAACCTTATTCGTTTACGTGAATTTACCTAAAATACAATTAAGTTACGGTCTATAAGTAATGCGCATATTTAGATAACACATCCGGTGTTGGGAATCGAATTACGCAGAAAAGATATTGCCTATGCGCTGTTTTTCACGAGTGTAGCAGTGAAAGATTGGCAGGAAACATGCTGTTGCAATCAATTACTGTCGTCAAAATCATTAAGTGACCATAATTAACTACTTATTATAGAAAATCTCCGCCTTCCCAAATACTTGATCCCAGAAGTCTTTCTCTAAGTATAATAATGGGATTATGCCCCCTCGTGGCCGCTTGTCACTTTCAGGGAGAAATAAAGTGAGAAATATTAATTATTGATTTATTATAATACCACATTAGAGTGCAGTAGAATTGACTCAGAGAAATTCTCAGACGCAGATAGACTCTCAGAGAAAATCACAAATTTATCAAACGAGAAACAGATGCAGAGTTAAAAAATACATTTCGAAAGTGGTTGGTGGGCGCCTAGAACATACTTATTCCTACGAAAACCCTCTACTGTCTGTAAATAGACCATAAATATCTATTTCATCGCTATAACATCGATTTTCGTACCAATATGCCCTGAATTTTCGTAGGTAAACAAAACTTTAGGGGGTGGAAGATTTGTATAAAAGCAACCCCTTAGCTACGCCCACGGATTACTACCCGGGGGACAGACTACACCAGACAAATGGGGGGAGGAGGTGGGCGTTTTGGTCATTGTTATCTATCTGAGCATCTTGTTATTATACTTTTAATCATCCGTCCTTTCTTCGGATCAGGTATGATGACTTCATGGTTTGTGGCGAGTGCCCGTGACTGTAGGGAAAGAGACTGCGGTTTTTAGATTGTATGAGTCCGACAAAACCTAGTTGCAAAATATCTATGAGGATATTCGGCAACACAAAACAATTTTCATGGATAACGACTATGAAGCGGCGTTAGCCTAATGGCTAGGGCGTCGGACTTGCGGTCATGTGGTTGCCGGTTCGAAACTCACCCCTTGCACTACCGACGTGAACCCACTCGTAACCACAAGCATTTAGCTAAGCACGAGGGGTTAACAAGAATGCTAGTAATGTGTGACCCACATTGCTAGTAAGCTTTTTTAAAAAAAGTAAAAAAAAAAGTACTATTACGTTAGTTACTATTTAATATGTTAGATCAAAGTTCCTCAGATCAAAAAGAGGCTTTTTTCAATAGATGTGAATAGAAATTAGCCTGAATACTGATTTCCGTAACACTACTTTAATTAAAACTTTTATTTTTTAAAACGACCTTCAACCTATTGACATTGTGAATCTCTTAACTGAGCAAGCTTTTAATGGAAACATGAGCAATCAAATGAATCGTGTCGAGTTTTCTTAGCAATAATCATTTCACGCAATCTTGTCTGTAACTTGATGCGTGTGCGCATTGATGGATGCTATCACACCGAAGTGGAACAAGAAATCCTCCTGTGTCATTGTTATTGGCACATTGCTGATGATCGTAGTCAACTATATAATGTCATTGAATCACACAGAAGCCTTATTCAAGATCTCTTTTTAGGGTTCAGAATATTTATAAAATACTAAGTACTTAAATCTCAAAAGATTTGAATATCTTATTTGACTAAATATATGAACGAAGGCCTTCCCCATAGACTTCTGTAACGAACAGTTATATGTCGTCTGGGGGAGGCCTTCTTCGTTCAGCAGAAGACCTCATTTGCCTGATATGATGATGATGATGAATAAAATATATACCGCGATTATTATTATGACCAAATTACCAGTCAAACACTTTCTAAATCAATTTTCATACCGATAACATCAAGTAATCCACTTGATGTTATCGGTGTGACTGCATCCAAATTTTACGCAACATATACGAGGAAAATAAAAGTGAAGTTTCAGTCGTCGTACGTATACGTGTATGTCGAAATTGAAAACGTATTAAAATTTATTCTCGGTAACGCTCTAAATTTTGCCAAATACACGCTTTTGACAACCAGTTTCACGAAACATTGTCAGTATGATTAAACCGATGCAACCAGTTATATTACAGCAAAACGACAGAGGATAATACTAATTACGTAAAAGAGCTATATAAGGTTTGGTTTTAGTTAGCTGTGGTCAGGAAAAAGGTGTAAAATGTTAATGATTTAAATTCAAGTTCTGATATTATTGGCCGTTACATATCCTTGTATTTTTCCACGTGGTAAAGCCATTGTTTTATTCATGGTTACACATTCAACTTTGTTTTTGAAGGGTAGATAAAGACAGACAGTTAACCAATATAATAATACGTTATTGCCGTTAACCGTTCGGGTAAGCTCTTGATCTTAGTTTCATCTATATATGTAGAAAAAAGCTCTCTGTATGTATCTTACCCGAAGAGCTTGGTAAGAGAAAATAGATTTGCTCTACTTGAACCCAAAGCCCGGTTTTCTTGATAAGGTTAAGCAATTGTTCCGGTATTTATTAAACATCTCTATGGCATTTCAACTAATCATTACTGAATAAGGAAAAAATTAAATCCTAGATTGAAGATTACCGCGTAAGTACAGAGAATTTTAAATTAATATTCAACTTCATTTAACACGTGTAAGGGGTCATCAAAATAGTACAATCACGGAATAAACACCATCCGAATTCAACGGACAGTCGAGTTCAATAACTTCATATACGGAGAAAAGGTGTGACATAGAAGCGCTGGCGCACCGTGACTTCCTCCTTCCCGCTTATTCGGAATTTAAATCGACCTATCGCCATCCCGAAGTGTCCCGAAGTGAGCCGAAGTTGCACGACAATAACTCTTATTGTCTGCATAATAAGATGGTTGTCTTTCTAACGGTGGGCGGCGCATATTATAAGCTATTTGATTGATATGTCGGGGACGTCGCACAGTACCGCTGCTTTCTTCAACACTCCAATGAGCCTCAACGGTACTGAATTACACCATGTAGTATCTCCAAGCCATCATTTATGGTGTCGCCATCGACAATTACCTGACCATACAGGTTGGCTTTCGCAACTGTTATTTTGCTGGGAAATTGGAGTATTTTGCACGGTATTGTAGTCTAGTTAGGTTTTCCTGGCGGTAAAGTTAAGTTTGTCTGTGACAACTGAGACGGCTATTGTCTAGAAATTGATAATGTGGTGTGCGGACGTTCATTTTGTTCGTTTGTCAGCGTTGTACTCGTTTCGGATCTCGGGGGAAACTTAATTATGGGTTTATGCAATTGGTACGACATTTTGGCTCAGAAACTTTCTATTTGCTCAACCGATTTGTCATACAAAATGAGGTGCTCGAGCCAAGATGGGAGTGCCGTTAATTTTTTCTTAAATACAACCAGTTTCACGCTAACACTTCAGAGGCTTATGTAGCTAAACATACCAGAACTTCAATGAATAACTTAATAGCAAAACTCTAAACGAATCACCTAAGAATTCCAAAAACATGAATGGAGAAAACCAACATGATGAAAATAATAAAATCAACAAAACATGTTTAATACCTCATCATCACGCCGTTGTCGTACTGTTTATGGTTTTAAGATGGCGTCCTGATTAATGCAAGTCAGGAGTGTGCCTTCCGCAGTAACGGTGCAGTTATGATGCCACGGTGATGTCTGCCTTCAATATTTTATATGGGACGTTGTAGTTTTGTTGGTTACTGGGGCGGTTGGAGGGTCTAGACTTTGGTTAGGTTAGGTTTCTGTTTTACAAACTCCTGTAGTTTAGGTCGATGATAAGTGGGATGTAAGAATATCCTTATGAATGGAAAAAGATGGTAAAGTTCTTCCGTCCTTCAAAAAGGATAGAAGGAAAATGTCTTGAAGTGGGCACCTTTTTTTGGGAGTCTTCTGGTTGATAAGATTGACGCAGTTTCAATCAATGATTTTCGAATTTCCAACCAAGATTCTCATGGACAGCCAAGTGACTTTCGTTCGTATTGCGATGCTAGTCAGTAAGGTGTTTTTTGTGTACTCCTTCCTTTTCATAAAAAAAGTCGCAAAGGTGATACATACTTGTTTTTGTTTTAATGTAATTAGTCTTAGAGGAGTAAATGAGACTTTGATCTTATGGTGTGCAAATGACATTCGATCTTATGGTTTAAAAATGTATCATTATTCTACTGACTTCATTGTTCTACTACATTACGTATGTAAAGAATACTTCAGTAGAAATTATCTTCATGACTATTATTTGTTTTCAAATCGGAGGAAGTCGTGATTTAATTACCTAACGTTGTTATTAGAACATAGCAAGGTATCATATTCATCATTAACTTGTTTATTGATTTCTAGTGTTTCCAGCGAACGTGTGTTTTTCTCAGAAAGTTGAAATATTCGGCGTACTCGGTATTTATGAATGAAATATGTCGATGCTAACAAACACGGTTCATTTTACAAGTTTCTTGTTACAATGCCTATTGAAGACGTATTTGGACATTTTGTTGAAGATTAGGAGGTGATCCAATTATTGGATTGTATAGTGAGTGATGACGTAGCCGCTGTGTTCGGCTCGGGTAAGCAATATTTTGTAAAGGAATTATGACAAATTTTACGTAAAAGGGCAACGTTTGTAAGTATTATTGGAATTATCTGGAATCGAAATATGAAACCGCCTTTGACCGCTATTACGTAATGATATCAGAGTATTAATTCAAACTGCGTTAGTTTACAGTTTTGCCAAGTATCAGCACATTCACAACTAGATATTAACCACTTAATCTTTGAGAGCAGACACAAAACAAACAGACAACAAAGATTTCATTGTATATATCGGACGTCATTCGAATGATAAATCGAAATCTCGATACGAAATCGATCAATCGCACGCCCAAAAATGGTTTCCACTCGATCGCTCGCTTTCACCAAACGGAAAAGCGTCCCAATTAGGCGCATACGCAAGTCGCGGACGAGGGGGGAGCTACTGGGCAGTGGAGATGTGAATAATTGAATGTTAATTCGTTTAGGGCCCGAGAGATGGCAGGACCGACGACCCGGCGATCGTGAGCTGATTATAAAGTAATGCCACATATTTCTTGCCGAGGACTTTGACACCAAGTTAGTTTAGGCTCTTATGGCGTGATTGATGAAACTCTAGAAAACTTTTAACTTTAAAATTAAATAAACTTATGAAACTTTAATTTGCTGGCTTGTTTAATCATGAACAATAAAACTTGACATATACACATAATAAGTATCTTTTCAGAAAATAGATCTGATGATGTTATAATAAATTATATATTATTGTCAACAATAATCTGTTATAAAAACCTAAAATGAATATTTTTAATTAGGGATACCATTCTTCCCGCCTGTCTCAGGATAATAAATTTTTATTGAAAATAAATTAATTCAATTTTTATATTTAAAATGTGCCGTGAATACATAGTTAATAATGTAAACTCGACATGTATAATAATATAAGAAACAATAACAAGATCTTTATGCTAATTTAACATAAATTAATCTAAAAATAAAATAACGGTATTTGAAATATACATATTTTACATAGGTACACATGTACGTTGATTGTCTTAATTAATAGTGATACAGATGTTCCATTGACGTAGATTGGTACTAAATATTTGTAATTAAATTATTTTTAAAATCATCACAGTCATTCTCGTCAACATGATAGCAATGATCTCTGTAAAAATTAAAAGAAATAGCTTTCATTTAACAGTTCAGGTATTTTTATTATCTTTATGTCAGAGAAAGTGTGCGTGTGAGTCTTCTCCAGAATAGCAGTGAGAAATTGGTATTTAAATCGAAAGTATCTAATTATGACATCCTTAAGTCCCAATCAAGCTAAAAATCGGGGCTTCGGCCTCTGCCGCACCTTTAGGAGTTCCGTAAGAACTTTGGATCAATTTACCTATTCAAATTTAGAATGAAGTGGTTTAGATTTAGAGGCCATGCCGTTTTGGTTTAGGAAATATTGTATTTTTTCATAACTAAGGTTAACCTACCTGGTAATCTATTAATTCACCATTGGAAAAGCAGACGCTAGTATGGACTTTCACCAATAAGATATTTTTACATAATTACAATTCCTTTTATTCTATGGCACCTGGATAATAACACAAAACATTCCTTTATAGTTTTTTTTTGTTTTCCCTCGAAAAAAGTCATAAAACGTACCTACTTATGCCATAGTAAATAATAACGAGATGGTCCTTTACGAGACAGTCATTATTTGCCGTTTTGCATATAGCAAACAGCAATTAGGGCCGGAAGACGACACAAATGGGTTATCAGATAAAGTGCCGTTATAGTTCCTCACCTTCGAACAGACATAATCAGTCAGAGGATATTCAGAACACCTCAAAGCTTAGACATAAACTGCAGAATGCTTATTTGCATTTGGTACTGATAAAAGGCAACTTTACTTTAAGATGTTTAGAATTAATTAAAGTATTTATTTTAGTGAAGCGAATGAGAAACTTATAACTGTACCTACTGATAAAGGTGGATAGAACTGGTACCAAAACTAATTATTCTTTTTTTAATATCCGCTTTGAGACACGTGCCTTATAGGTATGAATTGAATATGGAAAATATGTCATGTTGAAATTGATTCACTTTTCATTTTAAGATGATAGTCATGATTACTACGGAAAAGGAAGTAGATTAGTAATTATCTAATCTAGTAAAGACTTTGAAATGTCTCAATACCGCTAAATAAGCATTTGTGTTATGTGACTCATCTGCAGTTGAGTTAAAAATATTTATTTTAGTCAAAAGTATTAACTCATGTTCCACTTTTTAACTTCTACTAATCTAGAAAAATTGTATTAAGCAATATTGAAGGATAAATATGTTATCTTCATTTGTAGGTATTTTGGTATGTTATGGCGCAGACCCAGACGATGATATAATAATATACCATCACGCCTGTATTCCTCGAAGGTTTAGGCAGAGGTGTACTTAATGTACACCCAGAGTTCGTCGGTGTTACGTCTCATGTATTAAAGAGCGAGCTTATTGCCATTCCAGGCACATATCAAAACTTCGAGTTGATCCTGAAAATTTCATAGGAAAACCGTAATTAAAGACCGTAGCGGTCGCGCTTAGAATCACTAGACTAATGAGGCAGTGACGATCAGACTATGAAGAAGAAAAAATGAAGCTTCCGATTCAAGAATTTGAAGCTCCATGCTAGCTATGACTGAATAAGTATATTGGTTTAAGGTACCGTTGTCTGCATGAATGGCCTTAAGATGTTTGTTGATACAAGTGTGTGACACACAAAAGGATGTTAGGATCTCTCTCGAGATTGCCGCTTCGGCTGAGCAAACCAAATTCCGTGTCCGATTGTCTTAATGAGTCTCTAATGAGATATTTTGTGTTATGTTTGTCTTACGAAACTTTGCCTTGGTTTTGTTAAATCTTGCTGTTTGAACAGTGGGTGTTAAGGGCTTTATTGTACCGCGTCATGCAAGAATTTTAAGGACAGCTCAGCTTGTGGAGATTGATCGATTTGTTATTACTATAGCTAATTAAATGCTATTGCGAATCAATGTGGGTTCATATGCTGATTTAAATTTATTCCTAGGAAGATACATTTTCATTCAAATTTCTGATTACGACAAACATCTGCCGAGAACTTGTTAATTATTGCCAAGAAAATTTTTTGTACCTAGGTAGGTATATTAAATATGTTATGTAAGTAAATAGCATGCAACGCAGAAAATTCTAGTAATCTGTGTCCTCTAAGTGCCGTAAATGTTATTACAATTGTAGTTAGGTGTACACACCTGTGATGGCACACCACAGATAAAAGAATATATATACCAAGTTTAATTACTTATATTTGAAGTGTCAATAAAATGGACAATAAAATTTGCTTGCAAGTCTCGGCTATTTTGCATAACTATAATGAAGAATCCTGACAATATGTCGCTGAATACCGGATGCCAAGTCGTAAACATTATCAGCTGTTCTAAAACGCTGTAATAAAATATGAGGGTAGTCGTTTAAATGCCCGGGTGTCCGATACCGCGCGTGCGCGCCATCAGTCGTCGAGTTGCTGTCATTTAGCGCATAAGCATCTTATTGCACCGGAGATGCGATGAATGGCAGGTCTTAACATTGATTATGAACTTGAATCGAGTGGACACAGTACCTATTTGTAGATATTAATAAAATTGAAACTCAATTGAATATTGTTACACAATAAACAGGTAGGTAGGACTTACGTTGTGAAGATGGCGGTTCGGCCGCGGGAGGCGCGGGCGCATTGGCAGCTCCCTGCATGGCCCGCGACGGTCGACCGCGCCTGCGCCTATAAACACAAAATTAATACTTAAGTAAATACATATATGCAAAGAAATTACGTTATCTGACACATTTAAATTATTTTTAATTCTTCATGGGTATATTTATACATTTATTTATTTTTTACCAGATATTTTTGTATAAGTAGAAGGTTACAGTTAGTTATTTTTACGATACGATTAATTTGAGAAAAGGCTTTATTAATATTATTATTATTTATTTCAGGAATTGTCCCCATAAACAAAAATTGATGGTTAACATATTTCGAAGCAGGTGTACCTAAGTCAAATGAAATTAAACGAATTGAATAGATTGTTACGTTTCGTTCTAATTGTATTTTATGTTCTTAAGTATTCAAGTTAGTTCTTATACTTAATAATGCGTAGCGCCCGTATGTTTAACGTTTTAATTATATGTTTAAGGTGGTTTTATCAGGCATTAACGTGGTGTTCTTAATAGCTGGTTTATACATTTAAACTTTAATGTCTAAAAGATCATTGTGACTTTTTCTTGTTAAAACTACCTCATCTCGTGTTACTATGTCTTATTGGAGTCCCCGGTGTTTTGTATTTCTTTTATAATATTATGATTGAATCCTTCGTTGGTGTAGTGGTCGTTTTCGCGAGAGCTGAGCTTGCGGTCATAGAATGTATTCCTAGGCTGAGGAAAGGGTTGTTCTATGTCATTCTCAGTTGAATCTATGAATGTTATTTTTCAACCGGTTACTAGCAATAGGCTTACCTCTTACTATATGGAACCTAAACATACCGACAAAGTAAAGGAATGTCTCTGGTTAACCCTTTGGGAAATAGTGGGGAATGGTATTTTTTTCATTTTATGGCCTATGTGTGTGTTAATGAACAACAGCTATTACATAATTAGCTGTAGAAAATATAATATTGTGTAGCACTAAGTAATTTGTAGCTAAGCTTATATAGTCTTGTTTTAAAATGAGAAGAAAATATCGAAATTTCTCCCGTAACACTGTAATTGGAACAGTCTCGTGAGTTTAAAACAATACATCACTCAAACAAAACATCAGACGGAAACATTTTAAACCCGTTACTTTAACCGAAAACTTAAGTAAATTTCGATAAAACTGGCTTCGAGGTGACAAAGAGTATTGAGTCATTCGCTATCAGTGGCTTCCTGCGGCACTTGACGGTAATCATTGATCGACGAGAAATGAGGGTACCTAATCTACACACCTATCTGTTGGGTGGGGCCACCACTAATAAGGAGTGGGCTGAGACAATCCTGGTTTTGACCGTGTTAGGGGAATAGCAAAATGAACTCTGTGTATATTGAAATTTGAAATTGATGCGCATTGTATGTTGTCTGTAATATATGATCATTTTTTAAAAGACGTAACGTAAGACAGTATAGCAATATCCTACAAAATTTTGTCCAAGTACTAAAAGTAATTAGAATTCTTTTAATAGCTATCTTTTTGTATTTTTTATGCATTTCCATGCTAAGATTATAAAGTTAATTTAGTGAAGGGAAAAAAGTAAAATAATAAACACTAAAAGAATTTTGTGAATATTGGTTATTCTTCAGTTTGAAATATTTTAATTTGCACGTAGATCTTTGTACTGTTGAGTATGATACTCTACAGATGCGCTGTACTTCTACATAACTCCAGTGCGCGCCATTTATTGTAATCCAGACAATGTATGCTAATAACCCAGTCGACAGGCATACAACAATTGCCATTGCTGCCGATTGTCTTAAAAATTAGTAATATTTATTCAGAGTTGCTAAATAGTTAAGGGTCCTATCGCCTTTAATCAAATTTAAGGATTTCCATTACCAATTTTAAGTGGGTGTCAAAAATATAACTTCCAAATTCAATTTTGTGACAGCAATCTGTTGTCAGCCTACAGAAAGCAAATATGACGTGAAAGATACGTAGGTTAACGAACTAAATTTAAGAATAGGGCTCGGAAATTTGCGTCAAATTGCTTATAATGTCTTAACATAACTGTAGCATAAATCCAGTTTGCAACGAGTAAGTAATTCAGTTGTCCCATATTTCACAGTCCATCACATGGTCGCCCTACTCGGTTCGCCAGTGCTGCGCACGCGCGTCGCGACCTATTATAGTCCAGACAATGCGAGCTAATAACCCGCCGCGCGCCGGCTGGTATGCGACTTGTTATGTATTACCTGCGACTGGTCGTTCTGCCAGTTACTTAACGTACTTGTTGGCGTTATGCTATGTAGATCCTGTTTGGGTGAACTGGATATTTTAGTTTGTTTTTTGTTGTACCTGCGTGTTATTTCATTTCTAGGCAAAAATTAGGCATAGCCTGCAGAGATCACACGCTGTTATCTATATCATCATGCCTGGGTTAGACAGACTTCTGTATCTAACGGTGTTGTTACGTTGGCACTCACAGTTCGCCGGTATGTTTTTAGGTCCCATGTATAAAGAAATCCAAACTCTCAAACTACTGATAACTTCTTAGAAAAACTCAATAACACTGCTTGAGGTGGGAAACGAACCCAGATAATATCAGGTTTTTGTAAAGCTCAGAGTTATTTATGCTTACCAAATTAAATAATTGAGAATCTTTAATATTTTCTTTTGTTTTATAAGAGTTTGGTCGACCTTAAACTGAATCTGTTTTTAACAATAGTCCCTTGGAATTGGTTAAAACGAGATGCGACATATCTTGTTTTAACAATTCCAAGTGAATTTGCCTAAACTCTGCCATAATGCTTACCTACGTTATAATTTGTGGAACACCTGTGTAATTTCATTATTCTAAACACATTAGTAGAAGCTGTGAGATGTCTGTCAATTACCAAGTCTTATTTTTAATAATAAGAGTACGATATAATTTTGTTCAAAGTGTACAAAATACTTTTAACACAATCTAAAAGGCGTTAAAAAGCTCTTCTTTGTGATAAAAAATTATATTTTTTATCACAGTTTTCAGTTTTTAACACACTAGTGTTGCTGCTATCATATCGTTACCCTACAGGATTCTTGTTATCCTCAGTTATTATCCTGATCAAATAAGAATATTGATGTCTAGTTGGATAATTGGCTATCTCTATTTCTTCCACTTAGTTTTTTGCCTTTACCGTCCAATTCAAATAAGAAACAGTCTATTTATATCTGTTTGGAATTTTGCACCTTAATCTAGAGGTAAATCATACTAATGTAAGTAATTAAAGTAGTCTCGAGTGAACTTTAAGTGCAGTACCATCATTTCCACATGAGTTGACGGCCTAGCGACCCTGAGTTTCGTAAGGAGAGAAGCGAAATTCTATTTGACTCGTTTTTTTATTGAAATTTTGCACCTCTGCATTATACTCATAGTAGTATACTTGAGCTAGCAGTGGTCTCAATTGACAAAAATTTCGACTCGACATGTACCTAAGAGTACTTTGAATCTGACATTCACGATTTTGCAAATTATCTGTAGTAGTGCAGTCCTCAGCGCTCTCCCAGACATTATATATCTCAGAATTTCCACCGACGGGAAACTTCTAATCTTGCCACAAGTCTCGACTTTCGTTAAACAAGCAAATTGCACTGAAAATGACGCTCATCGGTGTCTTTGATGATCAGGATTACAGTTTACTTGGAAACGTAATACAATATATATTACTTATCTTGGTTAGCGGTGCGCTTTGAACACGGAAACATTGTGGTTATCTATAAGAACTGATTTTGTTCATTTATCGCAAAATTGTATTCTTGTTGTTGATTAGTTTTAATTAGCAGTACAACTTGATGATATTATAATAACATAACATACCATCACGCCTGTATTCCCCGAAGGGTTAGGCAGAGGTGTAGGTACTTATCTAAATACACCCACATTTCGCCGCTATGTTTAGGTCCCATGTAATAGGAGGCGAGCCTATTGCCATTAACCGGGCACAAATCCAGACTCCGAGCTGCTACTGGGAATTTCATAGAAAAACCCAATAACACTTTGCTCGACCTGGGGATCGAACCCAGGACCTCTAGCGTAGCAGTCGCGATTGGGACCACTAGACCAACGAGGCAGTCTAGGCAGATATTATAATAAGAGGCTAAATAATTTGGTGTGCATCATCATCAACCCATTGACATACACCATAATAAAAAACTACATTTATATGGACGTAACGAGAGGTTCAGCTTTTATGATTTTAAAATATTAGCAGGTAGGTTGTTAATTGCATCGTCTGTTCTTGAAGGCAAAAGGACATTTCAGTTACTAATTATTTTGCAATCAGAGGATGATGTCAAAAAATAATTCAATTCCAATTAGCCTTTGGTGTCCTAGTTTACAAGTTCTTTAAGAAAGCACAAACCCATTTAAATGGTGAAACCAGGACGACAGTTTAATAATGGCTATAATTATGCAGCTTAGGTACTCGTTTTTAAACATTCATTAACTATTCAACTAATTATGACTTAGTTATAACAGTACAATAGGAATACTAACTGGAGATAATAAAAGGAAGATGTAGTATCCAAAGCCTTATTTCCATTTAAAAAATAACACTTAATACACTTAACAGTTGTCATAATTATTATTGTCAGGCATGACTGATTTCATCGGTTTTAATTTTTAACGATTCCTTCGGACACTATAAAATGTGTCCTTTGAATAGAAAATCATGTACACATTTTCCATGTTTACCATTGAGAATGTAATAAAATAAAGCACCTATTGATTCTGTTATCACGAGTCACAAGGATTTCTTCATTATCAGTTGGTAGACGTGATCCGATGACTGTTTCTAATCTCTACCTATTGTTAACTAATAATTACATATATTTTTGTCAAGTATATTGAGTACTGCTATGTCGGGAAGGTGATTTCTATCACGTATAATACTTACGTAATGATGTTTTCGGAAGTGATAATGTAACATTTTAATTGGTTATAGAATTGAAGTTCATTTTTTAATGTTAAGACATTGTAAAACCATTTTTCAATGCTTATCTTTTTCGGATTTGGGATTTTATGATACAGCACCATACCAGGTGATTGTTTGTACAATGCGGAGGACTGCGTCTAAAGCAGTTGGAATTAAGTCAAGCTTTCGATTGAGTCAGCGTTTCTTCTCTGAAACAAAGCCTATCAAACTGTTCTCCAACTCCATTCATTCATTCATTCGGTCGTCATCGTTATTTCAGTATAAGCGTCTAAGCTCCTATTTTCAAATCTTCTTGATTTATCTTCTGCAACTTATGATCCTGTGCTTTAATCTCAGAAAGTCTATTATCAGTGTACCGTAATCAAATTTGCGTTCTGCATAAGCGTTAACAAATTGGCCCTACAAATTCAAATAGACATTATTTTATGGTGTGCAAATGATATTAAACTGATATCTTTGCCGAATATAACATCATCTCGTTTCAAATAAGTGAATAATATCATGTATTAAGATATTACATTGCAGATTTGGCGTGAAATAAGTTAGCGTATCTAACTACCATAATTATGATTGCGTAGTTAAAACGTAGTTTGCTCATTTATCGTTAAAACTTAGAGTTATTAGCTGAAATCTCTTCTTTATCTACCTTCTGTTTCTGGTTTGTACTTGATGATGTATGAGCAATTTCAAATTAGTTTTTTTTAAGGATTTGGTCCTTCCATTTGATAAATTCCAATATTGAACATCTCTATTTTAGTGAGTGAGTAAATGTTAAGTTTTGGAAATATTGTGTATGAATCATTTTTAAATACCTAGTATTTAAAAATGGCTTCTGTAGTACGAGTGGCAAAGAATACTACCAAATTGACTGGATCTTGACTATGTTAGGCAATAAGGCTTAAATTTCTAAGTAATATTGATAGTAAACCTTCTATCACAATCACATTGATATATTAAAGGCAATTACTAGATAAGCTTGATGTATTACATCTGTCCGAAGGCGTTTATCTGTGGTCCGTGACAAAGTTGTAACATCTCAACTGTAAAGAGGCTGGTTGACGCAATCTAGCAATTACATACAGATGTCGTGATAAACACTTGTTCGATACTGATTATAAGGATATGCGTGCACTTGCGATCGATAAGAAGATTTATTTCGTAAGAAACTTGCTTAGAGAAAAACTTGTAGCGTCTTATTAGGAATCTTGTTAGATTATGATCTTAATAAGGTTGGGTTTTGTGTTAATAAAGACCCTATTCTGTTTTAAGGGTCGAGTAATTTGCTTAAAGATGATGGAAACCTGTTAGATACTCAGAAAAATATTTAATATCATAAGTATGATTTCAGAGAAAGAAAGCATTGAGATAAACTGTGTTGATAAGGACGTATGAAAAGAATATTGACATTTTCGAAACTAAAATTGGCATTGGAACAGAGGAGAACGCAATGAAGCCGCAAAGTACCTCATTCACAGTTAAGATGCAACTCAAAACAAATGTCTATAATATTCACCGAGTCTTACCTACATAAGCTTGTAAAGAGTACATTACAGCTATCAACAACACTTGAGATAGAAGACATTACCGAGATAATGGCCTACAAATGTCTCAACCAGAGATGAGATTGAGACTTTATCTAACAATTACCCACTTTATCTCGACACTACATCCAACATGAGATTTGGTTTTTGATCTTTTATGTTGTTTCAATAATGATGTCATAAAGATGGTTTTAATTAAAATTGAGTTATCTATTTGAAGATTTAGGGTCCTGTTCCAAAGTGCTTAGTGAACTATTAATGAATGATACCTTAAAATATACACTTGTCGTGTTCCTTTTGACTTCAATGAAGAAAGAAGACACTAGAGATATTGTCTATTTTAGCTGTATCTTTGTCAAAGAGGACAATCCAGACAATTTAGATTTTTTTAGAATAATTGCGCTTTCACTACTACATTTTGCGATTACCTAAATTGGTTATTGTAGATTTTTTTTTGTATTCTTCTTTGTAGTCAAGATGACGTTCCTGGTTACCATCTCATAAAGAATAAAAATAAAATGTCTTATTGGTATTTATTTTCCTGAAAGAACAATGTCAAATGATTAATCTTTTATCTACCCAGATTAATGGAACGATAATATTGTTTTTATCTAGAATATTTATGATAGCTATGCCTCCATTAGTAAATAGCGTGATTGCTGAAATTATAATCATTTTCTGAAAATAATAGGTAGGTATACGTGCCAATTGGGGTATTTTTATGGGATTCATAATTTTGCAGTTTCATTTGATTCAATTGCAAAATATCACTTCATAGTCATCATAATCATCTTCATAGTTCTGGTTCTAGCTTAGACTGTTTAAGTTTAGGCCAGGTACCTGCTTACCTCCAATCTAGTTATTATGCAGGCTTAGGTACCTTTTTTAGATTTTATAAAAAATAAATATAGGCGCTACCATTTTTTTTTAAATGTAGGTATTTGTTTTGATAGTATGGTTTTTTATATTTTTTAATTTAGAAACAAATAGTACCTACCTTGGTAATTTAGGTACTTATTTGATTTGCCTTTACATAAGAAATATAATTATTTAGTAAGTTAACTTTTTCCGAGTTCTATTTTTAAAATTAAAAAGGTTAAATACTTATCAAATTCTAAAATTTGTAGGTAGTTCTTGTCAGGATTTCAACATATTAAGGAAATAATTTCAAGGTATTTAAAAAAAAAACTTGCCAAAATTTAATTAGGTAAGTAGGCGCATTTACACAAAGCTTCAAGATCAAATTTATCTACCGATTAAAATGTTAATTGTGAATTAAGAAAATAAATAAGTATTTCCTATGCTGTACTTATGCGTCACTCCAGAAAACCCGACGGCGAAAGTGTTATAATTTAACTTTGTATCAAAAGCTTTTTTACGATAGAATAATAAACCTTATACACCTGCCACAAACAACTATTTTATTTTGTGAGTAGGTACCTTCCTAAATCCTATAAGATTTTTTTATGCATGTAAGGTACATTATGCAGGTAAAAAAAATGTTACTGTATAATATCGCAACAGGTTCATAATTTATGGACAACCTTAAAAAGCTTAAAAAATTGGTACCTATTTTAAAACTGCCAAATTTAAATGGATGATACAATTAATGAACTCATAATAACTATTCCTCCGGACCGCAGCCGATTAGATTTTCTATAATCAATAAGAACTAGGTACATGACTAAATTCAAATAGACTGTGGTGAGAATTATTAGTAATTAAGATAACACTAGCATTAAAAATGTTACACTTTTTGTTGCATAAACAATTTTGCAATTAATAAAATAGCGAATCATAATGCCGAAATTAAAAAATTAGAACGTTTTTTCGCGCACAAATATTACAAATAAAAAAAGGAGATGAAGCAATATTCTGCAATTGTTTTTCGAACGCACAAGTCACCTTTAAGGGCTCAAGGGTCAAGAGACGACAAAACATTCGAATGTCGCGTATCGCACTGAGCTGAGCCCACTCGATATTAATTACTAGAGGTACCTAAAACACAGGGCGACGCCCGCTGTCATAAACGATAATTTGCATCGTAATCTAATCGAAATAACTTACCCAATGGTGGATAATTTTTGCGATATCAGCCGAAGCCCGAAATAATATAAAATAATAGTCCAACACACGAAGCAGCGTCCAGTCTCTCACAAAACACTTTAATTATTTTTTGAGCACAGATTTACAGTCTTGGATTATTTTCAATTTATAAACACTTTAAAATTTGTAAGGCACTATATTCAATAATTCGCGCGTCGAACGTGTGTCGCATCTCGCGCGGGAACGACAACCTCGCGCGGCGAGATGTCGTCTCCTTGTGTGATCGTGATGAGAGTACGCACTGTCGCTCTGCTCTCGGGGGAGCAGAAGATGGCCGCCGATTGGTCGAGAGCGGCGGACAGGCGCGCGGGGAGAAGGAGAGCGCGCATCTCGAGCGGGCTGCGAACGAGCGAGACAGCTAGCGTCATTCGTTTCGTCCACGGAGCGAGATAGTCCGCGCGAGTTCAGGTGGATCAACGCCGAGAGCGCGCGATGATAATATTGTGGAGATGCCGCACCAAGTGCTTCCATTATTATCAAATCTTTATTTTAGCTTTATCTCTACGATTAGAACAATGATGGCGGTTGATTTTAATAGTCTAAAAACATTTTATAATTATTTCGAATCAAAAGATCAAAAGATATCCTTTCATTTACTTAATATTTAAATGCGTCCGAATCTATAAATTGAACCTTATAATGATAATACTTAATAACATTTTTTTAATTAGTCAATATACTAACTATTGATAATAAGGATACACGCACAATGAGCAGTGACGAACACGTATCTACCTAACCCAAATGTTTATGATTGTCTATCTATATTAGGTAACATAACTACGTTGGTTAATTATAGAAATTACTAACAATAGTTTACGAAGTAAGTAGTAGGTACCTATTAAAGAGGTAGGTATTTTACTTAAGTTTAATTAAAAATGTTTTCTATCTTTTGAGACGATATCGAATGACGTCAATGGATAAAGATTCCAGTTTGAATAGCATAAGTTAGTATTTTATCGGATTAATTAATTTGGACGTGGGCAGACAATGAACCCAATGTAGGCAAGTATATTGTACAATATATACAGCAAGAGAAACGACTAGTACTATTATCGTGCTATCATTTAAAATGATTTCAGATAATAATGAAACCCGAATTTATCTAAATGCCTTATAAAATAAAGCACTTACATAGGTAGGTACTTATTTTATCTTTAATTTTTGCGAAAACAAGTTGTTTAACGATTTACGTATGAAAAGATATTTATGAGCAAAACTCTCACTTCAATACTGTATGTAAGTAAACTTAAAAACCTAGGAACCTGGTGACAACGTTCAAGTCAAGTTTAATCGGGGCTTATTTAAATTAGATACGTAGCTACGTACTTATCTATTGCTAACTTTTTAAGTATCTAAGTATATGGAAATCATTAGCAAATTATCTAATTCCGCAAAACGGGTTGCCTAATTGCGTTATAGAAATTGGGGCAGGTTCTCTGAATCTGTTTTGTGAATGTTACTTATTTTTCTCATAGATAGCTTTAGTATTACTTAACTCATTAGGATTTCATTAAATCATTTTAAGTAGTGGCTCAGTGGTTAAATAAATATTAAATATCGGTTTATTTTATGTCATCTGTTTTATCATATATGTCTATTATTTTTCACTTGTCTTCTTGTATTCCAAATTTGATTTTATTTCAAGTTCAAAATCGAAGCACATTTTAAAGAATTCCTGGTTTTGTGTCGTCTTGTCTCTCAACATTATGGTCTTGGTTAAAACCACGGAAGAGATAAATTATCTCTTCCGTGGTTAAAACCTTTCTCTCTACTGCACATTATAATATCTTTAAACTAATTAAAAGTAAATATTAAATAAAGTAAACATGTATTGGTTTCCTATATTCGCACGAGTAATAATGGCCTCTTGAAGGAAAGATGGCGCTGAAGATTGCATAAAAGTAAGTTTTGCAATTTTTTCTACTTAGTTATGAATATTTTCATCATTTTAAAATTAATTATTATTACACGCTTGTTACTCGTGACCATGAACAGTGATATACCTGCGTTTGGTTTATGTGTTAATGTGCCAAATATTTATATTTATGTAAGCAGAACATTAGTCGCCAATGCATATTTCGGACGTTTCTTCATCTTCCGTATCATTTGGATGTCGTCTGTTCCCATACTCTGGATTGGTTTTAGTCAGTGTTTTTTTTTTATCTCATATGAGTACTTTATCTACACTTATTTAACACTAGAGGGCCCGCGGCTTTGCCCGCATAGTTATCCATAATAATCCTATGTTTACTGGGAATACTGTAGCTTTCTTATGGTGAAAGAATAATTAAAATTAGTTCAGTAGGTACTTTCAGAGTTTATCCATTACAAACAAATCTAGTATAAACAAATACGTCATTCGGGCAATATTCACTACCTTTGTCATTATCTCTAATTGTTGTCCGTCCGCAATATAACCCACCTACCTCCCTACCAATTAAATATTCTCATTAAAACTCTTTATTGGATTCTTGTTAGAATCTTGTCACGGTAAATTTAAATGCATAAATTATCATCGTCAGTTAGGTACAAAAAAATGTTTTATTATTTGTCTGCATATTTATACCAGTTGCTTTAATTGACGTAAGACATGTGTTTCATCTTATTAACCGTTATTTAAATAAAGCTACCCGCTTTGATTGTTAGTCTCTTGGCACTTTTTCTTAGTAACATTAATTATTCTGTTTTAAATGTTAACTACAAATTGTATGAATTTGACTTCTAGGGACAAAGAAGAGAAGAATTTTCCAATATTCCACGCGACAAAATTTATAGATTTTATATAAATTTTGAATGCCAACGAACAAAATTGGAGCAATATTTTTTTTTATCACCATTAATTTTAAATAAATTTCAAATGTTAAGCTCTGAAGCTTTGAAATCACGAAATATTGACTAAATGTGATACAGTTTTAAAAGGTGCTTCAACCTCCTGTTTACTGAGAAGAAGCGATAGTCGACTACAAAAATCGGTTATTTATCGAACAAGCTCGCGCCCCATCTCGGTGCCGACCTCTGGTATCGGTCAGCCGAACTTGTGCAAACATGGCGCCCTCCATCTGTCAACACGTGGCCAACGTCTCTGTGCTGACCGTTTTTTATTTGAGAGGTGATAAAAGTTTAGAAGGGTAAGAGGAAATAGATTTTTAATTTGATGCGGTTGCTTTGAAAGGTTGTCAAAAAGTACACGGTAATTCAATAGATACAGGGTGGCGCAATAGAACGTGCATATTGCATCATTTTTTTTTGCGGGGTAGAAGGGGCGTGGGCGAGGGGAGACCGATATCGTTGGGTAGCGCGGTTCATGAAGTTTTAGTCACTATGAGTCACTTCGACGGGAAGCGTCGCGCATTTTGCGTGCGCGCATTTTACGAAAACTCTCGTTCGTACGTAGTTGTCAGGCGACTATTTTGTTCTGAGTATGGTGTACGGCAAATTAGGGAGGCTCCGAGTGCTAATTTAATTAAAATCTGGATAAAGCGGTTTGAAGAGACTGGATCGACGTTTAAACCACACGCAAAAGGTCGTCCACGCACATCTAGGACCGAAGACAATATTGAGAGTGTTAAGCAGTCGGTACGAGAAGATCCACAAATGTCTACTCGCAAGAGATCGTCTGTCCTAAACATATCGCGACGAAGTTTGCAACGAATTTTAAACTTGGATCTTAAATTGCATCCATACAAGCTGCAATTAACTCAAGAATTGAAAGACTCTGACTTCATAGCACGGCTCACATTTGCTAATGAAATGCTCAATCGGTTTTCAAATTTTGAAAACATCCTTTTCTCTGATGAGGCACATTTTCATATGAATGGGTTCGTAAAACGCCAAAATTGTCGTTATTGGAATAGTGAGAATCCCAGACTCAAACATCAAAAACCGTTACATAGCCCTAAAGTGACAGTTTGGGCCGCAATCTCTGCAAAAGGAATAATTGGTCCTTATTTTTTTGAAAACGCACGGGGGCAAAACATCACTGTTAATACCGAACGCTATGTTGCGATGTTGGAAGGTTTTTTGGCCCCAGAACTTGAAAATTCAAGAATAAAGAACTCTAGGACTTGGTTCCAACAAGACGGAGCTACCAGTCACACATCAAATGACTCCATGGCGGTTGTGAAGCAGATGTTCCCTGGCAAACTGATTTCGAAAAGAGGTGATATCCCATGGCCTCCGCGCAGTCCAGACTTGACGCCTCCTGACTTTTTTTTGTGGGGATACCTCAAACACAAAGTCTACACCAATAATCCGAGAAACATCAGTCAGCTCAAGGAGAATATTCGTGGTGAAATGGCAGCAATCACACCAGCACTACTTAAGAAAGTTTTCGGTAATTTCCGTTTGCGGTTAGAGGAGTGCCAACGTAGAGAGGGTCATCATTTAGATGACGTTATTTTTAAAAAATAAACTTCAGTTATCACTTAATAATTGCTTAGTTTTATTTTAACTATACCTTTTGTATTTATTTTTTAATAATTATTTTAAAAATGCACGTTCTATTGCGCCACCCTGTATAATGATAATGGATTTTTATACTTATTCTTGTGACTCAAACTATTTGTTTTCAAACTCATATAATTAAGGTAAGGGTTTCTTCCATCATTATTATCATCAGAACAGCCAAAGAACCTCCACTGTTGAACAAAGGCTTTGTCTATTGATTTTCACGAGGGCACGATATTATGCTGCCAGCATCCAACGACTCCCAGATATTTAAATTTTATCGCTACTGGCAAATAGTAGCAATCTTTAGGTAGGTAATGTTTTATTATTTATAATACACAGGTATATGGACGTAATTCCCTGTATATGTATTACATTACATGTATAGATAGTTCAAGATTCCTAATGAAATTAACGACAGCATATTAGGTATTTTAGTTAGAGCCAAGCACAACAAACTTTTGTCTACAAAAATTAGATTATGAGATTACTGAATCAGAAAAAACAGAATTAAGGTTGGACGGTAATCAACATTTTATTAAACAAAGTCATCTACCTATATTATATCTATAACCACTACGCCATGACATTAATCGATATCACACCCAATCAGATAAGATGGATCTTAAAACATTGTTTTTCGACATTCAAGGCTCGTTGAGGTAAGTACCTAATCTTCATTAAAATAATGATATCGATTTTAAGGACATGGAAATGAATTTATCTTTAAATGATGCTGATGGTAGGTAATGAAGAAGTACCTAAGATAGACAGATACAGCGTTAGTGGTGCTAATGTGTCGATAATCGTTTACGATAAAACTATATTCGATTGAAATGCTTATGACCGAAGAGGTACCTATCTACTAATAGGAAGATAAGGAGTTCAGATTGTTCTAGATACGAACGTAAATACTTAATAAGGTTTTTTTTTCTGTTAAAGAGATAGTTCCCGCTATCACATTACACAAGGCCTGTGTTGCAGCTTGCGGCGGTTTGTGTTCAAAAAGGACACAGATTACACCATGGTCCATAAATAACTGCTACCTTAAGCTAGTCCTATGAAGAATAGAGGGCTGGAAACTATTTGGTATATATTTTTATGTGAAAACAATGCAGTTCGGTTCGATTAAATTGACTTAAGTAATAAAATTCTAACGGTATATTTGCTTAGATATGTTATTTAAACGGCGTTTGGGTAAGGATAATTTGTGTCAAAAACATAACAAGATAATAGATAGGTACCTATTTGTTCAAGTCTCAATAAACACTATTCTAGTATACCAACCATTATAACTGTCATAAATAGTCTTGAGTTCCCAAAATACGATTTTTTTTACTTGTCAGCCGACAAATGAAGTGACAGTAACATATAGAATTTCAGCTTTCTTCAGTGCGCAGTCATTTTTCACTACATTATTCATTACTCTATCAGTTTGAAAGCCTCTATTTAGCGCAGCCCTATCAATGCCATAACTGATCGTGATTAGCAGTTATTCAGCATAGTAATTTAGGAATCAACAACTTCATAGTTCGAACTCCCTACTAATCTATTCTTTCTTTCTCTGTTGCCGCTTCAGTGTTGACGGATTTCGTCGAGTCTCTTTAAATTCTGGACGTAAATTTATCTAAATGACGTTAACAGGTGACGTATCTGCATTAAGAAAAATATCCGTGAAGTTTATTGTAACCTCTTTTCTATAGATCAAATGCTAGTGCACCTAATTATCGAATTAAAGAAAATGTTATGCAGGATAGTAGGTAACGAAAACCTTGGCACAATATCAGAAAATTTTAGACCAGCGCCGGAAGCTAGATTGGCAGATTTTTTGACCAGAAAGCAGATTGGCAGATTTTTTGACCAGAAGGCAGATTGGCAGATTTTTTGACCAGAAGGCAGATTGGCAGATTTTTTGACCAGAAGGCAGATTGGCAGATTTTTTGACCAGAAGGCAGATTGGCAGATTTTTTGACCAGAAGGCAGATTGGCAGATTTTTTCCGGATCGATATTGGATTTTCTGTTATTAACTTGCCAGGCTTACTTCAAATTAAATCAAATATTTTTATTTCACATAAGCTTTTACAAGCGTTTATGAAACGATAATGACTCTAGTTGCAAGGTTTCAAAAAGTTGATCCTATGGAGAAGAATCCGGCCAAGAAACTCCATGGACACTCTTTCAAAATATTGTTATTACATTATTCACTGGTACATTATAGCGATAACAGGATGCGAGGACATTGGAGGTTAATGTCATAATGAGCCTGAAGTCGGGACTAAAATTAAAATAAGGTTATGAGCATCTGAGAACTCAATGTCAACCTAAGATTGAAAAATACTCGTAGATTTCATCGTAGCATTCAAAACATGACATAACATGTACACATAATCAGGTTTACTTAAATACTATTTCGATATCTATCGATAAAATTACATGGGCATCGAGAGTACTATTTCAACATACAGTTTAAAGTATAGGAAACTATAATATCTGATAGTAACGTTATTGAACAAACAACACACGGATGGAGGAGTCTTATCTTCAGCGGCCATTAGTCGGTTATACAGTACCAGATATACTTTACAAATCTTGTTCCTAAACGATGTTCCGTTATGAGATAAGGCTGTTTCAACACTTGACGTAATGCAATTCGAAGAAGAAGATAGAATCATACCTAGCTCTTTATCTTTTGTGTGTAATTGTTGATTTGCAGGTTACGGAACTTCAATATTTAATATAGAAAAGCTTCTTTTCTAAGTTTTTCTTATTTATCTCAGGTACTTTTTACTTCCTGAGGAAGGTATCCCTAATGCGCTCCTCAACTGCATTCGTAAAACTAAAAAGTCAAAGTTATATAGGTACCTATTAATTTTTTTAAGTGCAGGAAATTCTCATGGATCATCTCTAGCCTCGCAAGGTATGTCGAGGTCATACTGATCAGTCACAGCCGTTGAAGTAGTGACATTCGCCACTACTATGGCAAGCGGTGATCCACCAATCGCTGCACTAGGATACATGTCCAGGGACTACCTACTTACACCACAATTATTTGTCCTGTGAATTTATGTCCTAAATTTTAAAGTTGGAAACATAAGAAGTAGTATTTCTCTTGTCACGTCACATATGTTCCAGGTCGCTATGGCAATACATACAGATAACCGACGCAAACCTATAGGAAAACGATTGTATAAAATATTACGTAAGTAATGTTATAATTTCAACAATAAATATGCAATATTATTCATCTGAATTAATGACGCAATACATCTAAATTTATTAATGTTATCCTTATATAGGATAATCGATCAGACCACGGCTGCGTAGATGTATCTATACCGTACGTCAATTATTACTCATTGATAAGGAAAAAGAAACAATATTACCTTAATAAGTAAAAATTATACTTTGATTCATAGTGTTCATTACCAAATAAATACGGTCGTGGTTGTATACTAATTTCTGTATCGTAAGAGAAAAGCCAAGATTTTAAGGTTCTTGAGTTTGACGCATTCGTAAACATTAGTGGGTAAGGAGTTATACCAATAAAAGGACTAATCCGACTAATCCTATTTGATAATCGGTAAGGTCGATAATAAGATTTCGCTAATGCTTCTCATAAAAGTTATGTATTAAAAAAAAAAAACTCATAAAATGCATTAATGAAAGCCGCTTAAATATAGTGAAGTCTAAATTCCATTAAAAGTTGGAAATGATGAGCTAAAAAGCTGACTATTAAAATAGTCTGAGGTTTTATACTATGTAGAATAGATAAGACTAAAACTATTTTTTTATTTGTAACATTTCGGCTTTTCGTCAGTGGATTATTAAAAATTGGGTTTGACGTAAAATAATTATCTATTTACTATTGTTTAACATAACATTAGATTAATTTTCATTTGGGAGCAAAATGTAGCTATTATTTCTTATCAAGATTCATCATCCTAAGTATTAATTGAAAAAAAAAATCAAGAAAACGGTGGCGAAAAATTAATTATTAAAAATATTTTTTCGAAGCAATTTTCTTGTTTTTTTTTTAAGTAATGGATTTCGGTACCAGTACACAGTCACACCTTCTTGGTTTGCTTGCGGTCACCATTTCCGAAGATCTTTGATAGTGACCACAAGTTGAAGAAAGCCTGAGTTAACCAATACTTAGCTAGATAGGTCGATGACATAGACATATTATGCATGTGGAGTCCTTGACCAAATGGTGCAAAATTTGATGATGATTAAAGTTATTTATTCATACATTGTAAACGATTATCATAAATATTTATATTAGTGCAAATTATCATTTTGGAGCATTATTTTATCAACTGTTTGCTTAGCCGGAATCCATTAAGCAATATTTAGGTCAAACCTTAGGACTTACGTATCACTTTGATGAGAACGTACGCAATCTTAAGTATTGTTTCTTATTCTATATTATTTAGGTATAAGAAGGTATGTAGGTAGGTACTACGTAAAAAGTACAATTTATTTAATATTTCATTAATTTATTTATTTAATACTTAATTTCCGAAAACCACAATAACTTGTTTCAAGTATTAATCAGCATGTAGATTTTCCCTGAAATTTTATACTGAAATATTATAATATTACCTACTGGGTCATTTGGTAATTATTAAATTCATAATGTATTAAATAATTTTCCCGCAGTTATGGTTTGCAAAAAGCCCTTAAATACGTAGAAATCTAGGAACATGCAATAATTAGGTTGCTATGGGAATAAATATTATAATACTTAATTAATGTCCGAATACAATTCCAATATTAATATATTCATACAAATATTATAAATTCAAAATTGTTTGCGCCTTAACCTGATTGATTGTTGAGGGAGGACTACGCCACTACGCTTCCTTTTGTCTCAAAAAGGAAGAAGATTTCCTCTCTTCCGAAAAGTTCTAATAAAGAGTTTTTAATCAAATAGCTTGCTAGAGCTGTAAGTACCTACCTATAGCTGTCAGTAAACGCGTCCAGGCTAGTTAATTTGCACAGGTTCATGATGAATGACGACATCAATTTATCACTCTTACCTATATGATAATTTGATGGGGGAAACGCTTTTGATGAACTATACTATGATTCATAATTAAAATTAGAAATTACTAAGGATTAACCCTTAGGTATAGTGTTTGCTTTTTCATCTATTTATGTTTTTTTAGGCTTTCAATTTCATGTTCATAGACAAATTTGGCGATATAATAAGATTAATTTCAGAAAAATGAAGATTCACGTTTGCTATAATTATTGTCATGTGCAGATAATTGGACAGTTTCAAAGATCCAGTCATTGTCCTCACGCGATTTATGATTGTGACACACCTGTAGAACTCAATTAAGACTCAATCTCATTGCAATAAGGCTTATTATAAGTTTCTACAATGTTTAGATAAAGATGTTTGCCTACCAACACGTTCTCCCGCCAAATCGCGGAAACCGCGCGAATTTCATTCACAAACCGACATAGACGTTTACAAACATGGCGTCGTCAACGGAAAAAATAGATGGACGGGATGTTCGGGCGGTTAGTTTACAAAATATAGACTAGGGTGGCTGCGAATCCCCTAACACAATAGATGTTAATCAAAACCATCTTATAGCTTATTCATTAGACAGGTTAAGTTAGGATTATTAACCTCAATCTAAGGTAAGTCACCTCATCATGTTTTGAACAAGCACCTGCATTATATTTAGTCGTCATTTTGTTAGTCACGTTTGGGAGGACAAATATGGTGGCAATTTTATTAATATCTACTCATGGCATATATGCTAGGTAATGAACGGGAAATACAATCAACATATTTTCAAATCGTACTAATTACAAAATGTAACGAAACAAAGTAGGAAGAACACTAAACATTGATGAACATCACAGTTTCTGTAACGAAAGTGAATGAAAGTCGCGTAAATACATCATTTTCATCACGCGACCAATATGGCGGAAGACTGTTGGCGCGAAAATGAATCTTTGTTTTTTTTTCTTAGACGTTTATTAGCGCGGGACATTTACCGGCCAGTGTCTGTTACCGCTTGCTGCGTAGCATAGAAAAAAAGAAAATAATGTCATGCAACCAGCTGTTATGCCAATGCAATGTAATAATGCAATAGATTTAATAGTAGGTAGGTATATGATATGAATCTACGTACATATTTTGCGCAGTAGACAAGTTCAAGTATTCGTTAGCAGTGTTTATTTAGGCTGTTGTGAAAAACAAAAGAATAACACAAGACAAGGATGAAAACAATAGATTTTTTGAAAATAGAAAAAAAAATTGAAGATTTTCATATCAGAGTCACATTCAATAATAAGTTTAAGAGTATATAAGTAGATGTCATCTACAATTATATACCAAAAGGTAGTAGGTAAAGACCACAATGACGTATTAAAAATATATACTTACCTACTTATCATTTTCTATATAAAGTAGGTACTACTTATAAAAAAGTAACGACCTTTATTCATACCTTACCATGACACTGATTTCATGATGATCACCATTCTTCTCATGTCTTATATAGTGGTTAACATACAAATTTCATTAATTTCTAATAGGTACTTCGCACTTTGTTTGTTTTTTAATGATGGAAATTAAGTTTTATGTAACTACCTTAATGTCCGTCTGAAAATTCTGACGGTCGCTGGAACGCGCACTGGGACATTCATATTTTTTATAAACACGGATTTAGGCAGTAGGGTGGTTATCTTTATAAGACATCCCTAAGATATTAATGCTCTTTGTAATACGTTGGTACCTACCTATATACCTACTTAGTAATAAATACATGTCGTACTGTACCTATATATATAGGTAGGTACTCGAATATGTGATTTATTTAGATCCTAATCCTAATTTGTTTAGCTCGAAAAAGAAAGAACCAAATATGTAATCTTGTGTTTTCGAACTTCAAAATAGTTTTTCCCTCTTATTATTGACAGATTAACTTTTTCTCCAGAGCGGAAGAAAACGTTCCACTACGCATCGTTCAGCCCAAAAAAAACTCGAACCATAAACAAAAATCGTAAGGATACAAGTTGTGTTCGATCGCATCTATCGTATTTGGTCACATTATTTGTTTGAGTTCGTATCTCGTCTTGAGTGTCAATATTGTCAGAGCGGGCGTTGACCCCGGTGCATTGCACGTGATCAGAATCTCTCATACTATATATTGCTTACTGGTAATTTGTCCCATGTTAAGTTATTTTTCGTAGTAAGCAAGTTCATTCAAGGTCTAGTTTACCAGATAATACTTCACTCCTCTCGAAAGTTCTGTACCCTAAGACCCTAAGGTACTATCAAATATTTCACCTCTGAGGGGTCATGCTTATTGTCGTTTACGTTTTCATAATAGGTAATAGTTTAAGAAAAATGTGCAACTTGTATTTAAAAGATCAATCAAAAACCGCTACTCAAAAATCAAAACATATCATACCAATACGCCTGAGTTCCACAAAGGATAAGGCAGAGTCGTTCACAGGTATGTTCATGTAATAGGGGGTGAGCCGTGCAAACTCCGAGTTCATACTGAGATTTTATAGAAAAACCCAAAAATCTAATTTGATAATAATTAATATCAAAATCTCGTATAATGAGGTTTAAAATTGTATAAAATCTTTTCACAAAAATGAAACTTTACGAGACACAGTTTAATATTGAATTAAGATAATTTATTAAAACAAATAATGAAACGGTATGCAAGTATTCATTTTAATAATATGACCGTATCGTATCTTATAGAAAATTAATAAGTCAATGACCTTTTGTGTGGTAATACCACCTTTTCAACTGACTTCATCTTTCTACTATTTTTGTACCTACATTATTTATGTACATATTGAAATTATGATCGCTCGTTGGGACAGATTTTTTTGGCAATAGGTACCTACTTAGGCACTTCTCGGTTGAGGCAGATAAGAATATTAAACTTTTTCTTCGCAGCACGCTGTGAAGAAACGCGTTTTGTTGAGTTTAAACTAAGAATTCTTGGTGTTTGGACTCGCCTATGTTTAAACTGTGTCCAAATTGTTTCGTCGAGTGTATCTGAGAGTTAGAGCTCGAAAGGGTACCTACTCATTTAAATTAAATGCTCCATCTACGATCTTATTAGTGCTTTAAATCAAGCAAGATCTGCTAAGCTGGTATGTCTCGTGTATCCACTAAAAACATTTATGTAAAAGGCGACAAGTTCCCAAGAAAAATCAAATCCTTGCCTGATACTATGGTGTCTCTAGAAAGTAGCGTGCGTTTCGATGCCTCTTCTACCAAATTAATTGATAAGAGACTTCAATATGTAAGATAGAAGTTCAAGTTCTTCAGTTTCAACCAAGAACTTGGTTCCTTTTATTTTATTTATTTTACCACCTTGGGGCGTTTCAATGATCAAACTGCTTACGTCGTGACATTGAAGCGTATGCAAAAGCCGTGAAATATTATAATTTTAATACAGTAGGTACCTTATATTGAGATAAATAAGAGATAACGTAGTTTTATTCGTCATAATTACGACACCTGCGCAAATATGGCGGCAGAGAAACATATGTTTGTTGTACGTTTTGATTGTTATTGTAGTTGCAATACGTTCACCTCTTGTAAACCGCTATGTATAAATAATTAAATGCACATGTACCGAAGCAGAGAAAATTATTGAATAAACTGCGAGTGGAAATTGCCGTCTGAAACTTAAAGGAATTTTATGTCTTTTTATTTCAAGTTTTTCTCTTGAGTTTACATGCTTTAAAAATTATTTGAAGAAAATAACAATCAATGATTAATAAATTTATATTTATAGTAATTGACATCGTCGTTTAGGCGCGCTGCATACACATGTCATAATCGGTGCGAGCGAGAAGAACAAGATAGTTAAGACTTTTTCTAGAAACTCTTTTAGATCACAATCTTCCTGTCCTTTTCAAATTTTTTTTTGGGTCGGCGCAGTAGGTCCTTTTCTTCCATTCATACCTGTTGGCCGTCATGTCACCATTTACTCTTTTTTCCATCATATCGGATCTAGCAGAATCCATCCATCTTGTCTTTGGTCTCCCTCTACCTCTCCATTCCTAAACATCATTCTTTTAGTCACAAACCTACCTACAAACTCTTTCAGATGAATGGCCACAATTGAAAACTTATTTACCACTTTTCTGTTCTTGGTATATGTTATCGCTATTTTGGTGAAGGAAAAATTCGACTGCGGCACGATGGCAACATGTGTCTTCTGGTTACCAGACGCTATGACCAACTAAGCCACCGCGAGTCCCACCTGCCAGGTCAAAATTCGCCTTCATATTTTGAATTTACGTCATTAAGGTGACGTCAGTGACATCTGTTGAAAAGCAAGTTTTTTACTTCTTGACCGACATGACGTACTTTACACTTTACAGCTAGTACATAATCGTACCATGCCACCTTATCTATTAACTCTAATCTATTATCTTTATGTATGCTATAACATGCTAAGATTATTATGTTATTTTAATAAACTGTTTCTGTAAAAATAATTGTTTCTGTACTAAAATAACATAATAATCGTAGCATGGAAAATGCATAAAAATACGAAAAAAATAAGGTAAAGCTGCTATGGAAAAGCATTTTATGGTTTTAGTAATAGTTAGTTTACACTTATGCAGCAATTAGCTTCGCGGTCGATATGTTATAATAACTCAATTTAATGTCGGTAAACAGGATTTCTACACAAAAAATAAAACCAACACCAATAAAAATAATTATCAGTAAATATTTCGCTAAACCAATTAATCTCTTTTGATAAATGGAAAAATCTGTAATCGGTTTCGGATTACCGAAGAATGAGTTCCTAGTAAAGTGTACGTAATCTTGTTATCGATTAGTTATCCGGTAATAATCGATGGGCAGCTAAATCTTGGAAAAGCTAGATACTTATTAAATTAGGAGTTGATCCTCACATAATAAAAATATCAGTCGAGTTGTGGTCTAGCGCAAGCCTAACTATGATAAAAAAAAATTAAAGGAAATTTTAATTATTGTTGATAGAACTGGTCCTGGGTTCGATCCCCAGGTCGAAAAAGTGTGATTGGGTTTTTCTATGAAATTCTCAGTAGCAGCTCGTAGTCTGGAATTAGGCACGGTTAAATGAGCTCGCACCCTATTACATGGGACTTTAGCCGGCCTCACTTCTTTTTTCGCAAAGTTCCGGCTTAACTTTTTATTTGATCTGAGGTCTGTATGTTTCTAGGTGCATCACGCAAACACTGCTGCACGAAAATTGATGCCGCTTCACAATTATCTGGAATCTGACGAGGTCTCTCTCAGAGAGGTGCTAGTGTCGTTTTGAGACGCCGCGCCGCCGAGAAGCCATGTTATAGTAAATAGTAAATCATAATTTGCCAATTATTATACTTACAAATTGTCTTGAAGCTAAAATCTAATGCCTTTCTAATTTAATGGTAGGTAGGTAGGTACCTTGTAAATGTGTTCGATCGTTTGCTGTGGATGAACTCAAAAACTGCTGCAATTGTTAGTAGTAACTATTGTTATGATATTGTAAATAATTCAACAAAGATTTTTCTTTCTTTTGTGTCGATTTCAACATTGTTCCTAATGGGTACGATTTGTCCGGCTGTTATTGAAACAATTAACTTTCTAGGAAAAAGGTTGTTATAATTTGTTTCTTGTCGGTTTTTCTCCGTTTATAAGTATAATTATATAGACATATTATACACTTTTCTAACGAAGATTATCAAAAATTAGACCTTCTTCTGTGTTTATATTCGAGTGTTTACACGTGAAAACTTGTAAATGGCCTTCAATATTGTATTGTAACGAATGTTTTAGTTGTGTTAGCTGTAAGTTTTCCGAATAAAATAAAATAAATATTTTAATAAAATAAATGATACGAGCATAGATAAGTGATAAAGAAACAGGACATACAGATCTATGAATAAATAATAAGGGAAATATATCCTCAATTTTTTTTTATAAATAAGGGGTCCAACCAACTGTAACCGGATATTAGTAGTAGTAGTACCTGCTGACATATCTACATGCCTGCATCTGCATGAATGGGTCCGCACGACCGTAATGTTGTGGTAGGGCCACGCTGTTCGCAGCATGAATGGGCCGGCTTGACCGGGGAAGTACCACACTCTCGCAGAAGACCGACGTCCGAGTAGTAGCGTTTCGTTACTGCGCTTCGTTCGGTGAGCGAGAGGGCCGGAGGCCCAATTCCTCCCCCAATCCCCTTCCTTCTCCTTTTCTCCTTCCCCTCCCTTTCCCTAAATAGGCTCGGCAACGCATCTGCAACTCCTTTGGTTTTGCAGATGTCCATGGGTGGCGATGACTACTTACCATCAGGTAGCTCGCCTGCTCGTTTGCCGAGTTATCCCATAAAAAAAAAACGACCGGGGAAGTAGAGTAGATACCTTCCCATAGAATATCGACGTCAAGTAGCAGTATGCATACTTTTGCGTTTCGTACGGTGAGTATAAAGCACCGGAGTCCCAATTTCTCCCTCAGTCCCCCCCTTTCTTCTCCTGTTCTCTTTTCCCCATCGTATTCCTTAAATAGGCTCGGCAATGTATTTGCAACCCCTTTGGTATTGCACATGTCCATGGACGACGACGAGGACTTACCATCAGGTAGCTAGCCTGCTCGTTTGCCGAGGTATCCTATAAAAAAAGACTTTTGACTTTGCAGAGGAATTGTTCAAAGTTCTGGAGGACGAGAGAGGACGCCAGATGAATAATTTTATCGGACGGAGATAAAAAAACCGCACTATTGTATCCCAGACCGCATTTAGGTAGGCAAATGATAACTGAGCGATACCCGTGGGAGCTTCCGGAGAATGGAGTTGTATCAACCGTGGTAATACGACCTATGACGACATCATTTTACCATTATCGCCCAAAGAACTACACGATAAACATGTCTATAATTTGGTAAACATATTTACTTACTAAAACAGCTTCTCTAGTTATTTTTAATTAGTTTTTCAATAGGACTATTATTTTTAATAAATTAAACAACAGTCAACAAATCATTTATTTATGAATAGATTGCTAAAAAACAGCTCAATGTTACTAGAAATAGCATTCTACTAGAATCATATCAATCTTGTCTTTTTTCAGGTTTCAGGCTTTCTGTCAAGGTTCATGGGTCGAAATCCATTCAATTGTTTTCGTTGGAACGAGTATCGCAAATAATAATTTACAGAATAACTCACTTTTGCATTTATAAAAAATAATAAGTACCTACTTAAGTAATATGGGTTACTTTGCATTACAATGTAAAACGTTTCTTTCTAACAAATTCGCCAACTAACCATTTAGTATATCAAATCATCTTCCAAAAAGGTCTGTTATGATGTTAGCAAATCATCATTAACTTAGAAGTTGCCAACAGATGATGTAGAGATAATAGAGTATTAACGTGCTTTACTAAGATAATACAAAAAAAACCTTATGAAACGTTTAACTAAATAATGTTAATAATATAATGTGCGCTATGCATTTGTAAATTAGTCTAGGATGTAGAAACGCTAGATGGTGCAAATATACCGCTCACCGGACCTTACCGAAAATACCGCAGAAATTGTAAGCCTTTTAGAATTTTTCTTGGGGCATCTTGTTTGTTCTGCTTTCCGTTTTTTCACGTTAGCATATTATATGGTTGTAGTGTAGTGCAACTGCAAGGAACAAGGGATACTTTGCTTATTAAACACTATTAATCTGCTGATCAAAGCTGAAAGGCGTATATATAAAGACTGAATTGTGAATATTTTAGGTTAAAAAAATATTTCTTACTTTAGGATTCTGCGTCGTTGTTGCTTCGAGGATTTTTTCCTGACAGAGCCAGAAGGAGGGTAATGTTTTTCGAATGTATGTATATATTTTTGGCATGTTATGTGGCCTAAACAGCTGGATAGATTTTAGATTGAGAGGTATCAATATTTCCTTTCACCTTATCAAGCCGAAGCCACTTCAAATATCTCTAGGTCTTCGTTGTGCTCATCGTCCGTTAAGTAGTAACAAGGTCTACGCATAGTGTTACATTTGAGCCTCATCTCGTGAGTTTACGAAACAGTGTCATGTCGTTACGTCACGACCACTTTTGGTATAGTACAGACGTGCCACAGCACAGCTACACGTCAGCGACTAAAATGTGGCCGGCGACATTTACAAATATTTTTTTTACAATATTTTTGTTCATGTTTGTATACGAAGCAACGTTACAGTGTCAATACAACTATCAGTGAGATAGCCATGTGAATAGCAGTCCACTTATTAACATATGTATTCAGAAGCTGCGAGCGCAAAAATTTAAACAGATCATTCATAGATGGTCACTGCTCGGCGACATTTAGTTGACTGAATTGGATTGTGGACCAATTCAAAATAACATACTTACTTAATTTTATGCATAAAGACACAACTTGCTGGTTCATAATATTCTGACATGTGCCACTATTGGATACCATCAACAATTTCATTGTTTGATTCAAAAGTGGTACGTCTGTATTAATATCTAATAGTGAATAATTATGATTCACGTCTAAATTCTTTTAATTAAGACGTTGGCAAACCTTTTTATATTTTAGTTACGTACCTAATTTTTTATTGTGCCAAGTTCCGCTGTTTTATTTCATTATGTCAAAATCGTAAGCTTTTGAAATTATTATAAATAGATACTCGTATTTGGCAAAAAAGAAACTAGGTATTTATTCTTAATTCATTGTGATGGCATGAGTACATACTATTGTAGTAGTAGTGTCTCGCTGGTATGTCTATATGTCAGCATGAATGGGTCGGCACGACCGGGGAAGTACTACCCTCAAGTAGCAGTATGCATACTGTTGCATTTCATCCGTTGAGTGTGGAGCGCCGGAGGCCCAATTCCTCCCTCATTCCCGTCCCCTTTCCTTAAATAGGCTTGGTAACGCATCTGCAACTCCTTTGGTTTTGCAGATGTCCATGGGTGGCGATGACTACTTACCATCAGGTAACACGCCTGAGCTCAATGTATGGGAGTGACACTAGCTTACGACATGACATGTCAATTAATGTCGTAAGCTAGTGTCACTCCCATACATTGAGAATTCTATTCTATTCTATTGGATTAGCGTTCATGCCACTTGTCTAGGGGCCCTGCTCGTTTGCCGAGTTATCCCATAAAAAAATACTAAGAGATATGATGTCGTGGTCCAGTCAGCAGTATGGTAAGTGAGACCATTAACAATGATTACTGCTGTGTAACACTAATTAGTGAGGTTTTATGGTGTAGCTTGGTCCAATAGCGAACTTTATGAAAATAGGTTTCTATATAAATCAAAGGTCGATTTTGATAGGCACCTCAATCCGGGAAGATTACTAGTTTGGACCTAACTGAATTTAATGTTTTGACGTCCCAAAATTTGGTTCATTTTATAGGCAGTGACAGTAATGCTTTACCATGAAATACTAGGTATTATACAGCTATTCGTATCACTTCAAAAACATAAGCCTAAAACGGACATACAACGTTAAAACGCGTATAAAATGCGCGCAGGAAGCATGCATTTCTTTTCAATCGATCACACGGCTGGTAAATGCTTGTTTATGTATTTTTAGCTATAGAGTTCTTTAACCTAGCACTTGGTAGTACATTATTATGACCGCGAAGACACTTCCTTTATAGATAGGGACTAGATTCGACAGTACGTGAGTGAAATAATAAAAAGTGGATAGTGAAACTATTTTTAGGACGTTTTTGCAATGTCAAAACGGCATTTATGATTAGGTACAAGGAGAAAAAATATTAAGGATTAAGTGATTATAAAAGATAAAATTTCGGAGAATGGAAAATCCGGTCTTATGCAGGGCTCGAACTAAAATAACAGCAGATTCTTCTTTGATTTTAACTAGGTAATATACCTAGTTATATATTACAATACTATTATATTACCTACAATCTTTTATTAGTAGCTTGGTTGTTATATTATTACAAGTGTATTGATTTAATTGAACTTATGTCAACGTATTTTGGGGAAATTAAACACATCTTAACCTCTGTTGTTTGTATTATTGGTAGCACAGGCGTCTTTTCTGTGATAAGAAGCTTTCAACGTTGATGGTCAAGTAAGTATGGTATATTTGTCGAAAAGGATTAATTATGAAACAGAATATATGTACCTGAAAGAGGTATACTAGTAGTTTCTACAGTGTTTTGGGCATTTTGCCAAGCTGTCAGATGTTTATGCGTATCTAAGTACCTATTATATGTTTACTCATCCATACGACATTTTCTTAGATGAGTAGAATTTGCAATTATAAGTAGAACAGGTGCGACATACAATCTACTCAAAGTTGTTAAGATTTGGTGCCATTTTGAACTTTATTTACTACAAAAAAATTTACACTTACAAATTTTACACATTTCTACAATTATTACAAAAAATTTACAAATTTCTAAAAATTTTGTTAGTTCTAACAAAATCCTATCGTTTGACCTCTCATTTGTCGAGGGATTGTGATTTATATAACTGACTTACCGAGTAAAGTAATTTAATAAAATTATTCAACCGAGTCTTCTTGAGTTAGCAAAACATTGAGGTACACACATTTATTTGTATTTATATACGAGTATGTACGTACTACGGCTTTCAATACTTTGGAGCTGTAAAAATATCATCTTAGCATCTGGCATATTAGTCGACGCAATAAAAAAAAAAGTCCATTCATCATATATTATTTCGACACTCGCAAAAAAAAAAAAACCTATAGGGTACTTTCCGTTAACCAAGAATTATAAAATTTTGCAAGAAGCAAGGTCTTGTAGCACAATACATACCTACTCTCTCTATCAACGAAAAAAAGCCACGAGTTAATCAAAACTCTATGGCAACCATAAGCCAACATAGACAATGTAACGTAGTCCGCCATCGAACCTCCGAAATGTGTCGTCCGGCATGTGCGCGAAAGCGGACGGATGTCTGCGCGTACCGATCTGCGCTCGCGCATCGCTAATGCACTGTCAAACTTTTCTCTAGAGGAATTTTTGAACGATTGATGCTTGGTGTCTGGTCGAATGTAGTATTAATATTATAATAGTGTCCGTAAATAATTACGTCTTCCGAAAAGCTTGCTTCATAAAATTCCGTTATTTTTAAATACACCACCGAAGCTACTACCTATTGATAACTTACATACAGACAACACACCTGTTTTCCCCGAAGGGTTAGGCGGAGGTGTACTAATATAGACCCACACTTCGCCGGTATGTTTAGGGCCCATGTAATAGAAGGCGAGCCTTTTGCTATTAACCGGGCACAAATCCAGACTCCGAGCTGCTACTGAGAATTCCATAGAAAAACTCTATAACACTCCATCTGGGAATCGAACCCAGAACCTCTAGCTTAGCAGTCGTGCTTAGGACCATTAGACTAATGAGGCAGTCACCTATTGATAAAAATATGAAATAAGATTGTTTTAAATAAATGTTATTGGTGACTAGCTTTCCGCCCGCGGCTTTGCCCGCGTGGTCAATACGTTCCTATTTATTTTACGGGATAATATATAGCCTATGTCACTCAGGAATAATGTAGCTTTCTATTGTGAAAGAATTTTCAAAATTGGTTCAGCAGTTCCAGAGATTACAACCTCATAAACTCACACCCGGGTGTCCCCTCCAAGTGCAGTGATAGCCTAGTGATATGACCATTGGACTGCCAAGTCAAAGGTCTCGAGTTCGAATCCAAGGCACGCACCTCTGACTTTTCGAAGTTATGTGCGTATTAATTAATTAATTATCACGAGCTTAACCGGTGAAGGAAAACATCGTGAGGAAACCTGCATGCCTGAGAGATTTTCTTGAGAGCGTGTGAAGTCTGCCATCCCGCAGTAGGCTAGCGTGGCGGACTATAGCCTAATCCCTCTCGTAATGAGAGGAGACCCGTGCCCAGCAGTGGGACAATGTAAAGGGTTGATGATGACGAAACTCACAAGCTTTATCTCTTTATAATATTAGTATAGACTGAAACTTAAATCCTCTTATTTTAAAGGGTATCCTGTGCTCAGTGAAACAGTAAGTATGGCTTGGTAATGATGGTGTAACTGAATTAATTGAAAAATTTGAAGCTGCGGTAGCCTTATGGCTAGGGCGTAGGCGACTAACGATTGTTTGGTTGCCGGTTAAAAACCCACCTATTGCACTATCAACTTGAACCAACTCGTAATACAAGCATTTAGTTTAGTACGAGGGGTTAACGAGAATACTAGTAATGCGTGCGACGTGCGACCCACATTGCTAGTAAGCCTTTTTTTAATTCTCCCCCAGTTTGGCAGAGGGATTCGTCCTTTATTTCTCACTCACGTCGTACACTTCTCTCTTCAATGATAGCTAACACCTACCTAGGGTACCTAATGAAGCAGGTTGGCTAATTAATGTCGGTAATTACTCTTACCTCCCACGACGAAGCGACTAGTATAGGCAGAACACGTGCTGTATAATATTATAATTAATTAGTGTTTTTCCAGGGAAAACGACGAACGCGTTAACAGGCATGTAATAAATAAGCGTGAGTATAAATCTATTGTATTGTAAAAGTGCATCACTCATAGACACATAAATAATTATTAGTAGAATTAATTGTCTCACTAATCTAGTGGTCCTAAGCGCGACTGCTACGCTAGAGGTCTTGACGATTTTATTCGGCTTGTAGGCGGTGTATCATGATTACAAATATACCACATTTTGAGTTTAACAGCATCCAATTTCGTGCTGTTGTTTTTGAGTTATACGCCTACAAATATACAGACAGACAAACAAAAATTGCAAAGGTATTTGTTAGAAGCTATGCCCTGCGGTTTCGCCCACATTATTCCGCTCCTGAGGATCGTAAAGTGATGCTAGATATACAGGGTGGAAGGGACATCGACGCACATCAGCTTACCACAAATTCAGTACATAATTCTGGACTTGACTTGAGTTAATATTTTTCGTCGGTAATGTTTAAAAAAAATCAGGTGTTCCATACATTTTGACCGTGTAGGTATTGCACTTTTGTATGAAAAACCAGACTTTTTTTTCATAACCGACGAAAAACATCAACGCAAGGGGGTCCAGAATCATGTACTGAATTCGTGGTAAGACCGCCCATTGTACCATTTTATGATTTATAACATGTACTTGACAATAGTTTTTGGTGTGCAATAAAGAATATCTATCTATCTATCTAAGCGGATGTGCGTCGATGTCCCTTTTTACCCTGTATAATTATACTTCTCATATAGCCTTCCTTGTGAATGCAGCTATCGTAAAGGTACATAAAGAATTTTTCAAATCCGACTGGTAGTTCCCGAGATTAGCGCGTTCAAAGTTATAAAAACTTTGTGCAATAAAATGTAACAAATTTAAAATTAAGCTAAATTTTATTTTTAATTATTGTTAATCTTGATTTATATAATTGTATTATTCATTTCTTGTTTATAATTTTATCTATTTAAGTTAGTAACATCTTGTAATATTAAGTTTCTCTGCTGTGCCCTAACAGGGTTTCATGTTGCTACCCACCACATTTAAAGACCTATGTATTGTATTTACACATGAAGCAATAAAGAACTTTGACTTTGACTTTGACAAATAAACAAACAAACTCCAGCTTTATTATTATGACTATAGTTAGGTGAGATATTTCATAGTTCGTACGTCTGTAAATTTTCGTCAACCACAAAAACCGCATTTGCAAGTAAGCTAAGAGCTTTGTTCAGCATATTCTGATTCATTAATATCAATTGTCTTCAAAATGACGAATTATGATCAATTACAATTTACTAATTACTTTTACCTGTTTCCTCATACCAATACCTATCTAAAATTATAATGACACATTTTTAAAATAGCATAAGACTGTCATATTTCTAATTAACTCTATCACTCCATAGTTTTGTCTTCCATATTTTACGAATTTCAGGGATTTTTGAGCGTGAAGACCTTTGATGACCAGCAATTCGGTATTGCAATTAGAAAATTCTCAGTAACAGTAATTTTAATGGGTATAAGCTCACGAACAAATACATTTAGCCATAACATACCGGATAACTGTGGGTTTTCATCAGTACATTTCTGTCTGACATTTCGAGGAATACAGGCATGATTATAATTATATTTTGGGAATTCTTGGGGAATTATTAGTACGATTGTGCCAACTTCGTTGAGATTCCTAACTCTTAAAGCATAGACCGGTGTGAAATAACGCTTACGTTGTGTTTCGCCGAATGAATAAATAATAATAAAAGATCGATAACGCACTTGTGACTCCTCTGATGTTGCGGATGTCCATGGCAGCGGTTTCGCTTACCATCAGGCGATCCGTCTGCTCGTATCTAATTAAAAAAAGACCAGGGTAGCTGTCTAAATATGTTGACCAACCTTTACCCCTTCCATTCAACGCAACTATCCACCACTTGCCAACTTTCCACCTGATTCATCCGCCAGGTGGCGACCAATTAGCAAACCGATAATGATCAGTTGCGCAGGCGGCGATTAACATTCCTCTCGGTGACAGGCCCTCTGACAATTAAGTAATGCGCTTTCCCTTATCGGTTAATGTCGCTAATATAGACGTTATGTAATTGGTTATAAGTAATTGTGGTTTTAGTCTGTATAAATAGCATAGTAAATGGTCTGAATTATCCTTGATGCAGGTTTAATTAGTAGGTGGAATTTATTTTTTGACGACAAATTATAATATGTTTAGATGACGTCTGATCATGGTGGCATTAAGAGCACCTCTCTATTATTATCACAAAAGTTAAAAGGGAATCGTTTGCCTTGGTATGGGCACGTGATAAGAAAGGATGAAATGCATGTGACTAAAAGAGTTATGAATATGAATGATGGAGGGTAGAGGGAGACCAAAGAAAAGATGGATGGGCTATGTTAAGTCGGATATGATGGAAAAGGGATTGAATGATGAGATGACGACTAACAGGGATGAATGGAAGAGAAGGACATGCTGCGCTTATCACAACGAAAAATTGGCAAAAGGACAACGGAAACTTCAAATATTGTTTTCGGTATTATAATGTTTTGTAAAATATCTTAAAACAAAAGCTGTTTGTGATATTAGTAATTATAGTCCTGAGAAGCTGGGCCCCTAGACAAGTGGCATGAACGCTAATCTAATAGAATAGAATAGAATTCTCAATGTATGGGAGTGACACTAGCTTACGACATTAATTGACATGTCATGTCGTAAGCTAGTGTCACTCCCATACATTGAGAATTCTATTCTATTCTATTGGATTAGCGTTCATGCCACTTGTCTAGGGACCCTGTTTGTGTTCGATTTTATTCATCAGTAAAGGATATCGGTTTGCGAACTTTGTCCATACAACATAATATTATCGAATCAGGCCTGTTTGTTCCTACTTCACATATATAATTTTAAGCCACACTCGGACGAGTGGACGAGGTCTGACCCTTGGTCTAGGTCCTAATAAATATTCAATGCCATCTTTATTCGTATTACGTCTTACAATACAATGCAATACCAAGATAATATATATGTACATATATTCATTTTAGTTAAGGTAAACAAGTAGTAGGTTTTTGAGTATTTTACATGACCTACGCAAATATCTTGCTGATCTGGTATTATCGTGAGACGGGTTGTTGAATTTCCTAAAAAAATGTTGAGATTTACGATGCCTGATTTATGCGTGCCGTCAGTTAGGATAGGTTAGGCAGAGGTGTACTAATTCACTCTAATACTAATTCAATTAATGATAAATGATATTTATTTCTGTAAATAGATCTTTTACAGACACTTTTACAAGTCGTTTTTTTACATATATTTTTTTTAAACTAGATGGCGCCGACATTTCCTATCTTACGACCTCTGAGAGGAAATGTCTCAGAAATCGTCAGATAGGAAATGTCGAAACAAACTCAGAGAATCATGGTCTCTTTTGAAGTCCAGACAATAGTTATATCATAGATATGCGAGTTTTACAATGTAGGGCAAAATCTGAACAGGCGTTTTGAAAAAAAGAGCCCATATCAGCTTTGAGTTGACCTGTCCTAACTGCCGGCACGCATACATCAGTCCTCGTGTAGCTCGTAGGTATCAATCGCGCGTTGCCAACCCTAAATAGAGGGCGAGCCTATTGCCGTTAACCGGGCACAAATCCGAACTCCGAGCTGTTATCGAGAAACTTCATAGAAAAAACCCTGTTACACTTTGCTCGACCTCTAGCGTAGCAGTCGTTTTTAGGACCACTAGACTAAGGAGGCAGTCTTTTGTTAGTCTTATAACGTTGTTTACTGTTTGTACCATCGTCTTCGGTATCTCCAGTAACCGTGACCCCATCGAATCAATTGACACACAGTTTACCATATAGGTAACTTAGCATATCCACAATGTGCTCATATATCTTCATGTAGCTCTTCTACATATATCGAACTCATTTACAAGTTAATTACATCGAGTTCTTGTTTTAATTTACAACGATTGAGGTAAATTCTCGATCCGTGACAATTTATTCTTAATTTTGCTTTTTTAATGATTTGACTTGACTATTCCGTTGGTTGATATAAAAGTGTTCAGGTATTATATTGCAATAATGAAATGGCTTACAGTTCCGTGTTGATTCTGTTTGTACAAAAGAGTTTGACGTAAACGCATTCTTTGCATACACTTGCACTTTTTTCCTAAGCAGAAACTAGAGACATCCACTGAGTATGTCTCTTGCCTGCCTCTTTCGCTTCTTCCACATTCATACAATTTGTCATACATCCGCACCGGTTGCGAGTACTACGCACCTGACCTTTTTGTGAAGACCTCGCCGATAACATGTCCTTCAAGGGCCAACTCTTCCGACGCTGCCGCTGTCATTGCCTTAAAAATTCCTTTTTTAAATTGTCTTTCATACATTTTCTCAACATGCGAAAACCATCTCAGCATAATAATATGCTTTTCAATTCGTGTCGCTACATAATCGTTCAGTGCGCAACGTTGTGTTATTATCACACTATTTCTCTGTCTTTTTGCATTCCTTTTTGTTGTCAAAGCAATTTTAAATGGATAATTACTATTCTAAATAGTGAACTTAATTATCGCCTTGCACAGATGGAGCGTCCTAAAGATGGATTCTCCATTTGACAAATTACGTTTAATACGCTTGTTTCCATAGGACATTTAACATAGATGAAAATATAAGTATGATATTATTAATTCATCGAGCTAATATACACACACGCACACACATGGACACATACACATATACACACATACAATTATATATAAAATGCCTAGTTAACCTGCTGTAAAACTTTTTGTGAGCTATTTATGTATCTTAATTTAATATGTACTGTTTCCTCATTTTTAGTGTATCCTTCACTCTTATGTGTCTAGTTCGTAGCAAATAAAGATTTATCTTATCTTATCTCTTATCTTATATGCTGTCTTCACAAAACTGCCTTAGTAGTCTAGTGCTTTTAAGACTGCTACGCTAATGATCTTGGTTCGATTCTGAGGTCGGGCAGTAGTATTGGATTTTTCTGTGGAATTTGGATGGATTTGTGCTCAATTTGTTAATGGCAGTTTATAAGCTGGCCCCATATTACATGGGACTTATCATAGCTGCGATGGAATTTGGATTTTCATAGTACACCTCTTCTTATATTTCGGGGAATACAGGCGTGATGGTATGCATGTTATATTATTTTAAACATGCGACTCTTTGCGAGGGATTCGTAGCCAATTTTTATTTGTGACAACGTGCAAATGTATGAAAATACTATAGGCATACCTGTTGTGGCTTATAACCTAATTCTTTGACGTCATTAGATGACCCGAAAAGACGTCCAGAATTAAATACACTACCATCAAATTAGTCATTTAGGTGAGTAGCCAATATCGTGGGAAATACCAGTATTTAGCGATTCCCGCCGCAAGTATCTAGCAGAAGTGCACAATGCGAGATCACAATACAACTTGTTCTTAGAATTGAACATTCATACTGATTCGTCTTAAGGAGATGTGTAGCACAATTTTATAAAGCAAGGAAGCCATTCGCGGTAATCGTGCTGATATTTCTCACGGAACCTTACTTTCTTGTAAAATTATAACATTTTTGGACTATGAATTAAAACTTAATTATCTATATGATTGTAAAGAGTATCAATGTCTGCAGGTTGAGAGATTCGGTAAAACACGTGACTACAGTTTCGCTTTGTGTTGTGGGTTCGGTTCCCACATGGGGCAAGTATTTGTGGGCGACGTAGGTACCTATATTTATTTCTAGTCTAGTCGTAGTAAAGGAAGTCTATCAATGTCTGTAGGTTTAGAGACTTGGTAAGACCTCGTCACTACCGTTGCGCGGCGTGTTGTGGGTTCGATTCCCACCCCGGCCAAGTCTAAGATTGTATATAAATAAATAAATAAGTATTCCCACGTATATTTTTTTTCTAGTCTTGGTTTTTCGTAAACTGGTAAAAATATATGTCAATAAAATAAACGCAGCTGAAGCCATTTTGTTGATTTTTTACCTTTTTGACCTACAAGTTACTCAGACAAGGTTGGACATAAGGTTAAGGAATAAATTAATTGCAAATGATTACTTGAATTCTATACCTACTGAATCAGAACGCTTGTATATCCCAAACTGTTAGCCGAGGCGTATCTTTTTATGTTCCCCCATACTTAGTTTCAACCGGGGGTAGCCTAATGGCTAGAGCGTTGGACTTGCGATCTTGTGGTTGCCGGTTCGAAACCCACCCATTGCACCCGACGTTAATCCACTCGTCACACAAGCATTTACTTATAGGGCATTAAGGGACATTATTTATTAAAGGTTTTATAACATTTCAATATTGCAGGTAGACTTGTCGTCGTCCTACTTATCACGAAGGGTTAACAGGCATACTAGTAATGTGCGACCCACATTGCTAGTAAGCTTTGATTATAAAAAAAAGGGTCCTATGTAAGTAGATACTCGTACAACCATCAACCCTGGATTCTCCGAAGGGTTACGCAGAGGAGTACCTACTTATGTATACCCATACTTCGACGGTATGTTTAGGTCCCATGTAATAGGGGGCGAGCCTATTGCCATTAACCGGGCACAAATCCAGACTCCGAGCTGCTATGTATGTACTGAGAATTTTATAGAAAAACCCAATAACACTTTACTCGACCTGGGGATGGAACCCAAGACCTTTAGCGTAGCAGTCGCGCTTAGGACCACTTGACTAATGAGGCAGTCTACTTATGTAGATAACTACCCAGAAATTGATAGAAAATCCTAACACTCACACACTTATCAAACCCAGGACCAGTAGCGTAGCAGTCGTGTTTGCCACCACTAGACTTCTGAGACAATTTCTACCATAAATTAGATGAGTTTTAGTTTACTATAGCAACACGTGTGTAGTTATCTTTCTCACGGTAACTGTTTACCGGAATGTGTGAGATGATCTGTGTTAGGGTTGTCACAAGCTTTAAAAATAGACTAACTAATACAAATGCTAATATTTTTATTACTTTTTTATCGGGTAAAATCAACATCAACATGAAAAAAAGGATTTTATTAGGTTTAGGTAGAGCAAATAGCAAAAAGACGTCGCCTAATGGCGGAAAATGTGGAAGAGAAATTCGACATCACAGGCAGTGGTCTCGGTAGCTTAGTTGGTAAAAGCGCCTGGTGTACTTAATCAGAGAGACGCAGGTTCAAACACTGCCTGTGATCGATTTTTTCTTTCAATAAAAATTATCTTTCATTATAAAATACATATCTTTGTAAATAGGTGTGACTTGGGTGAAACGTGCGGTGTAACTGAAGACACAGGTTAGAGTACTGCCAGTGGTTGAAGTTATATTCACAAAATAAGTTTAAGATTAAACTTATTTTGTCTTCCCTTCATTCTCCTTTTCTACTTAACCCCCCTTTTCCTTAATAGGCTTGGCAACGCATCTGCAACTCCTTTGGTACTGCAGATGTTCATGGGCGGCGATGACTACTTACCATCTTGCCTGCTCGTTTGCCAAGTTAACACATAAAAAAACTTTTGTATTTTATAGATGTGTAAATTGATGATATTATCCTATGAGTCATGCCTTTAATATACCTAAATTTAGCTGTACTTATTTGGCAGTTGATAAGTACCGGATAAGATAATAATAATTATTATAGATTTAGGATAACACTGCGTTTTTTACTTATGATTTGTCTTTATTTATTTTTAAGAATTATTGTTGTAGGCCACCCCTCCCCTCTTTTTACCAAAAATTCCCAAGAAAGGCATCCAGGAACCGTCACGTCTGTTTCCTTCATAAAAAACTCAATACTCAACACTTCGTTCGACCTGGGATTCGAACCCAGGTCTTCTAGCGTCGCAGTCGTGGTTACAATCACTAGACTAATAATGCAGTAAATTCAACATAAACATCATCAATTTATTTTTATATATTTATAAAATAGAGATTGTTCGTTTGATGAACGTGGCATCCCTAAATTAGTGCAGAATCAACACCCGGCCACTGCAAAGCGGAACACCTGAGCTCGTAGCTACGTAAACATCCTTCTGGATACTGGAATATCACATGCACTAACACTTTAGTATCTATCTCATTAATTTAGTGATCGTAAGTACGGCTGCTGAGTTCGATGATCGATCCCCGAGTCAAATTATTATCTATCTTTTCTATGAAATTCCTTTGTTAAATGATATATCGCACCCTTATTCCAATACCGTCACTAAACGAAATGTACACGTAGATGGAGTTAAAACAAGTTTTTGAAAAATTTCGTTTAGTGACGGTATTGGAATATTATTTTTGTGAATAAGTAGGTACATCTTTTAAATACACTTTTATAAGTCAATGTTTTTTTTTACTGGTTGAATTGACATGTCCAAACTGTCTTTCAGCGCAGAGTTGGGATTTGTGCTCGGTTAATGGTACTTAATAGGCTCGCCTCCTAATACTCGGGACCTCAACATACCGGCGAACCGTGGGTGTCTATTAAGTACACCTCTGCTTAACCCTTCTGGGAATACAGGCGAAATGGTATTACGTAGTTTCCTATTTAAGAAAACGTTGGAAGGACTCGTGGTTAAGTTATAATTGCGCTGATAAACAGAGCTGCAAGGGGTGATGGGTGACCTGCACAGTGCACTTCTGCCTAACCCTCCACGGAATACAAGCGTGATGAATGGTATCATTGTAATATCATCCAGCTTAAATGTTTACTTCGGTAAATGATAAGAGTAAATCAATCTGATTCATCATCATTTTCAGCAAAACGGGCGGGACCTCGTATTTCTTTCTTTAGGTATAAGGTTGTCGGTCCATTTCGTTGGAGATCAATTTGATTATTAAGTACGTACAAATCCGCAGAATATTAGGTGGCAAGTTAATTAATGTACTCACGAGGACATAAGTAATTATAAAGCTATTCTATTTGACCTTTGGACCGCCTGCGCCCCTGCAATGAATCTGTAGTACTACTCGTTTGGTGAACACACGGCTACACTTCATCAAATCTCAAATCAGTTTATCAAATAGAACGAATTTGGAAAATATTTTTTCGAATACCGGCATCAACTCCCATAAAGTAATAATTAGCTAAAATTAATTATAATCTTTACAAAGCACGAGCATTAAACAAAGCCGTAAGAACGCAAACTATAAACAAATAAACAAAAGAACAATTATCTCTCATTTGACGCCGCACGCGTGCGTCGCAGAGCGGTAGTGTACGACAAACATTACTGTAAAGGCAAATTAATGAAATATAAACCTTATTTCGTTATTATAAGATGCTCAAAGGATTTTATTATAAGTTTGTGTTCGTGTATAGATGCGCACGCAGACTGCCTGCGACCAATGACCGCGCTTTCACTGCCGTCCATCTTGCGGTATGATTTTGATTTTAAAATTCGAACGCCCAACGGTCGACGTACATGATTAGAATAATCGATTTTTGGTACATCGAGAATGTGTGTGTATGATAGTTCGCCTACTTCGTCGAAATTATATTGCTAGACCAGACCATTAAATGTCGAAAGTCTGACTGGCTGACCCCAAGTAAATTGCGATTTAAGAAAGCTAAAGTTCCAAACAACTGCAAAAACAATTGTAAGTATACTTTTAACCTTCTAATAAACCAAAATATAGGTATTCCTTCTTTCAATAATTTAGAACAATTCTATTAGTTGCAGATTTTTGTTGTTCTATTACCTATTGGATAATCCTGAAAGCCACTGAAGCGAGACGACGAACCGATCCATTGTGAAACAAGTCTCATTAAAAGCATCTTATCTTATCTGCCCCAGACAGCTATTATATTCTCGTAAACGGATAGTTGCTGAAAATTTTGTAAGAAAGCAACAAATACTGTTGCACCCTGAGTGGCATTTAGGTATATACAATTTTGGGAAAAAAAGGTCGCGCTGAAAAGAGTTTGATTATATTCAGTCAGTTTGCCTAACCCTGGTTTTTAATCAGACGCTTGGTGGGTCACAGACGCGAATCTAAGCAGCACTACGTTAACCTGACCTTTGATAAGAAACGCTACAGATACCTCAGAGAATCATGATCTCTTTTAAATAATAATAATATTTTTTTATTGCAAGTGACCATGACTCATAATTTTTTTTTAGTTACACTTACTCCTATGTTACTAGTAACATTTTATGTGTCGTCACATCCCATGGGAGATGGCACCACAGTGACCCATGTAGACGCAGTCCAGCCTGCTTGAGATCATGCTCAGGACACTGTTGGAGCTGGCCTGCACTCTGCTCTCTGTCTGATAAAGTTTCATCGTAGGTATTACCTATTATTTATTTATTTATATTATTACGTGAATGTCATACGAAATGCGGGGAAGAGTTCAGGGTATCCTGACCTCTATCTCTGAATCAATTAAGTAAAACTTGTGAGTGCCTCAATTTACGATAATGTTTGGAATTACCTTCTGAAAGAACCATCAGCTTTAAGTTGACCTATCTCGAGTGGCCGACAGACGTTAAGTGTAAATCAGTCTTAGTGTAGCTCAATCTATATATTTAGGTATATATATAAAAATTAATCCCTATTTCCCTTAGTAAGTTTTCTTGTACTTTGAAGAAGTATCCATTTGAGTTGAACTATGGACGTCTAGTTCATCTAAGACTTTGTAGAAGGATCTTACGGAAAAAAAAATCGCAGAAAATTGGTAAGACATGACAAAGTCTGACATGTCAGTAAGCACATATAATAATAGAGAATCAGCCCACCCACTTGAAGTACGATCGCATCTTGACGCAGAGATGTTTTCGACAGTTCAGAAAATGTTAATAAACTATATTTTTCTCCATAAGAAAATCGTTAAAGAAATTACGTAATGAGTTCAGAATTATCACATAAACTATCGCTTTCTATACTATAAAGATCGTCGTAGTGAAACAAAGCATAATGATTGTAAATAATAAAAAGCCTCAGTGTAACTGCGCCTGCGCTCGGTTTTCGATCTCGCGACTAGCAGCGTGACGAGCAAGCGGAGTCATTTACACATACGTTATAAATGATTGTTATGTTTATTATCTAGTGTCGGATTATGATCACAGGAGAGCTTGTTATGATGCAAACTCCAGATGGTATGAAGAACTCACTACGGCCTTTTTGGCGTAGAGCCTGCGATTATAACAGTAGGATCAGGGGCCGTATTACCACGTATTAATGCCATCATTTTTACGTTGTCAAAGACGGACGCCACTATTTAACCTGTAGAGCGGCATCCCTCTCTCACAACCTAAAAATGATGGCATTAATACGTGGTAATATGGCCCCTGAACAGTATGAAAACAACCTTCATTGCTTTTCCATTTGTATGGGTTTGGTCGGAAAACTGCACATGGTATTCCTAAATTTTCTGTAGGATCACTAGCTTTTCCAGATGACGTAACCACTTGAAAATGTTGCCAAAGTGCCAATCTATGCGTATAATAAGTATATAGGGAATATTGATTTGTTATGGATTTTGGTAGAGGAACCAGGTAATTAATAGTGTCGTTGAATTTTAATGGCCAGTATTTTTTATTGGTTAATTCGGAAAACGAGCAGACGGGTCACCTGATGGTGATTCGTCCCCGAGCCTAAAGAGCCCCTACATACTGCTTACTGCCAGAGCCGCAACTTCCGACGGGGATCTGGCTCTTACGAGCAAAAATCGAAACACACACCAAGGTGCTTTTCGAGAGACTTCTCCGTAAGGGTGCTCGTCAGCCATTCAGATCCTGAGAAGTTCTATCACCGAGAAGTAAGTTTTTTGCCTCTTACGAGAGGTAAAGAGGTTGATTGGTTGGTTAAAGAGTTTTTTGGTCCCTAAAAATGGTTGAGCTACACGATGACTTATGTGTGTGTGCCGTCAGTAAGGACAGGTTAACTCAAAAGGCCTGTTCAGATTTTGCCCTCCATTGTAAATTCGCAAATCCAATTAAATAATATTACTACTGTCTGGACTTTAAAAAACACGTTGACTTTCTGAGTTTTTTGCGGCGTTTCTATTCAGAGATAGTCAGACAGGAAAAACCGGTCATCTACTATAGAAGAAAAATAAAAACATTGACTTGCAAAAGTGTCTTTAAAGGATCTATTTACAGAAGTAAATATCATTTATCATTTAATGGCAGTGAGTAACTATAGTCTATCCCGGTCCCCACATGCGGTACATACGATAAAACATTTATAAACAATTTGTAATGCGCATTTTCGCATAATCTAGTTTTAATCAACCGTGTAGGTTCTTTTATGAGCTTTTACACCTTCCATTTCATTTATCATTCTTAGTATTCCTCACCCCAAAGCCATCCATTCGGAAACTATGTACTTGTAATAAGTGGACCACCCTGTGATAGAAATTGACACAAAAAGAATGACCTATAGATTCGCAGGAATCAGACGGTTAAGATAGTTTGCCCTACCTAATTGTCACAAGCAAAGGTTATAGTTAAAAGAGTTCATGGGCAATGTTCGTTCTATAAAGGCATCCAACGAACTCTGGACCACAGACTATCATGGTTGTGGCCAATGTTACAAATCCTATGACCCCTGACTAAAGGGCAAGTAAAAGCAAGTGCAGTTTTAAGTCGTCACGACTCCAACACACCATGCGGCCTCCAAGTGTTAGAAGATCCATTAGGAATTTCCGTACTCAAAAAAAGGCAGAGGTGTAATTATATACGCCTACAGTTCGGCTGTATGTTTAAGTCCAATGTAATTGGGGCGAGCTTATTGCTATTAACGGGGACAAATTCAACTGTGAATTTCATTAAATAATACTGCTTGGGGATCGAACCCAATATCTCTAGCATGGCAGTCGGACTTAAGACCACTAGACTAGACACACAAATTACAGAATATAATTATTTTGTCTTCAGATACAACGACGACGTTTGACATTAGGACGTCCAACACCTCAGTCCACCCGTGACCATGGATGCTGTAAAGGATCCGAAACGTCTAGAATTAAAAAAATATCAATGTAACGCGATAAAATCCGTGAAAAGTAGTTTTATTTCATGTTATTAGTCAAAACTACTTCAAAATTCTATGTTTATTTCTGTAATTTTTGACCATAAAAAGTTATTGTAACATGAGCAACGTAAATGATCTAATATTGCCGGTTACTGAAGATAATAAATCAGAAGCCAGTGAAGCGCGATTGATGTGGAAACGTCGGCTCCAACACGAAATGTCGTGAAAAAATCGTGTCGTTTTCGTAACGAGCGCTGCGCTCGCGCACTTGTGGATGCTCGTGATTTGTTGTGGGGGTTGCCAGAATTGCGTGGTTAATTAATTAATTTTACATAAAATTGCTTTAAAAAATCTTATTAAATACCTAAATTTTTTTCTTGTGTCAGATTAGCGTTGAAGGATATTTGTTCAAACGGGAATCGATCCCAGACTAATAACCACCACGGCTAGAAAGTGAATCTGTTTTCAACAATAATAAATTCACTTTATAACAATTTTAATGTGATTCGTTATCTATTATCTCAATTCATATCAAATTCTAGGTAAGTATTCGGATTTTCCATGATTTCCATTCCGTGTTTGCAAAAAACTAATCCATACAGAAAATAATATTCTAAATTTTCATTTTTTTTAAAACTAAGCTTTAAGCAGGTAATGTAATTGATTTCTGTCCGACTTCGACGACGACTTCAAAATTTTAAAGCTAAAATTGTACTGTTACTGAACTATTCACTGTAATTGGTTGGATAAATTAGGTATTATAGATAATATTAGTAGTTGTATTATGTATGTGTCACGCCATCTGATCTCTAAGACTGCTGCTAATGGACGTCAGCAATGATTCGGCAAAAAAAGATTCGTTGCGGTTTTACTTAAAATATTGTATACACTTTTTATTTCTATAGTTTACATTTAAAGTAAGTCATTATTATATAATGGGTAAAAATGCTTTAATATTACAAATATTTGATTTTTCTATGTGTCAACACCGAGGAGCCGCTCGGGTGAAGATATGGCGCGGCTACAATCAGGATGCGCAAGCGACACGCAACCGATGCTCGCACGCACCTTCTGATACACTGATTGGGATATTTATTGATTGGATGATTAATTACTCGTTACTAAAGTAAAAGTGTCTTTACATCTACATATTGTCAAGGAGGTCCTTTATCAAAGCGTGTAAGACAATCATTGATCATCCGATATTCTAGACTAGTTGTGGCCCCCGGTTTCACTCGCATCTCAATGGTATTTTTGAGACGAAAGATAGCCTTTGCCATTCCCCAGGATGCAATCTATTACCTTGCCAAATTTTATAGAAATCTGTTCAGCAGTTTAGGCGTCACAAGATAAGAAATGTACTGATAGACAGCGTTATTACCTACTCATGTATCTATACTTATATAATATTTTAATATTATAAAGCTGAAGGGTTTGTTTGTTTGTTTACTTGAACGCGCAAATTTCAGGAACTACGGGTCCGATTTGAAAAATTCTTTCAGTGTTAGATAGCCCATTAATCGAGGAAGGCTATAGGCTATATATCATCACGCTAAGACCAATAGGAGCGGAGCATAAATAAAAAATGTTGTAAAAACGGGAAAAATTTAAATGCAGAAAAGCCGAGAAACTACGTGGGCGAAGCCGTGGGGGAAAGTATATAATATAATTATTTCCTGGAAGCTTTTACTGCTAGGCAACGTTTTTATCATCGGGCATAACCTACCATCGCGGTTGTTTTTCCAGAAGGGCTAGGTAGAGATGTAACCACAGTTCGTCGGTATATTAATAAGGTCTCATATTGTGGATTTCTCTCTCTATTTCAAAAAACCTTGATCAGCACGAAACGTAAAAAAGGTATATTTCTTAAAGCGTTTTGTTTTATTACAAATGGAAATTCCTGAATATTCAAATAAAACTGTTCGTTCTCAATTCCACTATCTTATCGATAAGTAATTCTTAAATAATTCCTCGATCTCTCATAAATGATAAAGATTTGTGTCTGTACAGAATTGAAAATAATTTGTTCAGAATTATCTGATAACACGAACTGTAACATGAAATAAAAATTAAGATTAGTTGAAAATAGTCATGAGTCAACACTTGAAAATTCGTAAAATAAATGAGTACCACACCTGACATACCATCATGCCAGTTTTCCCCGAAGGGTTAGGCAGAGGTGTACTAGTTGAATGTACACCTATATTTACGTATGTTCAGGTTCCATGTAATAGACAGCGTATTAAAAAAAAAAGATTACTAGCAATGTGGACCACACATTACTAGTATTCTTGTTAACCCCTCGTGTTGAGCTAAATGCTTGTGTTACGAGTGGGTTCACGTTGGTAGTGCAATGGGTGGGGTTCGAACCGGCAACCACAAGATCGCAAGTCCGAAGCCCTAGCTACCGAGCCTGTAATGCCATTAATTTCATAGAAAACCTCAATAACGCTTTGCTCGTCCCGGGAATCGAACCCAGGACCTCTAGCGCAACAGTCGCGCTTGGGACCATAAGAATAATGAGGTAATTGTACCAGTGGTACTTAATTCACTGATGCCTGTACCGGTCGCTAGTTATAGAAACAATAGATTTTGTATTGCATCTATAATATGGGGCATCATTGATTAATAAACTTGTTGGAAACAGTGTTAGGACATTAAAATAATGAAACGACAGAATATCCATGTTTATACTACAGTTCATACATCACAACCTTTGGATTAACAAAACTGGTCTTTTTAAACGACATTCATAATTAACTTAGCCTCAGCAAGTATGAAGTGTTTAGATTTCTCCAGAGGATTTTTATAATTTAAGTAGGTATCATACCTTACAAGAAGGCTGACCATCCAAATGTCAAAATCATAGAGAGTAATTCCGTTCTACGTTTTAGAATACAAACTTCCAGAATACATTAAAATAAATCATCGCTTTTTGACGAAATTTTAATTTAAATGGAATAAGTTTAGTTTAACTAGTTTGACACGATTTATATTTTGCATTTATAAAATGTACTAGCTTCCCGCCCACGGCTTCGCCCGCGTGGTTTCTCGGCTTTTTTGCATTACATTTTTTCCCGTTTTTGTAGCATTTTTCATTTCTGCTCCGCTCCTATTAGTCTTAGCGTAATAATATATAGTCTATAGCCTTCCTCGATAAATGGGCTATCTAACACTGAAAGAATTTTTCAAATCCGACTCGTAGTTCCTGAGATTAGCGCGTTCAAGTAAACAAACTTTATTATAATATTAAATGGTATAGATATAGATATAACCAAAAAAACATGTATAATATGTAAGTAGTGTAAATAGAATTATTCAAAATCTATGTTCAAGTTGTCTTGTAGAGAAAATGTAATATAATTTAGATGACAAAACAATAATGTACGTAGTGCAATGTTTTCACTAAAATTAGGTTATCTCCAAATCAAAGGGAAAAATAGGACAGCGTTTATGTATGAGTTCATATACAACGTAATAGTATCAATGCCTACATAAACAATTTAACGTTATTTACTCGGCTGCCATAACGTTCAGTGTGATCGGCGCTTGCGCATTGTATTCAAATGCGCGCAGGTCGGGCGCTCGAGAGTCGAGACAGGTGACCCCTGCACGTCAGCAAATCAACATGTCTTTAGAGTACAATATTGAAGAAAATGGATAATGTAATGATGCCTTAGTATCTACTGGTATATAAAAAAAAAATTAAAAAAAAGCCTTTATTGCTGAAACTTAATTTTTACATTTACTTAACTCTAATACACATTTTTTTAAATATATTAAACATTATGTTTTGGCAGCCGGTTTATCTTTTTCAGCTTGTCTTTCGACAAAGGCCTCCTCTAATGCTTTCCATTTTTCCCTATCTTTTGCAATACGTGTCCATTCTGAACCGGCTATCTTTTTCATGTCGTCTTCCCAACGTTTATTTTTTCCTCCTTTGCTCCTCTTACTATCACGCGGATACCATTCCGTTACTAATCTCGTCCACTGTCCATCTCCATTTCAGGGTTCTGTATACTGACATACCATCACGCCTGTATTCCCCGAAGGGTTAGGCAGAGGTGTACTTAATGTACACCCTCAGTTCGCCGGTATGTTTGGGTCCCATGTAATAGGGGGCGAACCTATTGCCATTCACCGGGCACAAATCCAGACTCCGAGCTGCTACTGAGAATTTCATAGAAAAACTCAATAACACTTTGCTCGACCTGGGGATTGAACCCAAGACCTCTAGCGTAGCAGTCGCGATTGGGACCACTAGACCAACGAGGCAGTCTTCTGTATACTGTATGTATATTTTTAAATTTAGTTTTGCTCTTTATGCTTTCTAATCTCACCTTGTCCCTTCTTTTTCTCCTACTGGTATATATCTCTCGCCAAATAGACCCCTTCTTTTCATCATCATCATCATCATCGACAGAGATTTTCTCGACGATATGTCAGGTCTGCCAACCTGCATAAGGCCAGTTGACTATAGCCATCTCTCTCATTCTGAGAGGAGACCTGTGCCCAGTAGTGGGACAATATAATGGGTTTATGAAGATTTATTATTGAATTCGGCGAATACAATTTGTGTCATATATAATGGGATCTAAACGATACGACACGATAGCTGCAGAAAAATCTGTCATGAAGAAAAAAAAACTGAATTGGCCTTTGAAACTTACGTGACAAGACAGTAAAATTATAATCTTATTTACCTATATATAATCATCTTATGATTTTTAATCATTAAGATATGTTCTTTGTTATTTTCACGTTATCTTTCATAAAATAATAACAAAGAAGCTTGACTCAACTCGCCTGTATAATTGCATAAAGCCACTTTTCCACTGGTTGCGTATACGCTATGCAAATCTTTTGCGCCCGCGCAGCTGAGAAGCGGTTTCAGATTAGGGTTGGTAGACTGAACATTACATTATATTTAAGTGTTTATTTTAACATACAGTACCTCGTATAGCATTTTGATTACAAGTCAACCATTTCCTTTCTGTTTTAAAAATATTTTACGACCCAGTTTTTTCTAGAATAGTAATAATAAAACTGAAAATTATCTTTATTATGTAAATGAAACGAACGTTAAGACCAGACATTAAAATATATTTGTCTCGAATGGGTACATCAGCAACTTACATAGTTTAAGTGTCATAAAAAATGTATGATAATAATTTAATTATAATTCTTGGTTTTAACAACCCTATAGCAAGTCTCGCGCTCTACCTAACACTACTTGTATGATGAGTTATGCTATCGTTACAACATTTAATGAATAATTAATACCCACTTTTTACACACACACAATATTAACTCACATTTTTATACTAATCGAGGATTTGTACATGTAATATATCGTTTAAAATTATGTATTAAGTATTTAGCGTGTTGACAGCCTTTATTTTTAGAGCCATCGATTTTTGGAGGTTAACTACGGTTTCCAGAGTCGAGTCTAGTCTAGTCTAGTAGAGGTCCTGGGTTCGATCCCCAGGTCGAGCAAAGTGTTATTGGGTTTTTCTATGAAATTCACAGTAGCAGCCCGGAATCAGGATTTGTGCCCGGTTAATGTCAATAGGTTCGCCCCCTGTTACATGGGACCTAAACATACCGGCGGAGTGTGGGTTTACATTTGTACACCTCTGCCTAACTCTTCGGGGAATACAGGCGTGATGGTATGTTATGTTCTATTGTAAAGAGGTAAAGTTTGTGAGTTTGTGAGGTTGTACGGGGTACCTAATCCTTGGATCTACTGAAACGATTTTGGAAATTCTTTTACCAATAGAAAGCCACGTTATTTGTAGGCTATAGCGCCAGAGATGTGGGCTCGGGTCAGCTAGTATTTTATAAAAAGTATTAAAAAGTTAATTATTGTAGTTATTTTAGTGAAGGAAAAATACGACCGCGGACAGGATTCGAACCTGCGTCTTCTGGTTGAGTACACCAGACGCTATGACCGCTAAGCCACCGCGACTCCCACCCGCCATGTCATTTTCCGCCATTTTTCCTTCACTAAAATAACTTAATAATCTTTGCATGGAATGTGCCTAAAAATACTAAAAGATAGTTAATTATTGTAGTTCAATGGTACCTACACTGAAATAGTAAATTGTGTATAACCCTGCGCATGCGATGCCTCTTCGTTTAATTGTAGCATTGGACTGTGATTCCTGATCGCTTCTGCGTTTACAGACTACATTGTTTACCCAATCGGGGAAAATTAGAGACGTTATTGAGAGACCGTTGTAAAGAACTTTTAGGTGGTTAAGTTTTATTCGCTTTTGGACTCATAGGGAATGTGATCTCTGGTCCTTTAGTAATGAGTATAGGACAAGAAAAGGCAATTGCGGTGCCTTTCCAGCTCTCCTGGTAGAAAATGATCATAAGAATTATCTTCACTATAAAAATGGCAGCCACCTATGGCCACCAATGAGGTAGTTTTAATAATACATACTTAAATACAACATAACATACCATCACGCCTGTATTCCCCGAAGGGTTAGGCAGAGGTGTACTTACACGTGTATGTACACCCACAGTTCGCCGGTATGTTTTTAGGTCCCATGTAATAGGGGGCGAGCCTATTGCCATTCACCGGGCACAAATCCAGACTCCGAGCTGCTACTGAGAATTTCATAGAAAAACCCAATAACACTTTGCTCGACCTGGGGATCGAACCCAAGACCTCTAGCGTAGCAGTCGCGATTGAGACCACTAGACCAACGAGGCATACTTAAATACATTCAGTTACAAACGGTTTAATGCATACCAAGATACAATTAGGTATTTTTTTTCTTTGAACTCTAAATAATGAGGAAGAGGAGGAGGGTAGTAGAGAGTTGTTCAAATACGCCCCTATTATGACCAACTTTTTATTTTCAGATAATTAGGTACCAAAATTTTACGAAATACACATAATCACCTAAGTATAAATCAATGAAATCATTCGTCTAAAGTACCTTTGATTGGCAATACACCAGTTAAACTCCTTACCCAGCGGACTCCGCTGAAATAAAATCTAGTTATGTGTTGCATTATATCCTGCGCGTGAGTGCTGTACTTTACACGATCTAATAAACATCGATCGGTTACCAAATAGTCATGAAATGTGCACCGGCCGTTGAATCATATGAGAAATTGTAGTACCTACCTTAATATATTGTTTTTTTTTTAAATAAAGTTTACTAGCAAAGTGGGTTGCACATAGGGTTACCAGATGAAAAAATCAAAAGTCCGGAGAAATGGCCCAATTTCCATTGAAAAATCCTGAGATTTTTTACAGTTTGAGAATTTTCTCTCAAACGTACTTAACAATTTAAAAAGTTGTAATATTATAGTTTATATACACTGCGGACGTCGCTCATGCGTTGCACATCACACTCGAAGCGCGGGGGTGGGCGGGGTGGCAGCGGTACACCCCCACCTTGTGGGGCATAAATCCATAATTCAAGAAAAAACCTTACTTAAAAATGTATCTTCATATATTAAGTATGACTCTGACACTGATGACACTGATTTTAATTGAGCAATTATTACCAAAGGAAGATTATTTTTAGTTTGTGTAACTTTTATTAAATTATTAAAGAGGTCTTTAAAATGTAAGCTGTATTTTATTGAAAATTCAAAAAATCCTGAGATTTCATGAGATTTGCAAAATCCAGCCGCAATCCTGAGAAGAGTCCAGATATCCTGAAATCTCAGGACAAATCCTGAGATATAGTAACCCTAGTTGCACATTTCTAGCATTCTCGTACTAGGTTACTCAGTAAGACCTTTTTTTTGACAGGGTGTGAAATGCTTTATGCACTACCCACCGCTCCGGGGAGGGCGATGGGGTGTCGGACTCCGCTCTAAAAATTCGATCTAAGTACCTAAAACGAACCTCGGCGTTTCGCGGGGCTACGGGAACGCTTTAGCATTCGTCTGGCATTAGACAGAAGTCTGCAGACGAATGGTACAGCGTTCCCGAAGATCTTCCTGAGAACCCGTGGATCCCGTAACATTATAGGTTAATTAATATAGGTCACTAACATACGGTATGTTATAAAATATGGTATGTTGTGATAATTAATATAACAAAAATGAATGTTTGTATGTTTGTTACATCCGATTATGATGAAACGTAGTTGAGTCATTGTTGTTGACTGTTAACTGACGTACGGACCCGAAAAACAATAACATGTTTTTATGGTGAAGGAGCATAATACAAATTACGACACAACAAGGGTGGTACAACACAATTGTTGTCTTTCCACCTGGATACATGACAAAAACCATAAATATAATAATATAATATGCGGGGATTTTAATATTGACATATTATATGACAATAAAAATAAAAATGAATTTATCAATATATTATACAATTATAACTTGACATTCCATATAAATGAACCAACTCGACAAAAAACATGTATTGACAATATAATTAGTGATATAAAAGATGCTAAGGGGGAGGTACATGAATTGGGATTATCTGATCACAACACAGGCCAAACCTTATCAATTAAAACTAAAGCAAATAATATTATCGTTGAAAAACATTGGTTTGTATATAAAAGAGATTTTTGTAAAGAAAATTTGGATAAGTTTAATTATTGCCTAAGTAAACTGTCTTTCTCTGAGATTTTTCTTGAAACAGACGTAAACAAAGCATTTTCCTTATTTCACGAAGATATATGTCTTTTCTTTAAATTGTGTTTCCCACTTATTAAAGTAAAAATGAATCGAAATTCAACAAACCCTAAATGGATCACAAAGGGCTTGAAAAAATCTTTTGTCACAAAGAGGAAACTACAAAACGAATACTATAAAAACAAAAATAAACAAAATAAGTTGAAATACACTACATATAGTAAAATATTAAGAAAATGTGTGTTAATGGCCTTAGTATAGCAAATACTAAGGCCATTAACCTACCTAATAAATCTGTCTTTGGAAAACGGTATTTTCCCTGACGCGCTAAAATTTTCCGTCGTAAAACCACTACATAAAAAAGGCTCAAAAACTGAAGCGGGAAATTACAGACCAATCACTTTGGTACCGATTCTTTCCAAGATACTTGAGAAAGTGATGTGTATAAGGCTTATGAAATTTTTTGTAAAAAATGAAATAATAAATAAACAACAAAACGGTTTTATGAAAAACAAATCCACTACGCTAGCATGTTTTAATTTAATTAAAGAAATAATCAGCTCAGTAGACAAAAAAGAATTTCCTATAGCTGTATTTCTTGACATGAGCAAAGCCTTTGACATGGTATGCCATGTTAAATTACTAAATAAATTAGAACAATACGGTATTAGAGGCCCTGCCTACAATTGGTTTGAAAGCTACCTAAGAGGTCGAAAACAATGCACAGAGGTTGTAAAAATGTGCCCAGACACAAACACTCGGGTAACCTATAGGTCTCCATATTTAATAAATCAATATGGCGTACCGCAAGGGACTGTGCTTGCCCCGATATTGTTCATAGCATATATAAATGAATTACCAGAATCAACAGACCAGTACATAGTATTATTTGCAGACGACACAACTGTTTTAACTAAAGAGGCCACTAGTGAACAGGCAGTAAATGTCACAAATAGAGCTTTAAAGGACATACATGACTGGCTTACTTTAAATAATTTAGAAATAAATACTGATAAAACGAAATTTATGAGATACTTGACATATAATAATAAAAGAAATAAAAAGGACACAATAGAATTGCCAATAAAATATAATAATAATATTATTGATGAAGTAAATGACATAAAATTTCTAGGAATAAGTATTGACAGTTTCTGTAATTGGAAATCTCATGTTGATATTGTCTGTAAAAAAGTTCATAAATTTGTATATGCACTTCGCAAAATAAAAAACATTACAAATACAGAAACAGCATTAATGGTATATCACAGTCATGTATGCTCAGTACTGAGATATGGTATAATCATGTGGGGAAATTCTACAGACGCCCAGAGAACATTTATAGCCCAGAAAAAATGCATTAGGTCAATTTATGGTCTTAAATGGACTGATTCGTGTCGACCAATATTTTTAGATAAACGTTTACTCACACTTCCATCCATATATGTTTTTGAAATGTGCAAATTTGTCAGAAACCACATATCGCTTTTTGAGCAGGATGACAAGGCTCCACTTAAAAGAAAAATAACACAAAAACCTTTAATAATGCCTCGAAGTAGATTAAAGCTATGTAACAAAAATTGCTACCCCATGGCGGTGAAAATTTATAACAAACTACCCGAAAAATTGAGAAACTTGAATGACTTAGAATTTAGCAGAACACTATACAATTGGCTTTGTGACAGATGTTTTTATTCAATAGATGACTATTTAAACTTCAAATTGACATAGAGACATAATTAATTAAATGTACATTTTCTGACATTGTTTATATAATAAAATTGACTGTCTTGACTATGACAAATGCAATAAATGTAATTGATATTTTTAATGTAATGTTATGAATACTAGCAAAGCATGACTGTAAAACTAAAATATTTGCACGGCTATTAAGTCGAATATAGTGAGACTCTAATTATTTAACCATGTAAATGTACCTATATTCTCGCAAATAAATCATTCATTCATTCATTCATTCATTCATTCATTCAAACAATCTAAACAGGTCTGAGGTCATGCTCGTGAACGGGTGCCATCAGTCGGGATTGATCAGCTCTTACCCCGCGTTTCCATCGACGACAAAACATGTTGCAAACATCTATCTAACTCTCAATGAGTGAGGGTAGCTGTTTCCAACATGTTTTGTCGTCAATAGTAACGTGGGGTTAATTTCCATCGCAAAAGGATTCCTTTATTATTCAATCTCAATTATTAATATCTTTCTCAGCATGAGTATCACATTATTAGAACAACATTTGTAAATATAAAATATTGTAAACATTATTCACTTTGTTAGTCTAGTGGCACTAAGCGCGACTGTTACGCTAGAGGTCTTGGGTTCGATCCCCAGGTCGAGCAAAGTGTTATTGGGTTTGCTAGCAGCTCGGAGTTTGGATTTGTGCCCGGTTAATGGCAATATGCTCGCCCCCTATTACATGGGATCATAGGACCTAAACATACCGGTGAATTGTGGGTGTCCATTAATACACCTCTACCTAACTCTTCATGGAATACGGGCGTAAGGTATGTTATGTTGTGACTTGTGTAAAATTGTGTTAAACGAAGTAATATAGGTACCTAATAGATATTACTTTATGTAAGTACTTACATATATCTTTTTGTATTTTTTTGGCATTTTCCATGCAAAGATTATAAAGTTATTTTAGTGAAGGAAAAATTCGCCTGCGGGCAGGATTCGAACCTGCGTCTAACACCTAGTCGAACTTCTAGTTATGTTACTCCAGACGCTATGACCGCTAAGTCACCGCGAGGCCCACCCGCCCAGGTCGAAATTTGACTTCAAATTTCGACTAAAATAACTATATTACCTAAGTACTGTATGTTTTGGAAACAATTATTCAGTTTTGTTTCGGTAGTATTACACCCACTTACGCAAATGCAAACGTAGGTCCGTTGTTAGGTACCTATTTCCCTATAAATCTATCTATAATCTAAATAAATAAATACTTAAATAAATAATAAACATAGCCAAATACTCCACATTACTCATGAAGTCATTCGACATTATGAGGTAAAATCACCACATTTCAGACGGCGTAAAAACCCTGGGCACGTGTGAAGCCTACCATTTACAAAATGAAGCGCACCCCCCATACACAGAAACTCCATTTCAAATACACCCCGCATAGACTATGGAGCGAGATTAACAAAACAGGGTCTCCCACCCCACACCAAAGGTACTGCGATCAATACAGACGGCTTCTAATCTCCACGGAATCTTGCGTCCTTGTCGCTCACGAGATGTGGATGAACTGGCCACATCCTGGATGTAACTTGGACCTTATTTTACTTGTGGTAAGGTTGGATTTGTACTGTGTCTGTCAGCACGGAGATTATGTACTGGTATATAATCTTTTAAGTATGTTGTTGTATGCCGTTGTGTAGGTAGCAATGGATGGTTTCGAATGAAATGAGTTCAGATGATAGTTCAAAATAAGTTACAGCCAATGTATCATCACCAAGAGAATATGTACTTAATGTTTTTTCGTTCAGAAAATTTGCTTTTCATCAGTTGAAATGCTTTTCTGTATAAATTTCAGCCGAATCCGTTCAGCCGTTTCTGACAAACATACTTACAAACCTTCACATTTATAATAATAGTAGGAATATATTATAATATTTCAACGCAGGAATGGAACCCCAGATCTGTGGCGCAGAAGCCGATTGGAAGTGATACGCGTTCGTTTGGCGGACTTAAAGTAACACTCGTTCTTTAACATAGTGCAATGATTAGATAATGAATCGTACACTTATTACGTATAATAATATTTCATGAGTATTATCTATAATATGGAAAGTCCCTTATCCCAAAAATCTACACGGAAAATATAAGTAAGTAGGTGTAAGGTCGATTTATCAACATGAGCTAACGCATTGAATTTTAGCGGGATGGGCTCAAGGGTAAATATTAACTACTCGATTAATCGAACTTTTTTTAAATTTTATTTTTATTAGCTAGGATGTGTGAGCTTAACTTAACTTAACTCCAAAGTTAAGTTGCGCTTGCTGCGGACTGTTTACTGATCTTTGACCATTTTACCCCATGTTTAGTCAGTATTTAGTGTTAGCCCATTTTTAAACAATTTGTCGTTTTTAAAGAAGGTGGCTGGCAGCGGATGGATGCGAGCTGCCCAAGACCGGGATGGTTGGCCCTCTTTGGGGGAGGCCTATGTTCAGCAGTGGACGGCAATACGCTGATATGATGATGATGATCATCGTTAGAAAATTGAGTTGTGGAGCTATCTTGGTCGTGGCGAATATCACCAATCCTATAACCGTGAATATAGAGCAGAGAGAAAGCAAGTGTGGCCTTTTAGTCGGTACGAGTCCAGTCTGACATATCCTGCCGCTTGCTCAGCAGGCAGATAAATAATCCATGAGAATATATCGCAATATAAAAAACAAAAAAAAACATTTTCTTATCTATCCAATTTGACATTTATAGAGAAACAATAAGCCTCAATTTCAACTTAATTTTACCTATAATATTATATTCAAAGAGAATGAACAAAAATACGTCACAAAGCTGGACGCATATGTCTGGGAAAACATAATTTCATCGTAATAAACCACTTGTTCTTTGTTCCATTTTTTTACCTACACTGGTACAAAAGAAAGGTTCTGTGGTGTCTGAATACATTTATAAATATTATCACCTCCTTTGTCCACTTCATATACATTTCAAAACATAACGCTTGCCCTAAGCCTTTACTTTGATATTTTTTTCTAAGAAGGCACACACACACCTTCGTTCAATATTGAACATGTAGTATGGACATAGCTACACTACACTACGATTGAGTCATAATTCTAATAACATACCATCACGCCTGTATTCCTTGAAGGATAAGGCACCGGTATGTCCAATATTATATTCATCATCAATCCATATAGGTATTGTCCCACTGCTGGGCACAGGTCTCCTCTCAGAATGAGACGGATTAGGCTGTAGTCCGCCACGCTAGCCCAGTGCGGGTTGGTAGACTTCATACGCCATTGAAAAATCTCTCAAGCATGCAGGTTTCCTCACGATGTTTTCCGTCGGATAATTAAGTACCTATTAATACGCACATGACTTCGAAAAGACAGAGGTGCGTGCCTTGGATCCGAACATAATATTGCCAAATCCATATTCCGATGTCATAGCAAATCTCTTGACCTGGAAATCGACCCAAGAGTCTTCTATTCGGTAGCCGCATTTGCAGCAATTAGAGTAATGAGGTTTATTTAAAATAGCTCAGTTTGTAATATTGAAAATATAGGTTTTTTTATAAAGAAATGCTATATTTTAATACGACTTTAATCCTGTCGGTATATCAGTGACGTTAGAATCGCACAACATTAAGTGATTTTGGTTGTGCGGCAGTTTTGAACAGCTAACTTGAGACGCAGTTAAGAATGTCGAATGAACTGTAATATTCAGGAAATATTGCCTTTTGATTGGTTGACTGCAGCAGCTATATACTTTCAAGTTTTTTACTTCAAGTGTAATATCATCAGAGTACACAATATCCTTAGTCCTTGATATTCAGGAAATATTGCCTCTATATTGTAGCACCATCAATATTTTCAAGCAACGGGCACAAGACACGTCTCACAAAACCAACAAAGAGACCGTCGGAGGGGGCGAAGGCTTGGAGGGTCGAATATTAATTATCGCGGCCGCCCTCCCCTCCCGGAGGGGGGCGCTCCTGAGACAGCGCCTGGCACCAATCCTCCTGACTTGGGAGTTATGGAGGGACCGCTTTGTCTGCGGAGTATATACTCGTAGCATTATAGATTGAATAGAAGAAAATTCTGGTGATTTTGTGATATTTTTGAATTGATGGGAGTAATGTATGATTATTGCGATATAATGAGTTCATACACTTACCGTACGCGCGTATAATTGTTACGAAAATTTAGCTTTAATTGTAATAATGATACTTGTCTTTATTCAGGTATAGAACAAAATGACACCAAAACATGAAGTATGCGTTACTGTTTGACTCAGAACTCAACTGTTATTTTTACTTTTTTTTATGTTATATTTTTGTCCATGTTTACTAGGTAACAATACCTTTTTTTACTTACTAATTGCAAAATAGTACAGTCAGTAACAAAGGCCGTTTAACACGATGCAATTTTTAAAACTTTACGAATGCAGTAAAATAAAACATAGGTACCATGATGCCTTTTTTCCCGAAAGTTTAGGCAAAGGTGTACTACTGTCGGATCCTAAGTAATAGGGCGAGCCTATTGCCAGTAGCTGGAGTTTTTCCTCGTATCCTTTTCTCGATTTTGTTGGGGTCAGTTTTCAGTCTAACCTGATGCGGGTGAATATCAGTATTTTAAACGAAACTACTGCCATCAGATTTGCACAACCCAATGTCTGGGCAAGGTGGCTGGTTTTAAGAATTAAGCTAGGTTCAGCGACTTTTGTTGCTGATTGTACGTATTAAAAGTGGCGCGAACTTTGACATCTGGTACTACAATGTTCCCATCGTATCCACTTAAATAAATCGAGCTAAGCGATGCTATGCTAGGTCTTGTAATACAGCAGTCTGTAATCAAAAAAGTATGAATTTATAATTTGTATTAAGGTAATTTCTAGATGCAGGTTGCCTAAGTATATACACCGACTAAGTTGGAATAACCGACTATTTCCGAGTCGGCAATAAATATTTTCAGCTATTAGACCTGACAGACGTTCCTGTTCGATCGCAGCGCCACCTATCACGTCCAATTGTAAATGTAAACCATCCTAGGACTCATTCAAACACAAAACAAAATTATCAAAATCGTTCGAGCTATTTCTGAGGTTTTTGGCAATTGATTTTTATAACTATATATACTTTATTAAAATTGTATTATACTATACGTATAATACAATTTTAATAAAGTCTGTCTCATGAGTCTAGTGGTCCTTAGCACGACTGCTACGCTAGAGGCCCTCGTTCGTCCCCAGTTCGATTCCCAGGGAAAATTTTTATTGGGTTTTTCTGTGATAGCTCGGCAAACTAGCAAGCGAGCTACCTGATGGTAAGGAGTCATAGCCGCCCAAGAACATGGAGTCGAAGATGCGAGAAAAGGATAAGGAATTGAGCCTCCAGCGCTCCACATTCACCGCACGAAACGCAACAGTATGCATACTGCTACTTGACGTCGATATTCTGTGGGAGGGTAGTAGGTACTACCTACTCATGTTGTATGCATAATGTTGAATAATGAGGTAGGTAGGTATATATATTCTTTCTTTATATTCTTAGACAAGGGATGTGATGTTATAAGGAGTTACTTAGGCTATTTAACTCTGCCACCCTTGAAGTCTTTAGTTCTGATCTGAAGTTGTTTTTGGACGATAATATTTTTCGTCTCTGCACTTTACAGACATTTTCTGTTGCTAAGTAGTTGTTTGGGTTTAAAAAAAATAAGATTATCAGTATTGTAAACTGGCAGCAAAATAATTAAATGAATTCGTAGTTAATTACATAAGATTAATAAAATAATGTATTACTTGTTAAATCTGCCAATCACAGCTACATAATATAACACACATCTCGAAGTTACATAAACAATGTACCCTCACATCCCTCTCAACCAATGAGAGTACTCAGTCAATCTTAAAATAATCATTCTCAGCAAGAGATACAACTGAACTCCCTGCTTGCGCCATCTCAAGCGAATCTCATCCCTCAACCCATGACAAACACGCTACAATATGGCTCCAATTCTTATAACAAGGATACACGTCGTTTAGAACGTTTAAAAAAGGAATGAGAAACGAGATCGATTCTCTCAAAATGAATAGGTTTGTGCTACATTGAACCTTAACGCCGAAGCATAAAGTATAGAATTCAATGTATCCTACAACATTATAGAACAATTTTATAATGGAACGGGCAAAGATGGTTCTCTAGGGAAAACCTCATAGAGAGCATTCTATTTTGGTCCTTATTCTGATAAATTTCAAGCAGTCTATGCCTATTTTCGTGTTGCAGGGCATAATCAGTTATGACTTTATGGTGTTGGGCTGGTCGTACAAGATCGATTTGCTCTGGATACGGATAGAATAGAATATGTAGTTATAGAAAATGGTGTGTTTAGGTACCTACGTTGTTGAGGATTTTCCTCATGTTTCTACATTATTATATGATTCTAGATACATGCTGTAGTATTGTATAAAAGTTTATATATCTTAGGATTAAGAAATAGAAATATATTCGTATCAGGTACAAAGGTTAGAGATGGTTATTAATGAAAGTGATTCTTTTACTTTTTAACTAACGCCTTCAGTCTAGTGGTTTCACGCGCGACCGCTACCTTAGAGGTCCAATTCCGAGGGTTCAATTCCGAGGTCGAGCAAAGTGCTATCAGGTTTTTCTGTGAAATTCTCAGTAGCAGCGTGGATATTGGATTTGTACACGATTAATGGCAACAGGCTGGCCCCCTATTACATGGGACTTAAACGTTCCTAACCCTTCGGGGAATAAAGACGTAATGGTATGTAGGTATGTAATATTTTTTAAAGAAAATTTAATTAAAAAAGAAAAAGGAAACGTTGGTGGTTAATGCCAATTTATTTTTCTTAAATTGTACCAAATACAAGATACTTTATAGATATTATTTCGTCTCGACCCGAAACACAATGACTTTTCTTTCCTAGTACAATACAAAATAATATACCCACCTACATTTACTTTCCCTACAGACGCCCATCCATGAGAACAAAGGAATTTGGCTTAGTAACACCATCCGTCATTCAGTAGGCGCGGCGCGGAGGGCGGGCGGCGAGATGCCGGGGCGGGCGGCACGCACACATACACAACACCACCTGACAGTAATAAGAAGAGTAGAGCATTTGCTATGTGTGTGTGCGTGGAAACGAGAAGAGTGGGTTCACATTGAATTAATACACAACATAGATCAATTGCGAATTATTTATTTGCGACTTGTAGAGTACACGCGACAAGTCATTTTATTACTTGTATCTTTCGCAGCTGTACTTAACTGCTATTGCTCAATAATATTAGTATTCCCTTGCAATCCTTTTTTAATATAGACACGTTGCAAACGCTTATCTCTACAACGTTCTTGTTATTTAAATAACACTTACAAAAAAAACACAATCTGTTAAAATAAAAACAAAAGACGAAAGGTGTACATTTTCGATGGCGGCAGATAAAATGATTGCTCATTTTCTTTTAGTCACAGAACAAAGAAAAGTATTACTTACAGTTGACTCTGAATACTTAATATCTCAATAAATGTGAAAAATTAATCCTATTTCCCTTTGTCACGCCATAACTTGAGAAAGATTTTACCGATTTATTTTTTTAAGTCTTCTAATACTTTGTAGAGAGTTGATATGGAAAACCAAAAAAAAATAAAAAGAATAGAGAAATTAAAGACAGCGCGAGTATTTGAAAAAAATCCATTTCGAATTGAATATATAACAGCTAAGGCAGGAAAACGTGTGGTTGGATCAGCCAGTTTTCAACATTAATAGTAACAGCAACAACACACTCTCTTACGTCAAACCCAATTTAAAGAACTGTGATACAGCTTTGCCTAACTCATCGGAAAATACAGTCATTGCCACTCCAAGAATTGCGACTTTATACTATCGAGTAGTATCGAGCAATATTCGATCCATCTACACAAGTTATCGTGTGCGCTTTCGATTAGTACAGTCACGAGCAAAAATATGTACACATTTACTAAACTTCAAAACCAATTTTCTTCTTGAGTATCTATTCAAATGTGTTTTTTTTTATTCATGATAGGCCTACGCTTGACCGCCAGTTTGCCTGATGTTAAGCGATACTGCGATCGACGATGGAGCGCGCTTGCGTAGAAGAAACCGATTCACTCGTGATTTAAAGACCCCCAGATTATAGCTATCGGGGAAGACCCACTCGGGAAGCTCATTCTACATTTCATCAGTACGCATGATAAAACTGGACTTAAAGCGTTTCGTTCGGGGTTTTTGGATGTACACCATGAAACGATGTCGCTTTTTTGTACTTCTGGTCGTCCGATAGAAGAAAGAGCAAGGGGGAATAAGACGTGAAGATCTGATGGGCACTCTTCGAAATGTAACCGGTAAAAAACCGATAAGCTAGCAACTATATTACACAAATATGTAAAGTATGTCTTGAGAGGCTCTATCAGCACAATATCTCATAATTATAATCAATAGTAGGTACAGTCACTATCAAATGCGATTTATTTGATGGTGACTGTACCTACCTCTTAGCGACACAAAGGATAATTTAGAATTAACCCTACACACGGCAGCTGTCAATCTGACATGTATTTTATTCCATTGAGTTATAGTTACATTTCCCTAGTTGCTCAGATAATTATGAACAGTCTGATTGCTCCAATATATTTGATGGTGACGGTATATATTGGTGGTCGTGACTGTACAAGAGCTAGTGTGACATTTAGATAACGTGATGCTTCGCGTGGAACGGGGAAGTGAACTAGCTCATAGCTAGCACATTCACCAGATAACAAACGTAGCGTTATTCAATACACGTTTCATATACATAATTATATTGGTTTGCAGATGATAAGGGATCCATTATTCTGTAGTTGAGGCTTTTGCATTCGGTATTTTATGATGTTATTGAGTTTTGGATGCTTGGTGTCTAAGTCTAATATCACAACACGTATCATTAAGTACCATTTATTATTTAAAACGAAATTATTTTTATAATCTGGGTCGATTTTTCTTCTGCTTTTCATCTTTTTGGAACCGTGAAATAAGAATATTATTAAGAACAACACACTCATAATTTACGCTACGTTTTTTGATCCCAAGTGGGGATCCATTTACCGAGAACAAAACAGAAAAACAAAAATATAGAAATCGACCCCAGTACCCACATGAGGTGATAAACAAAGATAGAGTATACAGTAAACAAATTAAACAGCTATAGAGTAAACAGCTTGTATCGAAAAAACCGTAAAGAAACTAATTTTTGTTTCGATATGATGCATTTCTTGGCTTAGTATGTAGTGCGATTCTACAAAAAAAATCTTAGGTACTGAGTGTACTAAAAAAAGGTATAATATAAGGTGTCGTACCTCATTGGTTTTGTGGTCAGAGTAAGATAACCAATATAGATTTTATCAAGGAAAAACTGATTGTTCCCATAGTCTCTACACTCAACCATTGAATGCTAAGTGTAGTTCCAATAATTGCAGAATACGCTTCACTTTAGATATGGTGAGTCAGGGCCGCGCCTGCGCATACGGGTTCCGGTGTTCCCTAGAAACGTACACGTACGTTAGATGATTGTAGAGTATTATGAAACTATAGCTGTTTTTCTATGATGACGTTAAAAGAGATAACAAAAATTGATTGAAAATCAGAAAACTAATGGCATTTTTTATGTCGAAAGTTTGATCCGCATTGTATCGACATTTTGACACTTTTAATGATTAACAATTAACAGATTTGAAATAAAATTTGATAAATCTCTCTATATTATTACGATTTAAATGCTAATATTGCTTGTTTGTAGTAAGATGGAAAAATTATGGATACTTAAATTAGATTAAACAAAAATAGGGACAATAAAGAAACGTAATTGTGTTTAATAGACGATGTAGTGATATCACTACATAGTATAAAACAAACTCGCTTCCCGCTGTCTGTCTGTCCCTATGTATGCTTAGATCTTTAAAACTACGCAATGGAATTTGATGCGGTTTTTTTTAATAGATAGAGTGATTTAAGAGGAACGTTTATATGTATAAATATATACATATTATAGTTAAGAAAAGGCGAGAAACCATGCGGGCGAAGCCGTGGGCGGAAAGCTAGTGATATGATATCATGTTTAGGGTGGAGAATTAATGAAGGACGGCAAAAAAAAAATACGGAGTGAAGGCACGCCCTTCCACCGCCCAGATGTATGAACGTGAATGAAGCAAAAGAACTGTTCAAGAATCGTAGCAATTGGCGTTAAGTAGTTTGTCTCTATACCTATGGGAAGACGTGAGTGCATGTATTCTACGATATCAATAAAATATTTATCCAAAAATGGGGGTATACGTGACTTGTAGAGCCTTCAACACCTCAGGGAGACGCACTGCGAGGGACAGTCGTTTAATAGACCTCACACACGCAACCTACAGGATACATTTTAATGAAGGAAAAATACGACCGCGGGCAGGATTCAAACCTGCGTCTTCTGTTTATGTACACCAGACGCTATGACCGCTAAGCCACCGCGAGTCCCACCCGCCAAGTCGGAATATGCCTTCACATTTTAATTTACGTCTTTGATATTTGATATTTATTTATGATATTTATTTATTTCTGTAAATAGATCTTTTCAGGACACTTTTACAAGTCGATTTTTACATTTTTTTTTAACTAGATGGCGCCGACGTTTCCTATCTGACGACCTCTGAGAAGAAACGTCGAAACAAACTCAGAGAATCATGGTCTCTTTTAAAGTCCAGACAATGGTTGTTGTTAGATATGCGAGTTTAACAATGTAGGGCAAAATCTGAACAGGCCTTTTGAAGAAAGAGCCATAGCAGCTTTGAGTTGACCTGTCCTAACTGACGGCACGCATACATCAGTCATCGTGTAGCTCAACCATTTTATAGGGAGCTCAACGACCCGTCGCACAACGATACCAGATCAGCAGGACATTTGTGTAGAGACCCGTGTAGAGTCCAACCCGCCCGCTTTGAGCGGGCGGGTTGGACTCGCGGTGGCTTAGCGGTCATAGCGTCTGGTGTACTTAAACAGAAGACGCAGGTTCGAATCCTGCCCGCGGTCTTATTTTTCCTTCATTAAAATAACTTATTCCTGTATAGTTATAAAACCTGTTTATTTATTGCTTTACATTCACGTGACACCAAAAAATCCCTATCGCCCAACGGCCAATGGCAAAGATAAGTACTTCTCGCCTACGATTAGCTCGTATTTAACGGTTTATCTGAAGTGATGCGTGTCAGCCATCTTATCGTGCTCGGCACACTTCGCTAACGTGATCCTATTCTTAAATCAGCCGATATCTAGTTTTGGAGGTAGCACAAAATTGATAGAATTTTTATGAAGGAGGTGGAAGTAGTCGTCCTATATGAAAAGAAATAAAATGATCTTTTAACGAAAAGAAAATCGACTTAGAGAATTGGGTGGTTCAGGAGATAGTATACTAGAAATTGCTTGAAGTTGGTTTTTCTGGCAGTCAGTTCTGAAGAGAACGGACAAGAACCAAATTCATATCGGACCATCACGAAAGTACAAAAATCTAACTGAAAGAATGGGAACTCATTTACAATTGTTGAAGATATCACGTAAAATAGGCACACCCAAAAAATAATCTGAAAATCTTCAAATCAATCAAATCAAATCAAATAATTTATTTGCATAATATGGGTTTACAATGGTGTTACATATAAGAATCAGTTCGCCACATTAAGCCTTACAGCATGCAAAAATTAAATCTGGTAATAATATAATATTGATGACAAAGTAATTAAAATAAGTATACAAAATAAATTTATATTATTATTCAAAGTAAAATATATCATTATTAATTTCGTGATAACTATCCAAAATAATCATTATACATTTTACATAATTAATAAATTAAATATTTCATAATTTCAGAGATAATAATCGCTTAAGTTATTTTATCTTCCATGAATTCGTTAATAGAGTAATATGTTTTACCAACAAGAAAATTATGTAATTTCTTTTTAGCAATATTTACATTATGCTCATTGCCTATTTGTGGTAGCAATTTATTGTAAATTTTTGGACCCGTGCAGAATACACTTTTGTGAAGCAGTGCAGTCTTTGCGGGTCGAATACATAGTTTGTCTAGATGTCGCTCTCTTTTTCGGTGTTCAAATAGATGTTTATTAGATATAATAAATAGAGTTGTCTCGTATATGTATAGACACGGTAACGTTAAGATCTTTAAATTCTTAAAATGAGGTTTACACGAATCAGTTGAATTTAAATTACAGATAGCCCTAACACACCTTTTTTGCGCCCTGAAAACACTATCTCTATCAGTAGCGTTGCCCCACAGAATGACACCATACCGAAGAGTAGACGATACATATCCGTGGTATGCCGTTAGTATTGTTGAAACATCAGCGACTGATCTAAGATTACGAAGAGCAAAGGAATAACTATTTAGTTTTTTACAGACATGCTCCGTTTGATATTTCCATGTCAGTTTATCATCAATATAAATGCCCAAAAACTTTGTCGATTCTACTTTTTCAATTTCTTGTTCCCTATAATTAATATTTAAATTTTCTAAAGTTTGTCGTCGTTTAAAGTTTATAGCCTTAGTTTTACTCAAGTTATTTTTAAAATTATTTTCTATAAGCCATTTAATTGTATTCTCTAAAGTTATATTAATATTATTTTCAATGTCGAGATTGCTATATTTATTAAAAAGAATGGTACTGTCATCGGCAAAAAGAGTCATAGAATTATCGGTTATTTCCGGAATGTCATTTATCTATACATATAAAATCCTTTGTCCTGAATGACTGACTGACTGACTGACGGAACAACGCACAGCCTAAACCGCTGATCGTAGAGACCTGAAACTTGGAGGGTGTATTCTTTGTATGACGTAGGCATCCGATAAGAAAGGATTTTCCGAAATTCTACCCCTAAGGGGGTGAAAAAGGGGGGCAAATTTTGTATGGGACAACGTGATTCCTTGGTCCAATCTGCTTCATATTTTGCATAAACGTTCTTTAACAGAATTGATGGAAGAATTGTTTCGTATTTTATTGAAATTCATCCCCTAACGGACTTAAAAAAGGGGGGAAAGTTATTTTCGGGATGATTTGCTTCAATTTTGATATCAATACTCCTTAGTGCTTTTGATTTAATTTACTTTTTATTTTGACACAATATGTCATGTCATGTTTGAAAACTCAATGTGATTTTATTCAAGAAACGTTGGTTGATAAACATATAAAATGCTTTCTATGGCACACAAAAGTGGAATTGAGATTGAGAGGCACACCATAGAATCCTTTTTAAAAATGTTAGAGGCAGCAATAGAGTGATGGGTGGAGTTAGTGTTGCTGGCACGGGAATTCCGTCAGATTCTGTTGTACCTAGAGGAACCCGAGCAGACGAAGTCAGAGCTTCCTTCACATCGTCATTCCTATGGCCCAACATAATGCTTATTTTTAAAAAGAAATACGAGAGAGATGCGTGTGCTGGAGAGTTTTCTGAGCTATTACTTAAAATAGTAAATGGAGATTGTAAATATGTTTATCATCTTTCCTGAATACAGTAGTGACAGGTGACTATGACAGATCTTAGAGTATATTATAATATACAAACGAAGTCAATAGATTGGCACTTAAGCTATGTAACGGGACTAGACAGAGTATCAGCATTGCACAAAAATATTGAAAAGGTCACTGTGATTACTGGATGTGCTCGGGGGGATTCAGTTTTCGCACCTCGAATGTGTGAATTGATGCTTATGTTTTAAAAAACGATGCTTTGTAATGCTATAAATAAAATTTCAGTCATTAAGGGTAGCAGGCATATATTTAAGGGAAGAACGGCTTCTCACACGGGAAATTCTACCTTGCCTGTTACTGTATTAAAAAGCAGTCTGGTCATTTTGATACCAGACAGAAAAACCAATGTGGTATACAAAGAAGTGCAATTTTAATTCTTGAGAGCAAGGTGGTCTTCCGATATTTGTACCTCCTCATTGAAATCGACCCTACGAGGCGTCCAGAATAACCATCGCTCTAGCTAAAAGGACATGAATAAATTAATAAAAAAATTACATGTTATTTTTATATTTCAATAAAATAATATAGTGGAGCAAATTATTTGGACTTAATTTTAGATAATTTACAATATCCCGCCGGAAATAGAAAAAAAATAACAGTCAAAATCGTGTTGTCCACGCGAGCGAAGCTGCGGGCGGAAAGCTAGTATATACTATAAATAGCTAAGAAGAATAAATCTTATTAGTGAAACGCGGAACAAGTTAAGTATATTTATAAGTTTTATTTATTTGATATTTCTCAGTTTCGCTTACAGGATATAGATAAATTTTCTTTAAACCATGCCGGAATCAGAATGATGCATGTTATTTAGATTCCATTGCTATCGAGTGTTGATTCATCATCCATCCTGACTTAATTCAGAATAATGCTACGCAGTTTGCAATCTTGCGACAGTCCCAAATAACTGATAAAGCTTGACCTGGAATCCTGAGATACCCCACAAGTGGACCGCGCCGATGATAGGTTTTTCATTCGATATTGATGGCCTGATAGCGTGTTATCAGATCAAACCTGGGCAGAAGTGCACTTACTCAAGATAGGAACAGATTATATCTAAAGTTGTTATTTCAGTCACTGTCAAAATACCTAATCTATATAGGTACTTATGTTTTTTTATATCTAAAACAGTAGTTTAGTGTTAATATGGACCGGGTGGGTGGTGATCGCTACACGCGCACCTTCGAGTAAAATGCGAGGTTAATTTAAATTTTATATTTATAAGAAATGCATCAAGTACTTAGTAATAAACCGAAATACATTTTCCTCCATTACGTAACTACTTTTGTAAGTTAATAATTAATATTGCCTGGAAGATTTTCTCAACAGCGTATAAAGTCTGCCAACCCGCATCGGGCCAGCATGGTGGACTAATCTAATCTCTCAATGTGAGAGAGGACCCGTGCCCAGCAGTGGATAATATAATGATGATGATGATTTCAAAATTGCAGAAAATACTATGCACTTCGTTAACTACTTCTTCTTTAAGTAGGTACTTCAAATCTTGTAGGTTTCATCGTAACATTGTGAATAAGTTAGTTAAAGTACTTAAAACAATAAATAAATATTTAATTTGTTCCGTGCAGGAATCAAATCCAAAACTCCGCTTTTTTCCATTGAGTTCTTGCGGTTGGTTTGCTTAACCTATCACCATGCGAGGTGACAACATTTTTAGGAAATGGGTAGGTCCCTATATCTTTCTAAAATGTAGAAGTAAGTAGCTATGAGTGCTGTACACACAAACTCCGTCACAGATAATGTTTGGAAGGAATTATTGAGCTATTATCGTGATAAGTGATTACTAACACGGTTTGCGAGATAGTGCGCGATACTTGCGCGAGATTTAATATCTGAGTATTGTTGGAAAGAAACTTAGATAACAAACAGTCTTATTTTACCTGACTAAGTAATCTTTCTTTAATCTGGGTTGGGCACTCCATCCAGAATGAGACGGGTTAAGCTGTACATTGAATAAGTACTTAGGTACATCTATCTATCGCAGCGTCGAGAAAATAATCTTTCAGGCATGCAGGTTTCCTCGTACTGTTTTCCTTCTTCTAAGTGAGTGGTAGATAACTATGCATACGCATATAATTTTAGCACTGTCATGGGATTCTCCTATAAAATTCTTAATATCAGCTCAGAGTTTAGATTTGTGCCCGGTTAATGGCAATAGGCTTGCCTCCAATTATTTGGAACGTAAATATACCGGCGAACTGTGAGTGTACATTAGTACACCTTTGCCTAACCATTCAGGGCGTACAGGGCGGTATGTTATGTTAGTTTTTAATAGTAAATAATTTATTTTAAGTAACTAGTTAATTTCCCGCTTTACCCAAACTAAATAATAAACGTGAGGAAATATTATATGTTTCTGGATAAAATTGAATATTTAATGATGATAATGATTCTCGAAGAGATATTTTCTAAGTAACCAAAGAAAGATAACAATTTAATTAATTGGACAACAGTTCTATTACAATATGCTGATTTAAATATAACTAGTGAATGGTTAGGTCACGTGGTAGTTAAGTGGAAAGTGACTTCACTCAATGGGATTGGGTGCACTCATTAGCAAGTACACGATCACTTCATTCATTCATGTTACGGCGAATTCCTGACTGTACCTGCGCGTAGTGTCCAGATTCTTGCATCTGTGTGACGTTAGGGTTGCGCAAGCGCAGATCTAATGTTAATTTATGTAGTTATTTTACAGAGTAGCCAGAGAATTGGTTGATGATGAGCCTGAGTACCTGAGGTGCGCGGAATCATTTCGCAAAACTTTTTTCAAAACTAGTTTTTTTTTTAATTGTGACTGATTATGTGAATTAGGTGTGCGATTTGTACTGAGTTTATCTACTTTGATGATCCATTTAGGTATATGTATAGGTACGTAGAATAAATATATACATACTTAAAAAATAAAGAATCTAAAATCGTTTCATACTGAACACAATATTATTTGGTGAAACAGAAATGTTAAAAAAATTGTCCCTTTACTAAATGTGCAAAATATAAAAATGAATTGTAACGCCTAGGCATCAAAGTGCTCTTCCACATCGCAACCATATTTTCGGTCAGTTTTCAGATTAATAATGTTTGTTAACAAACACATTATTTGTTGTATCATCCTATACATTTCCTCTAAAAGTGTTTTCCTCTTTTCCGTATTTGTGGGATATTATATAAAACAAATTGTATGTATTGCCTAAACGTTGCCGAGTTAGGAAATCATTGCGTTCCATTTTAGAACTTGATCATCAGTTCATTACGTGTCCTGCCTATGTACACTCACCGGTATATATTTACGAGTGTCTCTTTACTTTCTCAACTTTGACGTCACGTCAACGTCAAAACAATTCCGATTGACTGATAATATCTCCCAAGAAATGACACCAGCGAAACATCCAAAACAAAAATATCCCGCTACGCTTCTCCAAAGCGATTGAATGGCTTCATTCACCGAGCCGATCATCGCATAACGGTATCGTTGGTCTATCAACTGTCCACCACTGTATCCTGGCCTCTCAAATTAACAGTAATACCTCAACTTTCGTCTTTCTCCTGGAAGGTTCGGCGGGGCAGGGGAGGTCAGGTGTATCTGGATGGTGTAAGAAGACGTGTTTTGGATTCAGCTCTTGTCCGCAGCGCTTCCTCGAAGTGATGCTATGTGCATGTACTGTGGCTGTATGAATGGACGATGATACGACAAGAAAATTCCAATGCTTGCCGATTTTTCAGTTGAAACCTACTTAGGTAATTGTTGATATGATTAATGTGTTTAGCTTGCTTGTGATAGTCATGTGTGTCTGTCATTATCAAAATAATACAATGTAGAGCCTAATAATAATACATAAATAACAAAATGCAAAGGCAATCGTAACAAATTATATTATTATTTCGTAAATATCGCAACACTAATTTATTGGCTTTATGCTTGATAGCTTAACACACATGTTTTGGGGTCCCCTAGACTAGCGCTTATGAATAATGAGTGTGAATAAATCGATGAGAAGTATAAATAAACCTTTTTTCTGATCGCCTAATCGGGACTCTTAAAACCCTGGCTTTCGGGAAACATTGAGCACAAAAATGGAAATAGAAAACAAGAATCGAAAATGACTTCAACAATTTGTGCTCGAAGGCAAGCATACCATCACGCTTGTTTTCCCCGAAGAGTCAGGTAGAGGTAAACGAATGTACCTACACCCACAGTTTGCCGATATGTTTTGGTCACATAGGAAGCGAGCCTTTAGCTATTAACAAAATCCCTAACCCCAAGCTGTTGCTGAAAATTTCAAGAAAAAAAATTTTATCTGCTCGACCAGGACTCTATGACGAAAACCTGTACCATAGCAGTCATGCTTGTGACCACTAGACTAATGAGGCAGTCTAAACATCAAAGTTATACCTATTCTATAGAAAAAACATAGATAATAATTTAAGTTGAAGCGCCATTCATTGTCTAAAATTACTTACACGTGATAAACATGACTATTTGGCACAAATAGTCGCCTGCGCACGTGGTATGTGTTAGAAATGCAAAGGTTATCCGTACAATTTATTTACATATGCGAATTGTCAGCTATGTTTCGGAGAAACCATGAAGCGTGCCGAATTATGTGATGGATTATGTACACACGGCTACAGGTCAAACTATACATATCCAGTTCAAGCAGATCTCGCATTGTACAGGCTTCCGATACAATAAAAGGCCCGCGTAAACTGGTTTGTTTAGCTTGATGTGCAGCCATGCGTACTAACAGGCGTTATATATGTAGGTCTTACGGTTACTGTAGAATAATTTAGTAACTTAATTCAGCTCATTACTGTCTCACATCCGAAGCTCTTCCAGGAACCGCTATCCAATCTAGTCGTGCTATAGATTATTATTTGTATTTTCTTTCATCTAATTAACATACGGAGAACAGATGAAGACAATTGTTGATCTTTTCACTACTAGTGTTATTTGTCATAATTGAAGGTACATTTTGTCTTGTTCAGCATATTATTTGTTATACATTTAACAAATAATATGCTGAACAAGACAATATGTACCTTTACCTATGTTAAAAATGTATCCCTCTTGGCGACCTTCGGTTAGAACCTTCATGCACTCTTGCATGTACTATTAACTTACAAACGTACCTACCTATCAACTTTATCGGTGAAGGAAAACATTGTGGTGACTCCTATTTGTCTAGATGGTGAAGATAATTGTGAGTGCAGTCTGGCAGAAGGACTGTTGGCTTTCTCTTCTCATGGCAAAAGAGACAGATTCTTCTGAATTGAAAGCCGCGGCAAAAGTGTTAACAGTTAATTTTAAACGAGGTTGGTTACTTAAAATGCGTTAATTACATGTCATTCGTCTTTAATTCGTCATTTATAATAATTAATAGTTAGATAAAGGCTTTGGAAGCCAATGAAAAAAATGAAGAGTGGCAACATCGACGAACAGCGATTTAGACTTCTACCAATTAGGAACGACTCACAACCAGTGTACTACACTACCTATAGCCGGGACCATGGGACTTGGAAACATAGTTCTTACAATCAATCTTAGCAAAGTTCCCAAGTAAGTTTCCAACAAAAACAATAAAACTGAAGCTCGCATCTTACGAAAGGAAGTTAAAAAATCCGTGCGCGCGGAAGCGGCGGGCGTTGGCTCCGTACGCTTCGCACATACTGATGATCTTGAGCGAGAGATGCTAATGATCAATCGTGGGTCGTGAGAGGAGAGCCATTTCCATACTGCGTGACTCGACAGGCTCTGGTAGATGTAGATCGTGTCCATGCTGAGACTATGATTATGGAAAGTGATGCTCTAGATGTCAGTGACAATGCAGATACGAAATAGGTACGCAAAAGAACTTTTATTTGTGTTGTCAACTCTAAATTAAAAGTGATTTAGACTGTGTTGCCATTCTAAAATAGCCCTTATTCCTACTTAAACATACCGCTGGAATAGGCTTTGTCTTTAATTTAATTCATCTCCTTGATTCCATCCGATCGCTCCAGTACTCACTTTGTTGACATCATCGGGTCATCCTTTATTAAATTAAGAAATGTGATCCTTCAATTATCAGTTTTTAACTTTAAAAAATATTCGAATTTGTAGGAAATTGATGCTCCAATTTTCAAATGTGATCTCTTCTTTACACATTGAGCTTGAGCTATACAAATCCAGTATAGACTGAACTCGCATTGTTAAGTATTTAAATACAATCCGAGGCCATTATATACTTGACTTTTGTAGCTGTGCTTACAAGTACCAATCTTAATATACTTGTCACTTCTAATATTGTTTTATTTTATGCACTATTTTCTATTTTTGCAGAAAATGCATTTCATTTAGTGTTTGAGATAGTTTCTCTATAAAATTAATTCGTATGTGTGCTGCTAATGTCGATAATAATCGGCACTGTATCAGTTTTTTCATTTTGAATATTTCAACTAAGACCTAGATCTCATAATCTGTGATCGATAAAGAAATATTCACGAGTATTGATAATGTTATTATTGTGTTATTCGTGATTATCACTCAGATAGTAAAATGATTAGAATTAAGATTAGAAGCTAGTTCACTTACCACCTGCCTACACCACTGCAACATCTTTTAAAGCTACTAATTTTGAGGCCTTGATATTCCAGGCCTTGTGAGTCCACTTTTAGAAATTGCTTCATCTCCATACAAATAACATTATCATCCGCTTGGAACGCATCTCGGGTGTTCAAATTCCAAAGTGTCAAGTTCGAGCGGTCAACAATTTGTGATCAGAATTACGAGTACATTGGCCCAGTGTAAGTTGACCCACAGTAAGGTCGAGGAATACATTTAACTGAATTGAATTTGACATGTTGTTGATATCGGATGAAGCAAACAGCGACGTCATAATGTGTCGAGATATATTGGACTCGTAAGTACACGGGATGGTATAGTAAGTGGAAGAGCGATAACATCAAGTACTATGAAGACATTAAATAGTTTATTGTGAAAAGAATACTGCTGGGTGCGTGGTCCATAAGATAACATAGGCTTTTCTTTGTTCTAAAGAACTACTGACATTATTTCTTGAAATGAGATTGCAGATAAACAACTACATATCATAACATCACGCTTGTATTCCCCGAAGGATTAGGAAGAGGTACACAAATGTACACCTACAGTTCACCGTTACGTTTGGGTCCGATGTAAAAAGGGCGAGCCTATTGCCATTAACCGGGCACAAATCCAAACTCCGAACTGCTAGTTGCACTATACTAATGAAGCAGTTGATACAAAACTAAGACAATAATATATCTGCTAAGGTGTAGCTATAAAAAATAAAACATAACATTCAATATCTTGTATGTATCCTCGGTTTAGGTCTTACTCCTAGATTTTTTTCCAATTTAAGTTGTTTAAATTTAGTTTGACTTTTTTCAGAAGACATGCTATATCCTCAAAGCGTCAGGCAAAGGTGTGATACGGGATGAACCGTAATGCCATTAACTAGGTACATGGTCTGCTAATTCTTAGATAGTGCTGAAGAGGCGTTAGAATAAATTAACCCCTCTTATTCTGCGGGTCTCAGCGGGTATCAGTAAATGGGTTAATGATGACTGAATGTCCCATTTGGAACGGAGGATAAACAAAGATAGTATAGATAAGTACGTACCCGATTATTGTTTTATATTAATACTTAGATAAGTAATAGGTACTTATCTATTTACGTCTAGACATTATCTTCAGATTGGGATGTGTTTATATCTCTGTAAGTAGGAAATTATTTAGGCCAGATCTTTGAAAGTCTGTGGGCTACGAGCGGTTAATTGCGTTTTTTAGGCAGTTCAAGTCCGAAACGCCCTGCCGCCCCCCAGATGGCAGACGATCCGTGAAGATTTTCCGTACTATGAAAAAAAAAATCGGTATGAACCAGAAATTGTGTTGCAGTGTTCTAATATTCATGTCATATATCGTAAAGATATAAGATTAAGGGCCTGTCTCACCACTTTCTGATAAGTTACCGATAAATTATCTGATAGTTAATTACATACAAATTCTGTTCCAATTCTGAATTTATCTGGTAGATAGTGCTTACCTGAAGGTGGTGAAACAGGCCCTAAATCAGCTGAAGTGCCACTTATGTGACTTTACAGGAGAGAGGTTTAAAGTTCATTTTATAACAGTGAAAAGTAAAACAGCTAAAATACCACTTACGCAAAGTTCATTTTGACAGCATCTACTTATGTGTGTGTGCTTCTTTATTTCAGATTCCGATTAAATACTCTTCATAAAAATATGTATGATAATTGTTGAAAAAAAAAACTAGCATTGGTCTGTACATTTCCACTGTCAAATACGGATGTTTAGCAGAATTTGGTAGGACTGGAAGCCAACTCCAGCAAAAGGCAAGTTCAACTTTTGAACAGTAATTGTAAAACAGGATGTATGAAACATATCCTAAGATGGCGCCAAAGTGTTCTTATGAATGTTGAGTTGGTATTCAGATAAGGTGAATTGATAACAGATCGATCGCTGGCGTCAAAATCAATATTAGTTTACAAGATTTATTTAAAACCCGTTCCCAGGAGACGAGGGTTTGTTCCTCTTGGCTCTTTGATATGTACGCATTAAAAAAACGTAAGTTTGATAAAACCAAAACCCGATTACGAAAAATATGAAATAAAATGATATTTTATTTCTGTAAATAGATCTTTTAAGACACTTTTACAAGTCGTTTTTTTTTACATTTTTTTTAACTAGATGGCGTCGACGTTTCCTATCTAACGACCTCTGAGAAGAAACGTCGAAATAAACTCAGAGAATCATGGTCTCTTTTAAAGTCCAGACAATAGTTATATTATATGCGAGTTCAATGTAGGGCAAAATCTGAACAGGCCTTTTGAAGAAAGAAAATATGAAACAAGAAAATATTCAAAGAAATATGAAAAGTCAACTTTCTAAAAGACAATTGATTGAATTAAAATTGAAGCGTACAGCGGCCTCATTAGACTAGCGGTCTAAGCGCAACTGGTACGCTAGAAGTCTTGGGCTCGATTCCCAAGTCGGACCTAAACAAATCAGTGAACTGTGGGTGTAGGACATAAAGTACACCTCTGCCAAACCGTTCAGGGGAAAACAGGCGTGATGGTATGATGGTAGCTATTGATTCAAAATAGAATAAGTCTTTTCTTCACTTCGTTTCTTTCTTTCAACTCCATTATAGGCTGGCCTTGCTTTGTAAAGGCTTTCAGTACAATGATAGGTTAGCTAATACTGGACATCATAGTTTGATGTGTAGCCGTGGGTAACATCCATGGTAATTATCAATTTTGTTTGTTTTATTTTCGCGTTAAAACATAATCAGTAACCCCGCTACAAAACATGTTGCAAACATGTTTTGTAACCTATCCCACTCACTCTTTGAGAGTTAGATAAATGTTTGCAACATGTTTTGTCGTCAGTGGAAACGTTACTTACACGCTTATTTGATGTAGCTATTGAATGAGAAATCGTATTATTTAAATATGCAGAAAACTAGACAATGTGCCAATCAGGTGTCCACTGTCGCCACACCTCAACACAAGCCAATTAATCTTCTAACCACAATATTACCTACGTGATTAAGAGATTAATTACTAAGTTAAGTAATAATTACTTTGTTCAACATTAATACTTACCTATGTAATGACATTATAGTAACGATGCTGATGGATAATTTATACATACCATCATCACGCCTGTATTCCCCGAAGGGTTAGGCAGAGGTGTACTTAATGTGCACCCACAATTCGCCGGTATGTTTAGGTCTTATATAATAGGGGGTGAGCCTATTGCCATTCACCGGGCACAAATCCAGACTCCGAGCTGCTACTGAGAATTTCATAGAAAAACCCAATAACACTTTGCTCGACCTGGGGATCGAACCCAAGACCTCTAGCATCGCAGTCGCGATTGGGACCACTAGACTAACGAGGCAGTCATATAGTTTAATGTTATAGCAGGATCATTTATATTTAATGTATTTCGTTTGTGTCCGGTTAATGGCAATAGATTCAGCCCCTATTGCATGGAAACTATACATACCAGCGAACCGTGGGTGTACATTACTCCTCTGCCTGACCCTTCAGGGAAAACAGGCGTGATCGCATGCAAATAAATAATAACAAAATTACGTTAATTTATTTTGTAACCTTTTCGAAAGAGTACTGATTCACAAGTCTACAGCGGAGCAAACGACATGGTAAACATTGATTCCCGGTATCACATAATGCTTCATTGTGACATCTCCGCCGTTATCAATGGTCGAACTTGACGCTCACATTCTTTGCATACTCGCCTATCTTGTAAGAGGAGCGCCTGCGCCTGCGCCGCTAATGCACACTGTATATGTAATACTGCACATCAAGCAATAAAAAACCAGTATAGGCTGGCCTTGAATTGTACGGAAAACCTTTACAATGGGAGGTCAGTCTAAACTGGATTTGTATAGCTTGATGTGTAGCCGTGTTAACAAGACATCAATAGGGTAAATGACTAAAACTGCCTAAAACTAAAAATGCCTGTGGTTTCGTTCTTATCCCAACGAACTTTTTGAGAAAAAAGGTACAATATTTCTTTTTTGAAGATCCAAAAATATTTCATCAAAATTGGTTCAGTGGTTGAGGCTTAAAACCGTAACAAACAAACAGTTATTAAAAAAACTGTGAATAAAAATCGTAGGCATAATGTAGGTACATACATACCGGCCACACATCAAGCTATACAAATCCAGTACAGTTGACCTCGCAATGTAAAGGTTTATAGAACAAAGCGAGGCTATCGTATACTGGATTTGTAGAGCTTGATTTGTAGCCGTGCATACTGAAAGATGAACTTAATGAAAGTTCTAAGATAATTAAGTTAACACGTTTAAAGGTTGGGCAGGAGAGGGGATGTTCAATCTCTTTCACGCAGAGCTAGTGTTAGCATAGAATTTGTATGGCGCACGCAAGACTTACGTCATCTCTTACTGTAGTGCGCTCTCTATCTAGCATTTCATTCATTAAAAATAACCAGTCAATTATTCCATTCTGTTCGCAAATGAGGAAAATACAATTTTACAGATTGTGTTTCTAACAATTATAAACATTCGATATAATATATTTATTTTATAATACATACATAATATACTTTTGCACAAAAGCATTTTATATAATAGGTAAGTTATTGAAATCAAAGATTTAACCTAAGTATACTTATTTAGAATCGAATATTAACAAAGGATTTATAAAATGAGAAAATGTGGATATTTTGTGGTGGTTAAATGTTCCTTAGTGATTAAAATGTAGGATTCAGACTAAAAATAAATACCTAAATGTTCACACGGGTATGTCAACAAACCAATAAACAACCAAAAATCGCAAATATTCGGAGTGCGCCTGAGTTGAATGAAAATGTTGACATGATTTACATTGATCCTAAATATCTCAAACTGATTTATGTCCGCAAGGCGTACCCGTACCTTTGCTTCAATTCCAAGCATTGGCTTAGTGCAATACTTATAAAATCAATTCAGTCAGTAGCGGGCATTTTTTAAATAGGTTTCAGAAAAAACAAGGGGTTTTAATAAATTGGTTGATACAAGACCATCGACTTCCAAGAAACACGAATCATTACAACATTTGATCTTTTTCCTTTTTTCAACGTTTTATTTAAAAACAGAAACTAAGCGCTTGATGTGCTCATTTTTATTCAGAAGACATACTAAGAAAATATTGTAAGGTGGATTATTACTTCCTGTTATTTGGATGGAACCATGGAACTCGTGTACAATATCTTAATCAGGAGATAAATGAGCGACAGATCAAATATTTTTTTTGGAATATCTAGTTCCATGGGTGAACGCTGGAGGCGTTGTCCAAGTTTTTCATACAATATTTATTGGAGAGATTCGAGAACGAGTGTCGTTTATTAATTCATTTATCTCCTGGTTAGGTTACAGAATTACATTCACTATAATAAGCGAAGTATTTGACTGATATTTTTTTAAGGCATCATGAAAAAGTTGACTTACTTTAATTAAAATCGCTTTAAAAATAAGTCAGTTCTACTATAGTATTTTGTGACGTTAAGCCGTGCGTCATAAAAAATATATACGCACATTCGTTTTGCGGTAAAATGACAGAGCATCCCCTTACATTCCCCACCAATAACTTTAATAGTCGATTTCAAGATTTTTTCCAGTATACTTACTTAATAATATTATTTTTCAATAATAAGAATACTGAAATTCGGTTACTTTTTTGTTATTTCCAAATTCATATCTTTTAACTATTAGATATAGGTACAAGATATGATTTTTTAGTGACGGATTAAAATTTCATCCTCAGGCAGGGTTCGAACCTCCCTCCAGTTAAGTACACCGGACGCTTTGCCAACTAAGCTGCCGAGCTGCTACCATTGCCTGTGATGTCAATACTCAATACTCAATACTTTATTGCATTGATAAGTGTAACAATTATGGACCCTGTCGGGCACAGCAAAACTTCAGTAATTTAGTAAGGAGTCAAATTTCCCTTTTGCCAATAGGTACATAAAACAAGACTTACTTACTTATTCTGAAAAGTCTGTGGTCCAGCCCTGGACAATATAAGCACGTTGAATTGGATGGCAAAGCAGCATACAAAGAGATGTTGGGTGGCCCACAGTAGCAGGATACATACATATTATAATATATTTATTAGTAAGGATAAATAAGAGGTAAAAGGGAAACATTATTCAAATGCACATCTCGGTGGGTTAGCAATAATATGCGCAAGCGCATGCCAGCACGCCCTAGCCGCGCATCGGCCGCGCATTCGGATCAACTCCAGCGCATCTCCCGAGACGTTTGAATTGCTTTAAGGAAAAACGTAAGTTCATTTCTGTTCTGATCCGGTTATTGAACTCTTGTTCTTTGAACTGTTTAATAATAAATTAATTGTAATGTTTCCTGTTTTTTTGTGTAAACAAAAGAAAATGTATCAGGGATCCAAATTTAGACTCAGATTATTTTGACACCGCTTAAAATAAAGTATCTCTTTAGTATAGTGGTTCAAAGCGCGACTATTGTTGAAGTAGCTATTTTACATTTTATTGAAATAATAATGATATTGAAGTAATTATTTTATTTTAAGTGTTAAAACTTTCCTTGTAGACAAGTATTACTAAGAATAGCCACATAGCGATAAAGTTATGTATTTAATGGTAATTAAATAATTTTGCCTAGTAACTTGTATCGAGAACTTTAAATGTTTTTACGGCTCCACAAAAAACTATTTTTTAACTCACATAAGTTACACCACCAATGCGATTAGGTCCTGTGGAGATGAATAATAATTCAATTATTCATGTAATGTGTGACCTCATTAGTCTTGTGGTTCAAGCAGTGTTAATTTGGGTTTTCTATGAAATTCTCAGTATGTAAGCAGCTCGAAGTTTGGATATGTACACACGGCTACACATCAAGTTATACAAAACCAGTACAGACTGCCTTCGTATTGTGTTTAAAGTGTTTACAATGCGAGGTTATTCGATACTGGATTTGTATAGATTGTTACGTAGTTGAAACCCGGTTAGTGGCTATAGGCTCGCCCCCTATTCCATGGAGCCTAAACATACCGACGAACTGTGGGTGTACATTAGTACACCTCTGCCCAACATTTCGGGGAATACAGGCATTCATGTAAAAAAAAGTATTTACTTAAGTAGGTATGTAATTTCAATACTGTCTTGAATCATAGATCTGAGAAAGAGGAAAAAAAACCAAGGGGATTTTCCGTGGTGACAATCATTGGTTCCCAAAAGTTGTTCAATCAACCACAACTTTCCGTTTAAATCTAGATCTGACACCTTTATTCTGGATTTCAATTGTCATTTTTAAGAGCGGTATTGTAATTAGATTGGATGGAAATATATAAATATGCTATATTAATATAGCAGTAAGTAATACTACTTAGGTACCTACTGCTTAGCAGGTGCCAGATAAACTCTTTGATGCGACCAGCTTTATAATAACTTAAAAGAATCCGAATTTCCCTTTATCAAGCCATAACTGGAGAATGACTTTGCCGATTTCATTTATCTATTTTTTAAAGTTTTCTATTACTTTGTAGAAGGTTATTACGGAAAGAAAATTTAAAGAAAATTGGTAATATTATAAAATTTTACGACTATTTTAAAACCGTGCGATTCTTTTAAATTATTTATTGCAATTCTAATTGAATATTCATAACTTAGACAGAACTTTATGATGGGTCAGCCAGTAGTTGCTATAAAGTACCTATACGTTTAAAATTATTATAATTTATTTAGCAAAATGCAAATTCATTTTCAATCAAGTCCCAAAACAATTGCAACCGCATGTAAAACTCGATCCAAAGCGTCGACAATTAGATACCGCCTCAAAAATTATCGCAAATTTTATTCCGCACGGTTACCAAGATTAACCATCTTGCTACTCACGTACCAAAAGGTGTATGGATAAAAATTCGTGAGTGCTACATACATAACTAATAACTATGTAGTTTCTACTACACCAGAATAAGGACACACATCGATTTCACCGGTGGCCATTGTATTCGGATTCTGCGTATCGAAAGATCACCAAACGTGTTGGGCATGCTAATGTTTGAGATCAAGAAGGCGTGATGACGAAGACGGATTCATTTGAAGATATGTCATCTTCGGCACTGAGGCGCAATAGCATTTTGGCACCTAAATTGTTTTGTTAACTGATGATGTTTCGGCTAGCAAAACCCCGCGTTTCCATTGACGACAAAACATGTTGCAAACATGTAACTCTAACTCTCAAAGATTGAATGGGGTAGGTAGTTGTTTGTTACATTTTTGTGGAAAGGCGGGGTAAGAAAGATTCTTGCAAAACTGAAAGACATGTTAAACCATGAAGTCGGTCTTAAGTCCTCCAAGAAGAATAAATGTAAGCCGACTTGAAGAAGGTGTATCTTCAGAAAACAATAATCAGAAATCTAGCGAATATGAGGCTTACTATGAATACTCTATCAGATATAAAAATCGTTATTCGGTTCGTTTTCAGTAGTAGTGCCTCGACATGCCAGCAGGAATAGGTCGGTACGACCGGGGAAGTACTACCCTCACATAGAATATCAACGTTAAGTGGCAGTATGAATACTGTTGTGTTTGGTCCGGTTCCTCCCTCAGTCGACTTCCTTCTCCTTGTCTCCTACGCCTTCCTTTTTCTTTACAGGGTCAGCAACACGCGAACGATACCTACTCCTGGTGTTGCAAGTGTCCATAGACTGCGTTAACCGCTTACCATCAAGCGTATGTTTACTTGCCACCTTTGTGGAATAAAAAAAACAACAACCATTATACGCAAATATGCAAAAAAGCCTTTATTCATAAATTTTCGCAGATAATTGGTAAGAACATTAGAGGTAGAAATAAAAACATTTGAACTTGAACTTGATCCGATCGCACGCGAAGGATACTCTTTTAAAATAAAATGTATAACATTATTCAGTCGTACATTATTGCGATTGCAGGATGTGAGGACATTGAAGGTTAAAGTCGTAAATCTCTCTCAAAATCCGGGAAAAGATAGCTGAGGGAGGCTCCGAGTCTTGCGGTACCTAGAAGGTACGTACCTTCCTCAATAACTTAAACTATGGTTAGTAAGTTTACACACACAAGCGAACAATCACATCAATTGAACCTTCCGTCCTTTTCCTTATAGAATTAAAGAAGGCACGCTTCAAGAGATGCGTGCACGCGTTCTGAATGTAAATTACCTGTCCAAATGAAGATGATGAATAAGATGTGTTTGACTATAAATGCTTGTGATTGAGATTGAGTATTTACTCAATCTTTTGCTGTTTTGGAAAATAAAATTAACTACCTACATATTTTAATAATTTAGCCCACGACTGGCCCACTGGTGGGCATGAGCTCGTACACATCTCCAGGCAAGACATTCTGGGATCAACAAAATGTAGTTATTCTGTCACAAAAATCTCAACTGGAAATTCTCAGCCCAATTTTTCCCGAATTTCAAATTGCCTTATTGAAGATTCGTGTTCAGTGAGTGAGATAATGTATTTTGGTTTTGACTATGGATAGTAGAGACCCCAAAGAAGTGATTTGTAGAATTCTTGTCATTTTGTTAGGTAGGTACAGGTTGCCCGGTTGGCGCAAAAACTAATGAACAGATTTTAATTTAGTTTCCACTGATAGAAAGCATACTTATTCTCAATTTTAAAAACTACGGTAAAACTTATGTAGGTCCATAGAATGAAGAGATCAATTCTTTCCATTCGTCCACGGCGTGAATCCGCGGGCAAAAACTAGTTTATTAATAGAACTATGATTTCCTCGTCGGGGAATTCTGACTTGTAGTATAATGACATGATATTGTGACCTTTTTTGAAGTTAGCTTTTTTGGCTAACTAGGTACTAATAAGTAGGTACCTTACGAGAATTCTCCTCTTACAATGACATGATATTAGTCAGCAACCACAAAAACGTATTTCATTAACCATTATCACAGTGTTCCGAGCCACTGACCCATATATACCTTATACCTACTCGTATTATTCATAGGAATACGAGTGAATTTTCTTTATGATTTATTGCAAAAAATGACAGCCTCATTAGTCTAGTGGTCCTAAGCGCGGCTGCTACGGTAATGATCTTGGGTTCGGTCCCCAGGTCGAGCAAAAATTCTCAGTCGGCACGGAGTTTGGATTTGTGCCTGGTTAATGGGCAATAGGCTCGGCCTCTATTACATGGGACCTAAACATACCGGCGAAACGTGGGTGTACACTAGTATACCTCTGTCTTACTTTTCAGGGGATACAGATATAGAGGTTATGCAAAAAAATATTGGAGACGACTCGACTGCTTCGTTGGTCTAGTGGTTACAAGCATAGCTGATGATTCTAAGGTTTCAATCTTTAGATTGAAACCTTAGAATCATCATCATAATTGATTAATTTACAAATTAGAAGAACTTATTAAACCACCTAGTAATTTAATAATTACAGTAATTACAGTAAAAAAAATTGAAAAAAAAATTGAAATTTGGGAAAAACTGAGTGTGGGTAATACATACCATTTCTAGTTTAGTGGTACAACAACATGTTTAAAAACTAAACTGAAACAATATCAAGGTATTTCAAATTCAAATTAGTTTATTGCGAATATAGGTATTACAAGAATGTTAAAAAATATTATTCGTATCACTATATTCCACCTTTTGGCATGCAACATTAAAACATTAATATATCAAATTAGACAAATGTCAAATAAATATTAATATTAAATGAATTTATTATAAAGAGATTTAATAATAGAAATACAAAATATAGAAATACAACTTATACATTTGATTATTTCGTATTTATAGCTTATCTGTCAGGTATTTAGTTACACTATATTAGGCTTTAGCAATTAAGAAATTTTTTAATTTTTTCCTAAATATTTCAACAGATGAAATTTCTAACAAATTCTGGCTACAAATAAAGGTAACCCCTTAAAAACAATATATTTTAAGTATCTATATTACATAAAATAAACTTAAACAAGCGATTACACAGAAAATACTGATGGCATCGCCGAATTTTAAATGTACGCGCACTCGTATATATTTGTCAACAATAATATATGCCAACGGAAATAAGTTTAAAGATAAAATGACTTGTTTCTTCCATTCCGCAGTAATGGGCGGCGAGGCAGTTTCGCATAATATAAGCTAAGATGGGGGCTATGTAGGCTAGGAGCCGACGTACGCTCCTGTACGATATCATTATTTTTTTCGTTACATACCTAATTTCCAATATAATTTGTTTGGACAAAAATTACACAGCTTTTGAAAGATGGCACAGCAAAACATTATCTCTATCAGGATGAAATATAGTGGAAGATTGCGTCTTAGGCCATACATTTGTACGATGAAACTTGTAACGGTTAAAACATAAATACTAAACCTAAAATATAAATAAAACAGAAACTACTACTAGTAAAAATACTAGGAGTAAGTAGATATAAAGTCTAGTCAAAGCTGCAGTAATGGTGAACTAATCCAAAAGTTATGTTTTTCCTATCAAGATAGGAAAGGAAGGATAAGAAGAGTTCACTGGATTTCGAGACAGTAAATTTCTCTGAGACGTATAAATAGATACATTGTAAACACTAATTACAGTGTTTAGTGTTGATTTTGCCAGAAAATTTGATTATTACCTCATTTGCCACCATGTTTAATTCTAAGATGGTATTGCAAAACAGAAATGCGTCATCAGCTCCTCTCGAAACCACATTGAGCGATAAATCGTTCATGTAACTGATTACTTTGATAATTTTAATCTAATAATTTTTAAGATAGCACATACTTCTAAGTAATGTTACTCATTATTTTAAATGATTATTCACGAACAATGTTCAAAATGTACACAGTTCTAAGAGCATGTGAATCAGATTAAGTGGCAGGAATAATATTGAGAAAGAAAATGTTATTAGATAGAAATGTTAATTATTGGAGTAAGTTTAGGCTAAGGTAAAGTTGAAAAATTTGGAACACTTAAGTAAATGGAATGAGTTAATTACACTTCTAAATTCGTCTAAAACAGGTATATAATGATTACCAAGATCATTATATATATACATATATATAAACTACTGAAGCGAAGTCTCCATTATCCTAAATCCAATAACATATGTAATTTAAAAGCTAAAAGTAATTGAGGTGCAAAGAAGCTCGGATTGGAGTGACTTAATGTAAGATCAAAAATAAAATAAAATTGCGACAAAAAATTAAGTGCTCCACAATATTTTCTTAAACGGTCACTCTGTCTGCTAGCCTAACATGTTCTTTCCTCCCGTCTCGACATGCTCAGACCAGCAGAGCCACTGGCCCGTGAAGACATCGAGGGACACGTATCCTGCCTTCTCCTAATGAAATAAATTACCTAGACACCACTTTCAAAACAACATAAACGACGTACGCGTCCGTTACGAAAATCAACTATATACTAAAGTGTTAAAGTTGGAATTGCAATGAGGGTTTCGTTGTCCCTGAGAGGATGAATTCGTAACCTTTTACTGCAATACATGGGTGGTTGTACGCAGTTCGTGAGAACAGGGAGCATCTATCTGAATAAGTAATGCTGGTGCTGCGCAGGTGCGGACTCGACATGGAATTCTAAAGAGCAACTAGTGCAAGAACATTTTATCACACTAAATGAGGAATAAAAAAATCCAAATGTTCATAAATAATTGTGATATGGCCATTAGACTTCCAAAGGTCTCAAGTTAAAAGCTAAGGCTAACATCTTTAAACTTTTCGAAATCTATGTGTATTAATATGATTAATTTTAAGGGAAAACACCTTGAGGAAACATGCGTTCCTGAGATTTCCTCGACGGCGTGTCAAGTCTGCCAGCCTGCATTAGACCAGTTTGGTGGACTATGGCCTTACCCCTATCATTATGCGAGAAGACTCGCACCCAGCAGTGGGATAGTACATGGGTTGCTGAGACAAAAGATCTACAATCGAGCAATATGTAACTCATCCAATAATGCTATATGTGCTGGTACAATCCAGTATCTTTTTTATTTCTAAAATCATCGCACCTACTACTGAAGGGTTCTTTATTAAATTAAGATCACTGAAAGCAAATTGGTACGATGATAATGTACCAATACTTATATCTGACGTAAATCATTACTTCCCTAATTACAAGTAGATGAGTCAACTGCAGGGAAATCTTATCATTTTCGAACGATCGGCCTCTTTTGATAAATATTGGTTGATCGGTCTCTTTTGATTAATTTGAGGAAATGGAATGAGACTGCAATGAGCTACGAGAGAGGAAGGCTTAGAATGCCACTTTTAATTTAGTCATCATAATATGATTCACATATGAAAATTGCCACAGAATTATTACAGGAGGAATTGCCGAATTTGGCCATTTGGCCACAGTGACAAGTCGATAACAGTTCGCTCCCATAACATTATGTCACAGAGCAATAATATCACGACACAAGATACCAGTACCGCACAAGACACAGTTGTGAGTTGGCACACTGAAAATCTTGCTGGCAAACAGACCTCACGACGTTTCCCTTCTAACTAAGACGCATATTATTTTAAGAAATAACCTGAATATTGTCATACTACGCTACCACTTACTCAATAATCATTGCAACAATTTTATTTACAAATGCCAATATCTATGACTATCTGTTTGTGTCGCTTTGCCAAAATTGGTGACAATGCCAGACGTTTGATTAGTGGCAGTGACTTACACCGCACCTAGACGACAGTTTATGTTGATACTAAATAATCTTTATGTTAATAGTTCCCATGAGCAGGGAACAAAGAAACATGAAGAGTATTATTATCAGTCGCTTAGTTTTACGCGGAAGTTGTAAATGTAAATGTTGGTAATTGCTTCCATCATTCGTACGAGTATAGATCAGTTACCTCCATTTGTACCTATATTGACAGATAGCTATGTATACCAAGGAGAAATAAAGATAAATAAACTGCGAAGAAAAATAAGCTAACCACGTATTTTTAATACTTACCTCAATGATTATGTATTGTGTATGTATGTTGTGTACTTATATTTTGTTATTTTATCACTTCTCGGTGGGGAAATTTTGTGCACCTTAAATATTTTATGAAGACTTGTGGGCTTTACCATGATTATTACTATTACGTATCGTTAAATCATGTGGTAATGTAGATATGTGATAGCAATCCAAGAGCATGTGTAGTAAATACTAAGAAAACACGACATTATACATAGGTATTATGTTTGAAACTTCATCTTTAACCTTTGTAAACACCTTATATACCTAAAATAACTATTTTTAGCTTCAGATCCACACATAAATTCATGTCAGCGTGTTCTGAATTCAAAATTTGAACCACCATGCACCAGTAGGTATCTGCAATTCTAACTTCCATGACAATAAAAAGCCTTTAAATACTTTTTTAAACTTTGCCATAAATACTTTATACTCCAACTCCAACCCTGGTATTACGAGATGCATTTGTCGCTCGAATGCGTTCAATAACAGCGTTACATAAACCGATCAATCCGGAGATAAGTCTTACGATAGGCCAGATGCATCATCTGATACCAATTTATGTGAGATTCATATTGAAATCGTTGAGCAATTAGGTTTATGTGCGCGTGTTTTTGCAATATTTCACATCTACTGTTATCTGATTGATTCTGAGCTATTTGTAACTAGGTACAAGATATTACCTACACGTAAATATTATTTAGTACTAAAGGATCGGTGGCAAAAATTTTACTAGAGTGTGGAATGGTTCTATCTAAAGTAATCTTTTAGGTTATTCATAGGTCATCCATAGGTTATTAAACCTAGATATATGGCATGAATATCGATATAGTTGATATCTTTGATTATCGGCAGTGTCTGTAAATTTTTTAATAATGTATCCATTTCATCCCATTAAGCGATCTCCACCGTAATCTGTCAAAATCAAAATCCCATTAATTGTAGGTATTAAAATTTACTCGTCCTCTTAAAGTTTACCTAGTCTGAGTTTTGACTCTTCTTCTCCAAGGTCCTTCCCCAAAGGTAGTCTAGATATATCCTACTCCAAGGAAAACAGGTATACCAAAATTCATCAAAATTGGTTCAGTGGTTTGGGCTTGAAAACGCAACAAATAGACTGACACACAGAATTATTGGCGCATTGAAAATATTAATTTGGATTAGAGTAACTATAATAATATGTAGTTTACAGTTACAAAGTTGTAACGTTTTGACTGATTTTCCTATATAAAAACTATCCTAATTATCATTGAAATAAAACTACTTTTTACGGATTTTATCGCGTTAAATTGATTATTTTAAATTCCCGACGTTTCGGATCCTTTACAGGCAGTCCACCCGTGACCATGGATGCTGTAAAGGATCCGAAACGTCGGAAATTTAAAATAATCAATATAACGCGATAAAATCCGTAAAAAGTAGTTTTATTTCAATGTCTGATATTCGCGTAAGTGTTAGAAACCAGTATATCCTAATTATCGTCAAATTTATCCGTCAGATAAAGTTATCTGATTATTGAAAAAATCGCTCCTTAGTGAATAGATACGTTATTTAGATCCTTTATTAGGATTCTGACTCACAAACTCTTTGTAAACATACCTACGTAGGTATAAGTTACAGTACATTAGAAGTACTCCTTTATTAGGTCCCTGGTTCCAAGGGCTATTTATTCCCAGCAATTTCAGTCCAAGGCCAAGGCATAATAAGTTTTGCCTGGGAGCGGTGAAAGGAGATGACTGCGCTGCGCTTCGTTGGGTTTTGACCTAGTCGTTATATCTTTTGTTAGGTAGGCTTAATGCTTAGGGTAAAATAGTACTTATACCATAACTAGTTATGCCTTGCAGTTTCTTTTCAGATTTCAGCTGCTTTTATTTAAAAAAAACTTAAATTTATATGTTGTTAATACATTCAATGATTATCTTTTCTGATTTAGTAATGGATCAATTTATAATTACATTTTATCATCTATCAGAGCAAAAAATTTAGGTACGTCTGCCTGAAGTCTGAAGAAATAATATAGTTGAATCTACCTTCAGTTGGACTCTTGAACTTGAACGACATAACCAAACCCCAGTGTTCATCAAGATCAAAGGAAAAATCAAGTTGTCAAACATTTTTTTTGACAGACAGATATTTCATGACATTTTTGATGCATAGGTATAGCAAATGTCATTTTTTATTTCGAACAATGTTTCGTTGACATATTGTCTACATAACCAGCCCTGGTCTACGATGATCAAGCTACGCGAGATAAAATACCGTGGAGAAATATGATGACAAAGAGTTTCCATCAAAACAAGGAAATCCTATATAAAGAATAAAGGATTTCCACAAAAAAAGTGCTTATGCTGAAATTTCTTTCAAAGCTTCGCATTCAAGAACAAAGGTCGTCTGGATGATGACACATAACATGTGGCGTGGTTGAGAGCCACGCAGAGATGAGCCGTCACGGCTGGCTGGTCGCGAGGGTCAACACACAGCTTTTACGATTACAAAGACTGGTTACAGAGCCACATTTATTCTGGTTGCTTTTTTGCAGACCAGAGATAGGTAACTACTGAGCTTATTTTTATTGTTTGACTAGCTTGTGCTGGCGACGGCGCAGTCCATCCGATCTAAATAAGTCGTAACTATGTGTTAGTAAAGGTTGCAAATCTTTGTGCAAAATTTCATTCAAATCTTTCGTTTGGCCGTTTTTGTGCGATTGATATATACAAACTAAAATATAAATATTACAAGTAGCACGATGGTTGTGTTGGAAAATCTAGTACACGCAAGCAGTTCGAGTTTGAGTTTCTGCCCGGATAATGGCCCTAGACTCGCTCCTTATTACATAGGGTTTAAAACATGCCGCCGGCGAGTAGAGGACCTCTGCCTAACCCTTTGGGGAGTACAGGCGTGATGGTATGTTACGTCAAATGAAATTGATACTTACGAAGGGACTTGAGTAAGTACATCATGGTTTGTTTTGCCGTGTTTACACAGAAAATTTAAAAAGTTCAGGGTTCCATATTTGTTTTTTTTTTTTTAAGTGATCACACTAACTTACACAAGGTCTTACAGATTTGGAAGGGAAACTGTCAAAAACCATCGATTCCGAAGACATTAATTGTCAATTTTGACATAATAAAATACCTAGCAGAATTGGAGCCAGGGACAGTTTGCACCACGGAAGAGATAATTTAACTCTTCCGTGGTTTGCAAATATTTAAAAAAAAAGTTACTTTGTGGTATAATATTTTTTTAAACACAAAAGTATTTAATGTTATTACTATTAACTATACATTATTTCGTTTTATTTTTAATTTTAATGTAATGAATGATCAATATCTCAACATGAACTTTTACCTTTTGTTATTTTCACCGTCTACGAAGTGAATTATATATATCGTTGGAATATTAATAAACCAATAACATTGAATTAAAATTCACATATTCATCGTTAAAGTTCATTCTGTCGCACGCAATCGTGCGACTATCCTATTTAAATGCATGCTTGTCGCGTAAAGCAATCGACAAAGGACGCCATCTTTTTTTCCCGCCAACATAACGTGGACAGTTAACCCATATTTTAATTAACGCCATTACTATTACCTTTCTGAACGTAGTAAGTGGACGTAGTAAACCAGGACTGTCCGTTTGTTTGTTGTTCTTTAAAGTTTTCAACTTAACTTTAACAGTCTTGAAAGTTGAGGTTGAGCTTTTTTAACTAAAGCGTTCCCAAAAAAACGCGTTTAAGTTTAGTTTATAAAGTTTTTTTAAATAAAGATTCCTAATTTCTCCGACAATTACAGCTACCTCAATTTACACTACAATCTGCAACAATAACGTCGATCAGCTCTAAGATGCATTCGTTTCATTAATTCTATGTCCATGACGTATAAAAAAAAACTGGCAACTGAAATGGCGGGAAAGGGCGAGTGAAAAATATTTTATTACCTACCGCATGAACCTATCTGCTTTTTTATTCCGCTTTCCGTTTCGTCACGCGATGGCCGTGTCGGCATAATTTTTTGTTATTATTTTGTGAAATTGTGTATTTATTTCGTTATCTCCCGCTATGCTGGCGATTAATTTTGTTTTCGTTTTGTGTGCCACAATGGTATTCATACTTCTTGGTATTCGCAGGCAAATAGGTGAATTAACTTGGTAGCAGGATGTTTGGGATTTTTCCATGCGTATGCGATTAGGATTTTACCGTTTATGCCTATGAATTTAAATAGTAACATTTGAGACTGCCTCTCATTAGTCGAGTGGTCTTAAAGGCGACGGCTACGTCAGCGGGCCTGGGTTCGATTCTTGGGTCGAGCAGTCTTCTTGGTTTTCCTATGAAATTCTCAGTAGCGGCTCGGATTTCGGATTTTTTACTGGTTAATGCCAAAAGGTTCGCCCCCTATTAGATGGGACCTTAACTGTTTGGGTATACAAAAGTACTCCTCGGCCTTAACCTTCAGGGCATAAATTCAATTGATATTTAATTGGATAGAAAAATGGGTCTAAGTCCCAAAAAACTAAGTAACTGAATTAAAAGTATGTATAAATATAAAAAGAAAATAAATAACTAATTGAATCCAAAAATTCTACTTGACTACTTTCTCTTAGATCCGCTGAAATTTAACTTTAAAATACTCAGTCCATGAAAATCAATACCCATTCCGCGCTATTCTACAGTCGGTAGCTAAAACAGAAAAAAAAGAAATTGGAAAACAAACAAGATGAACGTCCGTCGATTGGTGGACGCGACGTTGCCGTTCTGGCATCCCGCAGAGATGCGCAGCACCCGTCTCTGTCTCACATAAGCTGCGACATATTGCTATCTCTCTCTCCAAATGTCCGCAGGATCGTCTCGCTTGAAGACGCAACACAGATAATTTTATCCGAGAGCTTTGAGCTTTGAATGCGTCTTTCGTTTTTATTTTGAATTGAGAACCAATCGCGGCTGAGCGAGATTCTTTTATTATTTGTTTTGTTGAAAGTAATTAGGGATAGTGTAATTTGAGTCAAGTTGTTTGTTTCAGATAAGAATCTGGTTGCTTTTGGCTGCCGTTTCTCTCTCCCTTCAAAGCTTTTAACAGTGAAGCGTACCTACTTACCTATATATTTGAATAAACATTACTAAATTCTGAATTAACTATATAAAGGTACTAGCTACCTAGATACTAGATTCGTGAGAAATAATTTGAGAGACTGTAAATTGACTTCAACGTTTCGGGTTTTTTTTTTTTAATAAATCTACTTTTCACATAAAATATCGTTCTTAATATTTGAGTTTTCTTAGGTGTCGTTTTCTTAAATATTAGGTACCTATCTATAAATAAAAATATTAATATAGAAACTATAAATGAATATATGAATATAGAAACCTATATTTTGTAAGTTAACTTTACGAAATCGTTGCTAGCTCAGGCTCCACAAATCATGATTGACATAATCTCTAGATCGGTCCACAGTTAACATAATGGTGCAGATATCAGATCTGAGCAGGTCGATGGGTGCAGGTTCAAGGCCAGGCATTGTTTCTTTGTTACCGACGTTCATACGAACCAACTCGAGAGACAAAGCTTTGATACGCGTGCAATGCGAGAAAAAACGTCAAAAACTTCCAGCCTACCTTTGCGGCAATTTTTAATATTTTCCATAAAAAAAAGTTCCTTCTAAAGAGTTTTATTGTAAACTAATGACGTTGTTGGAAAATAAAGAAATCTCGCTAGTTTTTGAACATAACATGACATAATTTTATTCTTCTTTCTCTTGTAAATATTCAGTAATTGGATTAAAAAAAACTAATAATTAGGTAAGTAGGTGCCTACCTATTTAGTCGATTTGATCTCAACTAAGCTAAATTAAAAAATAAAATGTTATATATTTTGAACTTCAGGCAATAGACCAGTGCCGATAACTTTTGAAACCGAACCCTCCCTCCCACTTCCCGAACTCAGATAGCCCGTAATTTATTTTCCCCTTAATTTTTGTTATATTCTCTTCCTTTTGCAATGGGCTTCATCCTACTATATTTTTTTTTTACTTTTTACCATTTTCTAAGGTATCGGCACTGGTCTACAAAGCAAAGGCAGAAAACTATAATGCCACGCGAACTCGACACTTTTACGTTTATGATACTTTCCACTTGCTTTTAGTGCCATGCAATGTTTTGGTAGTCTTGTTTATTAAGCTTCCTTTTTAAATAAATATTTTATTGGGAACACAAAATTTTTGAACCCACCAAACTGCGTAGCAATTTGTGCGTTATTTAAGTTAGTTCCGTATTAAATAAATTCAGATTACATTTTCAAAATTATGAATCATCTGATATATGGGTTAGATATTTATAATGTTACGCGACTCATTTTATAGAGTCTAACCACGAAGCCCCAAAATATGACCACTTTTGTATTTTAAAGTAATTACTCAATTTTTTCACTTAAATAGTGCTACCTAAGTCACTCCTAGGCCTCATCTAAATATGTATAACTCAAAGGTGACTGACTGACTAACAAAGGGATTTATCAACGCACAGCCCAAACCACTGGACGGATCGGGCTGAAATTTGGCACGCAGGTAGATGTTATGACGTAGGCATCCGCTAAGAAAGGATTTTGATTAATTCTACCCCCAAGGAGATAAAATAGGGGATGAAAGTTTGTATGAGAAAACACGCGGGCGAAGCCGTGGGCGGAAAGCTAGTCGGTTATAAATCGCCCGTGTTGTAAGTAACGGTCGGTTCTTCGCAACTGTCTTTTGAGAAAGGGATGTTCTAGTGGCGCGTGCGCATTCGACTGAGACGACACTTAATAAGGTATAGAGGTGGCATCTTTTCGTTTAAAAATTAAGAACGTAATTATTGGGTTACAATTTTCAATTTACACTACTAAGTAAGTACTTATTTGCTACGATAATGATTAGTACAATATTATTAATACATACAATATTATAGTTGATGTCGCAGTATTAACTTACTAAAGATAAAGATACTGCCTCATTCGTCTAGTGGTCCTAAGCACGACTGCTATGCTAGAGGGCCCGGGTTTGATCCCCAGGTGTTGCAAAGTGTTATTGAGTTTTTCTATGAAATTCTCATTAGCAGCTCGGAGTCTGGATTTGTGCCCGGTTAATGGCAATAGGCTCGCCATCTGTTACATGGGACCTAAACATACCTACCCGCGAAGTGTGGGTGTACATTAGTACACCTCTGCCTAACCCTTCGGGAAATACCTACAGGTGTGGTGGTATGTTACGTTAATTTTCGAAGAACCTAATTTGCAGCCCCAGGCGAGATGCCTTTGAACAAACAATATGCGAATTTGAACTGAGCTGCCCAGACCGGTCTGAAGGTTATATTTCAGTTTAATAATACTGATTTTCCGTCTTTCTAGATTTAAAGATAAACATATTGCAGGAAAGCAATCTATATATAAAGAAGTATTTCTTTGAGGTTAGATAAGCTTTTTTTAATGTTACGATATTTTTAGTGACTATGTTTATTAAGGCTCTGATATTTTATTGATAACCCTATTAAAAGGATGAAAAGACAACAAGTGAAACGAAATTACATCCAATTAAGATGATTATAGCAATTATTTTCGTTTACAAAATACTATGAATTCACCGGTGTACCTCTTACGCTATAAATCGTCTTTCTGAACGCGTTAGTAGTGGGTAACGGTCGATTCTTCACAACTGTCTCTTAAGAAAGGGATGTTCTACGCGTAGTCGCGTGCGCATTCGACTGAGACGCGCCTTATGAAATTTATAGAGGTGGCATTTTTATTAAATTTAAATTATTTACTTGCCTAAGAAACCACTAAATAATGTTAATTCTCCCAGCTAACTTTCATTAGGTACTAAAATTGAAACTGTTACCATAATTACATCGTAATAAGAAATCTCATGGGATACGTAATAATAATAAAAACACTAGACTAGGCGTAGCCTATAGGCTACGCCCTCTCGTTCTTCGTCTGAGAGAGACCCATGCCCAGCAATGGGGCAATGTAATGGGTTGAAGATGAAAAAGACGTTACCAAAAAATTTCAAGAACAAATCGTAAAATCAAAGTACATACAGTTAAAAAAATACAGTCATGTCTGAAATTTCTTTGTGAGACTGAGAACACAGGAAATTTATGGAATAATTTCATGAAAGTAGGAAGACTGCATCATAATAGTAATAATTACTTTAGAAATAGTACTAAGAGATTACAATCAGAATACTAGAACAATATCAAATTGCAGACACAATGCAAAATCTTCTTCACATAACATAACATACCATCACGCCTGTATTCCCCGAAGGGTTATTTATTTATTTATTTATTTATTTGATAATAGGAAAACCAACAGCTATACAATCCAATTGAACAATTAGTTTAAGTAACATTAAGCCAATTACAGGTTTCCACGAATAATGATAGAATAAGTTTCTAGAAATCTTAACGAACACAAATAAGCACGAAACACAAAGCGATCAATAGAGTTAACAATAATGTTTTACAATATAATATCTTAAAAAAATATGAGCTAAAATTACTGGAAAAAGTCCTGATTAAGTCGATTACGTACCATAACGCTATTAGTAGTGAATGGGTCAAATGAAAACTCCTTACATAATTTATTAAAGCTTTTGCTCGCGCGCACCATAAATGAATTTTGCCTATAGTTTGATGAGGAAGCGGGAATAGAAATAGGCGGGTTGAATCTAACAGATCTCTGAGGTACACTAAAATCTAATTTACGCAGGATTTCCGGACAATCAATCTCATTCGACAGTATGTTTACTAGAAATGCACAGTCAGCTATTCGACGTCGATTTATAAGTGGCTGTAAGTGAAATTTCTTGCACAGATTTATGTAATCTCCAGAATGATAAGGTATTCGTAAACGAAAACATAGAAAGCGAATAAACCTTTTTTGAATATACTCAATGCGATCTATGTATTTCAAATAGCAGGGGTTCCAAATTTGTGACGCATATTCAAGGTGACTTCTGACAAACGAACAATATAAAATTTTTAGTGTTTTAGCTTTTTTAAAGCACCCTGCTAGTCGCATTACAAACCCTAAAGATTTAGAGGCCTTAGCCACGATTTGTTCAATGTGCACATCAAATAACAGTTTGGAATCGTGATACACCCCTAAGTCCCGTACTCCATCGCATCTTGATAATGGTTGCCCTTTCAGTTTGTACCTTGTCGGGAGTGGTTGACGCTTTCTGCTAAAAGAGATAAATGAACATTTTATCGGATTTAAGTTCAATTTATTAGTCTCACAATATTCATCCAACCGGGCCAGGTCAGACTGAAGGGCTTCCATGTCATAAATTGACGATATAGAAGAATATATCTTCATATCATCGGCAAAACAAAGTAAGTTAGAATTATGGAAGCATGAATCAATGTCGTTTACATAAATAATAAAGAGAAGGGGACCCAACAAGGAACCTTGAGGAACGCCACTGGGGACCGAAACCCAACTAGAAATATAATTATTGATTGCGACAGCTTGAGACCTGTTATCTAAATAGGAAGAAAACCAGCGAAGTAGGTCACCTCTTATGCCATTGTTGTAAAGCTTCATCTTCAGGATGTTATGGTCAATTCTGTCAAAGGCTTTACTATAGTCAGTGTAAATGACATCGACCTGAGACCCATTATCCATTCTGTCTGTAAGGAAATCATTCAACAAAGTCAAGTTAGTGGTTATAGAACGGCCCTTAAGAAAGCCATGTTGCGCAGGACTGAAAGATTGACTGAGAGCCGCATAAACTTGGTTATACACCACTCTTTCGAAGACTTTAGCTAACACGCACAATTTAGAGATTGGCCTATAATTAACTATTTCATTTTTATGCCCCTTTTTGTGTACCGGAGTTATGAAGGCAGACTTCCAGATATGAGGTACAGTACAAGTAGAAAGCGATTTCTTAAACAGAAGGGATATAGGTAAAGCAATAGTTCTAGCACATCCAATAAGAAATTTAGGTGATATATTGTCTGGACCAGCAGATTTAAAAGGATCAAGTTTAATTATTAGTTTATATATATCATCTAAATTGATTTCAATGGAGTGAATATCTGACAGTGCATTACAATTTGTGGCAGTTTGAAAATAATAAGATTGGATGACAGATGAAACATTAGTGGGACTGAGGAATGTAGAGTGAAAATGAGAAGAGAATGCATTACATATGGAATCAGGAGAGGACACAACTTCATCGCCATACTTGAGGTAGCTGGGAATGATATTAGACTTAGATCGCTGCTTCACAAAACTCCAAAATCGTTTAGGGTTTCTTTCAATAGAGGCTTCCGTTGCAGCTAAGTAGTTGGTATAACATTCCATCTCGAGTAATTTTACCCTCTCCCGTAAAAGTTTAAAAGTAGCCCCATCAGAAAGTCTGCCATATAACTTATACCTTCTATGATATTTAAATTTCTCCCTGATTGAACGTTTTAGTGCCGGGGAGTACCAAATTGGATAGGAGTTGTGAAATACTTTTTTAGTGGGAACAAACTTCCTTTGAATGTCGGCTATAGTCGTGTAGAAATAGTCCACAGCGTCATTGAGAGTCATGTTACAAAATAAATCCGACCAATTAATAGCTGAAATTTCCTTGTTAATAGCCACAAAATCGCCTTTGTCATAAAGATGCCGAGTATATGGTGCAGAGATTAAGTGGGTATACTCCGCAAAATTCACCTCAATAGAGAGGGCCGGATGATGTCTATCAACGGGTGTTAAAGGCTCCAAACATTCACGCACAGATACAGCCTCGTTACACAAAACTAAATCCAAAATCTTGCCGTAATCATTAACTATTCCATTGAATTGATTAAGGGCTAGAATGCGCAATTCATCCGTTAACATATACTCGTCGCCACTAGAGACGTTAGTAGGGGATAACGAGTTACCGTTTATTTGCCATAATATTCCGCTTAAATTAAAATCACCAATAATTAAAAACTTAGCTGATGGATTATTAAGCACCGCATCACCTAAGCTGGTAAGAAAATTTGATAATTGGTCTGAAAAAGAGTAACCACGGCTTTGTGTACACAAGTAAATTACGCAAACATTTAATTTAATATAGTTCCTAGCATTGAGCTGACGTATAGTCAATGTTATCCACAAGTCTTCGGCTGAAGAGTGAAATATCGGTTGCGGAATTGCAGCGATGCATTTACGGACAGCTATCAAAACACCGCCCCCACGAGTCTGACCAGTTCGACAGTAATCACGGTCCCGACGCCACACAATGAATTGATCACCAAATAACTCGGAGTCTGAAATACCGTCGACTAACCAAGTTTCAGTCAAGACAATAATATCATACAATGAAAGGCAGAGACTACGATAAAAAGTATTTGTTTTTGTACGAAGCCCGCGAACATTCTGATAATATATTTTCAGATTTTTATTGTTACTTATAGACATTGATGGTTGAAGCAAGTTAAACGAACAAAATTAATAGCACTAAAGCGACTCAAAAAGCAATATTTTAAAAGCAAATTAGCTAGTAGAATATTCACAACCAATATTGTATAAGCTTGTAAGGCAAAATTATATTTCAAAAGTAAAAAATGCGGCATAATAACATATAAAGGGTAATCGGCAAAAAAGTCACTGACAACTGTGCAAGGAGATAAGCAATAATTAGAATCACTAATAAGTGCGAGCGAGATAAGCATAATTTGAGTTGTTCTAATGAATAGAACAGCGCAGCAAGTTAAACAAAAGGCCCATTTATGAATACAATAGCGAGGTGTCGACGCATCGAGTAAATCAGAGATGCTAAACCTTTTACAAAAAACCAAAATATAACAAACAAATGCTAGTATTATGATGACAAATATGAGTGTATAAGATTTAATATATATTATAGATGAATTAATTATTAATGGTTGAATTAAGCCATAGCCTAATTTAATTTGTTTAAATCATTTTGCCGTGAAATTATAATAACAGGCGACCCATCTTGCTTACGAACATGAATCTTCCCGTGCTTAACCCAGACATGTTTGTACTCCTTGCTCCTTGCCAGTGATCTTGTTTTGTTCAGCAACATTTTGGAATCAGGGTTGAGATGGTCATTTACATATACCCGCTTAGATAGTCCATCAAATCCTAGGTCATTAGAGGATAAGGTCTTAAAAGATCGCGCAGCCGCGACAAAGTCTTCCTTCACATATCTATTAAGAAAACTAATCACAATGGATTTCTCTTTAGAGTTGAATAGTGGTATTCTAGTTATATAATTAATCTGGGTTCTAGCAAACGTAAAATTTACTTTCTGGCTAATCGTCTCCAAAATAGAGAAAAGATTTTCATTCTTCGTAATGGGAATGCCTTTAATTTCCACGTTGTTCAACCGTGATCTCTGATCGTTAGCGGACATTTCGGATTTAATCAGGTCAACATCAGATTGAAGGGAATGTACCGTTTCCTGAAGACGTTCCAGGTTGACAACTCTAACTTCAATACCTGTAAGCTTGGCAGAGAAGTCCTCTAGTTGATTGCCATTAAATTCACAACTACTACGAAGTTCCATAAGTTCCTCCTTAATGTATTTCACATCGTTTGCTAGTGTCGGCAGTCCTGCTAATTGAACCTTGAGTTCACGAATCTCATTTAAAATTGTGTCCAGAGATGCAGGTTCAGGTGTAGGTAACGGAGATGTGGACAGAGACGGAGATTGAGAGGAGATTCGGCAAGTTGGACATCTCCAGGCGGCCCTTCTGTCACTTCCCAGTTTCCGCCATCCAGCTTCGGTGATACTAGCGCAGGCGAAATCAAGGTGTTTCCTGCATGACGCACATTGAACTCCATCATTGAAATCGGTGTTGCAGCTGGCACACTTCATCATAAACAAAATCAACGTAAAACTTAATAGGATAGTTACCAAAGGTTCCGAAACTCTGACCGAACACTATGCAAGCGTGCTTACTTAATGAGTGATCGCGACCGACTGAGGCAGAGGCAGAGTTAGGCAGAGGTGTATTAATGTACACCCACATTTCGCCGGTATGTTTAGGTCCCATGTAATAGGGGGCGAGCCTATTAAATCTTCTTCATTATAATTTAAAACATATTTTCTGTTATTGAATGCCATATCTATACGGTTCATAGATCTAGATCGACAGGTGCGCACGCGCGTCACCTTTGAGAAAAAATGGCGGCCGCGGGGGAGAGCCCTCACGTGTCACGATGTACTTTTTACACACGAATTAATACTTCTTACTGTTATAAGGTGATTGTACACTGACCTTAGACCTTATTATTGTTAATTCTTGACTACAAATATAATAATCCATATTTCTTTATAGTTAAGGAAGGAGCTTGAGGAGCTTGAGGAGGAGCTCTTGCAGGAAGAGGATTATTGCTTAAATGAGTTTCTGGAAATGTTATTAAAGCTAGCTAGCCTTTATAATTATATTCAGCTTTATAACATAAGTGGGGAATCTTACTGATAAATAATGTTTATAGTACCCATTGCGCTGTCACTGACAATGCTTTAGAAGTGACTAAATTTTGGGCAAAGAGTATTTAACTATAAAAAAAATCATACCCTCGACTCGAAGAAGAACAAGAAGTACTAATTACTGTAATTAGTGTAATTCCAGTCTCATTCTTGTTTTAAGCCACTCAGAGCTTTGGTGAACTTGTATTCTGGTTCCATGACTTCCTGTTAAAATGGGGATTTTGCAGGAAGTCATTTTGTTCATTTTGTAATTTTTAGTATCAAGTTCCCTTTCACCCTGAACTTCGTAGACCGAAAAGAACATGGCATTGATATTGTGAAATGAATATTCGGCATTTAGCATATTTTGGCAGCATTATGAATTGAAAACTGGCCAACATCTAAAATCCTGAGGTACCTTTGTAAGTCTATTGCCTAATCGCCAATGATATTTGAAATAATAGGAGAGTTTATAGCTTTGCGTTATTAAAACTTGAAAAAGCTGCGTCCGCCAGTGTCCATGCACCCTTAAAAGCCAGCTATCTCTCCATCCAGAATATAAATTGTAAATTTTGTAAGCGACCGGTTATTTTTACTACTTTATCGTGACCGTCGCCCGCGCATCCAGGATCTATTGGATTTCACCTTAATTGAACACCCGGCTAGGCGAAAGGGTAATTTCACTGAATTATTACATGTAAAGTGACTGTATTCATTTATTATAATAACTTGTATTCTTTTGTAGAGAAATTGCGTGCAGTGTGTATCTGAATACTAAGTTTTATAGTAATAACAATTTATAGGTAACATGTCAAAGATAACCTTTAAAATAATGAAAATATTGGAATGAAAAGAACCATTAGGTACCCATTTCTTATATTATTAACAGTGATCTTAAAATAAATTGTTACTACTAACCTTCATCATCAACCTATTTTATTTAAAAAAGAACGGTTACTAGCAATGTGGGTCACACATTACTAGTAATCTTGATAACCCCTCGTGCTAAGTTAAATGCTTGTGTGTAAGTGGGTTCACGTCGGTAGTGCAATGGGTGGGTTTTAAACCGGCAACCACATGATCGTAAGTCCGACGCCGAAGCCGAAGGCTACAGCCGCTTAAATTATATAATTTCTGATCTATTTCATGTCTTACTACTGGGTACATTTGTCTCATAAATGAGAATGAAAGGGGTTATAGCCCACCACGCTGGCCAAACGGGTAGGTAGACTTCATACGCCGTCGAAATTTTGTTCTCCTGCATTCATGTTTCATACGTTGTTTCCCTTCATTCTACACTTAAAAATGTATATGGATTTTATCCGAAATAAATGATTTATTATTGTTTTTTAATAACTGAAGATGGTTGGATGAGAAATAGAGTTACATTCTATTCGTTCAGCTTTTGTAGGCTTCACTGATGTGGCCTAGAAATCTGGTGTGCTACGGGCCCAGATGTTTATCATGATTTAAAATTAACATACCATCACGCCTGTAGTCCCCGAAGGGTTAGGCAGAGGTGTACTAATGTACACCCCCATTTCTCCGGTATGTTTAGGTCCCATGTAATACGGGGCAAATGGCAATAGCCTATTGCCATTAACCGGGCACAAATCCAGACTCTACTAGAGATGCTACTGAGAATTTCATAGAAAAACCCAATAACACTTTGCTCGACCTGTGGATCGAACCCAGGACCTCTAGCGTAGCAGTCGCGCTTAGGATCACTAGACTATTGAGGTAGTCGATGATTCAAAATTATCTAACCATTATTATAATGATTTTCATTTCTACGTAGGTAGGTATTAAAAATCCAACCAATGCTACTGTTATATACCTTGGGTGTTTCAGTTGGTCTCACCACCAAGATACATAATGTCCACATAAAAAACAATGTATGTATCTGTTCAATATATAAACACGAGCTGAAATGAAAATATTATCACACCGTTGATCTTTCATTGAATGTTTTGAGTTGCGCACGGGCCGAATGAATAACATCGCAAAGAACAAATGTATATTATATGACCGGCGACAATAGTCTCGTTATTTGAACAACTAACAGGTATTTTAAGGTTCAACCTGAGATTGTTATGGGTTACTTGGGTTGTGTCATCTTTGTGACGAGAAAATACTGGTTCGTTCGTTACAGATATCGTAGGTGCAACAGTAGTTCTGCAGACGAATGTCACAGCGCTCCCGTATTCCCGACACTAAAGTGGTGACGCGAAACGCCGAGGTTGGTTTTAGTCGATAGATCGCACATTCCAGAGCGGAGTCCGACACACCCCATCGCTCTCCCCGGGGCGGTGGATAGTGCATAAAGGATTTCCAACCCCACCAAAAAAAAGTGCAATTGTAGTGCCGCGGACGAATGTGCAGCTCCCGTCCACGCAGGTGCGAGAGGGAACACCGGGGTTGGTTTTAGTCAGTAAGAGTCTGACAGACCCCTCCGCCTTGCCCGGGGCAGGGAACATCCATGAGGATTTTCACCCTAGTAAACGAAAAAAAAGTGCAATGGTAGTACTCAATTGTGAATGAGGAGTGCCATAGATATCCTTTTATGTGCCCACTGCGAGCCTCTGTAACTAAACCCTTTTATATACTCTGGTCTGGTAATTTCTGCGCCCTACAAGGTCTGCGCTCTGTGCCTGGGCACTGCTGGCACGGCCCTAATTACGGCACTGTGAATGAGTAGACGAATCTCATCCCTCTGAACATAGAAGGTTAATAAGGTTTTTAACGGTCTCGAGGCTAAGTTATAAATACGCTCATCAACAGATCTGCAAGATTAAGATACGCCTGCCGCGGTCAGTCTGTTGATGGATGACCATTCTTAACACACCTAAACCCCTCCATGCCTTGGAGAGCACAACCTTCGGTTTAGGTTCCATACAACCACCTAAGACAATCATTAGTGGTAGTCAGGTGCCGTAAAAGCCTGACGACTAGTCCCTTCTTCGAATATTGGTATTTCACAAAAATTGGATTGCGGAGGGCTTATGGCAGTCACTTCGCGTAAAATTCTGATATTCAGCAGCACCTGGGGGCCTAGACAATGTTACATTTCCATACCGAAAACGAAGTTAGATTAATCTGAAATGTATGGAATTGGCATAATCTTTCGATATGTCACGTGATGAAATTATGTCAAATCCATACACTTCGGAAATCTAACTTCGTCATCGATAATGAAGATGTGACATTGTCTAGGGGCCCTGGATAGACTGGAGGTCTATATCAACATAGTTGGGAGTTTGATTCAATCGATGATGCATTCCAAATCCACAATAATATAAGAGTCGTTTATAAAATGTATTAAAAATAATAGGACGTAAGTATGAAGCAAATACCGAAGCAAAAAAAAAAACAGCAAACAACATTTTTGGATTAAAAACTCCTTTTTCGCATTACATCTTTGACGCATATTTTATATTAGGGTCCAAGATAGTCACCCACGGCAAACTCACCTCGCCACTTCCGGTGCCGGGGAGGGGATAAAAACCTCATTTCCGGCGGGAACCCTTCCTTAGGGGACGTTCGTTACAATCACCGGGTTGCTATGGTGATGTTGTGTGCGTGTGCTTTGAGTTTTTTGCTTATGGGGTGAGAGGCAACTTGTGGCAGTACGAAGTTGTAGAAATACTCTTTAAGTGGTACGTTTCCGCTGAAATCAAAATCTCTGAAACCAAACTCCATTGTCATGTGGTACCTATATTACAAGCAAGCAATAACATTGTGTTTAGTGTTATTGCTTGCTTGTATATAGGTCCAGGCACAATTTCTTCCTCAGCCCCTTCCCTCTCCTTTTCTCCTTCCCCTTATTAAATGGGCGCCTTTCTCTCATGGAGGTCGGCAGAGACTTCCATTTGCTACGATCCTAGTACATTACTTTCGCTTTATCGTCATTCATTAACTTTCGAAATAATGTTTGCAATTTACCCCAACTCTACAGGGCGAGAACAGCTAAGAATAAACCTTTGTCGTAGAGAGCATAATCATCATTATCACCATTAACAGTTTCACCCTCCTCCATTTCATGTCACTCATTCCCGTTTTACACCAACTTTTCCAGATCTAGACGCCTCCACTCTACAGAACATTGCCTACTCCACATTTTATTTCGATATTTAGGTAATATGGTACGTTCTTTTTATATAAAAACCCTTTCGTGTCTTTGAGAGCGTGATATAGGAAGATCTTATCGATTTCTATAACAATATAATATTTCGAAGCATCTTATCCCATTGCTATGTGTTTGGCCCCGTTAATCTTTCTACATGTCAACGTTAATTGTTAACTTATTAATAAATTTATTTGAATCGCATCAAAATAGTCTCAAAAGTTACACTCCTACCATCACACAGCTAGCCCACAAAACTAACACCATGAATAAATCAAAACATCAACTAAACACAGCTAATTACCATCTCATGGGGTGCGTTCGACTTTTCCATGCGATTTGCCATGGACCGAGGGGAGTTATCGGCACAACAAAAGGTAAATCAAACATGTGTGCGGCCCCCTCTCGGGTGTAAGCGTAATGATACAGGTGATAGTATTAACGCTATCGATTTTTTTACACCATGATCGGAGCAGTGAGGCGTGATGTTGATTTTGTAAGACTTTTAAAACACGAATCGCAATTTTTTTTAAACGCGATTCGTTTTTTGAAAGCACGCATTTTTGGACTTGTAAAATTCTTGTGAACCCGTTCATTTCTGAGGTCCGTGGATGCTATTGGGAATATTTTTCAGTTGATTACGCAATAAAATAAAATAAATATCTTAAGAGATTATTTTGTAGAAATCGGTCATCGAGAGAATCTAGAAATCTAATGTTTTGTACTTACTTAAAATAACCGGCCAAGTGCGAGTCAGACTCGCGCACGGAGGGTTCCGTACCATTACGATTTATGACGTATTAAAAAAAAACTATTTACTAGATCTCGTCCAAACCAATTTTCGGTGGAAGTTTACATAGTAATCTACATCATATATTTTTTTTAGTTTTATCGTCCTCTTATTTTAGAAGTTACAGGGGGGGGGGGACACACATTTTACCACTTTCGAATTGTCTCTCGCGCAAAATATTCAGTTCATGACGTATTAAAAAAAAAACTATTAACTAGATCTCGTTCAAACCAATTTTCGGTGGAAGTTTACATGTTAATGTACATCATATATTTTTTTTAGTTTTATCGTTCTCTTATTTTACAAGTTATAGGGGGGGACACATATTTTACCACTTTGGAAGTGTTTCTTGCGCGAACTATTCAGTTTAGAGAAAAATGATATTAGAAACCTCAATATCATTTTTGAAGACCTATCTATAGATACCCCACACATATGCGTTTGATGAAAAAAAAAATTTGAGTTTCAGTTCCAAGTATGGGGAACCCCCATCAGGTGAATCTTAGGGTCGGTTTCGTCTCTACGAGTCTGGTCTAAAAACTATATTGTTCAGAATAATAATCTGAAGATCATCTTTGTTAACTAGGTATATCCCTGCAGTAGCCGTGTGATCAGCTTTAGCAGATTTCATCATCCAAACATTTTCCCAAGTATGCCGAAACCGACAGTAAGGATCACCTGATGGGGTTGAATATTATCTGCAATGGATGAATATTATCTGATAATAAGGAGAATAGATAGTCGTAAGAGAAGAGAAGAGGAACGTCCTAATTTTTTTCACGTCTCTTTCCGATTCATCCAATCAAGGTCGTAAACTATTTCCGATAGCGATGTACCTAGTTATCGTTCAAAGACACGGGACTTTACGACCAAAATCGTTATTTACTACTATTGTTTAATTGCCAAAATAATTCAGATTTGTCAGCAGAAGAGAGAATTCAAATAAAAATTAGGATCAAAGCTTTTGTACCTATATACGAGTATGAAAAAACTCCCAATCTCCGCTCGTTTCTGTACAGTATGAAGGGGTAACAAAGAAAATAGTTGGCCCCGAAGCAGTTCACGCAGAAATGAATTTCCATCCATACAAAGCAAGTAATCCTCAACAGTCTAATACCTACCTACGGTATACCACATCACCTCTTCTGGGAAGCCAGGGCGGTCGCCATGGCAACGCGCCGCATCAACACGCCGCCTGTCCACACGAACACACACAGGCGTCCTTGTGAATGTACAGGTAACCTGATAAGGTCAGCGACGCACTGGGGTGATTTAAATGTGTAATGGACGAGACTATTAAGTGTTCACTGGGCCGGTCAAATTAAAAGGTCCATCAAATCAGAAAGGTAAAAAAAGAAAAATACAAGGTCTGAGATGGAAAAGATTACAAGGTTCGTTGCAACTTGTACTTGTGACGTAACATAACATGACATAACAGGGTTAAGCAGAGGTGTACTAATGTACACCCACGTTTCGCCGGTATTTTTAGGTACCATGTAATAGGGGACGAGCCTATTGCTATTAACCGGGCACAAATCCAGACTCCGAGCTGCTACTGACAATTTCATAGAAAACCAAAAACACTCGACGACCCAGGTCTAACCTCGCTCGGCTAGGTAGGCTAGTAGGTAGGGTCTCTCGCTCGAACCCAAGACCTCTAGCGTAGCAGTCACGCTTAGGACTACTAGACTAATGAGGCAGTCTTGCATTTATAGTTAAATAATAACTACGCTGATTAACAAATCTGAAAGGTTAGCTGCACTTTTTAAAACATCGGGATCCCTTCGTGCTTCGCAGATCAAGTAAAGCCTTTACACGAACTTCTGTGACAATCGTAGTGGTAATTAGAAGTCCAAAAACCTGTCCAGTCCAGTCGCGCTTAAACGGTGAAGGAAAACATTGTGCGACAACCTGCATGCCTGATAGATTTTCTTAACGCCGAGTGAAGTCTGCCAACTTGCAGTAAGAATGCTAGTTTGGTAGACTATAGCGTATTCTCTCTCGTTCAGATCCAAGCCGCGGTAGCCTAATGGCTAGTGCGTCGGACTTGCGATCATGTGGTTGCCGGTTCGAACCCCACCCATTGAACTACCGACGTAAACTCACTCGTAACACAAGCAATTAGCTTAGCTCGAGGGGTTAACAAGAATACTAGTAATTGAAAAAAAAAAGCCCTGCAGTGGAACACTGTAATGGGTAGCTGGAAGCTGACCCAAATATAGTTGGTAAAGGCTCGAAGATGATTTGTCAATGTGACGAAGAAAGTTCTCAGTGTGTCCCGAGTATTATTCATCACAATTTGCTAGTGTGCGTGTTTCAGGTCGGCGTTTATCTGGCGCGGCCACGTCAACGATGTCATGTGCCCGCACTGTCATATGGCACATTAGTGAACTGGACTATAATAATATGATGGTGACATTATGGCACAAATTTATAGGTACGCTAATTCTAGGTAAAACTTTAGAAGTAAGCATAATTGGTTTGGAAAAAAATAACTGCCTCATTATTTTAGAGGTAGTAGGCGCCACAGTAGAGGTCCTGGGTTCGATTGATAGGTTGAGCAAAGTTACTGGCTTTTTCTATGAAATTCTCAAGTAGCAGCACAGAGCTTGGGTTTGTTACAGTTGCATGGTAATAGATGCCCCATATTTAATGGGACCTAAACATACTTGGGAACAGTGGATGTACATTATTCTCCCAGGGTTTGTTATTTCGTCCCCTACGAAGTAACGATCATTGCTGGCTTTATTAAGACGGCCATTGCTCATGCTGATTTTACGACCCAATTAAATGGTTTTTATTTTAGTATATTATAGTAAACATAGAATGTAAGTACTTTCACCTCTCCCCTCTCTGATTGATCTCCGAATGGTTAAGCGAACATGAGCCTACAAGTTCGCCAACATAATTTGAGGCAAGCCTATTGCCATAATGCGAGCTGCTAATAAGAATTTTATAGAAAAACCCAATAACACTGCACGTCTCTGGAATCGAACCCAGGGAGTAACGTTCACCGCACATTTCCGGCCACTACATCAATAAGGCAGTTTTAAGTACTGATTACATAATTGATTCAAAGTATGGTCATAACATGTCACCCTTTTTGACCGTCTGCGGTGGTTTTAATAACCAGTTATGCTAACGCAAATTGGACGTTGGGTATGTTTTCTATTGGCGCTTGTAATATTGGTTTTTAAGGAAGGAAATAATAGAGGTCTCATTTGTCGGTTTTAAGGGTTTTCTTTGCTTTCGAGTAAGAAATATAACTAGCAACGATATAGAACTGAAATTTCTAGATTAGAAATCTCAGATAAATCAATGATAGCTAGATAATAATAACTTAAATCCAAACAATTAGAAATCACAGCTTTTGTTACAAAAGATATAATTTCTGATTCTTGATTGGTGATTCTGTAATAATTTTAAGCATATTTTCTTTTCTCGGACGTTATGTTTTATATTGGTATCAGATTTGGCTTATCATACGAATAACGAGTAAGTTTACAAACAATATAATAAAACATGAAGTACCTGCATCGATATTATGTTTATTGTTACCAAATTTAATCTTAAAACTGTATTCTTAATTTGTTTCTGATTGCCTTTACCTCTACATGTGTTGTCTCTGCATTGACTGCGATAGCTACTTGACTACGAAAACCATTAGCATCGAATCCAACACTAGAAGCTGTTTCTACTGCTTCTGTTTATGTAGTATGTTCTGCAGCAACAGTTTAAGCAAAGTAAGCGGCTTTGCTTCAACCGTTAACGCTCAGAAGAGGCAGTGTCATGACTGCAGCATCAGTTCCGACGATAGTTACTATTTCTGTTGCCTCTGTTCGAGTATGGGTCTTTGCATCGGCAACGGTGCCTGCACGTTCAGCATACCGCCCCGTAAGAGAAACTGTTGGTGTCACTGATTCATTTTCGACGACAGTAATGTTGATACTAGTTTAGTTAGACTAGGTTCTGCTGCAAAAGCACAGCAACGTCGCTGTACGGGCAACTATAGGAAGTCATAACACGGCCATGTGTGATAAAAGACACCAACAACTCCCAGTTACTTTTCGGGAACCTGTTTTTCTGTAACGGGTATAAGTAGCAGTGGCGATGATCTTTGAACTGCTCTGGATCAGTTACGATAAAAGTAACAGCTACTGGCTCTGAACTAGTAAGTTCTTCGGCTGCGGCAGTGGTACTTGTACGGTGAGCACGCCATCCCGCGACAATGAAGACACAACCACCTCCGGATTTGTTCCTGGTGGTAGCATGAACTCCCGGTTGTACTCCCGGTAGACTGTGGATCCGTCCTTCTTCTCCTCGTGTGTCGCTGACACGATTAGCACGTCGTTAATAAGCTTCACTTTAACCTGGAATAGGTAAGTTTATTATGTATGTATCATATGTATGTGTGTTTGTAATTGTGCATGTATTGAAAGTGCTAGAAATTAATTAAATAGAAAAATATGGGATTTTTATAACTCGTGATAATTCATATTTGTACGGGACAACGTCTTTTGGGTCAGCCAGTATTTCTGGAGACCGAAATAAATGCTAAATTACCTCTGTAGGGTCAAATTGGCTGACGTCAAACTGTAGCTTCAAGGTCTTATCGTTTCCTTCTCCTTGGACTAGTGGAGAGCTAGTGAGGACGTCCCAGTTAGGCAATATATTATTACTGCCGTGTCTTGAGGGAATCAAGCCAGCTTGCACTGTCGTGGTCTGCCCGTAGAAACGCATGAGATCAGTGCTAGAAGGGAAATTCAATTCACAGCAGAACGACTGAATTAAATACTCCATTATAAAGTTATCAATTTATTGTCCTACTGCTCAGAGGTACCCGAGTTGAGCACAGACAATCTGAAAGGAATAGAAGAGTGCTTGCTGACTGTACGCTTTGCGAATACAGCGAACAATTTCTCCTCCTTCGTCTCTTCTGTGAGAGGAGAGCAAAAGGGAAGAAAGGCCATGTCAAAACCACCCTAAGCCGACGATTATGTAGGAGGTCAATGACCTTAGATGAAGGCAAAGCATACCATCCTGGTACATAGTACACCAGGATGTTGCAATTGAAAATCTACGGCACGGCAACTTGGAGAAGGGTGGATACTTTCAATATTACCTTTAGTATCTACAGGACAATTTATATGTTTGAAGAGTTGCTATTATTATTTGATGACGTTGATATGTAAACTGCCTCGTTGGTCTAGTGGTCCCAATCGCGACTGCTACGCTAGAGGTCTTGGGTTCGATCCCCAGGTCGAGCAAAGTGTTATTAAGTTTTTCTATGAAATTCTTAGTAGCAGCTCGGAGTCTGGATTTGAGCCCGGTGAATGGCAATAGGCTCGCCCCCTATTACATGGGACCCAAACATACCGGCGAACTGTGGGTGTACATTAAGTACACCTCTGCCTAACCCTTCGGGGAATACAGGCGTGATGGTATGTTGATATGTAAGGCAACTCGATTGCAATTCATCATCAGCCCGTTCGTCCACTGCTGGACGTAGGCCTCTTTAAGTGCCACAGTGCCCGATCTTCAGGTCTTTTCATCCAGTTGCTGTCAGCTGCCTTCCGCAAATCATCACCTGGCCAGCGGGCGTCCTACACTACGTTTGCCTAGACGCGGTCTCCACTCGAGAACTCGTCTACTCCAACGGTTGTCGGTTCTCTGAGAGATTGCAATTTGTCACATTATTTTACCTGAAGTTCGTCATTTGCTGGTCTATTCGTCTCATCTCCTCGGCAAAGCGCTCCTTCATGAAGGCGTAAGCATTGTCGAAGAGAGACAGATCTGTTAGTTTAACCGGTATATAATTTTGTTTCTTTTGTAGGGCTGTTTCATTGCCTTTAGATGGCTTTGTGATAGATTTCGAAGACATTTTATTGGATTTTTGGTTTTGAAACTTGAATTTTGTGGTGAAATGGAAATTGGGTGGTTATGTTGACATGATTGTTTTGATTTGATAGACGTCTCTTATATGTTTGTTTTTAATCTGTCTTGTCATTGGAAAAATTCTTCCTTTTTGGCTTTTTGGCATGGAAGCTTTGTATGAATTGGTCGTGTATACCTATTTACTTAATTCTTATAATTTATTTAATTTTGTGAACTGATGCCACAGGGGCCAAAACGTTTTTGAGTGGAGATCACGTTCAGGAAAATGTAATATGGGACAGCCTCCAATGAGATGGATGGATGACCGAGCGGTAAATGACCAGACCCCGTAGAAGTCTATAGGGGACGCCTTTGTTCAGCATCGGACCTCTTTTGACTGATATGATGATGATGGAAGGTTATTGATCTTCTACCTATTCACTTTATTAGACAAGAAAGATTGTAAGAAGGAGAAGAGAACATTGAAACCCTAAATAATATCTAGTGAACTACCTACAAATAACAGACGGAATGTATACTATTCTCTAATAGCTCATAATTAGATAGGATTGGGCAGAACATTCAAAATATATTACATAAATTGAACTGACTCTCATTAGGGTATTATTACCCTAAGTATTAATCTCAACGCGAACATGATATTGCAATAATATAAATCCAATTAACCTTTCAACATCTCTAAATGTCAGTGTTGCCAGATAACATAACGTTCCCCTCGAGATGTGGTATTTTGGCGCCTGTGAGGGGCGCAGACAGATTGACTATCACCCCACGCTGCTATGGCGACCGTGGTCTAAACAAAACCCTATTAATCTCGATGGTAAGGGCGTGTCGAATTCGTAGGGCAACCGGAGTTTAATGAGATTAGATTTTACGCAATAAGGCGTAATAATATCAGGGACTTGTTGATGTGATGATAAATGTATTCCTGAAACTTAATTTAATTATGGTGAAGGTAACCTACTGTGTGTTTTATTCTTGTTGGAACATTCTTTTAAATAACCTGTATGATTAAAATGAATCTATACATAGGAGATCAGATAGACTAGGTTTATATCAAAAAGTTTATTATACTGCGACTGCTCTATAACCACCACACGCCTCTGCACATAATTCTAAAATAAAGAACTTACCTGAATTTCCATAGGAGATCCACCACCTATATTAATTATTTTTTTTAGCTTACCTATCAGAATGATTCAAAACTAGACCATATTGATAATCGTAACAAAAACAATATCTCTGATCAATAAAAAAAAATGTAACAACAATCATTACCAGCCAAATGGCAACCCTAAGTGGTGTATAGCGAGGGCGCCAACCGCCGCCAAATTGACGGGAAAGCTTCCCCGTTTGACAGATCATTTTTTATTTCGTTCGGAAATTTGGTACTATTGTTCCACTGATTACCAGGTGGTCAGGAAGTGAATTATGCGCTTTTTTGATAGGTACAATACTTGTTTGTTTTAACATTATTTTGATACATTAATCTTATTGATATTTTTGGAATAAAGTTTTTACTTAAACAGAAAAACAAAATCATTCAGTTTCATCGAAATGGTCTTAAACGGACTAGGTATAATACCTATGGAAAAACAAATCCAAACTACAAGCTACTTTTAACATAGCATAACATACCATCAAGCCTGTATTTGCCGAAGGGCAGAGGTGTACTAATATACCCACATATCGCCAGTGTTCTTAGATCTCAACAATTAGAAGTCTTTAATGGCCCCATTTTAGGCCCCTATCTAGAGGGGCTGTGCAGTAACAGTAACTAATCTTTATACGCAATAAGACCTAAAAAAACCTAGAAGTAACATAAAGGCTATTTTATCTCATCGTCTAATTAAAAAAAATAACATTAATAATTCCATATCATTTACTCTTAATTATAATAAGTAGCATTTCAGAACGTGTCTACGCCCTCTCAACGAGATTTTAATCAGCAAAATATAAGATATTAAAGGGGAGGTTCGGGTAGCGTTTTTAATTCCCGTAAAACGTCATGTCATATCTCGGGGGAGAGCGGGCAAACATCGTTATGCCGTTGTTACTAGGTGTATGTTTGTGTTATGTCAATATGTTCGCGTGGGTGAAGAAGGTGGGCACGAGGGATGGTGGACTGTTTTGTGTAGAGAATGAGTTGAAATAACTCGAAATATGACTGTTGAGTATTGATATAAAAGACACTATACAATTGAGTAGAAGTAGTGCCTCGCTAGCATGTCTATGTGTCAGCATGAATGGGGCGGCACGACCGGGGAAGTACTACCCTCCCATAGAATATCGACATCAAGTAAGTATGCATACTGTTGCGTGTCGCACGGTGAGTGTGGAGCGCCGGATACCCAATTCCGCCCTCAGTCCCCTTCCTTGTCCTTTTCTCATTTCCCTCCCTTTTCCGAAGGTTCGCAGCGCGCGAGTGTTACCGCTAGTGTTGCAAGCGTCCATAGCCTCCGGTAACCGCTTACATTCAGGCGGGACGTTTGCTTGTTTGTCAGTATAGAACTATAAAATAAAAACGATAGTAACTACATAATAATTATCATCTCGTCTACACCGAAGGAGGGTCGGTATATCCTTTGGAAATACTTGCGAATATTTTTAAGCCTTAAATATGTAGAGAGCACCCTATTCGTAATAGTTAGAGGCGCAGGACCTTAAGCTTTATCATCATCCAAATTAAATTTAGTTCAAGTTCCCACTGCTGGGACACAGGCTTCCTCTCGGTGAGAGGGAGTGGACCGTAATCCCCCACGCGGGCCCAGTGCGGGTTGGTAGATGTCACATGTCTTCGATTTTTTGGTTCCAGGTCATGCCGGTTTCCTCACGATGTTTTCCTGCACCGTTTTAGAAGCAGTGGTGATGAAATAATTTACACAATGTAAAGCGCCTGTCTGGCCTCGAACCTACGACCTACAACTCGTAAGTCGCGGCCGTTATTACTGAGCCACCACCGCTCCCAAAAACCAATTTATCAACAAATTAGTCATTTTACAGCCATTTATTAACTACAAAAAGGTGTTTTGAAGGACAATTACCTATTTATACGTGTTTCCATTAAATTAAAACATCAAATAACACGTCATCAAGCGACTAATTTGTATTTTATCGTTGTCAGCTTAAAGTTATTATTAAAACATTAGAATGAGTGCCTACGCATTACGCTGAACCATTATCGTGATACGTGTGACGTCAAAAACGTCATCTTACAACGTCATGCATTAGTTTGAAATTTCAGTTCCATTTTTGTCTGTCATGAGGAAATCTTTGAATCTTTTGGATTGTTTTTTTTTTTTAAATTGAATTTTTGGTTGTCTTGGAGAATGACCCACTTAGTATTCTGAATAAGTACTTAGCATTATTTATTTCTCATTATTCGTGAGTGTATCAATCTCATATCAGATATAATTATTATACTTAGATACTTGAAAATTTGAAGAGCTTTTTTTTAATTTAATTAATAGCAGTAAAACGTTTTTTTTTAATTATTTACCTAACCTTTATGTTTTGTCGTTATTAACTTCTTCAAATTATTAATTCACGGCAAACTACTGAACCATTTTGTAAGGCGTTGGTAATAATAGTTTTTATGACGTAATATTTTTTTGACAAACGATCTTCGATTGCATCTAAATAATATTGCATTTTAATTAGCAAAGAAGTCTCATAGGAAAACCTTATTCCTTCCGTAATTAATACGAACGATAACATTAATTACTGGATCCTATCCATAAGTAAAAAAATATAGTTAATTCATTAAAAAAACATAATCATTATTATAATTTCTTATTGTCTATAAAACAGTACCTACTTTATTCATTTTGGTACGTTTGACGAAAAGCAATCTAATCATTTTTTTTTCTTCATTTCCTGTTCATTTGGGAAGTTATCCCATCGCTGGGCGTGGGGATGTGATACGATCTCACGCCGCTCGCGTGTACAGTTACAGTTTGCGTATTAATTTTACCCCTACTAATGTAACCAGTTTTCGTTTCGAGAATGGAACATTGAGCCATTAAGCCGTTCTGAATAACTAGCCATTATATTTTTTAATACAAAAAAAGAAGTGTGGCTACATGAAAACTTTTACCTTCGACTTCATTCGGGTATTGTAAGCCCACTATAGTAAGAGTCTGTCAAGCCATAGTGCGAGCAAGCACAATCAAGGTTAGCAAAGAATGATATTTCATCGAATTCTGTACTCGCAACTGTTCGTCGTCTAACATTGACAACGCTGCGCTGGCGACTTGCTACCGATGGTATGTAAGCCTAAGTGTAGGCACGACAGCCCTATCTGGAGATCACCATAAGAAAATCATGAACTTCTCGACAAACCCAAACGCACCAAAACTAGAGTCGAGAACCGATCGTAATCCAATAAGGTTTGCGCTCGTTTTTGTTGATGTAGGTAGACCAATTTACTGATTGCGGCGGCGGCCGGCCGCTGAGCAAATTGATGGGGGATGGAACTCACAGTATCGTGATACCATGCTCTAATCAGTTATAATGAAATATTACGTCAATATGCCTTATATTTTGGATGGCTACAATATATTTTCTTCGTTTAGTGACGTCAAAGTAATTTTTCCTGCTTCTAATCTCATTTGGCATATTTAGTACATACATACCTACTGCCTATATACTTTACATATCTTGAGTAAGATTGTGTTAATTATGTTTTTTGTTATTTTTAGTTTTTAACTTACTGTTTTATTATTTCTTGCCTTGGTATGGAAGAGTGGTCTCCTAACACAGGTATTACTTGCTTAAAGGGAGGCTCCGATCACAAAGTTTGTATAACAATTTCTTAAAGAAATACATAAACTATTTCGTATTTGAATAACAAATATCACGCCTGTTTTCCTCGAAGGGTTAGGCAGAGGTGTACCAAATGTCCCATGTAATACTCCATACTCAATAGTTTATTGCATTCTATAATAATAGAGGATGAGCCTATTGCCATTAATCGGGCACAAATCCAAAATCGTTCTTCTAGTGAGAAATTCATAGAAAAACCCAATAACACATTTTGCTCGACTCGGAATTGATCCTAGGACCTCAGGGGCACCGCTCCTTACACTGTACTCTGTAAGGAAAGACAAACACCCAACATGACTCGCAACTAAAACCACGATTTAACTCCATCTAACCATGATAATAGCATTTCCAATAACATAAACGGATCATTATTCCATAGCGAATGCAGATAAAACATCAAACTGACTCCCCCAACAAAGGTGAGATTGCTCCCTAGTCGCGTGCGCCCGCGCAGATGAACGTAATCACATCGATCATTGATCCGTAGGGTGCTTGATTAACTGCTAAATGGGTTGGTAAAAGGTAAAGTAATGATTTTAGTTAATGGATCAGAAAAAAAAAGTTTTTATTTGAATGAACGCGTTTTGTATGCAACAAAATTTTTATGGCAGTTTTTTATCCTAAGGTAACCTGATGTTTTCAATCAAAACAAATCCCAGGGACTATCGCTATCATCATCATCATCATCAACCCATTACATTGTTCCACTGCTGGGTACGGGTCTCCTCTCAGAACGAGAGGGATTAGGCTGTAGTCCACCACGCTAGCCTACTGCGGGTTGGCAGACTTCACATGCCGTCAAGAAAATCTCTCAGGCATGCAGGTTTCCTCACGATGTTTTCCTTCACCGTTTAAGCGCGTGATAATTAATTATTAATAGTACGCACTTGGCAGTCTAATGGTCATATCACAAGGCTATCAATGCAATTGCTACCGCTTTCGGCTAAGGCTAAATAATGTACTAGCTACTGTACCTACTTGCTGAACTAGCACCGTTAGTAGCAATTTCGTATATCATGAACTTGTAATTCTACAATATGCTTATCACACAAAGAGGCGGCCACTGGCGGCGCGGGCGCAGACACGATCTTATTGTCATAGGGATGTCGTGATACACCTGCATGATGCACTCCGCACGAGCCATCCGCGTGCTTGCTCACTCTAACATATCACTTACCTAATAATATACTAGTTCTATGTATTCCGGTGCATACCTATACTAAATCTAGGTGAAAATATCCCCTATAACCCTTAGCTACTCTTGGTTAACAAGCTATATAGCCTCTATGTAAATACAGATTCCATTTCTCTAAATGAGACTTGTAAGGGGCCGTCCATTAATCACGTGATGTTTTTTTGTCATTTTTTAACCGCCCTCCTCCCCTTTGGTGATACATGGTGAGGTTTAGACTACCCCCCCCCCCCCTATATCACGTGGGCCGTGTGGCGTCTATGGCGAAAAATAAATACACGAGATATATTACTACACCCCCCCCCCTCGTGATATTTCGTGATTTTTCATGGACCCCTCCCCCTCTTTCGAGCCGCACGTGATTAATGGACAGCCCCTAACCAGAGATCGGAAAAGGTTGAGTATATTTATCTAAACTTCAAGGAAGAAATTAACATAGAGTAGATAATCATCATCATCATCATCAGCCCATACTCGTCCACTGCCGGAAGTAGGCCACTAGGAGAGTAGATAATACCTTCTCTAAAATCACGGACTAGTAATAATGACGTTTTAATCCCGGGTTTGATAAAGATGCTTATAACTGAAGTCTCCAGATGACAACGCGTTAGTGTTAACTACCATCAGGCAGCTCGTAATCATATGCTTGTTTATCGTCTTATAAAAATATCTCACCCCATACAATCATGCATTTCACTCCCTAATCTGTGGTCACACGTCCATGCAACGCGGGTGGGACACGACGACGGAGTGATCGTGCACGTCGTGATGCGCCGGGCACGCGCCATCCTCGTGCCGTCCCTCTCTAGCACCACATATGACCTACTCAGGAATATTAAATGGGTATTGAATATTGATTGTTTGTAATAGTACGGGAGACGGGAGTTGTAAGCAAACGCCATGTTTCTGGAGTTAACGTTTTAAGCAGCGATAGAAAATGACTAAGGCGTCGGACTTGCTCGTGTGGTTGCCATTTCGAAACTCACCCATTGCACTGCACTACCGACGTGGACCCACTCGTAACACCAGCATTTAGCTTAGCACGAGGGTTTCACAAGAATACTAGTATTCTGCGACCCACATCGCACACACAGTCCGCTCATAGATCGGCAAAAACAATATTCAAAGACTAAACTGGTTGTCAGGCTTTTTGGGCTTCTGACTTCCACTAGCAATTGTGATACTTAAGACAACCGGGACCGATGGCTTAACGTGCTCCTCGAGGCAAGGAGAGGTCTTTTAGGAATGGTCTCGAACCATAGATTGTCTGTGTAGGCACCGCTTAATCCTACAGATCTCTGGATTAGTGCATTTATAAGTAACTGAGCCACGAGCCCCTTCATCATCAATACAAATATCTATAAGTAGAAACAATATTTTTTTTATTCAAAATGCGCATGATTAAAAACAGGCTAAATTTAAACTAAACTTTTAATAATGTTGTAGCGCTATGCTATTTTTTTAATAAGTAATTTTATCGTATATCTCTGTGTGCGTGCGTTCTATTTCCCTATTTATAAAATCATCTAACACACACATATCTTACGAAATACATAGTAACGAGTAAAGTAATAAGAGTATGCCCATCTTGACCTCTAAACAGTGAACTAAGCAATTCATCACAACTTAATTAACACTTCTAATTAACATGTGGCCGTGCAATATGAAAATCAGACTTTAAAAATAATTTATGCATTCCGTTTCGGCTGCGTATTTTTGAATCTGTATTGGTAGAGTGGGTACCCTTTACGTACACCAATCTACAATCCTACTGCTAATTTACATTTGCGTTTTCATAATATTAACTTTAAATCATTTACTAAATTCATCATCATCATCAACCCATTATAATTGTACTAGGCTGCTAGGCATGGGCCTCGGAATGAGAGGGATTTAGGCTACAAGCTGGCCTTGTGCGAGTTGCCAAACTTCACAGAGAAAATGTCTCAGGCATGCAGTTTTCCTAACGATTTTCTGCTTCACCGTCTAAGCGCGTGATAATAAACTAACAATACGCATATGACTTCGAAACATCTGCGTGCCTTGGATTCGAACTCGAGACCTTCGCAGTCTAGGATATCACTGCTATCATAATCATTCATATAATAAAACCTACCTAATCAAGTGTATAAAAAGAAAGCAATAAACTATCATATTCCAATCATACATCGATATTACGGTGTTCTCCGTCCATCTGCCCTTCTCGTGGTACGGAGACCATTATTGTATCGAGACACCCTCTCGATGTCAATAATGGTCACTCAACCATAAATTGTCCGCTGCTTAACCTTACACACTAATTGATCAGGGTAGGTACCTCCAGTTCGTACAACATAATTTCAGGTTACAGAAGTTAGGCTTCGCAGGTAAAATCAAACGAATATCGAATCTACCAAGGAAAATAATGTACCACTACATAACCACTTGCGGACAACTTCAGACATGCAGTTATTTCGTTCGAAATTTATACGTATATCAAGCTATACAAATCCTGTAGAAGGATCGCGCGATCACCTTATACTGGAAATAATAGCTTCATATGTAGCTACTTAGCCAACAAATTGAGTGACAGCATCCGTTTTAATTAGGCATTTCGCTAAATTCCCGTTTTCTAAACTGACTACAGCGTCAGTAAAGTCTTGTCCTCGCCTCGCCTCCTCTCCATTTTACGACCAGTTCACTTGCCTAAGATGTGTTTCTTCTATTTATATTAAGTTAATTCTATTAATACACAATGTTACTAAGTATATCTATAGGTATATTCGAAAAAAACGTTGTACACTTTTTTAGCGCATTGCGCGCAGTGTAGGTAAGATATGACATTATTAAACTTAAATAAAGAATGAAATAGTAATTTTACCCCTTCACCTTTTACAAGCAATGCAATAGCATTGCTTGTAAAAGGACGCTAAGTAATAAGAACCTAAAAACATTTAAGTAACACATATCTGTACTACACTTAGTATGCAATACATCTTTGAATCTTGATATAGAGCAAGACTGGCGTCTACTAGTTATATATGGAACGGTTAAATAAAACATAGTATATATTACCTATGCAATATTTAAATATACTGACTGCCCCTTAGTCAAATTTTATTATATTATGTTTGAATAATATTCTCGAAACCGGCTCCAAAAGTTTTAATCACATTTAAACTGTTGGGATTTGCAGGAACAAAAAATCGATCTAAAAAGAGACATAACTCTCTTTTCTGGGAAAGGCCGTTTTCTCCCTTTAATGGCGGAGTTAAAGAATTGTGTATTCCTATCCAAACGATTCTCCTATGACTCCTCTTGTTCAAACTCTGAGCTGCTACTGAAAAATCCAATAACACTGCTCGACCTGGGAATCGAAATCAGGACCGCATGCTTAGCAGATACGTTTGGCGCGACTAAATCAACGAGGCACTATGTACTAAAGTAATGTATTAATCGAAGCGGCGGTAGCCTAATGGCTAGGGCGTCGGATTTGCGATCATGTGGTTGCCGGTTTGATCCCCACCCATTGCACTACCGACGTGACGACTTTTAAAAAGGAAAAAAAACTTGCAATATTTCCACTTAACGATAAGGAAATAAGCCATCATAGATATTATCTATGATCTAACGTTTAATTTATGTCCAATTGTCAATACTTATCGTATTTCAATAATGTTACAACCGGGTACATACCATGTAATGATGACTAACGCAATAGTTACGACATTTAAAATTCGAATCACACAGACGTTTCTATTAGGACTTATACGGACTAGATGCTATACAAAGAACATTGACTCCTATTATAATTATTAAACAATAATAAATTGAGCACCCAACATCTGAACACACATTAAAAAGCGGCAGCAAAATATTACCACACAAAAAATAGAGTTCAAATTCGTACAGCAATTTTCTCGAACAATTGTAAAAAGAGGTTGGTAGTTTCTGATTTTAAAAAGTTTGCAAACAAAGGCGGTGCGTACCTTTTTGGTGGCGATGTCTCGAGATAAGATGTCTGGTGACAAATAAGTCTGTCTCAGATTTATAGAGCATCTGTTTACAGTGGAATGTAAAGCAGGAGCAGGGTTGCCAAGTATTCATTTAAGCCTATTTAATTTTATACTTAAATATTTGTCCTCGTCCTTTAAACACCATTGGGAAATGTCATCTTTATTATTAGCCATATCCGCATTGTAGATCACTCGTAGACGCTGCGTAGATGTTGTGTCGAGGCTGGGTAGGTACTGCGTAGCTGCATGGCATACATGAGACATGAACCATGTCGTATTAACGCTGGCACTGTTTTAAGCACCCTGATATCACAGAACGCGACCCGTGTGCCCGTGTTCAAAGACGAATCTCTAATGCCCTCAATCAGAAGACATATATTTTTTATTGTACTAAGATGATGCATAAGCATACGGGCCATCTGACGATAGCCGGCAACAGAAACACTGTCTTCAAACTAGAATACATACAGAACATTTGGCAACTGCCTCATTAGTCTAGTGGTCCTAAGCTTCACAGCTACGCTACAGGTTGGTTCCCAAGTCCAGCAAAGTGTTATTGGGTTTTTAGTAGCATTTCTGAGTTCGGATTCGTGCCCGGTTAATGGCAATAGGATCACTCCCTATTTTATTCCCACTGTAGGTGTACATTAGTAGGTTCACTCCTGGCTAACCATTCGGTCAGGTAAACTTGATGGTAGGTATATTATGTTATATTTAGCAACTCAGACTCCCACCTCACCAATAGAGTTCAGGGCAAGAGTGTCTCTGATGAATATGATGATGAACAGTGTCTGACAAGAGGTTCTCTTATGATGGCAGATGAAAGTATGAAAAACAGTTGGGTTCAATTACAATTAGAACCCATTCTGGCCATTTCCGGCTCACTTATATTCAAGTCTAAAACCTGTAATGACCAAAGCTTCATTAAAATCTTATAGTCAACCAGCCAGGTCAGACTCCCGGGCCATTGTTTATTATTCTGCATTCATACGCTGCTCAGCTACTGTTTCTGCAATGGCACATCGAAAAATGCCAAGATGCTCGGACATTTGCATGTTGATAACATTACCATATTTCACGCGCTTTAACCCAATGTGTAGCAGACGTGAGACGCTAAGATATTTAGGTACTAAGTTCATGAGTTTTTTTTATTCATTCACGTTGGGTTATTTAGAATGCCGCCGTTGAAAAATGCTCTCGGAAATAGTAAAAATGTTTTTCTATTGCTTCCAAAATTTATTGTGAATTAAAAAAGGCGACAGAATTTTTTGCATCATTGAAAATTCTGGTATCTTTTTAGTCAGTTCAGCAGTATTTTTGGGATCTTAATAAGTAAATAGTCTGGGTAAATTTGCGCAATGGTCGAGCAATCGTCTGCTACGTTGGAGTCGCGAGTTCGATCTATCTACGAACGCATCTCTGATAGAAGAGAAAATTTCTAGAGTTGAGCAAGGTTTTTTATTAGCTAAATTGTCAGTAAAATTGTCATCACGGATAGATGTTCGTATAAAGCATCCCATAGTATGTAGTTTATATTATTCCACAAGCATTCTGCCAACCCCAATTACTCTTAAGCCTGACGTTTAAGTTGGAAAACATCCAATAATTACCCTTTTTATGGTCTAAGATACTAGTAGATTGGTGGAGAGCATTTATCTAAAGGTGTGGACGAACGTTTTAGTCATTATCGCGCAGACGCAGCCGGGAATGTCGCCATTATCGTGCGCACGCGCCTCTTACTATTGCACTATAAACTTATAGAATGAACATGGGAACTTAAATGGGGAATATCACCTTATAAATTCATAACCAAATTTAATTTAATCCTTTTCTGAAGTCTCAAATTACAGGACGAATAAACTTATCTACTAATAAAAAACATGTCTTAATTTTTCGTCTTTTAGTAATTAATATGATTTTAGGACTTAATATGATAACATTATGTCACTTAAATACGTAATAGAAGATTCTTCAAGACAGGAAAACTCTTAAAGAATCTAAAAATTGCAAGACATTTCTCTTGAAGATTGCTAATTTTTCCTTCAAGTTCTATACCTATTACAGTCACAATTCAAAATCTACTGTTCCATACGCCAGGGCTACTTACAGGCTTTATTGAATTAATTAAATCCGTAATTAGCCCGAACCAGGATTGCTGCTATCGTCACAATATTTAAAAACTTATTTATTTATTTTGAATTCAATTACTCGCTACACTTACAGTTAAAACCAACACGTGTAGAAAGTCAACATAGAAATAAGTTTGTATTTTGTTTTTTTAAACTAGCCTGTTCTATCCTTTTCGTGTCTATGCACAGGGATGTTGGATTCATCTCTCGAGTATGTGACGTGCGGGCGTCCGTTATCTTCTCGTTAAGTCCGTTGTAAACTGGGGCCACCTGACTCCAGATTATGTCCTCTTAAATTTGAGTACAATGACTATTAGGACAAAAGCTTTGGAAGTGCCACTCTGCCACTGGCAATTAGAAAAAAAATATAGAAAAAGTAGTTACTTATAAAATAGGTATGTTAACTTATCTGTAAAAAAAACAATTGAGGAACTATTTTTACAGATACGATGCCGATTAAAGTCTGCATTTTCTGTAAGTAAATCCTACTAATGATTATAAAATAATTAGAGAGAGCATAAGAGGCTAGGCTCGGATATGGCGAAAGCTTCTGTTCGCTGTCTCAGAAAGTCTTCTTAGATAGAATTCGCAACGAACATATCCGTCAGAGAACTAATATTCTAATATCAGCACGCTGAAGTGGTATTGGACTGGCCACGTCTCTTAGAGAACCGATAACTGTGGCAAAGGAGTTCTGGAGTGGAGTCCGCGCATGCGGCCAGGCAAGCGGCAGACATGCGGAAGATACAAAGCTAAGAAGAGAAAAATACGCAATAGAGGTCAAATCATGCGTGATGAACACCATAATAACAGATATGCGATGCGATGCATGAGATGCAGCTCAAGCGTCTTAAAATTAATGATGTCATTTTTAGCATAACACAAAGAAATCTTTATGTTCCTGTACCACTCGTAAGTACATAGAATTCCTTATTCCTTGCATTTCATTGCTAATATAAAAATAAATAGTTAAAGACAAGCACGGTGTATTCTGACGTCACCAACTGCTACTAGGTTAATAATAATAACTGGTATACATGAAACATAGCCATAATCTATATAATTTTATTATATTCCGTACTTTGGAATACTGTTTTCAATAAACATTTTGAGAAACTAATTCAGAGTTAGGGCTGTTCAAGATTTAATGGAAGATAGATTGTAATAGATCTTGTGACCTTTCAAGGAAATTTTATGTTATAGTATCAGTACACACGAACAGAATAATCTAGATTTCCCATTATCTTACCACAGTAAAATACTTATTCAGATATCGTTCATAACGCAGATATGTATTTTTTAACTGTTTTTATATAGGAGCTTTTATTAAAATAATGTTTGCCCAATAGTCTGTATGTAACATGTATCGAAAGATAGTCGTGAAGAATCGTCTATTCATTATAAGTTCGTTCATGAGTAACTCTCGTTTGTTACTGTTTCGGGACACTTCGTTAGGCGATATAGCCTATGACACTCACAAATAATGTGGCTTTCTATTGGTAAAATAATTTACAAAATCGGTTCAATAACATACCAGCACGCCTGTATTCCCCGAAGGGTTAGGCAGAGGTGTACTAATGTACACCCACATTTCGCCGGTATGTTTAGGTCCCATGTAATACGGGGCGAGCCTATTGCCATTAACCGGGCACAAATCCAGACTTCGAGCTGCTACTGGGAATTTCATAGAAAACCCCAATAACACTTTGCTCGACCTGGGGATCGAACCCAGGACCTCAAGCGTAGCAGTCGCGCTTAGGACCACTAGACTAATGAGGCAGTCTCTCTCGGTTCAGTAGATCTAGAGATTACCCCCTACAATGTCACAAACTCACAAATTTTACCTCTTAATATTATGAGTACTTATAGATTTGTCAGTTGAAAAAAAAAAAATCTTTTCCAGCTGGTATCTTTCTGTTTTCCTATGTATGGTTATGTTTTCTTTTTACATCTATTAAAAGGTACCCAAGTGCATTGGTCTCTCGTGATTATTCAATAAGGTAGTTGACCTGCACTGAGTAATTGTAATAATCATACTAACTCAATTGTTATGGGACAATGGACAACGTAATGACATGGCTTTCTACGGATTTTGGACTAACAATATGGGGACTGCCAAAATGTGATCCGACCTTTCTTTGAACCTAAACTTTGCCACCGAAAGCTGTCAAGTATTCTGTATTATTTTATTGTTAACTAGCTGATCCGCCGTTATATTATATATGTACCTACAGTTGGAACCGGAATAAATAACAAAAAAAACTACATGAAATGAAAATAGTCGTCAAGTTTTCTAATACTTCTTAATTTTACTTTCCGTAAGAACCATCTACAAAGGATTCATACTAAACCTTAAAATATGATGAATTAAATCGGTTAAGTCGTTCTTAAGTTGTGGCGTGACCAATGGAAATGGGGATTTATTTTTCAACCGACTTCAAAAAGGAGGAGGTTCTCAATTCGTCTGTATGTTTTTTTTTTTTTTTTTGTATGTTTGTTACGCGATTTCTCCGCCAGTTGTGGACCGATTTTAATGATTGTTTTTTTGTTTGGTAGTTCATACTTCAGAGGTGGTCCCGTTCAAATTTTATCGAAATCGGTTAAGCAGTTTTGAAAATATCAACAAAAATCTAAAATTTGTTTACATCGATGATATTATCGTTTACTCCGAAACATCGCTGTCTTATTGGAGCAGTGCGTTTAGTTGGCTAACAAGTACTTCTAAACAAACTTTCCACTAAAAATTACAAAATAAAATTACTTTTAACAAAAAAGTTAAACCGCCTTCAAAAAATAATAAAATAATTTTGTCTAAAACAGTTTGGGAAGTCGGTGGCGAAAATAAAAGACCCACTCAAATAGAAGTCACCGACTTCCCAAACTGTTTTAGACAAAATTATTTTATTATTTTTTGAAGGCGGTTTTACTTTTTTGTTAAAAGTATTTTTTTATATATATAAATAGATATGAAAATGTTTAAACGATGAAGGAATGTAAGGAAACCTCCATGCCTAAGACATTTTCTTGGCGGCTAGTGTAGTTTTCTAATCCATTTGACATGCTGGACTCCAAAGCCTTATCTACGCCCATTTAAGGTAAAAAACGTATGCATATATAATTAAGTAGGTACAAAGCCCTGTTTTGGGACATCACTAGTTATGCATGTATGTCTTATAATTTTCTCATAACCACCGAGAAACATACTAACAATAGAATGATAGAGCCTGTTGTCCACAGTCTCTGTGACATACTGAGCTTACGTAAAAGCGTAGTTTACTGTATTATTGTGTTGTTTTCCATTGCTGTCGACACAAAATATTTTCCCTAATACTAATAAAAAAAACATAGCACCTTGCCTGTAGATATTACCCAAAGTGCAGATGTTAAGATAAGAGTATAAAGATAAGGGTCTGATAAGTTTTGGTCTTATGCGGGGCGAGCCTATTAGTCACCGTTAATTTAAATTCGTGCCCTAAATTCCGATTTAAGAGCTACTTATGACTGGGCTATCAATTCAGGATAGCTCATAAATACAATATGACTTGTAGAAATTATGTACATACGTGTGCGAATTTGAGGAAACCTGCATTTCTGGAAAAGAAAATCTTAGAGCAGACCTGTGCCCAACACGACAGTTAAGTCGGTTATTGATTACTTGATGCTAAACTATCCGAAGAAAGTTAAAAGATTCTGTCATCATCATGCAACGTCGATAGTAATCAGTTTTATTCAACGTAATATAATGAAATTGACAAAATTAATAATAGGTACCCAACAAATCCAAACCATGACACAAATCTTACGCCATTCAGTTTACCGTTAGCTGTTGAACCTTACCATAGGCGTCGACATGCGGTCAACGATGCGTTTGTTTGCAAATTTATTGAATTACATATGTATGTCGCTGTGATGATTATATTTAGTTGTAATGCAAATATAATACTGTTAATTTTAACTTACATCACTTTGCAAGGCTAACTTTCTTAAAAGGAAAAATTAAATGTGTATTATTTTAAGCTGTAACCTGGGTTGTTGATCTCGTTTTTCGCAAGTCCGCGGAAATTTTACAAAATACTTTCTAAAGCGAAGGAACTTGTCATAATCGTACCTTGAAGGTACAGATATATTAATGTTTAATTAATCAATAAGAATTTCACAAAGAAACCCATGAACACTGTTCTGGACCGGAAAATAAAATACAAGCCCTCACCCGTACAGCGACGACGCAATTTAAAAAAAAAAATAACAATTAATTTTAATTAAATACGAAGTCTACCGACTGTGTCGATACCATTGGAAAACAACATTTTGTTCTGATATCTGCGTGACATGTAATCCTACAGAATTGCAGTCAGATAATAGAATTAGTGGTGACTGAGACTTATCCCACGCGTCTCATGCCAATTGTACAAACTGTGTCTTATTCAAGTAAGTATTAGGATAATGGAGGGTTTTGTGGGACAACAGCAACATGTAACTGAGAAAACCGCATGCGCCTGAGTTTTAAAATCTTAAAGTGTCAGACTCTTTGTGGGTCAAATAGATAATTATATATTTTTTTATTGTTTCAGGTCAAGTTCGTAGTGCAATGTAAATTACGTTATCTTTTGGGTCTCAAACGGAAGTATTTCTACAGTAAATGTGTTTGGAGCCGGCCATAGACGGCAGGAAGGAATAATATCAAGTCATATGTAAGAAATATTTCACAGTTTCTAACGGGATGTAGCGAAGGACTTTTGGGAAATTTCCATCTTGTACTTGCGCCATTTGTTCTTTGCTTCCACGGTTGTCTTCTTCTAGGTTTGAGAAAATAAGCATTGTAGGCGCTTCATACTATACATATTTATTTAAAGCATGAGAGGAAAAAATAAATTCGTACCATCTATATTTTTAATGTAAAATTCAACGAAAAATGAATCCAATATGTTTAACATTTCCGAAAAATGATACGGTGTCCACAATTCAGGGAAGTGGAAGCCGCATTTGTCCAGTTTCGGAGTCGGAGGTAAAAAGAGCAGCCGCCTGTCTCCCCAAGCGCCGGGGGAGTGCGGGAGTGCGCTGAATCGATATGCAAGTAAAATGTACACCTGTAGTCACCACGCTTTAGAGACTTCCACAGATTGTTTCAATTATAGTATTATTTAATGTATCATTATTAATTTTCATGTAGTACCTAGTATTTCACATTCTTCCATTTTCACATTTCTTGCACAAAAGACTAGATTTTTTATGTGAAAGTAGTGTGAGTATTATTCAAAGTATTTTTTATATGTATGTTAAACTTTTATACCAAACAAAAGTTGATTTTTATCTATTGAGAGCAGTAATTTTTAATACCTTTTCTATGAGTGGTCACAACCTACATACATACATACAGGTTCTAGATAAATAATTATTTATTAGTTCCAGCTATAGTTTTTTAAATTTATATTTTTATTTATTATATTTATATTATTTATTTAAAATGTGTATTTCCAGATATTCGTAGATAAGTAGGTACTATTATCATTTTAAATTTACTTGTCAAAAATATTTAACGAAATAAACAGATTTATCTCATAAAAGCCTTTTTAATACAGTTTATATATCTACCATTAAGACTGATTAAAAACCAATAACCAAAAAATAATCTCTGTTGACCCTTTCATGACCCGTTCGCTTTATCCCAAACCACCTCAATGCCTCATGGTCACCGCACACACACCCTTCGTCAGGTGACTCACAGTCGCTATCTGTTTGCACGTGTGTGTGCGTGTGCTAGTGTGCGTGCGAGACACGATGGCGTCTGTCACTGTTGGACGCTCTATTAGAATTGGCGTACGAAGGCAGTTATTACAGCTTTTTGATTGGAGTTGAGGCAAATTTTATTTGTTTTATCGATCGAAGTATATTGAAATAGCTGCAACTGCTGTGGCAGATTATGTTGTCCTAGGTCATTTTTGTATTTTCAGGCCTTAATACTTTTATTATATTTTTAACATTGTCCATAAAAGGTAGGTATTATATGACATAGGATATGACAAGATATCCTAAGCAAAATTTATTCGTCAAAGTTAAATATGCTGCAAAGTAAGTATCCATCATTAATTTAATGGTAATAGATAGGATATAATATGTTAATATAAAAGTCTTTAGTGATAATAACCCAATTAAAGTACTTATCAGTTTATTTGCTGATCATGAACGTTGACAGAGACCTATTTAAGAAAAAATAACCGAAATTGTGAGATGTCTATGTAATATTAATCTGCAGAAATTAATTAATTGTCTTAAAATCGTACCTACCTATACTCCATTTGGTTAGGTACTTAACTAAAGGTAAACAAATCATAAAAAAGGTTCTTTTATAGGGCCATTTTTCATCTTGAAACAAAACGTAACCAAAATAAATTATTTAATCATTCAAAATAATTTTCCTTTACTATACTAGCATATTTTACTACTTTGTTTAATACTAAATGGTAATTATAAATTCTTATGCTTGCGACCAATAAATAAATCAAATCTGATAATTATGTCATAAAGTATTGCAATGTGCCTACTAGAAAGAATCTAAAAAGACAGGAAATCGAAACCTTTTTCTACATAATAGACTTTTGATAACTCGAAAAAATTAAGAAGTAGTAGCGCGAGGAAGCGCGGCAAAATAATTAACCGATATTATACTTAGTCGGGTAACCAGACGCCATTCGTAACAGTTTGTACTTTCGTTCGTTTTTGTGTTTCTTTTGCCGTAAATTGTATTATTTAGTTATAGTTTTGTTTGTTCGTTGTTTTTATTGATTGTTAAATGTGTTGTTATTAATTTCACTCCCAATTCATAAGATACCATTGTAATAAAGGTTGAAGAGCCCTGAACGCCGCCATTTTTATTGTTTACCTTTAGTTAAGTACCTAACCAAATGGAGTATAGAGGTACTTATTTTCATACCAATACAAAACATCCCTACTACCCACCGGCAGTTAGGTGTTGTTTTTAATATTTCACTGCGCGGACTAGAGACACGCGCGTCTCGGGGGAGCATACACAATCATTCATCGACATACACTGACATATGTATGAATATACGACATACACAGGCACTAACAAGATAAACTTTGCATACGTACTATGTAGACACACCTTTATTTAGCAGAGATAAAGTTAGGGTGCATTTTAGGGTTTGGGTTGCTGCGTTGAAGGGTCAATTTTACTTAACATGAGTTACTGTTGAGCAATAGAAGACGCTAAGACTAAATTTAGAAATAAAACTAAGCGTCCTATGCTTCTATGACAAATTAAAAAAAGATAGCCTAGTGATATGATCATCGGATTGTTAAGTCAAATATCTAGACTCAATAATAAATTAAAGTATAACTTGCTTAAACGTTGAAGGAAAGTAATATCTTATAGTTGAGAAAGAGAAGAAGTAGTGATTACATTGTTAGACATAAGACCGTTGCCCAGCCAAGTCAAAGGTCTTAAATCCAATCCGAATCTACGACTGACTTTGACTGACTCTGACTTTACGAAGTCATGTACCTATGTCTTAATAGTTAATTAACACGCGCTTAAAAGGTGAAGGAAAACATCGTAAAAAAACTTAACCTGAGATTTTTTATGGATAGAATGTGAAGTCTACCAGCCCGCATTAGGCCAGTGTGGTGACTATATCCTCATCCCTTAAATTCTGAGGGAAGCCCACCGAAGAGTAAGGTAGAATATGGACTGATAATGATATGACCTTTTGAAGATTTTAGATTCGGCCTGAATCTCAGCTTTGAACGGTGACCCCATAAGGGAATCCGTTTTGGAATAGAGTAAGGAAGTTAAGTAAGGAACCGTCACCTCTGTTAGGTTGCCAAGATACTTAATGATTATAGGATGGAATTTATCTTTTGTCAAATGGACCACCGGGATCAATGTTGAGCGCGCCTGCGTATTATGGAACTTTGCAATATTTTATTTATATCCGATAAATGATAAAGAGCGATTGTATACTATTGTAGATAGCAAGGCGTTTGCTTTAGTTATTACTACGTAAGCCGACATACGTTGTCTTCTTGTAGACATACGTTGTTTCTGCGCATATATTTTTCAGTAGAAAACTTAAAAATGTGATTGCAATCGGCAAAGTCGTTTTCAAGTTATGGCGTGACCAAGTGATTAAATTGTATATAAATATGGTTCTGGTTGCTGCTATATGCTTTGACAAAGCTCAAGAGGAAAGAAGTTTTGGATTGTTTATTGTTTAAAGGACAAACAGCATAGGACTCCTTCAAGCTGGTTGAATATAGCAACATACTATACTTATCTAGCGAAGGTTACTGGGGTTAATTTGGAGGCAATAATTATATATGTGGTAATCATCTTTATGAAAATCTAGACATCTATCTATGTTGGAAATCACTCGTTGTTTCACTCGTTCCTGTAAAGTTAAATACTTTTTTCTTCGTACCATAGCTGATGATAAGTTTCAAAAATGAAATTCAAGATTACAAAATATTTCGGGTTCAAAAAAATTTTTTACTTCCCATCTTCGCCCAATTATTAATTCGGGGGAAGATGACACTAAAATTCCCATTTTCCCCCATTTGGGGAAGACACTCGGGGGATGATGGGAATACTTCGTCTTAGAATTCATTGTTACAATAATATTGCCTGAACTCGATTCCACCGTTGTGAGAGAATGGTGGCTGCGATAAACTTCACAGTCTGCTAATAAATAACGACAAGGTATACATGGCTGCACTTGAGTTCCACAGAAAAATAAGAGAAAATAAGAAACCAAGAGAAAATATTTCCTTTTAAAGCAATTAGGTACGCAATTCCCTTTACATCTGGTCGATTACAACAATTTCCACGTAAATACATCTAGTAAAAACAATCAGACGTACATATCAATGACGACGTTACTTCATCTCGACACATTCCCATGCAAATCTGAACTGAATCATATAAAAGTACGGAGTAGTAACAAATGGAGTGATAAGTAATGTCACCAAGCGTCCTGGAGTAGAATTATAAAATGATAATTTCACCAAACCTTGAATAAAATGATTATAAAATCATCTTCTGGCGACAAGGTAACCATTCCGCCACGCCACCCGTGAACTATTATTATTAAGGTTCATGATGACCCGGTAGAAGAAGAAAAGATCAACCATCAATAGAATAAAATAGAATAAAATTTATTGGACACCATAATAAGAAACTACATTTATAAGGACATAATTAAACTAAGAGTACAATGGCGGTCTTATCGCTATAAGCGATATCTTCTAGACAACCTCAAACATCAATATCGTATGTAATAAATTTATAAAGAAAAATGCTCGAGTTAAAAAAAGAATAAATAAGCTAAATTAAGCTTTTGTGGTCATACTCCAGGTATACAGAAAAAACCTTTTTCTATAAAATAAAGTAATAAAGTGTTTATAAACGTTCCATTTACTACTGCCTCTATGTACAAAACAGTTGATACGTAACTTTTGCATAATTGACGAGTCTGTGCGCACCTAGTGTTGCGTTACTGAGAAATGCACTATAAAGTACCTAGAGTTTTTATTGAGATTTCCTTCTCTGTAGGACAATGAATGTTAAGATGACTGAAAACATAGTAAGTTTTCAACGAAAACAGAATGGTTGCTAAAACACTCATTACTCTTACCATTAGGTGGATATTCTTTGCAATAAGGTTGCAAACTGCGGCGAAGCCTAATGGCTAGGGCGTCGGACTTGCGATCATGTGGTTGCCGGTTCGAACCCCACCCATTGCACTACCGACGTGAACCCACTCGTAACACAAGCAATTAGCTTAGCACGAGCGGTTAACAAGAATACTAGTAATGTGTGACCCACATTGCTAGTAAGCTTTTTTTCAAATAAAAAAAAAAAAAAACTGAATATTGAAGAAGAATAAACATATACCTGCCTCATTAGGCTAGTGGTCCTAAGCGCGACAGCTACGCCAAATCTAATAACCCCTTGCTCGACCCGGGAATCGAACCCAGGACCTCTAGCGTAGCAGTCGCACTTAAAGCCAATAGGCTAATGAGGCAGTTTTGATGCATTTACAGATTAAAATCTTAGTACCTAGATTTGTACGCAAAAACAAATGTTTATTTTATTTTATTACGTAATCGTTGCAAATTTTTAGGCTTATCAAAATTATATGAATTAAATATTCTAAAAATGTTTATTAAAGTATTATTTAAATGAAACATAAATGAGAATCAGAGCGGGACTGTGATTACTGACAGGTTAAGTAAACTGTTAGATTAGATTCCTCAACAGTTTTTTATACATATTTTAGATAATAATTTATCTAAAAGTTGTAGGTACCATTTAACCCTTTAAGTTTCACCGTTTTTGAACTCTTTGAAAATATCCTAACCGTATAGTTACCTACCATAGCTATTTTTATACGAAATGGAACTCTTTATAGATATAATTATAATATGCCATCATGCCTGTATTCCCCGAAAGGGAGGGGACTAGCAGAGGCGGTAAGAGGTCGTACTATGTACATCCAAATTTCGCCAGTATGTATATTACTGCAATAGGGGGCGACTCCAAACCTAAAACTCCAAGGTGCGCACTGTTGAGAATTTCATAAAAACCCAACACCACTTTGAATGACCTGGGGATCGAACCCAGGAGGTCCAACGCGACTGCTACGCTACGAAAAATTTAAACGAGACCATTTCGTGCAGTTGTAGTAGTTTAGTATGATAGACTTGATGGTAATACTACACAGATCAATTCTGAAAATGCAAAACTAGGCTGAAATGGAATTAAATCTTCTAAAGCAAAATCTTAATAGTAAAATTTACCTTTTTTATTGAAGTCGGTTAAAATTAAAAAAACCTACAAAAGCATCGCCTAAAACCTTTTATTTACATAATATCAGCCAGGCTTTCAGAGTTCACTATCGTTAAAATAAAGCAATTAATAATGCGGGTGTGCCACACTGGAGCGTAGACACGCCTCTTCGATGAAAAATATCAACTCACCCCATCTCCTGGGAAATATACAGAAAACGTCGCTTTTTTTAAAAAAACACAACTTTTTTACATCATTTCGTTTAAAAGAGGTTTCATATTTATAGTACCTACTGTTGTCATTAAAAGTATTTATAACGCGCAACCGATGTGTTACCCAACTGTAAAAAAGGGTAAATTTTCGGGCATGGGGTAATCTTTATTATTATTTCTTCATAACATCTACATAGTTTAATGGGATGATAAAAAGTAGTGAGAAAGCTCGTGACTTTGTTGCCATTTTTTTACAATTTTTTTGGGTTATTATTAAATCATGACGTCTCAAATCCTTTGCATCAGACCCATGGTCGCGAGAAGACATACATACATGCAGACATTAACAGAACCAGTGCTGGAAGAATACATCTCTAACCTTCAGCACTGCCCCTGTAGAAAAAAAGGAAAGCAACATGCCACAAAATTACGGAAATAAAGTCATTTTGTATTTATTTAACCCTCAAACGGTCGAGGGGGTCATTATGGCGTCGGTCCAGTGCTCGATAGCCCGAGGGTTTACCCACCCTTGAACATATTGCATGCGGCGTTAAGTAATGACGAGTTACACGTTGAGACAATATTTATTGTATAGGTAGGTACACTTCTTTACTTGCATATAGGTACATGCTACGGATCAAACTTTACAGGTCAGGTTTTACGTACAACAAGGGGTCATATTGAAAATAATATATAGCTTGATGCAGTGGCGGCGTAAGGCGTGGGCGACGTGGGCCACCGCCTTCGGCCTCGCGCCCCGAAAATTAATGAGAGAGGGCAGAGGCAGAGGGCCCCGCAAAATGAATCTTGCCCACATCAAATTTAGGTCTGACGCCGCCACTCGCTTGATGTTTTGCCGATCTACATGAATCTAGGATTGCAGTGATAGCTTAATGATATGACCGTGAACTGCCTAGTCAACTCTCAAAAATAATAAATAACAGACAGACGGATAACAATGCGATCTTATAAGGGTTTTTTTAATTTCTTTTAATTAAAAAGTCAACAGTAAAAATATTATATGGTACGGTATGGTAAAATGCTGTTTGGATGTTGGTAAAAACATCTCTTAAGAAGGGCTTGACTGATTTAGCCTTTTTTAAGAATATTTAATTTAATAGTCCAAATAAGGTTTTTACGTTAAAAAAGTGAAAATTTGACTGGAAAATTCAAAGGAAACAGAACTTGTTGTGGTCACCGCATACACACACACACTGTTATTAAAATAAAAGATAAAATTTTGAAAAAAAAAGGTGAATTACCAAGAATTGCTTTAGACGTGCCAATGCGTAATTAATAGTGTATTTGTGCCAGCTACTTAGGATCTAGAGCACAGCCGTGAAATGGCCGCTAAAATGCAATCACATTACGTAAGTATTAGGCTCGGTTGGTCACTCGATAGCAGAGTAAAGTTATTCTTTGATTTCTCGATTTATATTGCATCGTCCCTAGCAAATAGTTCATTAAAATTAGAGAAAGAAATATTTTCTATTATTACTTATGTAGTTAGATAAGATAATATAAAAAATGCAAAATAAGTTACAGTTATGTGAGGCCAAATTAAGATATTATACATAATTATTATTATTGTAATTACTTACCCACGCATTTCACTAAAAATAATAGAACACTACAGTTAACAAAAATAAAAATTCGAGATACTCTACTAATAATAATATCCACATTTTGATTCAACACTGCTCATTGTAATTTAAAGAATAAGGCGTCTATTATTCACTATTCAACATCATCCGTTACACCTCTAATCCTAACCCTTCAAACCCTTCCAATAACTCAAGACCCCAAGGGTCGAGCCTAGCTAATTTCAAGGGTCACTCCATTGTCCATTTTGACCAATCCGTATTTTTTACAAACTCACACTTTTGTTCGAAATTGGTCCAGATGACCCCTGGTCATATTTCAGTGTTATTTAAGAAGGGTCAATAGGATTTGAATGAGTGGTCAGCGAAAATAGTAGGGTTAAGTTGACCCTACAAAGATTGGACATATGTATTTAAGATGTATTATTAACAAGTAGGTACGTACAGGTAAACTTATTGAAGTTAAACTTATTAAGTTACTGAAATATATTTTTCCATATCCTTTTCTTCTATAGGTACTGAGACGTTTTTGCAGATTTTAATATGATATAAAAAAAAATCAACGAATTTGTTTTACCTACCTACATGTTTATTATTCATATTCTTAAATATTTTCCTTTACAGATATAAAATAATAACATACCATCACGCCTGTATTCCCCGAAGGGCTAGGCATTTCGCCGATATGTTTAGGTCCCATGTAAGAGGTGGCGAGCCTCTTGCCATTAACCGGGCACAAATCCAGACTCCGAGCTGCTACTGGGAATTTCATAGAAAAACCCAATAACACTTCGCTCGACCAGGGGATCGAACCCAGGACCTCTAGCGTAGCAGTCATGCTTAGGACCACTAGACTAATGAGGCAGTCAAATAAAATAATTTTGTTTTGAATTTATTTATTTATTGGAATTCCATATAAAAAATAAAATAACAACATTACATTATGTTATTTTAGTGAAGGAAAAATACGACCGAGGGCAGGATTCGAACCTGCTTCTTCTGGTTAAGTACACCAGACGCTATGACCGCTAAGCCACCGCGACTCCCACCCGCCATGTCGAAATTTGCCTTCACATTTTTAATTTACGTCTTTGAGGCGACGTCAGTGACATCTGTTGAGAATGTACTTCTCAACCGACATGACATGCTTTACAGCAAGTACGATGTCGTACGATGCCACCTTACCTTTTAACTACAGTTTGTTCGAAATAAGTAAGCCGATCGGAAGTTAGCCGTTCCGAACTACCGCGGTGATAAAATCGTTTAATTAAGTGTTTTAATACACAAATATCGAAATTAGTAAACAAAATCATTAGAACTGTGAAACATATACGACTCTAATCATGTTTACATCGACTCTTTCTATTAAAATTTACCACTTCTAAACCACTTGCAGATAACTTCCGATCGGCTTACTTATTTCGAACAAACTGTATCTTTGCACAACTGCATGTGAAGATGCTTAGGTAGGTACTAGGTCAGCGTGGTGGACTATAGCCTCACTTCCTCTACAGAGTCGAAAATATTACTCATTAATCCACCCGAGAATAACAAATGAAATAAATTTGGATCGTGATTATTGCATTATCTTATCGTATGTATATTAATATTTATATAATAAACAAGATACCTACCTAATAGTGTCAGCATGAGCGGTAATTCCCGTGCCGTGTTCCCAATTTCAAATCAATGCCGCGTCCTACAAAAGTTAAGGTACCTATTTCTAGAGCAAGCGGCGTGTGTTTTACAGAAATATATTGTCAGTCCATCTGACAGTCTTTAATATAAGTACTTAGATATTAATAGGTTATCTACTACTAATAATATCTTCATTTAGTTACTTTTGTACCACTAAATAGCTAACCACTTGAAAAGTTCCTTGCTCAGCAGTGGTGATATATTTCAACAATTAAATTTAAACAATGTAATGTTATACATTAACACATCTAGTAGGTATTTTTATTTATTTATAATATATTTTTAACAATTTAAGTACAGAAAACAACAGAATGGGATAAACAATAGTTTAGAAAACATTATTACAATTTACCGATATGAAGCGACCAGGGGTTTAAGTCTGCTATTTCAATTTATCAGAATGGTTATCGAATCACACAAAAACTGACAGAATTGTCAAAAATCAACAATAAATTTAGCATGAAATGTTACATACCATCCCGCCTGTATTCTCCGAAGGGTTTGGCAGAGGTGTACTAATTTATACCCACAGTTTGCCGGTAAGTTTAGGTCCAATGTAATAGGAGGCGAGCCTATTGTCATTAACTCCAAACTCCGACTGATTATTTCATAGAAAAAACATTTTTATGTTAATGTTATGCTTTTTATAACATTCTTGAATTCTAGTCATTGAATGACATTATTGACACAAGATCGAGAAAGCCTGGTACCAACACATTGCCAATTATTCTGTCGCTAAGCAATTTTTTTTTTTAAATACCTTCTAGCTATGTTGGTCGCACATTACTAGTAATCTTGTTAACCCCTCGTACTAAGCTAAATGCTTGTATCACGAGTGGGTTCACGTCGGTAGAGCAATGGGTGAGTTTCGAACCGGCAACCACATGATCGCAAGTCCGACGCCCTAGTCATTAAGCTACCGCCGCTTCAATAATATGCCAACTCATTATTGTGTTCCGGTTTGAAGGGCAATAAAACCCGTGAAATTTGTGCGCATATAAGACATTAGAACTAAGGTCTCAAGGTGACGACGTGTTAAATGATACAGTGTATTGCTACAAAATAAATAACAGACTTCGATCTCTTGGTAAACGATAGCTCTTATACTAGAACAACATGTGCCTTAACATTATTAGACAGTATCTCAAAACCTTCTTTAGACTCCATTTCAATATCTTCTTTAAATATTGTTTGTATAAGTTCTTCAGACAATGCTTTAACAGCTTCTTTAGATAATGTTTGCACTTCTTGTTTTTCGTCAGACTTATTCTGGATATCTTGTGTTGTCACTGTCTGAACACCTTTAGATTCCGTCTGGGTACTTTCTTCAGTTATGGGAAGAATATCTTCCGTAGACAATGTTTGACCATCTTGTTCAGACATTGTTTGTACGTCTTCTTTAGTTGTTTGATAAGATTTCTTATTGTGTAATCTGAGCTGGGGTGGCAGATATTCTATCAATTTTACAACTAGCCTGCTTAACAGCAACAATGGGTCTGTATCATCTTCGGTTGTTTTTATTTTCTCCTCAATTGTTTCGTTAGGTTTGACTGCGCCCCGAGCAATTTTTTGTTGATTACTTACTTTCTTAAAACGTTTTTGTCCTTCATTTTCGAACATGGGTTTCATGAATGCGTTTCCTAAGTTTTCTTGATTAGCTTCGTCGGAATCTTCCTTATCATTAGTCGTTTTCACTATTGCTACTGGACTCTTCGGAAATAAGTTGACCAAAACTTTGTTGATCATTTCATCGTCTAGTTTTACTTGTTTTATGGAATATTCGTTTATAACTATATTTGATGACTCGATGGTTGGCAGCAGTATCAGTAAATGAAGGATCATATTCAATCGTTTTGTGTGACATCGATCTGTCGATACGTAATTGGTAGTAGTGAATAACAAACACGCCATGAAATGCAATTAACTTTTATGACTTACTACGACATATTTTCTGTTTTGCTCGTTACTTAAAATTTTGTAAACTTTAGTTGCTTCACCGACTACCCATAGTTTTAATTATTCTTTTTTTTTTTTTTTCTTGCACTATTTTTTTTCCTTGAATTGTGTGAATTGTACTTATAACAATTTAGTTCTGTTTAAATTGTAAACCTTTTTTCTTGTTTTTCATTATAATGAGGAGTTCGCTATCTGAGGAAGGACATAGGCTTCCTTTTGTCTCAAAAGGTCTTTTGGGATGCAAGCGAAACTGCAGGCAACATCTAGTTTTAAAGTAAAATATATACATATAACTGTAATATGACACGTCGCCCTAATAGTATCCAATTAACGCACATAATTATATTGCAATAATATTGTATGTATGACCGGCAATCTTATGGAAAGTTAATAGGCGTAGCAATTACCCAATTAATTAATTACAGTTGAAATCACTTCGGTATTCGGTTTACCAACTAACCAAAATATGCCTACCTATAAACAACGACTTCAAACAATGCTTTTGAGAAGACTGAAAGGAAATCGAGTTACGCTTCCTCTTAATATTTTAGTGCTTCTAAAGTTATATTTTGAAAATTGGACGAAAACTATATAGTCGAAAACAGTTGCTATAGTTATAGATCAATGAATAAGCCTATAGTGAAAAAGAAAGGAAAATACCACCTTTTACTTTTCTTTTTGTAAGAAAAAATAATCTTTTTGGCAGCACTCGCACCGACTAAACATTGCACATGCCTCCTCTTTCCGTTTAGGCACGAATATGGGATTCGCCATGACAGACTCTGGTCCAGCGTTTCCTGGACCCCTTTGAAAGGCTTTCCTTTGCATCCTACTGGCGCCGCCGACTGAAGTTGGCCACAGCTCACGGAGGCCGAAGACTTGTCTGTGCTTGCCGATGCCCGATGCGTCTACTGCGGATCTGAAAAGAACTGAGGCCGTACCAATACGCGTTAGATCGATCATTTTTAGGTCAAAAAGGATAGCTCTGTACAAGATAAATAGCGCCATCTCTGTCTGGTAACCTAAAAATTATCGGAGTAACACATCGTGGTACTGCCTCTGGTTTCTATAGCTGTGAGGATAGTCTATTGTTGACCTTTCGATCGAATACTTTCTCTTATTACAGTAGTATATCTGACACTGATACAGTATATTTTTTATTGAAATAAGTATAAAAATAAAAGTAATGCTGTTTTTATTTAAATTAGTTTATTAATAATAAATGTAACTCTAACATATAAATAGAAAACATACAGCGAAAAATAACTTAAACCTTAAAAAATCGGGTCTTATTCAACCCTAAGACTTCTTTTCTAAATTAAATATTATATTAAAATATGTTATCGGCCCCAGATTTCAACAACGTAGTGGAATTCGCCCCCTTTTGCTGATGACAGTCTGATAGTGACGAGGTTCCTGCCGACTCCTCCTGCCGTGATGGTTGCGGTTGCATTCTGCGATTCCCCCTGCTCTGTTGCCTTGATCGCTGAGATTCGAATGGCGGAACTACCACGGAATGTTACTGTCTGATTCTGGATTGTGTTCGCGACAGCGCCTCTGTCGAAGCAGCTCCTGAGAATATAAGATAGGTTTATAGAGTGACTGATAGTGTAAAACATTTAACTACAATATTTTTTCCCCACATCATAATTAGCCTGTTCTCGCCCACAGCTGGACGTAGGCCCCTCCTAATGAACGCCACAGAGCCCGATCTTCGGCTTTCCTTATTCAGTAACTGCCAGCCACCTTCCACAAGTCGTCACTCCACCTGACCGCTGGTGGGCTGGTGGGCGCCCTAACGCTTTCCTAAACACGATCTCCACTAGAGAACTCGTTTGTTCCAGCGTTTGTCAGACTATACTTACCCACAACTTTTCCAAAGACTGAACAATTTTTTATACTTCAATTTCAAAATGTACCTATTACTTAACCCACCTACGGTAGTGATGGCTAACGAATTTTAGAAAACATCATGTATATCCGCAAAAACCTGCATATGTTCAGCATAAATAGCGACTTTCACAACCATAATACTAGAAATAAACATAAAATAGTGGTACCTAAGTTTAGATTAACTAAAACCAATAAATCATTTCTAGGAAATTGTGTGCGTTTTTACAATAAACTTCCAAAATCTGTCACCGATCTCACCGGTAAGAAATTTAAAAATTATGTTAAATCGGTCCTTGTTAAGAAAGCATATTACAAAATCAAGGACTACGTTGATGATAAAAATGTGTGGTGTTAAAATACGGGTGCACTTGTGGTCTCCCTGGCAACCTGAGGTTACTTTATTCCCTCTCAATTACCTTGTATATTGTTTACCACTTTATATAAACAGGAACTGTAAATGTGAGTGCATCGTAGCCATTTATGTCTAAGTAGTTTATAGTTATCCTAGTTCATATTTTTGATGATGTGTATTCTTACACATAGTGTATCTGTTTTAGTTTGACATTGCGTTCTCATTTGCTGAGAACCTTCTTGTAATTTTAGTCCCGACTTCAGGCTAATTATGACATAAACCTCCAATGCACTCACATCCTGTTATCGGCATAATGTACCAGCAAATTATGTTAAAACAATATATTTTAAAAGAGTGTCTATGGAGTTTCTTGCCGGATTCTTCTCCATGAGATCAACTTTTTGGAACCGTGCAACTAGAGTCAATAACGTTTCATAAACGCTTGTGAAAGCTTATTTGAAATAAAAACATTTGATTTGATTTGATTTGAATGACACGCGTTCCATTGTTGGCAAGTGACAAAATATTTGGAGCACGGGACTTATAAGATATCACGTGTTTATAGATATTGAGAGTGAAAACTTCCTAGCCTCGTTGGTCTAGTGGTCCCAATCGCGACTGCTTCGCTAGAGGTCTTGGGTTCGATCCCCAGGTCGAGAAAAGTGTTATTGAGTTTTTCTATGAAATTCTCAGTAGCAGCTCGGAGTCTGGATTTGTGCCCGGTGAATGGCAATAGGCTCGCCCCCTATTACATGGGACCCAAACATACCGGCGAACTGTGGGTGTACATTAAGTGCACCTCTGCCTAACCCTTCGGGGAATACAGGCGTGATGGTATGTATGAGAGTGAAAACTTTAAACTAACTAATATAAAATAATGTTTGCATACTTGGACAAAAGTTTGTCGCCCTTGGCAATGGTGCCAACGTTGATATTATTCTGAGAAGCAGCATCACTTTTAAGTGACAGAACTGTCAGAAATACTACGAGATACAGGCTCTGCATCTGAAATAATAATGATGATATCACTTATTAGAAAACCAACTTCAATCATTTTGACATGTAAGAACCAATAACTGGATGCCAATTAAATTTTATAAGGGACCAGTAAGGAAGTATTCCCTTTCAGGAATAAAAAGAACCACTGTAATAAGTTTAAGATCAGCGACCACAAGAACAGTCGTATTAAGAACCTCCTTCTTATCCGAAGTCTATTTTTTTCATTGAACGATAATTTCAACTTCTGGAATATGGTATATTCTGCCAATTTTATTTTCTCCAACCAACAGTTCCAACACTAGCTACTGACGAAAGAATATTTATTTATTTTTTATTTATTTATTTATTTAATAGTATAAAGATCCATTGATTGAAAATGTAACAGAGCAGCGAATTCCTAAGATGACCCTCTAATACATTTTTCTATCATTATCCACCAGCTGCCCTTATCATAATAAACTTTGGGCCGACAGTATGTCGTGTCTTCCTACATCCCTATCAGCCAGTTATTTCCCCTGGAACCGTAACCACCACGCAGTCTTTTCGTTTTATCTGTGGTCTCCCTGTTCTTTTATGTTCATATTTATCTTTATGTTTCTATACAATCATGAAATATTATTATACCCTGAAGAATAAAAATGGCCGTTACTGTTACTGTGCAAAGGCATCCCTTTATTCTTCCTAGGTACTCTTTTCCTGCGCCCCTACGAATCCCGGCCTCTTTCTAGGCCGGCCTCCACGGCACCTTCCTTCTTTACAGGCAACTATTGATTGGAGGCCCTTAGGCCTTGCCACTAGGCCTAGCGGTCATTGTGCATACGGCTGATATGATCTGCCCATTTCTATCAGCCGTTTTTGTAACAAAATATTTATTGGTAATCTTTAATCAAGTGACAGCTTATGGATCTCTCAGAGTGACATCATTCCCTTGTTAACATTTAGCTACTTTTTATTTGCATGTAAAATTACAATTTAATCGTTAAATTGAATTGATCGCTGAATAATAAATGATTAAAATTAAAGAAAAAATAACAATACCTACATTAACAAAATACTGAATACTGAGGAGTACGATGACGACATTGACAGCTGGTTTGACCTTCGACTGAAAAAATTGCGTTCAGAAATTACCTGAGTGATAAATTATTTTACTTTTTTCTGAGGTTGTATAGGTACTTTGTTTAACCTTTATTGAGAACTAAGAGATTTCTTAGACACTGGTAAGGTAAAGGTAACTTATACTGTAATGCCATTCCTAATTCTTTAAATCAACATTTTTTGTTTTTGATTTTTTTATTTACAGACCAACTAGCTGTAGAGGTGCTACTTTCTACAGAGGTAATCTATAGCGATATAATAAAGCTGAGTTTATTTGTTTGTTTGTTTGAACATGCTTGTCTCTGGAAAAATCTTTTTGCATTTGATAGCCCAATTCTTGAAGAAGGTTCAGATTAACGTGACGTTAAGACCAAATGCCAAGTGGGTGATACCGAGAGGGACAAGCGGTACGGAAGAAATCTTTCGAGATAGCGGAAAAACGCGCGCATAATTGCTGCACCAACGTTTTTAGTTGTTCCAGTTGTGTCACATGGCTACACATCAGGCATAAATATCTTGTATACATGAGCTCGTATTATATTGGCTTTTTGTACAATGAGAGGTCAGCTCATACTGGTTTTGTATCTATAGCTTATTCTTTTACTTGCACACGTTTATGAGAAATAAAAATTTCATAATAGGTGCTCGCTACAAAAAATAATCCTATCCTACTTCCTACTAATCCTACTTCCTACTAATATTATAAATGTGAAAGTTAAGGAGTGAGGATGGATGGATGGATGGATGGATGGATGTTTGTTACTCTTTCACGCAAAAACTGCTGAACGGATTTTGATGAAACTTTACAGTATTATTGTTTATACATCAGAATAACATATAAGCTTTAATTTATAACGATATTTTGGGAAATTCCCACTGGATTGGGAAAAAACTATTCCACACGGACGAAGTCGCGTGCAAAAGCTAGTACTTTATAATGTTGAGCGAAATTTTTGGGAGAACATTAAAAATTAAACTTTCTATCGACTGATTGTCGATACAATGGCTTGACCTATATTCCGCTATCTATGCATGTATTTTTTCCTTAGTTTTCCTTCCAAGGTTATGATTCTTAGCTTTACATAAGGCACGGATTTCTTCAAATATGAATTAAATGATTATCAGCTTATCGAGTTGTATCTGTTTTTGTTGTATATAAATACTGTCTCCTTAACAAAAAATATCATTAGTATCAGTGTTCTTTACTGAAGCTAGCTACCGTTATATTTGGCTAAAGAATTAAATAAAAAAAAATACAAAAGTAAGTACTTTCTGATTTAATACTGTTTTTCTATAATTGAGTTCCATACTTCATGGGTGGTGAACTATGGGTTAACATTAACATAAATGCCGATTTTTTTGATAATTAACTGTCTTATTAGTCTAGTCTCATCAGTAAGCCCCTTTTGCTCCGTTAGAGGTTCTGAGTTCGATTCCCAGGTAGAGCTAAGTGTTATTGGGATTTGTTATGAAATTTTCTGTAGCAGTTCGAAGGTTTTTAATGTCCTATTACATGGGACCTAATCATGCTGGCGAACTGTGGGTTACGTTAGTACACTTCTACCCAACCCTTTGCGGAATACAGTTGTGATGGTATGTTGTGTTAAGTGCCCCAGACTAGAATTTACTCGTGTTGTGGGTTTCAAACAAAAATCCTCACATTTTTTTTACTTGTAGGTCATACAAATGTTATTAAATTATTGTATTATGTAATAATTATTTTAAGTGCTAAAATAGCATTGGTATTTTTCGTTAATTAGGCACGCAGTGTTATCATGGAAGCTGGAAACGAAACAAAAATTTATTCGGCTTTCAATTCCACAAGGTGTCTGTGCATTTCAGATTTGTTTGTAAATTGTAAACTACCGACCTCTATCATTTACTACTAATACTATTGTATACTCTATAATTAGAAGCATAGGGATCAATGTTGTAAACACACCACACTGGCCTTGTGTTGTAAACAGACATCAGAAACATTATTTGCCAACCTGCAGTAAGATCACGTGGTATAGCCTAACTCCTTTCATTCTAAGAGGATAGCCGTGTCCAGCGGTGAAACAGTAGATGGGTTGATGATGATAATAATGTCACCCGTATCGTTTACAAACAACTACCTTAATGCCCACAAAAATATTTATAATGTGCGGGAATACAACCCTCACAGACCCTCACCGCAAAACCCGATCACTCAGCCATTGCGCCTACTGTCAAAATATTTGAAAAAAGGGCGGATAGCCAATCTTTTCAATATTCATTCCAGATGAAGAGCCTACTCCTTGTCGTACTGCTAGCACTCTTGTCAGTTAGAAATGATGCCACAGAAATTCAAGATCAGGAAATAGATATCAACCGAGCCAACCTCATCGTAGGATCCATTGGCTCGTCAGACAGACAGATATACAGGTAACGTTAAACCACAAAAGTAGTAGTAGTAGTGCCTTTCTGGCATGTCTATATGCCAGCATAAATGGGTCGCACGACCGGGGAAGTACTACCCTCTCACAGAATATCAACGTCAAGTAGCAGTATACATACTGCTGCGTTTCGTGCGGTGAGTGTGGAGCGCCGGAGGCCCAATTCCTCCCTCAGTCCTTCTTCGTTTCTCCTTTCCCCTTCCTTTTCCTTAAATAGGCTCGGCAATGCATCTGCAACTCCTTTGGTATCGCAGATGTCCATGGGTGGTGACAATTACTTACCATCAGGTAGCTCGCCTGATCCTTTGCCGAGATATCCCATAAAAAAAAACTGAAATACTTTCACTGATCTTCTTCTTCTTCTTCTGTTCTGTGGCATTCGCGACCCTGGCCCAGCCTCGGTCGTTCCTCAAACATGACATCTCCTTTTGCCAGCAACTTTTCCCATCATGATGAGCTGCAAGATCTCGTATCTGGTATACCTTAAAATTTCCACCAAATACTTGATAGGTTACGTTTCACATGCCACCATTTATTTTACACCACGTAAACCAAAGCTCATGTATTCCTTCCTTTCCCTTTATATCCGTTTATTCCCTTTTACCAACGCTGAATAAGTTCATGTGAAATTACTTGGTCTGGTTTTGGTTTTGGTTGGTTTATTTTATACAAATTCTATTCCATTCAGGCTATTCTGTCATAGTACAACGCGGCGTCAAACAAATTTATAATCCCACTTCTTTCTCCTTTTCTTAGTAAACCTGGGAATGGAACAGAAAGGGTGTTCCATTAAAGGAAATTATGAGGAAGAGAGAGAGTACTACAATGCTTTATGATGATCAATAAACAATATAATTTGATTTGATTTTAGAATACATTCGAAAGTATGGCCATCGATCTCCAAAATTGTTTTATTTAAGTTAGCATTTTGTTTTCTCATTCCAGGACCTATTTCAACAGGGGTGCTATCGCGAACACGGTGCAGAATGTGAACGTTAATATCCGTGCAGCATCTTCTACTCGGATCACAGCGATCAGGGCGACAGAGCAGGGCAGTTCACAAAACGCTAGAGCGACCATCACGGCTGGAGGTCTTGGGAGCAACACGGTCACCATCAGACTGTCCTCGGCTTCAGGCCGTGGCTTCAATTACCTTGTCCAAGTCTGGGGACGATAAACTATTTTAATGTACTTACGAACTGCTACATGTCCAGCTATACAAATCCAGTTTACGCTGGCCTCTTATTGGATGGAAAGCCTAGACGATGCGAGATCAGCTTAAGCTGGATTATTTGGGCTGACCTGTAGCCGTGTGTACAGGCGTGCCAGTATAAGCTGGACTCGCACTGTACGTAAAGCCTTTTCAATGCGAGCTCAGCGTTTACTAGACTTGTATAGTTTTATGAGTGTACACACAGCAATTTTCCAGTATAAGTGGAACTCGTATTGTATACGCTATTCGAACAATGAGAGGTCAGTTTATATTGGAATTTATGGCATGATATATAACCATGTATATTATACAATTAAGTAAGGATAAAAATCTTTGAGACTAGGGTCTTTTCGCTGGATAATTCATATTGATTAATTTCGAGAAAAATTGTAGGTAGGTAGATACTATTATTTTTTATGACATTAATGAAAATAAAGACTGTAAGCATTTACCCAAATTAAAACTTTTATTTTCCTTTAGATATGTAGAACAATTATTCTTTTTAAAAATAAACTAATAAATAACATCTTGCCCAGTGCCCAGTTAATGGCAATAGGCTCGCTCCCTAAACATACTGACGCAGCGTGGGTGTTCATTAGCCCTTCGGCGAATATAGGCGTGATGGTAATTTTTTTTTTTTATTCAGATACATTTAAAAATGTATATGTTTAAGTACAATCTTTGAGATCACCTTTTCACCAAGCAAGGAATGTTTGTCTTAGGAGACTACACTCTTCCGAATAACTTCATCCTAAATAATAGTTAAATAAAAATCAATAAATTATTGAAAATAGCATGTTTATTACGGTAATTTAATCATCATAACATTGAATCGCATCAGCATTCCAATACTGGTGAGGTAGACTTGGCACAGTAGGTTCGTACACAATCCGCTGTAGATCTCATGTGATAGGCGATTTTTTTATTTTATTTTTATTCATGATAGGCCTACGCTTGACCACCAGTTCGGATACTGCAATCTACGATGGAGCGCGCTTGCCTACGAAAAACCGATTCACTCGTGATTTAAAGACCCCCAGATTATAGCCATTGGGGAAGACCCACTCGGGAAGCTCATTTCACATTTCAGCGGTACGCATGATAAAAGTCGTTGATTAGTTCCCGGCTTTGGGAAAAGTACTATTCGGACACAAATCCTAACTCCAAGCAGTTATTAAGAAGTTGCACTAGTTTGAAATCGCATCACAACTGCGCCCGCGACAATTAGGGTAATAACTATTGAATTAATTAAATAAGTACTGTTAAACACTTCACCATTTCGATGAAATTCTTTCATATATTTAAACTTCAAGAAAAAAATCCTTGATCTATGGCAGAAAAAATTACCGAGCTTCACAAATATTTATCTTATTTTTTTCTGCTTCGATAGTTGTTCTGATCTTATCTAGATATTTTTGACTGACTTAAAAAGAGGAAGAGGTTTTCAATTCTGTTTTAAATGTTTGATACCTTACGTTGTAAAATTTTTTGTTTACGCCCTCAAGGGGTATACTTACTTCCCGTTTGGAACTTGGTGTTTGGTGAGGATGTGATCACAAAAAAATTAGAAAATAACAATGGCACGTACCGATCGAAAATAATTACTTCGTCAACATAGAAAAATCTTATACTTATTTGGATTCAACATTTAGAAATAAATTAACGAAAAAAAAATTCACAATAAGATATTGGTTAAGCCGGACTGTTTTGAAAATCGGTGGAGAAAACAAAAAATCCAACCAAATTAAAGGCACTTCAAAAACTGCTTTAGACATATATGAGAGAAATTTTATTGAGTTAGTAGTGAGATGATAGAACTATGGTGCTGAGTTCTTCTACGTTGATATTTGCATTGCCAAATACTTATTTTTGATCACCCTATTGCCATCCACTGCTGAACGTAGGCCTCCCCCAAAGAGGGCCAATCATCTCGGTCTTTGGCATCTATCATCCATCCATTTATTTTGGCATCCATCCGCTGCCAACCACCTTCTTCAAATCTTGATCCAGTATGTGCGAGTGTAATAAATTCAATGAAATAATTTCATTTAATATATTACACGAGCAATTTCACCGTTGGCCGGTATGTTTAGGTCCCATGTAATAGGGGGCGAGCCTATTGCCATTAACCGGGCACAAACCAGTTTCCGAGCTACTACTGAGAATTTCACAGCAGAATCTAATAACAGTTCTCGACCTGGGAATCGAAGCCAGGACCACTAGACTAATGAGCCAGTCTAATGGAATTTTGGAATCAGAAACTCTTTGAAATCAGAAAAAATATCTTGGCATATGATAGACACATTCATGAGGATTGCTATGATCCTATCAAGTCTTTTTTTTTGTAAAGAAAAAGAAGTGAAGATCGGGATTGCAGATTTCATTGGCCGTGTCAATTGGCACAGTCAATTAAATAACACTCTTCACATTGATACAAATTTACAGGAAAATAAAAACATATAAATGCTTAATCTCAGTCTTTATTTAACTAATTTTACAATAAACGTTATCTATACTGTATTAGATAAAAGGAAAACATTCTACAAAATCTAATGCATAAACTAAAAAACAACCGTCCCAATTTCCCATAATGTGAATAGAAACGTTACTTCTAAATTTTACTGTTTTAAAGTTTATCGTCCAAAGACTTCCACAAGGTAATGGAATCCGCGGCCGTTAGCTGACGTCAGTTTCACACTGACCGTGTTCCTCCCGAGTCCTCCTGCCGTGATGGACGCCCTAGCGTTCTGAGAGGTGCCCTGCTCCCTCGCCCTCACCGCTGAGATCCTAATAGAGCTTGCTCCACGATACGTTACGGTCAAGGTTCGGACTGTGTTCGCGATTGCGCTTCTACTGAAGTAACTCCTGAAAATATTCAAAATAGTGAAGCAAAAATTAACAAGTGACCCGCATACTCAGGCTGCATCAATATCATTTAAGCTGATCTTATCTTCTTGAGCGCCAAATTCCATATTTTATAAGTTATTCGCAAATTTTCCGTTTGATTCTAGGTTCATGTTATTATTAAAAATTGCGACATCAATTATAATTTATTCACAGCTGAGTATTAAAACATTTGCCTAAAAATTTATATTATAGCAGATTTTGCGATAGATCTACTTACTATATATATTTTTAAGCAAAAGTTATAGTACTCAGTTATTTATCACTACATAGTATAAAACAAAGTCGCTTTCTCTGTCCCTATGTCCCTTTGTATGCTTAAATCTTTGAAACTACGCAACGGATTTTGATGCGGTTTTTTTAATAGATAGAGTGATTCAAGAGGAAGGTTTATATGTATAATACATACATATCTTAGTATAGAAAAACCGAGAAACTACGCGGGCGAAGCCGTGGGCGGGAAGCTAATAAGTTATATTAGATATGCCATACAATTTCTATACCGACACTTTTTTGGGGGAAAGGGACAGAGCATCCGCTCTCAATCCCCATCAAAAACTTTAAACGTAGCCGCGCTATCGCAAATCTTAGAACTTTAAAAGCTGATTTAAATATATTTTTTTAGTAAACGTCTTTTATTTAATTTTATTTTATAATAGGCCCGTTATTTTCAATAAATTCAGCACCAGTCAACCACGCTATTGTAATAATAAAAAAAAAAAATTACGTTTTTAATTTTTTTTCTTGCTGGGTTGACAAAACTATCACTGATGCTAGCTACGATTAAGCGTACTGACAAATATTATGGAGACCGTATTTATATAAAACAAAAAGAGATAGGTACTAATGATAAGCTGATAATACCTTCATCAAGTGTTATGGCACCAATTAAGTAAATCTAAAAGGAAATAACAGTCATATGCATTTAAGGAAAACTTAAATCAAAATCCTAGATTAAATTGGAACAGGTCAAATTTAATATGACACGTATTCAAATTCAAATCTTTATTGCTTTCATATGTACTGTATGTTGATAAAAATACATATTACTTAGTATCAACATGAAATCCTGTAAGATTTTATTAGAAAAAAAAAATTGTTGAAATAGTAATCCATTTAATCTTATATCATTTATTTATTTTTTTATATTGGACGGTGTTTGATTTATTTATTTGTTAAGTATATGTTGTAATTTGTAATTGCATTTTTATTAAATTTTATTCTAAAAATATTGAAGATTAATAATCATTTTATTTCCTGGGGTATTCCACGTAATACGTGGAAGGAAAATTGAAGTGTTGATACCAATATTTTCCTTTTTGGGGTATTACCGGGTCGTTGTGAAAGTCTATAGGGGAGGCCTTAGTTCAGCAGTGGACTTCATTTGGCTGATATGATGATTATGCTGATGATGATGTAATTTTCTGAAACGTCGTGGGTCATAACGCTAAATAATAACTATAATGATCAATCGACCTGCAACGTTAAGCTGCGCCTACCGCGGTCAATCTATGGATGGGTTTCTTAACACATCAAGACTACTCCATGCCTCTGAGTCTCATCTCAGTGTTCATATGGACGCCCATGACAATCGTTAGTGGTTCTCAGAAACCTAACTACCAATTTATCCATTGGATATGTGTTATGTCCAGAAATTGGGTTGCAAAGGTCAGATGGTTCACTGATCGTCCGCTACCGGAGGTTGGAGGAAGAGATGGTATAAATGTCGGTCTCACACTAAATGTAAACCGTATCTGCCTTCATATAATTTATTGTTGAACACATTGATCACATTACAATATAATCCTCACACGTTTATCTTTGCCTCCTAAATTTCTAATTAAGGCAAATACTATAAATAGTAATTATATTTTTGAATAATTTTGATTAAGTAAGTACCTTCTGGCAAACTTATTGCAAAATATTTAAAATAGATGCATACTTTTCAGTATTTCATGAATGAATTTGACTGACTTAAAAAGAGGAAGAGGTTCTTAATTCGGTTTTTTTAATGTCGAACTCCGTCATTTACGAATCATTGAAAAATTCTTTGTTTGTTTGAGGGGGCACACTTACTTCCTGTTTTAATTTGGTGGGGATGTGATCACTAAAAATTTACAACAATGACATACACCGATCGAAAATAATGGCGTCATCCACATAGGCACAAACTTGTTCTTTGAATTGCCAAATACTTATTTTTGATCCAGTATCATCATTACCCTCATATCAGCCTATGGCCTTCCACTGCTGGACATAGGCCTTCCCCAAAGAGCGCCAACCATCCCGGTCTTAAGCAACTCGCATCCATCCGCTGCCAGCCACCTTCTTCAAATCTTGATTCAGCAGGGAAAAGGCGGGATAGATGCCCCACTTTTTGAAATATCTTCCCAATTTTAAAAATATCAATTTTATATAAATAATGTCTATGAATTTAGCTAGTGAAATCCTTTATTTTTAACTGTGATTTGTATTTTTGGACCTACAAATTACAGATTTAGGATAGATGCCTACCTGTATGGATAGTTGCCCTACCATGAAAATACGCACGACGGCCCTTTGCTAGTTGAGGTGCGGGGTGACTGCGGCTCTTAGTTATACGAGTACTATTGTTTCTTAGTCGCGAGTTTGGGAAGTTAGGTTTTTGGAAAATGAGGCATCTATCCCACTGGGGCATCTATCACGCCTTTACCCTATGAATGATTAAATGATATTTATTTCTGTAGATCTTTTAAAGACACTTTTACAAGTCGAATGTTATGCACTTTTTGTTTAAACTAGATGGTGCCGACATTTCCTATCTGACGACCTCTGAGAAGAAATGTCGAAACAAACTCAGAGCAATATTATTAGATATGCGAGTTTAACAATGTAGGGCAAAATCTGAACAGGCCTATTGGAGAAAGAGCCATAGCAGCTTTAAGTTGACCTGTCCTAACTGACGGCACGCATACATCAGTCATCGTGTAGCTCAACTATTTTATTTATGTGTGGCTGCCGCTTACTATAATACGGCCTGTATGCTCGTTTGACATATAGGTAAACTATCCCTATCCCTAATCCCTAATATCCCTAATAATATTATAAATGCGAAAATAACTCTGTCTGTCTGTCTTTCTATGTGTCTGTCTGTTACGCTTTCACGCCTAAACCACTCAATCGATTTTGATGAAATTTGGTACTGGTATAGAATAAAGCTTGAAAAAGGACATAGGCTACCTTTTATTGCAAAAAATAGTTTTGAAGGGATTTGATATGTGGTTTTTGAAATTTCAAACTCTGTGGGGATGAAATAGGGGATGAAAGTCCGTTTGGATTTTGACGAAATTTGGTACAAAATAGACTAGACCTTGGGAAAGGATATAAGCTGCGTTTATTATATTAAAGTTGGGCAAATTTTGTGGTCTACCCGAGCAAAAAAGCGGACGGTAAGATATGTAAGGATAATTTGCAATTTCCCGCCAGCACTGGAAAAAACTAAACAGTCAAAGTCGTGTTCTCCACGCGGGCGAAGCTACGGGCGGAAAGCTAGTGAATATAATAAAGCTGAAGAGTATGTTGGTTTGAACGCGCTAATCTTCGGAGTCAGATATGAAAAATTCTTTTCACATATGATAGCCACATTCATGAAGAAGGCTGTCTAGCATCACGCTACGACCCTTAAGGAGGTTATCATGTCTTTTTCAACCGACTTCAAAAAGGAGGAGGTTCTCAATTCGTCTGTATGTTGTTTTTTTTTGTATGTTTGTTACGCGATATCTCCGCCAATTGTAGACCGATTTTGATTATTGTTTTATTGTTTAGTAGGTCATACTTCAGAGGTGGTCCCATTCAAAGTTTATCGCAATCGGTTGATCAGTTTTGAAAATATCAACGAAAATCTAAAAATCGATTACATCGATGATATCGTTTACTCCGAAACGTCTTATTGGAGCAGTGCGTTTAGTTGGCTAACAAGTACTTCTAAACATTACTAAACTTTCCACTAAAAATTATAAAATAAAATTACTTTAAAAAAAAGCTTTACCACCTTCAAAAAATAATAAAATAATTTTGTGTAAAACAATTCGGGAAGGCGGTGGCGAAAATAAAAGATCCACTCAAATAGAAGTCACCGACTTCCCTAACTGTTTGACACAAAATTATTTTATTATTTTTTGAAGGCGGTTTAACTTTTTTGTTATTCAGTAAAGAAAAAGAAGTGAAGATCGGAATTACAGATTATTGGCCCTGAATCAAGCACTTCGTAAAATAATATAATAATAATAAATTCTTTATTCAGATAACTAAGATCCAGTTTGTTAGTCATTACAATAAAGACTTACACCTATGTTAGTATAGTGACACGATATTTCTTTATTTAATTTAATTTATCACTTTCCTTATAATCATTTTTAAAATTGGAGAGGTAACATCCTCGCCTATTATTTTAAGGATGCTGTTGTTAGTCTTTTGTACTCTGCTTGGTAGAGATGCAGTTTTTTTGCGAATCACTGCATGAAAACCATCGGTTCGATTCTCCACAAAAATCTCTGAAGCGCTACAAAAACGAGGCCTTTGCAACAGCATCCTAAAAATATTATTATACTGGACTCGCAGAGTGTCGATAAAGTTAGGAAAATCTATAACAGTTATTTAAATAACACTCTTCAGATTGATACAATTAGGTATTGACAGGAAAATAAAAACATATAAATGCCTAATCTCAGTCTTTATTTAACTATTTTTACAATAAACGTTATCACTGTATTAGGTAAAAGGAAAACATTCTATAAAATAAAATACATGAACTTAAAGAAACCGTCCCAATTTCCTATAATGTGAATAAAAACGTTACTTTTTCTTATTGTTATAAAGTTTATCGTCCAAAGACTTCCACAAGGTAATGGAATCCGCGGCCTAAAGCTGATGTCAGTCTGACGGTGACCGTGTTCCTCCCGAGTCCTCCTGCCACGATGGACGCCCTAGCGTTCTGAGAGGTGCCCTGCTCCCACGCCCTCACCGCTGAGATCCTAATAGAGCTTTCTCCACGATACGTTACGTTAAAGGTTCGGACTTGGTTCGCAATAGCGTTTCTAGTGTAGTTGTTCCTGAAAATATACAAAATAGTGCAACAAAAATTACCAAGTGACCCGCACACTGAGGCTTTCGTACAAACTTGCTACTTGCATCAATATAGTTTAAGCTGACCGAATCTCCTTGAGCGCCAAATTCCATATTGTTTTGCTTTTTCGCAAATTATACGGTCGCTAGCACAGTTAGCACAAAATGTAAAATTTTCTCAGTTGATTTCGAACTTTATCTTCAACAATTTAAGGTTAAAAATCATTTGGAGGAATTTTACAGTTTTTGTATGCCTTGACCTGCTGGTGACTGTACGTAATATCACAATCTAAGTTCATGGTAGTAGACATTGCGACATCAACCATGAACACCTATTGTTACCTAACTTATTAATAACTGAGTACTAGTTGATATCGAAATTTCTACTGCTGTGATCCTAGAATGTGTTAAAGATAAAAGTACAATTTGAGAACACCCAACATAAAATATTTGAATTTAGCGCTCAAGCAGCCGAATTTTAATGTTCATAACATAGCATACCACCACGCCTGTATTCCCCGAAGGGTAAGGCAGAGGTGTACTAATGTATACCCACAGTTCGCCGGTGTAGCACAAATACTGTTGCTACTGAGAATTTTATAGAAAAACCCAATAACACTGCTCGACCTGGGGATGGAACTCTTGCTTAGGACCACTAGACTAATGAGGCAGACATATTTTAATGTTCATACCTGAACAACCGTCTATCTGACGAGTTAATGTTTCCTGCGACGAGATTGGTCCAAGTAACAGGTTCACCTTGAACTAAGGAGTTTTCTTCACCGTCTAAAATATCCAAAACCTCATCAAACAATTCAATGGGCGCTGGTATGTTAATGTCGGGATCAGCTAATGATATGTTTGTAGGTACGTTAGGATTCTTTAGATCTTGAATTTCGGCAGCATCGGTCCTGACTGACAAGACTGCCAGAAGTACTATGACAAGCAGACTCTTCATCTGTAATGAAACAACAATATTAAAAAAGGATGGTTCAAGTTATACGCCAGTTATTATTTTTATGTTAATGCCATTTCTGTTATCGTAGGCTAGTTGGCAATTATTATATGATCTCATAAAAAAATTGAACATAAATAGAGTTGAACAACAAAAACAAAATTAAAATTGGTTACAAAATAAAAAAGTTATACGAATTTTCATTTTTTGCTAGGCTGACAGGGTACTAGGGCTTGTGACGACACAATCCGATATGCCATACAATTTCTATACCGACACTCTTTTGCGGGAAAGGGACAGAGCATCCGCTCTGAATCCCCATCAAAAACTTTAAACGTAGCCGCGCTATCGCAAATCTTAGAACTTTAAAAGCTGATTTAAATATATTTTTTCAGTTAACGTCTTATATTTAATTTTATTTTACAATAGGCCCGTTTTAATGAATAACTCTATTGTCAACTACGCAATTATAATAATAATTTACGGCAATATTTTATTATTCAAAAATTATTACGTTTAAATGTTTTTTTTCTTGCTGGGTTGACAAAACTATCACTGATGAACGAATTAGCGTACTGACAATTATTATGGAGACAGTATTTATATAAAACAAAAAGAGATAGTTACTAATGATAAGCTGATAACACACCTTCATCAAGTGTGATGGCACCGATTTAGTAAATCTAAAAGGAAAACAACAATCATGTGTATTCAAGGAAAACTTAAATCAAAATCCTAGATTAAATTGGAACAGGTCAAATTTAATATGACACGTATTCAAATTCAAATCTTTATTGCTTTCATATGTACATTATGTTGTTAAAAATACATATTAGTATCAACATGAAACCCTGTAAGGGCGCTAAAATTTTTATGAGAAAAAAAAAACTGGATATTTCCAGTACTATTGTACTTAATCCATTTAGGATTAAGTACAATAGTACTGGAAATATCCAGATTTTTTTAAATATAAATAATAAATAAATGATACATAATACATTATGTTGATAAAAATACATATTACTTAGTATCAATATGAAATCTTGTAAGATTTTATTAGAAAAAAAAAATTGTTGAAATAGTACCTACTTAATCCATATAATCTTATATCATTTATTTATTATTTATATTGGAAGGTGTTTGATTTATTTGTTTTTCGTCTTGTCTTTGAAAAACTGTAAAAAGTATACCTAGGTTGTTAAGTTTATTCCAAAAATATTGAAGCTAAATAATTATTTTATTTCCTGGGGTATTCCACGTAATACATGGAAGGAAAATGTGAAGTGTTGGTACAAATATTTTCGTTTTCGGGGTATTACCGGGTCGTTGTGAAAGTCTTTAGGGAAGGCCTTAGTTCAGCAGTGGACTTCATTTGGCTGATATGATGATTATGCTGATGATGATGTAATTTTCTGAAAAGTCGAGGGTCATGGCTAAATAATAACTATAATGACCAATCGACCTGCAACGTTAAGCTGCGCCTGCCGCGGTCAACCTATGGATGGGTTTCTTAACACACCGAGACCACTCCATGCCCTGAGTCTCATCTCAGTGTTCATATGGACCGCCCATGACAATCGTTAGTGGTTCTCAGAAACCTAACCTAACTACCAATTTATCCATTGGATATGTGTTATGTCCAGAAATTGGGTTGCAAAGATCAGATGGTTCATCGCTCGTCTACCGGAGGTCGGAGGAGCAGATATGACATAAATGTCGGTCTCACACTAAAATAATGTAAACCGTATCTGCCTTCATATAATTTATTGTTGAACACATTGATCACATTAGGTACATTATAATTCTCACACGTTTATCGTTGCCTCCTAAATTTCTAATTTAGGCGAATACTATAAATAGTACACCTCTGCCGCCCTTCAGGGCAGACGTGATGGTATGTTTGAATAAATAATAACTAAGTATATTTCTTAATTATTTTTAGGAATTTAGTACCTGGTGGCAAGCTTATTGCAAAATGTTTAAAATAGATGCGGACTTCAGCCTTTCATGAATTTCAGCAGAATTCTTTTGTAGCTTACAGCAATGGTTGGTATATCGTTGGCATACGCGGATTAAATCAGTCCTATATTTATTTGAATACCTTTAATCACTTAAATTGGCCTTCGGATCAATTTTGAACTGTTTATTTTTCGCTGCTTGTGGGGGAAATACCTTATCTGTTAATCTGATTATCTATTTTAATAATGATCAATATTTTTCAATACGCCTATTTACATTTTAGGTAATTTACCATTTTTATCAATTATCTCCTTAGCCTCGTTTTAAATGTTTTTATTTTATCATGTTTTTATTTTTAATCCTGTTTTGATTTGAGCATTATTTACTATAGGCAATTAATTAGTGCTGTCCATGCGATGATAAACTAAGATGAATTCAATATGCTCGTAGTTGGGTATATTTTAAGGCTTCGTGTAAGTAATAGAGGTAAGGCTATTTCCATTATCCAAAGTAGCCAATTTTTTTCTGTTCATTGGAAGCTGTTATGGAACATCCCGTTCTATTTATTTAACGCTTTTATTTTAATATAGTTAAGTTTATTCTTTTATTTTACCTTTTTAAATAGGATTATTTTGATACTCACATGGGAACTGCTATGAGACTTGCATAAACACTAGCATTCATCCCAATGTTATTTTTATCTAAAACTTAACCGTCAGCTGCCGTAAGTAACAAAAGATTTCAAGACCGTTATACGTGCAAAGTTTTAATTGCCAAAATTTGCATAAACGATTCTAGGGACGTTCGCAAAAAAGATAAAAGACAGGCCAGTAAGGGACGGCCCTATGATTGATTATAAGTGGTCATGCCAGTTGAAGGGGAAGCAGAGGTATTGCGAAAACTTCTTAATCTTGTGTTTGGACAAAGACAACCAAAAAAACTGTGAAATAATTGTTTTGGGTCATAACTAACTGCTTATATTATTTTGTGAAAGTTTGATGTCTGGATGTTGGACGTTACGAATAATTTGTTACGTTACGTTAGGTACATGTTGCTCCAGATTAAAAAAACTTGTGACAAGACATTGTTGGACCCAGTTCTGAAGTCACGCAGACAAAGTCGCGGGCAAAAGCTACCTATAGAGAATATTCTAAAGATATTTTATGATTATTTCGTCAAGTTACCTAGTGTATCTACAAGAAGTTCTAGAACCTTATAATACTTAGGGAATTGGTGACCAAGTCTTAAATATATTTCCTTGTGTTCGTACATAATTTAAGACATTTTTACATAACGCATGATCTACTTGTTTTAACTATAAATGCGTGGTGAATCCAGAACTCCAGATACTAGCACTATAACAACTTTTTAATTCTCACCTCATTAAACCACATTTAGTCCATACTCCATACAGAAAATTTAAAAGCCTAGGTAGATAATATAAGCTGAATTAGTGATAGTATAAGTTTTAAAACCGTAACAAAAAATATTACAATCATAACTAAAATTCTTTAATCTCAAGCGTTTAAATCCGACATTGTAAAAGCCGAGAGAACACGACCACAAATCCCATTTGCAAAATCGCTACAAGTCAGCTTCCGAATCCCACGTCCCAAAAAAAAACAAAGATATTCAACAATAAACTTCCAAATTACCATAAACAACGCATTATGAGACGGTTGGAACCAGTTAGAACCGGTTTTATCCGGAAATTGTCTGATCCTGTAGTTCCGTGACACCGCTCGACAATTGTCCCTTTTGTTTTCTTTTTTGTTACCTGCCGATCTGACCGTCGCAGTTGGGGTGTTAAGCGATTAAGAGTGAGAAATGCAAACAGGGTCATTCTGTGTGAGATGGACGCTGCAAGGGTTAGATACGTGTTATGATCTTAATAGCCGGATGCTAGCAAAATGGGGCTTTGTTCAGGATATTAATTAATTTATGCTGTACTTCGATACTTCCCATGAGATCGTAGGGAATCGGTAGAATTGACAAACGGACTATAATACTCGTAGCTAGATCAGAGGCGAAAGCACCATATAACTCGATTCTTTATTTTTGTTAAGGTAGGTACATGTTTTTATATGTAACCAGCTAAGCTGCGCCGGTTTCATTTGCATCCCAAAGTATTTTTTTAATACGAATGTTCAACGGATCTTTATATTCTTAAAAATTGGTTCAGTGACGTACTTAGGGGTCAAAATGTTATAAACATTATTGAAATATAGTCTAACACCTCTTGCTCTGAGGAGACCCATGCTAAACAGTGGGACAATATAATGGGATGATGATGATGATGATGCATTATGCCGTTTATCCACCACGTCCTCGACAAAGACACTTAAACCTACTTATAAATTGCTCACATATTAAACAACCGTTTTTCTCCCCATTTTCTTGTACTCACTGATAACGAAATGAGCTTCAAAGGTGCGAATCGTTGACCTCAATAACTAACTTATGCACCTTTCGGAAAACCAAAAGCAAGCAATTCTGCACCTTAAATCATGTATAACAAGAACTACAGTGGAATTAACGGAGTAGCATTAGCTTAGGTGTCTGCGCAGCATATGTAATTGTAGAAGATACACTTGGTAACGATATCTCTGCAATTATACTTTTGCAGTAAAACTAAACCGTATTTCTTTAACGGTAAGCTTAATTTTCCATTGTTTAGGTACGGTATATCTTGGTATGTTTCAACCGTAGTTATAGTTATCAGGAAAACATGTCGCTTTATCAGTACGCTTCAGTGAGCTCAGCAGATGTGCACAACTGTCAAACTATTGATTCTTACATGCCTTCTAATAAAGGCAAAACAAAAAAAAATTGCGGTGTGCCTAACTAAGAGTGATAGATTGAGGAATAGTGTGATAAGTTGCGGACTAAAAGATGAAAGGAGAAAAGAAATCACTAAAAGATGTCGCAGTTTGGGCATGTTGAGGGAATGAATGACAGACGATTACAAAAGGAATTTATAACGGAAATATTAGCGGCAGCGGCGATAGAGATTTTCCTAAAAGGACATACACAGATCTTATTGGCGAGGTCCTCCAAAAAGGTCAGGTGCGTGGGTACTTGCAACCAGCGTATGTGTGGAAGAAGCAAAAGAAACGTAGCACGACGCGATCTGGTCAGGCTAGTTTCTGCCTACCCTTGTGGGAAAAATCCGTGAGTGTATGTATGTCCTTTGGACTGCTCATCACACCTTACGTAGCTGCTAAGCAGGTCCTGGCTTCGATTCCAAAGTCAAGAAGTGTTAATTTCTACTGGGCACGGGTCTTCTTTCAGAACGAGAGGGATTAGGCTATAGTCCACCACACAAGCCTACTGCGGGTTGGCAGATTTCACACGCCCCCGCCGCCGTCAAGAAAATCTCTCAGGCATGCAGGTTTCCTCACGATGTTTTCCTTCACCGTTTAAGCGCTTGATAATTCATTATTAATACGTACATGTGTGTAAATAAATCTCAATGTATCGTTACAAAAGCGATTATCAGAGCTTCTAATATTACTTCGGACATTAAACCTGCAATTAGCAATTGTACCGCATAAATAACGCATAATAATGTCTGGGGGGGCATTCATCTCAGTTCTAAGAACTAATGAGTCAAGCTTGAGATGGTTACTCCATCTGACCTCTGCCCGCCTGTACGTGCTCGCTCTTGACCCTGAGTTAGTGACATTGACATTGGACTTTATTTTTTTTTATCGTAGGTAATAAGATGACAAGCAAGCATAAGCGGAGTCTATCTAGACGCTAGACAGACCAGTGGTAGCTTCGATTATTATTTATGCGTGTCTGTCTAGAGACCTCAGTTGTTAAGTCTCATAAAATATCATCACACCTCTTCTCCATGAAGAGCTAGGCACTAATGTTACACCCACAGTTCACCGGTATGAGGTTCAGTAATAGTGGGAAATCTTATTGACAATAATTGAGCACGAAGCCAGACTCCGCGCTGCTACTGAGAATTTCGTAGTAAAACCCAATAACACTTAACTTAACCTGGGAATCGAACCAAGGACCTCAAGCGTAACAGTCGCGTTTAGGACCACTAGACCAATGAACTAACTAGTTAACTCTCATAACATGATGACTCAACATAGGTTACTGGAACACAATAATGTTAGCGTATCATTGCTAAGCAGCAGAATATTTATCAATTTATAGTGTGCCTAGTTAGCCGCGAATTTCTTTACATCCCTCTTGACTTTTTGAGACAACAGCTAACTTAAATGCAGGTAGGTCCAATCTATCTTTTTACCGAAATACGAAAGTAGCTCTCACTGTCAGTCTGTTTATTACATTTTCCCTACCTACCTAGATATAGAATGGACCTTGGAGATGGACTACGTCATCTTTTTTCTCAAAAAAACCTTACGAACCGAGTGAAACGACGGATAGTAGAAAATGGAAATGTCAATAAGATTCTAATTGGATATCGGATTAATGCTGATTATGTTCCCAATTATGTTGGCGAAGGCTTTCAGATTCAGTCTTACCAGATAAAATAATTATATAAATAATTTATTGTGACAAAAAATGATGTTCACAGTTTTATATATATAGATGCGGCTAGGATGAAGTCCTCATGAAGCTTCCACCATCAGATCTTCGCCCATTTGGAAACAGTAATGTACACGTATCAACTAATCTGTTCGTCGAAAATACTTACCAAACTGGTAAATTGCTGCAACAAACACTTTCTTAGCTGAACAAAATAACAATTTCAAAATCGATCATAACAGTGGCATTCCCCATTATTAGGACACTTAATACAGGAAACTATACTACTTAGAAATAGAGCAGGAGGAATAATAAAAATGCAACACTAAGGAATGACCGTTAAAGAGACAAAAGTAATGTCCCCCTACTACCTTTCAAACGACCAGTATCAGAATTGCATCAAGACACAAACACACACAGTGTAATCAATACCAAGGCAAGTCCATCTTCCCATCTCACAAAGATCGCACCATTGTCCGTGACCATCCAATTTGCATAACCCTGCGATGCCGCGGAACAATACCACACTATCCTACCAGCCAAACTGACCCATTTCTTCGCAAAGCGCCTATTCAGCCCGCGCAAAATTTCTCACTGGCCGCAAACAAAGACGGGTTGTATGACCAAACCCTTTTCGCGCTACAATTTTTATGGGAAACAGTTTTCTATGCTCTATTTTTTGCATTGTCCATCAACGCCCCACGTCTTCGCCGTTAGCAAATGTTTATGTGATTTTAATATAATGCAAACATAATAGAATGGTCGCTATTTCTTATTATTGTTGAGTTATGACCGTTATACGTCATGTCTGGTAATAGTAGCTGGTATATATCGAATATTCGTTGAGACAAGATTTTTGAAAGGGTTCTTGTTCTAAAAATATGTAGAATGGAATGATTAACAATGACTACACAAAGAAACAAATAGAAGGCTTCTTTAAACCTCTTTGAAAAATTGTTCCTAAATAAGTAAAAATTCGCTAAATCACATATCACGTCAATAAAGTAAATTTCTCAGGAGATATTATGTACATTATTTCATTAATTGGATTAAAATTTCCAAACCAGTTAAAAAGCAACGTCAAATATATTATACTGTCATATCTTTTAGTAGCTACCTTAAACTAGTATACCTTATAAAACGTTACAAATAGCTGCACAAAACTATCAACTAAATACCTCCATAAAGGATAGAGGTTATCGCGATTTTCCAAATTACCGTTGGTGCACCGTTCTCGTTTTAATTGTCCATTCTTGGGCAGGGTCAATGCGACCCGTCCAGCCCAGGTAGCCAACCCGTGCTGACCCAAACACACAATACAAAAGGTCCCAGAGGTCGCGACAACCCTTTACGCCAGTTTAAACACCCTGAAATCGCTGCACCGTGAGTTATAGGGTCAGCCCTACGCCTCAAGTGACCTCACTGACCCTTCTTTAGAAAACCACCCCTTTCTTACAAGGTATTATTTGTAATCCCTTTCGCGAATCTATTTTATTGTTCGTCATCTATTCAGTTCCTATTTTCGGACGTTTGTCTATCGGCGAAATTTTTGCGTTGCGTGAGAACGGTCTAGTTTCTTTGCAAAACTGTATCGAAGGACAAAGGATTCTTGGTCCTTTTTAGTAGTATATGGGAAAGTTTGGCCGTTGTCTACTAGACAATGGAGTGGTCTCTTTTTAATGATTCGCTTTGTGTTTAGCAAGGTGGTTGATACAGTTTTTTTTTGTTCGGTCATTTTGACCGTTGCCCAACGGATTTGCCGATAGTATTTAAGGCGGCGGCGTAACGGTTGAGAGCATTGGGTGTCTTTTCGGTGTCAAACGACAGAGCTCCTAACCGTTGGGTTCAATGATGAAATTAAAAATTGTTGAGCTACCTTTAATACAACATTAATGTTTCAGGAATAAATTAATTAATGACAGCATCACCAATAGTATCTGATAAGTATCTTGTTGAGGTAAATGTTGAGGTTGAACAATATTAATAAAGAATGAATAGTCTTTGTAGACTATTCATTTATATGATGAACCTTCAGAATCTTGTTTGTTTACTCGGACTTACTTTATCTACTACCTTACAGCAGACTATAGGAAAGGAACCCTATAATGTTGAGAGTTCTACAATATCGATCTACTTATTAACCCTCAATTCTGTTCATCAAATACTACCGTTAGTAAAAATATTGTAGACCTAGTGTTTATGTTCATAAACTGGAGTAAAAGTATTTACTTCATATAAAAACATTATTCATCAAAAGTACCAAAACGTCATCCAACATCTTGAATCACCATTGCCTAATAAAACTGAACTCAATATCGATAAAAAGTAAAATAAAAATAATAACAACAAGGAGGCTTTGGCCGGCCGGATGCAGCGGAAGCAGCGAGGGGTGGCGCGGGGGTGCGGGCAGAGGGCGGCGGGGGCGACACGGGACAGTTGGCACGTGCGCCCGCGCAGGTGCCTACACCCTTGGCAGGAAGAAACAACCTTTTGAAGCTTTTAGTATTATTTTGTGGAGAAAGAATGCTTGAACTTGACTATGGGAAAAATCCAAGTATGAATTGAATATCCAAAAAAAAAACATGAAATAGTCCACTCTACTAATTAGTTACCTATACAAAAATATTTGATAGATTTATGTCTTCAAGAACTCTAGTGATTAATCCACCTACCATATAACCTAAAACCAAGAATAGTTTACTTCATATATAGGTATTATTATTATATACATATATTCTTTCATATATATTTTTATTTCATATATTTAAGAAAAAAAAAGGTTGATGTAGGTATATCATTTTCTGCATAGGTACCTCAAAAGTATCTATTTCATAAATAAATTCGGAAATTAAAGATTAATAAAAAGTAAAATGTTGTCAACCTCTGCAGTTTCCTCTCAACCGCCGACCTGCGCATGTGTTGATCCGTTATTTATTTTTTACTTGTTTTATATCAAGATCCAAGACCAATGGCCGACTTTTGGCCTGACCTCAATTACTTAAAAAAACGTTATTATTTATATTATCAGAACTATTACTTATTACGCATAAAGTAGGAAAGTAACTTATTTGATTTTGGGGAAAACAATTGTGTCATTTAGGAGTGATAGTTTACAAATAAAAAAGTTAATATTAAAAACAATAGACTGCCTCATTAGTTCTTAGCGTGACTGCTACGCTAGAGGTCCTGGGTTCGATCCCCAGGTCGAGCAAAATGTTATTGGTATGATTCTCATTAGCAGCTCGGAGACTTGATGTGTTCCCGGTTAATGGCAAAAGGCTCGCCCCCTATTGGGGGGAGCGGGGACCTAAACATACCGGCGAAATGTGGGTGTTCATTAGTAAACCTGTGCCTAACCCTTCGGAGATTGCAACGTGATGGTATGTTATGTTTAAATTATGTAATAAATCAATGGACAAGGATTCTTCTGATAATTAATTTAATTATGCTTACTATTCATCACTTTCAATAAATAACAGAACATTTTATCTGGTTGAAATAAATATAAGTTCACTTTCAACATCATAGTGTAATAATTTTATGGATAACTGTTTGCAATTCTTAGTTCGTCGACGTCACCTTAATAAAAACAGGTGGTAAGCCTTCCGCTGCGCAAGCGCAACCTTTTCTGCGGTGATCCTTTGTTTCTGCACAAGAGTCGCGGCGGGCGGCGGCGCTAGTCATAAGAATTATAATTAAGTATACAAAATATAAATTACAGTTGCAACTTATCTATATAAAATAATGTTATCATTACATGTTTAATAATAAAATATATTTTTTCATGTTTCTATCGGATTCGAAAGTCAATGTACGATAGGTACCTACTCTTAAATTTATTAATTGTAATTTTTAGTTATAGTTTTTTTTTATTCTTAGTTTTATTCAACCAGTTTTTAAATAATTGAACGATAATATATTTAAGACAACCACACCCTGAATGATATTTTTTTACATACAAAAACTGCATGGTAACCGTTAGAAATGAAGTGTAATAACCATTCATTCCGTCCCATTGATGCGTTCTTTTGAGGTGGCGTCAATTAGCGCGTCATATGCAAGACGTTAGCGTTATTACGTCAAAAGACGACATGCCTTAAGTACGTTATGTCAGTAAACAACCTTACGTGTTCGTTACGTCAGAGTATTAATGATCTGAGTATTATGCGTTATATCTTTGGTACTTTAGGTACCAATGGAAATTAAAATTGGCAAGTATAGACCTCCTATATTTGAAAGCCGTAAATCGGGCTCCGTGGCGTTTAATAGAAGAGGCCGACGTCCAACAGTAGACGAATATATGCTGATGATGATAAAGATAATATTGAGGGTATAGTAAAGTTCAGGATGCTTAAAATTACGTTTGCAAATTCTCTAGCATACATTCTTAAGAATTTAGAATTCCTCGGGAATCCCCACGAAAACAATGTGAGTCGTAGTAATGTTATGATTCATTAACAGCCGTATTTTAAGCCAAGCTATTTATAGTTTTAGTAAGTTTAGACTTTTTCATTTTTAAGCAAGATGGGAACTATTTTATAGGCTACATTTTTTAGTAACTTATTTGTTTTTTTGCTGCAAATTCTCCAGTTTGTCGTAATAGTGTAAGAAATGTGTGCATGAATTTGAAGGTATAAGAGACCAACACAGTCGTATGCATTATTAAGTTGACAGGGGTATTGAGACCTTCAAAAGGTTGTACCTACTGTGTTTCAATTATTATAAGCTAGTAATATGCTACTAAATCGATTGTCTTACCGTTGCCGAAATGTTTTTTTCTCTTTCAATAGGCTTTTTTTTTAAATACTGTTAAAATACGGTAAAAAAATAAAGTAGTACTTGAATTAACAAAGTTTAAGAGACGTTGTCTTATTAATACTTTATGTTTTGCGTAGAGACTACAATACGTTATAATTACAGGACATATTCTGTAGACGGTTACAAATAAACGTAAATGTTGTTGTCACTGTCACGTCTTCATTTTTGTATTTAAGGCTCTAGTTTTTTTTTTATTGCTCTTGACTCATTGAGCAAGATAATTTTGTATTCCTTGTAGCAATAAACGTAATTTTTTTTTGTTCTTGTATTAACTTGCGAGCCGGTAGTCGGTAGTCCAGTGGTCCAAAGCGATACTGTTACGGTAGAGGTTGAGGTTAAGGTTTTTTTGTCTTTCTCTGGTTCCCAATATCAAAACTTATCATGAAGTAGATACTTAAATAATAATCATCATCATTCATTTAGGTACTTCATGTCTCGCTCAAACAAAGTGATCTCGACAGTATAACAGAAAATTTTGGCGGGGAGGCAGCACGTGTTGTTGGCAGGTGGGTGCCCAGGTGCGATCGATCACAACTTACGTAATATCATCGTGGTAGCCGCATGTAACCGCAATTGGGGTTTACACCTTGTTTTTTGTTAATTCAATGTTCTTATTGGAATACAAACTTGTAATTATTTCTGGTTGATAAAAACATTGGGAAACAGATGTATTAATGCTTAAATATAAATAACAAATTATGTAACCGTTAATGTAACTTGTTCGGCGTAGCACAGCCAAGTTCCACAAACAGTATACGTACTCGATTACAGGAGTAATTATCAATAAATTTACAAAAAACAAGCTGCTGAAGGAGACATAAAAAACGTGCTACAATAAAGACACTTTAGTGTCAAACAAAAACTTTTCTAAGGAACGGGACTCGATCAAGTTGAGCGTTTCTAGCAACACTTGGGTTCCGCAAAAAGAATCCGAACAACAATTTATTAGAGACCAAATTCACCTTCACATACCCTACGAATGTTTACAACAAAAATTACTGGACTGTTTATATTCTTACATATAAAATTCCCGTTTTATTAAACGTCTGTTTTTAATATGGCGATTAACACAATTTTTAGGTTCTATAAATAAGTATAATGATTATTTTATTATTAAACAAAAATGTCAGGAAGAATAAAAAAAAATGCAAGCGAAAAAAATCATTTGCCTATAAAAGAAAGCATCTTACGGAGCTGCGCTAGGTCAGTGACAGTCCAGATGCGCGCACATCTGCTTTGCACGAGCATTGCCTCTTACACCCTATGTTCACCTTCGTTGAGGTATGGAGGGGGATTTTATTTAGCTCTTAGTCACGACAGTTGTGTGTTAGAAAGCGAACAGAATAAATTATATCTATTTTTTTATTTCAGCGATTATGCGTTGGATACATTCCAAGAGACTTGATCTGTAATTTCAGTGTCAGTAATTGAGTCGGAATCTCGGAATATTGTTAACCTATCTAGATCAGCATATAATTGGCCCACTGCTGGGACACAAGCCTCCTCTCTGTGAGAGGGAGTGGGCAGTATTCCACCACGCAGGCCCAGTACGGATTGGTGGATGTCACATATCTTCGAATTTTTGTTTATAGGCCATGCCGGTTTCCTCACGATGTTTTCCTTCACCGTTTTGGGAGTAAATAATTTACTCATAGTAAAGCGCCTGTGTGGGTTCGAACGTACAATTCACAACTCGTTAGTCTCGACCACTGGGCCACCACCGCTCCAATATCCGCCGCTATCTAGATTAAATCATCCTTATTTCCCTAACCGCAGTAAACGTGAAGTCAACAATCGCACATTGATAACAAAACGAACATGAGCGTGGTTAAGGATGTAGTCCCGTGTCCGGTGGCCGGTCGGAAGGTAACCTGAGTCGTGGGGAAGCCGTATACCGCTTCCACTGACAGGTATGAGTGTGTGTGTGTGTGTGTGTGTGAGAGAGAGAGTGTGGGTATGTGTATTGGCAGCAAGCTTGAATCTTCTAAGTTAATGAGCTTCGCGTTATTTACGAAGAAATAATGTTGAACAGCGATATTGAAATACGACGTTTTATTGTACAAAAAAAAAACAAATGCCAGATTAATTTGTCGCATCTCCCAGTCGCATCGGAAGTGTGTCAGGAAGCTGTGGTATACCAAGTTCCTCCACCGTGTGAATTGACATCATCTTATGGAGATACGATCTCAGGATATATTTATCATACTAAAATAATAAAAAGGAAAGATTGTATAGTTTGTAATTGATAAACTACTGATTTTAATAAGTCTTTCATCATTAAAAAACTATATTATCATTCCTAATTTGTTATCCCGCGGGATCTAAACCGCGAGCAAATCTAGTGTCTATAGGACTATGTTATAAATCCCTGTATTGGTATATAATGGTTTTGTGATTATTGCCTATTAAATGGTAATAGCATAGTGTAATGATTCATTACACTATGGTAATAGGCTCGCACCCTATTACCTACCTGAGACATAAGCCATATGAAACCATCAACACCAACCATACCATTTGGCATTTGAGCAAAAACTAGGAAATCTTGTAATTATGTACCTACCTACTTGCCTTTATTTTCTTATTTTAAAGAACAACAGAAATTAGTATTCATTCTTACATAGTTTTCAAACGAAATGGATTTTCAATACTTAAGTAGGTACCTACTTACTTCTAATTTAAAGATCCCTTATTTAACTATTCATTCCATTTCTAAACGAACATCCTGTGTTAATTAAAATACAAATGAGTATTTTATACAGACGAATGCTAAACTAGTGACATCTACCGGAAACTAAAACACATTCTGAGAAATTAACGCAAAATGTCAAATGTTAAAAAACAAATCGACTAAATAAGGGTTCACAAAATCAACTAAAATAAGTTGACCTCTATTTCGAAGTGATTTACTCATGTTTATAGATCTCCCTAATTGGACAGTGTTGTCATTTAAAAAATTACAGTTCCGTTACGGAATGGTCTTATTAGGATGCATATAATAAGTGTTATTTACATAATATTTTTTTTCTGTGAAAAAGAAACGAACGGGTGATTTATGCAAAGTTAATTAATGTAAGTTGCATGTTTTCGATGTTGTGATTTGAATCTGACCTGTAAACATGTAGGCAGGTACCTATGTAATTAAATTTAATACCTGCCTAGCTAATTTAGTCTATCATATTGAACATGAAAAATAATTGATCACTACCTATTACGATACCTATTAGGTTCTATTCCGTGATCAGTTGAAAAATAATGACTTGTGGGCGGAATTGAATCAAGTAAGTAGAACTTGTCCCTTCAGAAGAGTCAGCAGGTATCAGGATTTACAGGAAAAACCTAAAAATCCCCTACAATAAAATCCCTACTTACAGAATTATAAAGTAGTTATAAATTATTATAGTTCTCAACACGCTGAGCTTTTGTTTGTTCGGGCTTATCTCAGAAGCTTATATACGGATTTTCTAACGATTTTCACCTCTAGAAAGAGATATAATCTAGATAAGTTATAGAGAGACTATAATTTATGAACACACCTGTGAGAAAAGAGGTAAGTAGCTAGTAAAATTATAAAATCCTTTCCCATTAGAAATTCCTTTCAAGTCAAATCCAATCAAAAACAATAAAAATAAATGCTTTGTATAATCTTCATTTCCGTAGAACTGTTAAAAGGTCCAAAGCTTTATATTTATCCGCCATTTGCATTTCATTTACTTAAATTAAACACGTCAAAATGGCGATTGACAAAACAGCGGAAGACGCGATTTCAATAAACTAAACTTTCAATAAAACCTATTTATAATGGCAGACGCATTGTTAAACAGTTTCTTTTGACTGTGTTTGTTTTTTTTTTAGGAGAACCGTTCCGTTGTAGCTACCGTAATATTTTTCATTAAAAATGTAGGGAAAAAAGTCATTTTTAATGCAAATTGGAATCATTTGTTTTTGACGAGATTTCTTAAAAATAGTTAAAAAAAAAACAAGCGTGAAGTTTGTTTGAGCAAACTTAATTATCTACCAAAACAGTCTCATCCGTCCTGTATCAGTAACGGTTTACATAAAAAAGTACCGATGAAATAAGATACTTACATACCTATATACACAGGCACAAAAATGGTAAAAATGTTTACGAATGCCCTTATAACCCTTTTAATATTATTTTTTCTAACAACCTGACCGTATTTAATTATTCTTGCTTATATTTTATTTTATTTCCGCAAATACTTTGTCCACAACGCATATCATCATATCTATACATCCTGAAGGGTTAATAAGCAGAGGTGTACGATACTACCGATACCGGTATTTTTTAGGTCCCATGTAAGAAGGCGAGAATTTGTGCACGAAACAGTTACAATATCGAAATCTGTGTTCATGGTTGTTTTCCTGCAGACTGATCGTGTTAAGTGAGATGTACAGCTCACCTAGCAAGTTGCGCCTGGGCAGTTAGCATGGTAACAATTTGTCGCTATACTAGGTACCAATCTGTCACGGCTCACAGAATCCCTGAATACCTATATCTGACTAGTAGTGTAACATGATTTTAGTATTTCAGTAATATGGGTGAAATGGATGATTTCAGACTTATGTAAGTAAGCATAGCAACACCTAATACCATAACATAACATCATCACGCCTATATATTAAAGCTGAGTGTGGGCCGTGTACTAACAGTTCACCATCTCCAGTACCTATGTTTTTAAATTTCATATAGGTCGGCAGCAAGACTGTCGTACCTATCCAGAGTTGCTAATGAATTATGAAACAATAATTCTTTACCCGGAAAGGGAAAAGGGCAGGAAGATAATGCGAAATATTTGCGATCTACAAAAATAACTGCTCCTTCAATGTCCCTCTCACTCCTCTGACTTTGTTCAGGCTATTTTACTATGGAATGCTCTCCCATCTGAAATCAGGATGGCAAACACTCGGTTTTCTTTTAAACAAAAGTTACGAAAATACCTTCACGACTGTACTTTGGCTGACTCATCGTCTTGAACTTGACCCATCTGCATATCTAATATATTATTATGTATCATAAATATATTTATAAGTTATATATTTCTTATTTATGTATTAGGTGTAAGTATATACCTATATGTATCTGTTTAGGTTTTTGTATATCTAATATAATTTATTTAAGTCTACAATTTATTCATTTCTCTTTGATTTACGAGTGCACTACTGTATTATTTCTCTCTGCATCACCTCAAGGTGGTCAGGCAGAAAATGCCTAATGGCATTAAGACCGCCTTTGTACCAACGGTGCATAAAGTATTAATAAATAAATAATGACTTGACTCAACCTGGGAATCGAGTCCGCTTAAAGGGCCTATAGGTCACCATAAGTTATATATATTTGGACGACCAAATTATCTAAAATGGTCTGAACAATTAGGGAAATTAAAGTAAACCCCAATAAATCTTAATGACACAAACTCTGTTTAAGAATGAACACATTACACGGCAGCTGTCATTCATATGTATTTTATTTCCATTCAGTTGAAGTTTTATCTCTTTACGCCGCATTCACCAATTCCGAATGAGTTCGCATTAAATTATTCGGCCAGTATATTTCGTACAAATCCTGTTCTATTTTTGAATTTTTGTGAAGAGTAGCGAGGATTGTTGATATAGTGGAATGCGGTTCTAGTGTTGTAGATATATTATGAACAGCCAGTTCATTCTGATATATTTAATACTACGTTTCCGCCCACGGCTTCGCCCGCGTGTAAGGAATATTATTTCCCGTTTTTGCAACGTTTTACATTTATGCTCCGCTCCTATTGGTCTTGGCGTGATGATATATAGCCTATAGCCTTCCTCGATAAATGGGCTATCCAACAGTGAAATAATTTTTCAAATCAGACCAGTAGTTCCTGGGATTAGCGCGCTCAAGCAAACAAACAAACAAACTCTTCAGCTTTATAATATTAGTATAGTTTAACAGACTGTACTAAGCGGTCCTGATGAAACTCGATGTTGACCTTTTCTACAAGTTCTTTAATTAAACGAATGAATAAATAAAAAGTATTTATGTTGAGATGAAGGTCGGGCCCAACATTGAGACAGTAATTAACCACATTTCTGATAAATAAGTATATCAGTGCCTCATTAATCCAGCGGTCCCAAACGCGACTGCTACGCAGAAGGTCCTAGGTTCAATTCTCAGGTCGAGCAGTGTTATTGGGTTTTTCTATGAAATTCTCAGTAGCAGCTTGGAGCTTGGGTTTGTGTCTGGTTAATGGCAATAGGCTGTACCCTATTACATGTAGGGTTACCAGATAGAAGTTTTAAAACTCCGGAGAAAGAGCCTGATTTTGGCCTTGCTCCTTGGATTTTCTCATTTGCGTGCACAATTTACAGGTTTGTAGCCAGCGTAACGACGCGTGGGCATGCTGATTGTCGTGTTTTAGTGTTAATTTTATTTGAGCAATTCACATGAGTGTTTAATAATATGCCTGAATGACTCGTTAAAATAACTTAATTGTTTTTGTAATAAAAAAGATTTGAAAAACCTACTTTATTTTGTAGGAAATTCTAAAAATCCTGAGATTTCCAAAATCCAACCGCAATCAAGGTAAAATATGAGGTGACCCTAAAAATCCTGATATCTCCGGACAAATCCTGAGATATGGTAACCCTAATTACATGGGACCTTAAAATACCGGTTAACTGTAGTTTACATTAGTACACCTCTGCCTTACATCATGGGGAACAGCCGTGATGGTATATGGTGAGTTTAAATACGTAATAATACAAAAAAGTACTATCAATGAAATAATTCTTATAATATCAATCTTCCGTAGGTAACGAGGTGCATTGACACTGCGCAGCTCGCAGGTGCGGCGCGTGCGCAACCACCTTGCGCTCATGAGATTCAAATGAGATTGTATTGTCTCATTCTCGGTGTCTCGGAGTCTCGGCCTTTTTATTAAATGTTAAGCGATAAAATCGATTTAAAAGTATTCGATTAAGTTTTAGTCGATTTTGTGATTATATTTAGTGGTAATGAGTCTTTATAGTGCTAGCCAATGATAGTTATTAAAGTATATAACATACCATTACGCCTGTATACCCTGAAGGGTTAAGCAGATATAGACACGCATAGATCTCCAGTGTGTTTGGATTTCATGTATGTAATAGAAGGAGAAGCCTATAATATCTCCATTAACACTTATATACACTAATGAGGAATTTCCCTGATATATTCCCAAGATATCCTTCACTGTTCCAAGCACAATAAAAATAATTGATGTGAATACCTTCGGCTTTAGTCTCGAAACCCATGACTTGGTAGTCGTTCTTCACAAGCTATGTCACCACAATAAACCAACAGTTTCATACATATAAACATACATACACTCACTCCTTTTTTCCATAGGGGTAGAAAAAAACTACAGAACGCCATTTACTACGGTTTTTGCATACATCTTCTGCTTCTTCTACATTCATACTTACATCTTGTCATACACAATAGATTTGATATAAATTAAATAAGATATTCTTATTTGTAACCCTCCGGTCTGCCTCGGATCAATAAGATTCTAACAAGATTCAATCATCATTGTCTCACGCGTTTTCTTAATAAACCCCTATTTTTATTGTAAACAATGCGATTAGTGTAATATATACCAAGCTTTTTATTGCGAATCGATTTGAATTCTCAATCGATTACACTTGAATCGATTGATTTTTTATCGCTTCATTTACTAAATTAGTTTGATCCGACTGCAACGGACAGTAAGTAGGTACCTTCGTTAACATTTATTATATTAGTAAAGAATAATATACCGCATTCTTGCAGCTCAAATGGTAAGCCGTAGCAGTATTTACAGTTGTAGTAGAAAACAGTTTTGAAATCTTAAACTATTATCAATGTGTTTTTATCCAATCCCTCTCGTTCTGAGAGAAGATCCCTCTCGTTTTTAATCATCATCCTTGCTGTACCAACTTTGAGTGGGTCGGTTTTCAGTCTAACCAGAATGTGAATATCAGTATTTTACAAGACACAACAGCCAGACTTCCTCAACCTGCTTTCTGGGCAATACTTTCCCTTTTTTTATTGGTGTTTTGTGGAGGTATGTTAAGATGGTTTGGTCATGTATAGAGAATGGATGAACAGAGATAGACGAAACCAGTATATATGGTGAGTATGGATGGAAGAGTTGGAAGGGGAAAACCTCGGCGAACATATCGCAACCAAATTGCGGATGTTCCTAAAAAGGCCAGGTTCCGAGCACCCTAAACCGACGGTCATGCATGAAGAGATTAATGAATGTAAATGAAGCGAAAGTAGTGTGCCAGGATCGTAGCAAGTGGAAATCTATAGTCTCTGCCTACCCCCATGGGAGACAGGCGTGACAATATGTATGTATGTTTTGTGGATATAGTAGGTATCACTGCGACTGTAGTCGGTCTATTGTGATCGCCACTTACCTTATATTGCCTTAGAATGTTAGGTTTTTTTTTGGACCAACGGCTGTCCAAGATACTGAGGGATCTGGGTGTTTTAGGAATGGTCACCCATCTACAGAACTGACTACGGCAGGCACAACTTAATTTTGCAGATCGGTTGTTTAGCATACCTAGTCATAACCAGCTTTATCATTTATCTTGGGGGCTGTTTGTACCCCTTTTCTAATCCAGATCAGGAGAAAGGTGGAAAAACGCCTTTCTTATAATTTTGCGCTTATTGTAATTAAACATACTTAGAGGTAGACAATAAAATGATTCAACATGCAGTACGAACCGTGACTCACACGTCTGCCTGTCACGGCGAGTTGAATGGTTTGAATATTTTTGTATTAATCTCCCCTTCGCAGACTCTGAGTCATGCGCGTACGCACATTAATACGAATTTTACCAATTAGTTTGTTGTGGTTACAGTTCATCGTGTGGTTGGAGTCGTTAGGCAGACTCTACGCATGTGTCGGCTTTGGCAGCGCTGTGCTACGGAGGACTACGGATTCGATTCCCAAATGAAGTACTGTTCTTGAACATTTATTATATATGCAATATAGATATATTTCATTAGAGTCATGAAGAAAGTGTAGTCAGTAGACGGCCTTATTAGTCTAGTGGCCCTAAGCGCGACGACTACGCTAGGTCTTGGGTTCGAATCCTATACTCCATTTGGTTAGGTACTTAACTAAAGGTAAACAAATCATAAAAAAGGTTCTTTTACAGGGTCATTTTTCATTTCGAAATAAAACATCACCAAAAGAAATTATTCAATAACTCAAAATCACATTCTGCTTTTATACTAGCATATCTTACTACTTTGCTTAATATTAAATAGTTACTATTATTCTTACGGTTGCAAACAATTAATTAAATCAAAATTTATAATTATGTCAAAAAGTATTGCAATGTGCCTACTAAAACGAATCTAAAAATACAGATATTCAAAACATTTTTCTGCGTAGTAGACTTTTGATAACTCGAAAAAATTGAGAAGTAGTACTGCGAGGAAGCGGAGCGAAATAATTAACCGATATTATACTTAGTCGGGTAACCAGACGCCATACGTAACATTTTGTATTTACTTTATTTTCGTTCGTTTTTATGTTTCTTTTGCCGCAAATGGTGTTAGATAGTTATTGTTCTGTTTGTTCGTTGGTTTTATTGATTGTTGGTTGTGTTGTTATTAATTTCACTCCCAATTCATAAGATACCATTGTAATAAAGGTTGAAGAGCCCTGAACGCCGCCATTTTTATTGTTTATCTTTAGTTAAGTACCTAACCAAATGGAGTATAGATCGAGACAAAGTGTTATAAGGTCTTCTATGAAATTCTCTGTAGCAGTTCGAAGTCTGGATTAGGCTGGCCTCTACTACATGGGACCTAAATATATATATTGGGACCTAAATATGCGGGTGTAGGTACATTAGTGAACCTCTGCCTAACTCTTCGGGGAGTACACGTGATGGTAAGATGGTAGACGACTTATATGATTACTTACGAGTACATCATACCCATATTGTCCCACTGCTGGGCACGGGTCTCATCTCAAATTGACACGGATTTAGTCCACACTTACGAGTATGTGTATATGTAGTTTTTACATGCATAACCATGTATTGAAATTGATCTAGTTCATACATTATTGCGTCACCGAAAGAACTTTGCTCTGAGGATAACTAAGTAATGTAGGAAGTAGGGTCATTGTAAACAGTAATACTTATCTATAGAATTTCTATATTCTACTTGTCACGCTTTTTCTGCTAACCATACTTTTTGCTAGTTACCTCATTTTTTTTTTAAACAAAAAAGCTTACTAGCAATGTGGGTCACACATTACTAGTATTCTTGTTAACCCCTCGTGCTAAGCTAAATGCTTGTATTACGAGCGGGTTCACGTCGGTAGTGCAATGGGTGGGGTTTGAACCGGCAACTATATGATCGCAAGTCCGACGCCCTAGCCATTAGGCTACCGACGCTTCATTACAAACTTAATTGGCTAATTGGGGTCTAAGCCCCGATATTACTTTTTTCTTAAGGCGCATCGTCTCCCTATAGCGAAAAAAAAATGTTTTTTTCATTTTTACGTTTATACCTAACAGATTCTGGAGTCATAAGTAGTAGTAAGAATCTTAACTTACCTATTCATAATTGAGTACTAAAAAGTCTTTTGCTTAGAAAACGTTCTTTTAGCGGATAGTAGTATAAATTGACAATTTTGGCAAAATCCTATGTAGGTATTTTTGATGCATTTTCTATGCTAAGATTATAAAGTGATTTTAGTGAAGGAAAAAATAACTTTAGACTCCTTTATTTTACACTACTTAAATATCTTCTATGTGCCTATAGATATCGGCTTGTTACAATTTAATTATATTATCTAAAAAAGAATACTGACCTTCGTGCATATGCTGGTAACATTCATCAATGAGTTTCTCTCCAAATTTGATAATCTCATAAAAAAAAAATATTACCTATGTACTAGAATAAACTCTGACATTTGAACAAGATTCCTTTTTTAACCGCCGCGCCATCGCCACCAAGGGCGCGATCCCCCATCGACTAGATACGATAGATAGTGATGGCCAGTTAAATCCCGCAGCTGCCGTGGCCCGTGTGCCGCCCACCTGCCGCTCATACGGATTTCCCGGCCGATGACCCAACACTACTGCCGTCTAGGGAGATTCGTATTAGGAATATAAAAGTTTACGCGTGTAAAAAGTTTTAATAGAATTTGTTTTTATTATGTTGCTTGAATACTAATTAGAATCACCCTCCTAGCTTTTGCTATGTTGGTGTTTATTTCCAGTTTTATCAGATTCGAGTGAATATCTTTCCTTTACACAAAGCGACTGCTGTAACACCTCCACAACCTAGGCAATACGGATAGACTTTAGTCCGATATGTTTTGGATTACCAACTAACGATTGTCATAATTAGGTATTGGTATGACAACCGAGACCGACGACTGCTCGTCTCGATGTGATACAATTATCACCGACTTGATTGACCGTGGCAACTGCAGCTTAACCTTGCAGATCGGTTGTGTAGACTGAATTTTATTTTTAAATCAATTATCCTGGGGTGGCCTAAAATAGTTGCATATAGAAAAAGAGTTTCATACATACATAATACATACACTCATGCCTTTTTCCCACAGCGAAAGGCAGAAACTATAGACCGCCACTTGCTTTGACTCATACATATCTCTTTCGCTTCTTCCACATTCATACATATTTTCATACATACGAGCAAGTTGCAAGTAGGTAAGTAGGTACTACGCACCTGACTTTTAAAGATTTTAATTATAAGGAAAATGTATAAACATAAATTCAAGGAACCATTAGGTACTTACCTACCTGACTGCATTACAATAATTTTTAAACTACTTAACTGTTTAAAAAAAATTAATACTGTAGTATATTTTACAACAACTACCTACTTATCTTATAATTATATCGAAGTACCTACTTATCATGTTGAATTTCAAATAATTAATCAGTGTTAAATCTTTGGAAAAAACGTAAAAAGAAAACAACTGTATGAAAAATGCATACATATTAAAAACATTAAAAAAGTAATAATTAATAACCATAATCATCCGCGATCATAATAAATTTATGAGATATAAAAATAAAACACAATTATTAATTTGAAAGACATCCCAGTCGTTTAATTTTAAAGTCACTGTGGGTATTAAGGTCAGTGGGTCAAATACGGTAGTTTTTTTGGAAAAACAAACAGGTGCATTTAATTTAGGCACAGGTGTAAATTCGTTAGCGCAAACATTATTATAATATTTAATCGATTTCTACTTATTGAGTGGTAATTTGGCTGTATACCGGTCCCTTATATCAAAGTGTATTGTGTAATAAAAAAGACGCAATTATATAGGTAAGTATATTATAGAAACATACATACCATCATGCCTCTATTGCCCGAAGGGATAGGCAGAGGTGTACTAATGTAAGTGCAACCACAGTTCGCCGGTATGTTTAGGTTCCATGTAATAGTGGGCGAGCCTATTTACCGGGCACAAATCCTGATTCCGAGCTGCTACTGAGAATTTCATAGAAAAACCCAATAACACTTTGCTTAACCTGGGCACCGAACCTAAGACCTCTAGCGTAGCAGTCGCGGTTGGGACCACTAGACTAACGAGGCAGTCGTTAGTCTGGTCTTTTTATTAAATTACTAGTGGTCGTGGTCCTCTTTCATGTCAAAGGATTTTTTGAGCCAAAAGGTATCCTATGTTTTTCGTCCAGGTCCAATCAATTTCTATGCCAAAATTCATCAAAATTGGTTCAACGGTCTAGACGTGAAAACGAAATAAACAAACATACACATATTTAATTTAAAGTTTACTTCGTTTTTCTTTCTGCACCGAGCTGTGCATTCCACAGGGTACTTATAAGAAGGTTTATTCTAATTGGAACTCACAAAACCCTTATTATTCATTAAATTCATCCCGATTTCGATAAACAAATCCTTCTACGAAATAAAAACTTATAAAAAAGCCACCAGGTAGCGATCAGCTGTGCAGCAGGTTGTTTTGTATGTGTGTGTGCGACGAGATGAGCGTTGTGTCAGTGTGCGTGCGGACAGATGCTGCAAACATCTGCCGCGGCGCGTGCGCAGGTTAAACGGACTAAAAGTCTTGATATTTTTTACTTGGTATGTTGAAATTGAAATACATATTACGGTATGCTTACGAGGGAACATAGGACTGGACGACATATTGTTGCGGATCGTGGAAGAAAATATTCTAGCCTATTTCTTCCCACTGCTGGGCAACGGCCTCCCTTCCCTATTTCCATGCCGACCTATCCGAAGTTTTAGCGACCCAATCTTTCTCAAAAGTAAAATAATATGTATCAAATGTGGATGTATTTTTATGCAAATAAATATTGTTTTTTTTTTTTTGTTTTCCTAGTCTAACGCCTCACGGTCACTCCGTAAGAATATACTAGCTAAGGTTATTTGATTTGCTTCATAACGATGTAAATTTATTTTTATCAGCAAATAACTCATATTCCTTTGTCTTCACCCAATATTATAAACTTACCAATAAAACCATAAGAAATATTTATACAAAATACATAAGTATCAAGATGGCTTGGTCGTAGTCGTGTATCGGTCAGCTGCTCCGCAGGCAGCGCGCGCGCATCTCGCGTCTGTCTGTCTGTGTGTCGGTGAGGCTGCACGACACTCAACAACATATAAGCTGAAAGCGAGTGATAATATTAAAATAAAATTTTAGTTTTACAGATGTTTACTGTATTTATGATGCATGCTATATATGTTCTAATTACCAGTGAAGGCATTGTTAAGGTTTTCTTATTTTATAAACTTATTTTAATGGCAGCATTTTAACGATTTTTGATAAGGCGCGATCTACTTATTTAGTGGCAACAACACCACATTTATGATTGCTATAAAAGAATATAAAAGACCGGCTAAGCTAAGTTATTAATTCCGTCCAACAAAGGGACCAGGCCCGCCCGCTGCCGCCTATAGCTCGCGCCGGCGCAAGTGACTCACTGCGACATTGACCGCGCAATCTCCCGCCTATAATTACGACATTACATCTCATGCGTCACTCGTCCACCTTTACGATGCCGCCGTTATGTCAACCATTTAAAAACGAAGATTGCCAAGATAGCGATTACCATAGAAGAAATTGCTCGTTATGACAGAAATTGTCAGCTGCGTCTCAACAGAACTTGTGATATGCGAACCTAAGTACATGAAAAGTAAAGTTCAAGAAATTCTCAACATTAAAATCATTCGTTAATCTTGAGAAACGGAGTGAAGATCGGAGTGAGAAGAGAGCGTTGTGGTGTTAAAGAAGATGGCTAGCTATGATTTTGGGAGTGTTGGTGTCAAAACGAATTTATGTTAAGTTGAGTGTGTCAGAGAAAACGAGAGCTTTCACAAGTACCTATGTGTATTGTAACTTAGAAAAGTAGAAGTAGAAACTTGATGGATGAAGAAGCTTTGTGGGGTGAAAACTTGTAAATAGTAACAATGATTGAGAAAAATATGTTGAGATGGTTTAGGCATGTAGACAAGTTGGATGAACTTAGATTGACGAAACATGTACACGTAAGGACTAAGGAGTATAGATGGAAAAGATGAAAGAAGCTGACCATTAAATTTCGGACGTTCTCAAATAAGGCTAGGTTAAATGAGCAGCCTAAACTAATGTGGGTGAACAGCTGCAGTATTTCTAAGTTCTGCCTAACCCTTCAGGTAATACAGACATGATGGTATTTCATATAATAAGTACCAGTTCTTTCCCAATTTATTCTTAAATCATTTGGAACCAAACAAACTAGATCCTGTTTGTAACTGAAAGAACATTTAAAATTAATTATAGGATGTAATAAAAACTATCTCAAATAGTCGATATCCTGTTGGCCCGTGCCATCGACAAAAAGGTTTTGTTAGTTTCTGGCCTGTTGCGTCTCCTCTAGGATCTATGCATTTAATTCAACATTTTTTGTCTCAGTTGGAAAAAGGGTGCGGTAATGTTGGACCAATTAATGCAGAGTTTACTTTTATAAATTAAAGCCACTGAAACAGTTCAAGAGATGGAATATCTCAACTTTCAGGCATGGATGGTAGACTGCTAATTCTTCAGTCCCGACATCGAATCGGAATAAGTCATGGGCATATTCAAGTTAATGTGAAGGGAACAGTGGGAGGAAACCTGAATGCCTGAGAGTTTTTCTTGATGGCGTGTGAAGTTCGGAAGTTTGGAGCGCTGGAGGTCCAATTCCTCCCTCAGTTCCGTTCCTTCTCCTTTCGCCCTCCCCGCCCTTTTCCCTAAATAGGCTGGACAACGGCATCTGCAACTCCTTTACCTTTACCATCAGGTAGTTTGCCTGCTCGTTTGCCGAGTAATCCCAAAAAAAGAGGAATGCCAACCAGCAGTAAGCTAGGCGTGGTGGACTGTAACCCCTCTTACGTTCACCAGCTGTGTCATAATGCATACCTACACTATGACGTGGAACTCGAAATCAAGACTACAGTTCATGGTTACACCTATCATTTGACTATTTGCTTCACAGATTTTCTGTGAAGTAAATGAGAGAATGATATTATAAATATAATACACGTAACTCGCTCTCTTTCACTCCGTTCTTTGCCTTGCAAGATTTGATGAGCAAGTCTTCAAATAAGCAGAGCAGAAAAGAGCACATTGTCATAGTGGTAAAAAGTGCAATAGCATTGTTTTTTTTATCAAATAAGTGCTTTTTGATAGTTCGCTTTTTGACCGCATCTAAAGCCAGGCCAATAGTTCGTCTGTCTACCTGTCCGGGGCAACGAGAGAACAATGTGATGCCACAAAAAGTTGGAGAAATTAACGGAACCTCACAAAAACTCCGGCGACAGATGCTGACAAAGGCTGTACAGAAGTGCACAGAAATGTTTATGTAATTTTAAGAATTCATTTGAAAATTATTATTTTAATTCGTGAAAAATCTACATAATTGGTGGCTGAAGATTGAAGGCGCCGTCGAGGCCAGCCCACAAAGAGGTCACGGGATGATTTAGATGAGTACCGTGAGGGCGTATGTTTTCACTAGACGTAGAATAGATAAACAGATTTTTAAAAAATCTAATGAGGTACCTACTCAATGTAGATTGCATCATAAGAAAGGACATAGTCTGCCTTTTGTCTGAAAAAGTTTTTTAGGATAGGTAGGTTGTTTGTTTGTTACGCTTTCACTCCTAAACCGCTAAAGAATGATATTCGATGAATTTTCATATAAAGAAAGATCGATTGTACCTTGGAGGACAACCTTTTGTCTCAATAAGTCAATTGAGATGCTAGCCAGACCACGGGCAACAACTAGTAATAAATAAAAATGTAACACTTTTGTTATTACTTGTACTACCGGAAGCGTGTCGGTGTCGGCACGAGCTACGGACCGGTAAAAAGTAGTCGATTGTATTACATCGATCGACGATCGATGGTACCATAGACCAAAACTTTTTGTTACAACTTAAGCTCTATTAAATAAATTTCAAGAGTTAAAAAACAGGATATCGTTAGTAATTATAAATGTGATTAGTCATAGAGAGTACAGACGACCTGGCAAAGGTCGCTGGGAGTCGTTGGATGCCGACGGCATAAGTATAGTCGCAGTAGTGTCTCGCCTTACATGTCTACACTTCATGCTAGCATTAATTTTGTCTGCACGACTGGGGATGTACAGGTAGTACAGTAGTCCCAGAGAATATCGACGTCAAGTAGCAGTAGGCATACCGTCGCGTTTCGTACGGTGAGTATGGAGTGCCGGAGGCCCAATTCCTATCTGCTTCTTCTTCCCCTCCCTCTTCCTGAGGTAAATGGGGTCGGCAACGCGGCAAACCAACCTTGAGTTGCTACTGAAAACTAAAACACTGCTCGACTACGATGAACCCAGGAGCTCACTTTAGTAGTAATTTCTGTGACTACTAAACCAAGGGTAATTAAGAACTGACCGAAAAAAAAACATTTAAAAAACAGGGATACTCATTAACATCAAAATAAAAACCCCTAGTAAGGATTATATTTAAATTTTTATGATCACAATGCTAAAAGAAAATATCTACTGATAAATCATCATTATCATCATCCCATTTTCTCTCCCACTAAACAGGTAGACATTTTAGGACGCGAGTACCTAGGTCCTACACCTATATATAAAATATATATATGTATTCGATTCCACAGTCGAACTGGTCGTAGGTTTGTGGGACACTGTACTAGTTTTTAAGAAATACTCTGTATAGGCCGACCGTTTAACTCGCGTATCTCCTGCGCGGTAAGAAGGGAGCGGGGGGAGATGTTAGCGATACTTAAAATAGATACTTATTATTTTATTCTTTACCAACAATGTCTATCTCGAGATAAATCTTTGGATTATTGACTCCGTGTGTAGCGTTACCCGCCCCCGCTCCCTTCTTACCGCGCAGGCGATACGCGAGTTAAACGGTCGGCCTATAGGCATAACATAGGTAATAAATAACTTCGGACAATAGTTAGTTATTTCATATTTCCAAAATTAAATTCACAACAATTAAAGGCAGACTAGCTACAAAATAATTGGGAGAGAGTTGCGCAGCTGTCGCGACACTTTCACTTCTCCACAATATACAATTTGGCTACCGATGGCAATTGCAACCTGCGTATTTCATGGCAGTTTCTGAACTTCCGGTGAGGGCAAAATACAGGTTTTACTATTCATTATTCTGTTTGTTGGGTCGACCATTTATATGTATCTTTAACAGTACCTAGGTAGGTACTTGGGTATATTTTATACTTACATGATCTGCAACAGGAGGCTACTGGACAATTTATTTTTTACCCAATTTAAGTACCTATATCGGCAAAGACATTTATAAGTATGAGTATCTATTATTAGCTCTAGATCACGAACGAAACCATAATTTTCTACTTATTCCCAATTGGGAACATTCGATCTGGTGAAATGTCGTAATAAATCGGTCACCCTGACAAAAATAAAAATGAAATGAAATTACCTACATACTTCCTATGTTCGCTCTACTGCCCAAGTTTGCCTTTTGCGGGCAAAGATATCGATGATTCTAATTTTATTCGTGGTCAAATTACAGTAAGTATTTAGGTAGGTACTCTACGAGTCACCATGTGAACTAAAATCGAATATCTGAAAAAAAAGCTGTTTCAGTCTTGAGATTATAATAGTTTGCCTTTGTGGGCAAAGACATCGATGATTCTATTTTTTATCGGGGTCAAATTAGGTACATACATACATACACTCACGCCTTTTTCCCATAGGGGTAGGCAGAAACTACAGAACGCCATCTGCTACGATTCTTGCATACTTCTTTTGCCTCGTCCACATTCATACATCTTGTCATACACATGCGCCGGTTGCGGGTACTACGCACCTGACCTTTCTGAAGGATCTCACCAATAAGGTCAAATTAGGTACAGTATCTAAGGACTCTACGAGTCGTCATGTGAATCAAAATCGATTTTCTGAAAACAATAGCTGTTTCAGTCTAGAGATTAATATTTTTATATTTACCTAATAAACAGAGCATCTTATAAGAAAGAAGGAAATCTTATAAGTAACTAAAGAATACTTTTTCTGAATATTTTTGCTCTACACAATACTCTAGATAGCTGCCGGTATAATAATAACGGATAGGTAACCCAAATCTCACTTCATCAACGATAAAATAAGATATGAAAAAGTAATCTCAGCATAACATACTACATTATGTACTGTCACCGACCCCGTAGAGTGGGGATTGGATGCTGCGATCTCGGGGCACGCCCCACTTAAGATCTACCAATCAGAAGACCGTATCTCGCCCGACGAATAAATATCGTACTGTATGTTTTGTCAACAAGTCTCTGATTGTTAGTGTAAGTATATGAGAGGGGAAAATCCGTAGTTACAGTATGGGTTGGGGGAAAGTGCTAGGGTTGAGTTTCTGGAATAAGATCAATGTATAAATAGGTATAGTATCCAAGTGTTTCGTGTAATAGGTAGGTAGAATACCTACTTTCCCCTCCACCGTCTTCATGGGTAAAAAGATATTCTTTTCTGGAAATCCTTGAAATATAATTTGAGGATTTCATGAAAAAATAATTTCGGTAATGAAGCACAGGTAAGTTAAGGTATGTTAGTATCTTCTATAGATATTTTCTGTGCCTATTCACCTTATATACTACGTATGTATTTTATTTATAGGAAACGAATTCTAACGTACCATCACGCCTGTATTACCAACCCGAGGGTTTAGGCAAAGATGTGCTTAATCTACACCTAAGTATAGTTCGCCGGTATGGACCCATGTAGGTAGGTATTAGGGGGAATAATCCCATAAAAAAAGGTATAAGGGGACCTCGTCCTTCACCTATCCAAACTATATAATAATATCAGCTGCTACTGAGAATTTCATAGAAAAATCCAATAGAACTTTACTTGGCCCAAAGGTCGTACCCAAGGCCTCTAGCGTAGCAGTCGCGCTTAGAACCACTAGACTAATAGGGTATTTATACTATATATATATATATATATTATAACTAGCTTTCCGCTCACGGCTTCGCCCGCGTAGTTTCTCGGCTTTTCTGCATTTAAATTTTTCCCGATTTTGCAACATTTTTCATTTAGCTCCGCTCCTATTGGTCTTAACGTGATGATATATAGCCTATAGCCTTCCTCGATAAATGGGCTATCTAACACTGAAATATTTTTTCAAATCGGACCCGTAGTTCCTCAGATTAGCGCGTTCAAGTAAACAAACAAACAAACAAACTCTTCAGCTTTATAATATTATATTGTATAGATAGTTAATTTAAAACGTTCCGTACGTTTAAACTAAAAAGAAAATATAGTTCAGATAAGTAGCTGTGGATGATGATCATTTTAGGTACCTTTCTACCTACATTAATAAATTATTAAGTAGGTACCTACCTATATACTTAGTAGCCTATCTTATAAGTAGGTACCTAGGACTTAGGTTGGTACTTAGGATTAAAAAGTCAAAATTTAAAATAAGTAGGTAATTAGGATTCCTTTGTATTTTTTTTAAGTTAGTAGGTAGGTATCTGGTATCTATCGTATCTGCCCAAAATAAGTTCTTTGTTTTTATTATCTATAAATCAGTTAAAATTTTATTGCTAATTTTACTGATAAAGTTTTATTTATCGCTTACGTCATAAACGTATTGGTATAGGTTACCCACTTAAACGGATAGGTACCTAGTTTTTTTAACCAGGGATTTTTGAACAATAAATATGACGATGACAATCTCATCGTACCTTATTCTAGATCTACATCTATGGGTACCTAGTTAGGAAAATTAATGCATAGATTTGAAGATACGTTACTAAGTAGGTACTTACATAAAATATACACATCTGCCTACCTATAAATGACGATGGTCGAGAAAATAAAGGTTCTTTCAGTGTTATTGACACTGATAAATGGAGATTTAGTAGGTAGGTACCTATCTACTCGTCGCCCCAAGCGATACAGGGGCGGCGAAGGTGACCCACCCACGACCTCACCACAAGCTTCTACGATTATCACCGATTATGTCTGTCTGCCAAGCAAGAATATAATAATCATTAATTTTATTACACAGTCCGACATCCGTACCTACGATGAAAAAAGTTAGCTAGTGTCCTATCCTACCATGACTTATTGGATTTTAAAATATAATTTATAAAGAGCTATTATAACTTTATTTTGTGGTCAATGATTTGGCTAATAGACAATAATGCAGGCTCTACTGCCATCTGTAGATTATAAATCGAACTATTTATTTCACATTTTTCAAGATAGATGCCACTCTACTTCTTTACCTTTTAAAAATACCGCTATTCCACACTAGGTGGCAGTATTTGCGATTTTAAGTTGATCTCAATATAAATACTAATTAAATTTTAAAACTTTACAAATAATTAACTATTGTCAGCTAATAAATTCATTGAAATATTTGTTTTCTAAGATAACTCAATTCATCTATAAATCAGAAAATACAGTATAATTTTCGGCTCAATAATAAGTTTCGCGCGGATATTTGAACGAATGATCAAATAAAGCTGTCTTTCGCTTTTCTTTCATTCATTTTCGTCATTTCATTAATTTATTAATAAAAATTCCTGAAAAATCTAAAACATCCATGGAAATTATAATGGTTAAATGCTATTATTTTTTTTACCATGACAACAGAGAGAAAAGGGATTTATCATTGGAAGTTGGGCGACATAGCTCTTGCTAGAGTTTGCAAAAAAGTTTACGCAAACGTCCAAGTTGTGAAGAACGGCGAAGGATTGTTTTATGATGACAAAGGTAACTCAATTGTTTCGATTTAGATAAATTCTGGAAATAGAACAAACGCATGTTTATATTTTATCTCGATAGAATGACGTTAGCCGGTCGTACGGGATTCCCCACAGGTGCATTTTGATGAATAAGTAGGTAAAGGACAATTTCTCCCGAAGCAAATATTATTGCTTAACTTGTGATAACATTGCGTGATAATACTTTCATAATCATATAAAAGTAGAGCAGATAAATCTAAGTTTAAAACAAAGACTACGTACTCTATCCGCTCAACTGTATATTGGCAAGTTTAAAAGATATTCTAGTAAAACAGTGAAACCACCATTGCGTTTCTCCGATTAAAGTTGAATCGTACCTATAGATTTTCTTCCTTCAGCAACTTTTACTCTAACAGAAAAGGGAGTTTTTAGCAATGGAAGTTAAAGTGGTTTCCCGATTCGCGGTGCATTTGAACTTGACCCGTCAAGCTTTTAGAGAATGCATGCGCTTGCGAGCCCCATGGCTCCAGCGCTAGGAAGATAGGAGTACAACATCACCCTTTGTTGATAGATCCTCAGGGACTTATGGATTTGTTGGCTGAAGGCGAAGGAAACTTTCCAAGTTTAAAAAAAATAACATAAATTATCTTTCTACCAAAGTTTAACAATACCTTCACTATCCCTCAGTTCTTGGCATCTCCAGCAATGATGATGGCTCTATCACAGTAACAGAAGAACTATGCTACTATGTGGAGACTTGTAACACTAAGAACAGGTTCTGGCTGCCTTACACCAGCATGTATTTGGCGGAGCGGTCCAGGCCTTTCTATGGACCTGCACACTTGGCACCTAAGATTTCTCCACCAAAGACTCCTTCAGTAGCCAGAAAGGTATTTTTATAACTATGATACTCATTCAAACAGCCTAATTAATCTAGTGTTTCCAGAGGTCCTGGGTTTAAAGTTTAAGCAGAGTTTTTTTATGAAATTCCTAGTAGTTAAAGGCAATAGGCTAACCCCTAACATACGAGCAAACTGGGGATGTTCATTCATTCAGCTCTGCCTATTGCACTTCTGCCTGCCTTTGAGGAATACAGGTGTGATGGTATGTTATGTGTGTTGATAACACACACATAACATACCATCTTGTATGAACTTGTCTGATTCAAACAGACAAGTTAACTCATTGAGTTAACTTGTCTGTTTGAATCAATTGATCATGCTGTTGGCAGTCACTATATAAATTTCTAGGCATTTTTTTAATAGAGCTTTAAACCACCAATCATGAAACTTAATGTTGACAATTTCTAATACCATGTTCCTAAAAAAATCAGAAAAATTCACTATAGAATATATTGAAACTTTTTACAGAGAACTAAAATTCAGTAAAGATATACTTAATTTTTTTTTTCAGAGGAAACTAAAGGAAGATCTCACAGTACCTTTAAACGTAAAACTTAATCCGCTCAAGAAACCAGATCTAAACGTAACATATGATATAATACACACTCCTTTAAAGCAAGGTAGATATGAAAATGCATTCAAAGAGTTTATCCGTAGAGGTAAGGAGGCACTCTTTGATCAGTATTACGAATATCTGAAACGTGATGTAGACAGAAATAAAGACTGTCTGGACTATTTGATGAATGTTGATGCAAGTACGGAGGATAAGTTTGAGATGGTCATCAAGAGTATAGTTACAGAGAAGGAGATAGAAAACTACTTGCATCAGTGTTGGAGATACAACTTTGTACATAAGCAACCTGATAATAAAGATTCAACTGACAATTCTGTAAGTATAGAATTTTAATAGTTCTGTTTAATTCAGTGTTAAAACACTTAAGTCTATTCTTGATTGGCTACCACCACATCTATACAAAATTACTGATATTTAATAAATGCATTTGAAAATAAGTATGTACAGTACCTAAAAAAAAACTGTCTGTTCCGCCTGATCTTTGAAATGGATAGCCGGTTTTCGGGATTTCACTGGATAGATGGTTTTATATAAAGTTACTCAAGCTATGCCTTAACCCTTGAGGAAATACAGGCATCACAATATAAATAATTTAATAGGTATTATATTTAATTTCTCAATATTGAGAGCAAATTATTACAGTAGAGTGAATTGTTGTTATTTTTTTTTTTCAGCACTCAACATCACCGGAGAAAGCAGTAATAACTATTCACACTTCATGGTGCCTTGTGTGTGGGAAGGGAGAGAGACTAAGAGAGTGCCCCAACTGTCCATCTGCCTTCCACCTCGCCTGTAGAAGAGAATGGCTCGTCACCATATTGCGTATGTACTATAACAGATTTCATTAGATGGAGCAAGAACTGAATAAAAGCTAAGGAGGTCAGAAGGGCTCCTTTTTATGCAGCCATTTTTTCTTGTATAATTCCAAACTTTTGAGTCTATGTTTGTTCAGGTTAATCTCAGAAACTGCTATATAGATTTTCATAAGTTTTTCACCTGGAAGAAGCTAATGTTTGAAGCTTATATTTTAGGCTATAATATATGAACATTCCCTAGCAAAGAGCGGGGCTCGTGGCTAAGTTATAACTGCACTGATCAACAGATGTACAAAGTGAAGGTACGCCTATCACGGTCAGTCTGACAGTCTGTCAGACATGGAGACCCCTCCGTGCCTCGGAGAGTACGTAAATCTGTCCCAGACGTCATACGAACACCTATGACAATCGCTAGTGGTCATTATAAGCCTGACAACCAGTATATTCTTCGAATATCGGTGTTCAGAAATTGGGTTGCGGAAGTTTTATCTCAGTCACGTCATGTGAAATACTGATGTCCTAGCTGCATCCGGTGAGGCTGCAAGCTAATCCCAACTTAATTGACTTACAGAACTGTGGTAGGTAAAAGCGCCTGAACTGGTAATGTAGCAATAGCATCTTCTTACAACATTGCCTTTTCTCAGACCGCAAGAATCCGCCGAAGAAACCCCCGAAGCCGGTGACGTTGGTCGAGAAGATATTGTCCAGTACCCGTACTATATGTTCCGTGCGGAAGGAGAAGGAGAATATGGAGTTATGCCCTAGCTGTATGTGGGGGCCCAGAGTCGGGTAAGTTGATGTTGTGTAATAAGCACCTCAATGACGTAAATTTTTAATGTGAAGGCTAATTTTAGACTTGATGGGTGGGACTCGCGGTGGTTGTCTCGGTGATAGCGTCTGGTGTATTTTAACCAGAAGACGCAGGGTCGAATCCTGCCTGAAGTCGATTTTTACCTTTATTTAAATAACTTTTAATCTTAGCATGGAAAATGCATTAATAATACAAAAAGATGGTGTTGAACTGATTGAAAATAACAGGCCTATTGTATAATATAATTAACTATAAGACATAATTAAACTGAAACAATAAATACGACTAATAAAGTTCTAAAATAAAAAAGTTTAAAGTTTTTGCTGGGGATTGACAGGGGATGCTCTGTCGCTTTCCCATAAAAGTGTTGTATAACAATTGTACCTATGGCATATATGACGTGACGTCCCAAGTAGATATAATGCCTTCTCTGTCTAGCAAAATGAAAATGCTTACAACTTTCTTAGTCTTGAATCAATTCTAATTTGTTAATAGGCTCTATTTATGATAAGTAGTTTTACGAGACCATAAAAAAAATACAGTCAACTAGCCCTTTGTTGTCTCAGTTTCGCAAAAAACACCCAGGTTCTTTGGGTGTTTACTACGGAGCGACGCCATTTTGTGTTGTTGATTGCCCCTTTAGCCCCTTATTGTCCCATTATAGCCCTTATTTTCCTAGTTCCGCAAAAAACACCCAGGTTTTTTGGGTGTTCACTACGGAGCGACGCCATCTTGTGTGTTGTTTGTTGTTTATTGTTGTGTTGTTGTAAGTTACGACGACGTGGTGTGGCACAAGCTGGGCCCGTGTCCGTGGTGGCCGGCTCGAGTCCTTACCCCGGGAGCGACGCCATCTTGCTTGTTGACCAGAAACCACTCCCCGCACCACTGGCCGCTAAAGTACTATGGTAAGACCCTATGTACTATGCAAGACCTTAAGTCATAGATATCCTATTCGCATTCCTAGTGATATTGGCCGGTAGGTAATACACCATATCGTCATATTAACATGCTCCGCTAGAGGTCCTGGGTTCGACTCGGGATCGGACCCAGGAGGAAGAAGTGTTATTGGGTTTTTCTATGAAATTCTCAGTAGCAGCTCAGAGTTTGGATTTGTCCCCGGTTAATGGCAATAGGCTCGTTCCCGATATATTTAAGTCTAATGTAATATGGCCTTAAATATACCAGCGAAGTGTGGGTGTACAGTCGCCAGCACATCAAGCTGTACAAAACTCAAATTTCTCCAAATGATTTTAAACCTTAAAATATTAATGATTAGGTTCAAAATCTACTGAGAAAATTTGTCATTTTGTGGTAATTTGATGTGCTGGCGGCCATACATCAGTACGACTCTGCCTAACCCTTCGGGGAATACAGGCGTATGATATGTATGTTCTCTAATCGCAAAATAATGTCTGTTTTCTATACTAAGGTACTCTAAACCACGCATGGGGCGAGGCATCCCGCATGTGCCTGTTCCTACCTTCCCACGCCAACACCACGCCGCGGGACGAAACCCTCGCCAAAGCTGTTCTAGACGCCTGCGACGACTATATCTCTGTGTATCTTACGTAGAACGGATCAAGGTATGAAAATCTTTAAGGTGGAGGCATTCGCTTCACCGCCAAATATCAATTGCTTTCTCGCCATTTGTTTGTCTAACCCCGCATTCCCACCGTCGACAAAACATGTTGCAAATATCTGTCTTACTCTATCTATCTCCCATAGAGTGAGAGAGATAGGTAGCTGTTTGCAACATGTTTTATCATTATTGGGAGCGTGGGGATATGGACATAAATTGCGTAAAACAAAAATTTGATTTTTTACGAACGTTAACATTTACAGTTTGTTCGAAATAAGTAAGCCGATCGGAAGTTAGCCGTTCCGAACTACCGCGGTGATAAAATCGTTTAATGAAGTGTTTTAATACATAAATATCGAAATTAGTAAACAAAACAATTAGAAATGTCAAACATATACGACTCTAATTATCTTTTCACCAACTCTTTCTATTAAAATTTACCACTTCTAAACCACTTGCAGACAACTTCCGATCGGCTTACTTATTTCGAACAAACTGTAAGCTTCGAATACTTTAAGCAGCCAACGGTGTTTGTTCAGATTTTAGATATAATTATTTAATCTGTATGCTCGTCATTGAATATTAGTCTAAGATCCAAAGATAAAAGTGGTCATAATTTTATTTGAATACATAATTGTAGCATACCTTTATGCTTGCATTGAACAAATTTTTTATATGTAGAAGCACGTCAGTTTAGCATCTAACTATAAGGTCCATATTCCTTAGGATGCTATGATCGCACCGCAACGTTGCTGGTCATCGTATCTTCTCCCTCTATGTCTAATCTACTGGGTTGGACAAGCTGCATGCATGGGGAGGCCTGGAAGGGATGGACTGGATCCCAATACCTGCATCTATGCATGTTAATCTAGTTTTTTAAATCCTTAAACGCCTTTACGCATGTTCAACGTTTTCTAGTTATACATTTTTGTAATATTTAGATTACCGGCATGACTGTTTTCCGGTTTAGCTAAATCACCCGGTGCATTAAATGGGCGGACGTAGGTTCGAATCCTGCCCGTGGCTGTACTAGTACAAACTGTAGTAGTTCCTACGTGAATCATTTATATTATTGTTTTATCAATGCAGCAATAATTGATCTCATTAGCATAGTTAATTTTATTTTATCAAGCTTTAAACTATCCATATTTACCCCAAAGACTACTTATAAGTGTATAGAATAAGATTTATTTACTCTTGTGTGAGTATTTTAAAATGATCATTGTAGATTAAGGTTTAACCAAAGACTAGACATATGAATACGTAAAATAATTCAATAAAATGTTTCATGTTGTGATTATCTATAACAATGATATTATTTTTATAAGTTTTTTTTAAAGCTTACTAGCAATGTGGGTCACAAATTACTAGTAATCTTGTTAACCCCTCGTGCTAAGCTAAATACTTGTGTTACGCGTGGGTTCACGTCGGCAGTGCAATGGGGGGGGGGGGTTCGAACCGGCTGATCGTCTCTTCCTGCGCGCCAAAATCATTTTTTTCTTGCAAATTGTACGTCTATTAACCTTTTGAACGCCAGAGTATAAACGTATCGCCGTACCCCTGACGCCAGGCCACTTTTTCTGCCAAATTACACAAGGTAGTGAAAACACACTAAAGTAATGATTAAATTGTTTATTTCATAAAATGGGCGAAGATTTCGTTTGTCACATATATGTGACAATGGCGTTCAAAAGGTTAAACGTTTTGCAGTCATAATAGTAAGAATTACATCGACTATAACTTATTCATGACTTAATATCAATACTTTTGCATAGAAATCGGTCTTGTAGCAGATACTAGTGTAAATTGTTAATTTTGGGAAAATGCCTAAAAAATACAAAAAGATAGAAACCTCTATGTTAAACTACTTTTTGATTTTTAAGCAAAAGATTTAATACTCAGTCGTGAATATATTATAGTTGATTTCCCAATTTCTACTGCCATTTCTAATACTTGCAAATTCTCCTGCTGAAAGACACAGTCCGGTTAAAAACTAAGGAGAGCCGATCCGCCTTTTTTGCTATTATTACTAAAGTACTGAAAGAGTTTTGGGATAAGTTGTTTTAAGTGTGATAACTGATAAGCATAACTAAGTACTTAACTTTTATGGGGCTGTGACCAATTTTTAAGAAGTGTTTTAAATTAGGAAAGCACCTAACTATACATGAGTAGAATTCATCCACCTTTGAGGTGGTACATTCTACAAATAAATATATTTATTCGTAGGGTACATTCAATATTCATTTATAATTACTTATTACAATCCAATTTCTATTGCAACCAAAATAATTGCATGACATATTCGTTCTTGTCTTTTAAAAACCGACTTTGATTTTAATAAATGAATGTCTCATTTTTTATTAATTTTGATATTAATGTGATTACTAATAACCTACTTTTCTATTTTTAAATAGACTTAAGTGACTATAAATTGAGTCGAATTATCAAAGATGTTGATAAAATGTGAGGTATTTCACCAATCTTTCTTTGGTATCAATAAATTACTATCGTGACGACACAGATAAGTACCTAAATGGAAATTGAAAACCGTTTAAAAATCGATCAATCATTATTTAGACAGAGGCTTAAGATAAGTTCGCATTTTTTATAGCCGATTATAAATCAAGGGGTAAAATCGTAATAATTATCTTTAAACATTAAGATTTAGATTAAGATGAAAGTGTAATTTTATTTTATCAATAAATCATTTATACCTAATTCTAATTAGGTTGTTTTTCTTGGAGTTTGTAATCGATTTTTTCGTGACACTTGTGAAGCATGTTTGAGATGTTTGCAAGTAATGTCTATAAAATTGTAGATTTTTATGTGGTCACGTAAAGCTTATGTTTACGCTTTTTTTATAGAATACAAAATTAGTAAAAATGTATTTTGTTATTGCGGTTATAGCCTAGTGATATAACCATTTGTCTGTGAAGGCAAATGTCTCCAGTTTGAATCCAAAGCACGCACCTCTTTTTTTGAAATCATGTTATTAATAATTGATATCATGCGCTCAAAGGGTGAAGGAAAACATCGTGAGGAAACGTGCATGCTTGATAGATTTTTGAAGTCGGCGGCGCGCCGTGTGAAGTCTGCCAACTGAAGTTTTGTGTGCACGCCTCCATTCTTAATATATGTCACCGATAGGCATAACAATACATCACTACACAACACGTAAGTTTATTGTGAATCCCGTGAATCCGGCTTTAGTTGTCGGCGATAATCCTGCATTATTTGCCCGTACGTGCTATCATTCATGCACGATCGCCTAATAAATAGTTATTGTTGCGAATGATATGCCAACTACGTACTGATATAAGATAAAGTCTTATCCCCTTAATCTTTCACAGATTATATGTCATGATTGAGGCTCAGGACAGTAACTTTTAGTCATTGTTCTGACGATTGAAGTGATCATCTTGTTTTTAGCATGTCATTCAACTATGCTATTTAAGTTTTATGCGATGATTAAAACTATATTAGGTACTGTCATAGGTAACCTCGATATTTACTCATGTTAATATAATAAAGCTAATTTTGTTTATTTGAACGCGCTAATCTCTAGAACTACCAGTTAGATTTGAACATTTATTTTTGTAGCATCACGCTATGATCGTTAGGAGCAGAGCAAAGAGCGGATGAAGCTGCGGTCACAGCTAGTTCACTATATTAGTCAAAAGACACAATGAATGATGATTTGAATATAACATAGCAGACTCGGGGCCCTTACTAAGTTAGCTTGTCGTCGGCACCTACTTATATTTCGACGGTCCCTACGTACATAAAGACAATATACTACGGACATAAATATTTTTTTATTGCACAAAATAAACTGTGCTTTTTGATTGCATATTATTATATTAATGAAAAACATGTTATTTTTCACGTCTTTATATAGTACGTAGGGACCGTCGTTTTATAAGCTTTTTTATATTATCCCAAGTTTTTAATTACCCCAAGACACCCATTTAAAGCTACCTTCATTGGCGACGGGTATAACATAAAATGTTTCTTTTTTTTTGGTAACGTTTTATTGAGGTAACTAATATTGAAATGTTTCCAAAAATAAAAATGTTTTATCAATTTTATTTGACATGATTGTCTTTATGTACGTAAGGACCGTCGATTTATAAGCCTTTTATGTTATCCCAAGAATTAAATTACCCCAAGACACTCATTTAAAGCTACCTTCCTTGACGACGGGTATACATTAAAAGGTTTATTTTTTTTTTGCTTAATTTTATGGAGGTAAATAATATTAATATGTCTTCAAAAGAAAAAAAAAACATTTTATAACTAGTTGGGTAAGGATCTTAGGGAGCTACATTATATTCTGGGATCCTTAAAAAGGGCGCAGAAATAAAAATCAACCGTATTTTCGCCACAAATTATTACTTGCTACGGGCTAAGCAAAAATGTGTTTTAAAATGAGGTATGGAAAATGTTTGTATCCCTTTCTGCTTATCCAAGTCGCTGTTGTGGGCTGAATGTGTGGTTCCTGTGTTGCTACCATGAGGAATTGTCAATAAAAAACGAAAGTACATTATTTACACATTTTATTCGTCGTTTTTACAAAATAATACTTTTTTTAATCAACACGTCTAAGCAACATCTATGTGATTTTCAGTTGACAATGTTTTGTACTTATAAAATTATATTTTTAAACACTAATTTACAAACAATTGTTTTACATATTAGCTTAAAATGTGTGTATAAAAAACCATATTCGCCGGTATCGGAGTGGTATCGACGTAATTGTTCGTCTTCCTACAAATGCCTATTTATTGCAGTGAGAACGCTCTTATATCAAGTAAATGTTAATTGCACAGTATCATCACGTCCATATTATCTTTGATAACTATATCCGTGACAAGGTATGAATTTATCTAATCCATAATACAAGCCATATATTATTTTTTTGGGTATCCTACACTGCGGTTATAAAATATTGCATACTTAACATATTTATTAATATAGCCAAATATCGCTGAAGCTATGTTGCTAACCATGGAAATATTATGCGGCAACAATTGTAAAAAAAAGAATTAACAAATGTTTAATATTATCGCCTGGTTCTAAAACCTAATGTTAAAAAATTCCTAGTGCCTTTTAGAAACTGCCTCGTTAGTCTAGTGGTGCCAATCGAGACTGCTACGCTGGAGGTCTTGGGTTCGATCCCCAGGTCGAGCAGTGTTATTGGGTTTTTCTATGAAATTCTCAGTAGCAGCTCGGAGTCTGAATTTGGGCCCGGTGAATGGCAATAGGCTCGCCCCCTATTACATGGGACCTAAACATACCGAACTGTGGGTGTACATTAAGTACATCTCTGCCTAACCCTTCGGGGAATACATGCGTGATGGTATGTATGTATGTATGTACTATTCCTAGTGCCATTTCACTTTATTAAAAACAAAACGGCAAATAAGTACAAGGGCGGATTGTGTATATATTTTTGGGACAAAAGGGTCATAGCTGTAGGCAAAGGGTGGTTGGTTAAAAAGTCTCAGCTGCTGGTTTTATTTGAACCGTCTAAGGTGGTCACGCGCATCCGTCCACCCCCATGGAACCGCCCTTGGACATTCCCAATTTCCATATTAAATTTTGTATAATTATTTAATAACGTTGTTTTATACATACATACATACACTCACGCCTTTTTCCCATAGGGGTAGGCAGAAACTACAGGGGCCATATACATACAGGTTAAATAGTGGCGTCCCTCTTTCATAGCATAAAAATGATGGCATTAATACGTGGTAATACGGCCCCTGAACGCCATCTGCTAAGATTCTTGCATACTTCTTTTGCTTCGTCCACATTCATATATCTTGTAATACACATGCGTAATGCGTAATTGTAATACACCTGACCTGTTATTTTATAGCATCATATAACATTTTATAACCGCAGTACGGCACCAATTTATACTCAATTTTATATTAAGTTAAATGTAGAGGTACTACATTATATTTGTTAACTTATTCTTTTTACGAAAATATTTCTTCATAAGCTTATAGTTTTTTTTTACATTGAGGCGAAGTACTACATAATAAGGTTCCACAATATCAATAGAATTAATAAGCTAGATGACGTAACAGGTCGTATAAGAATAGAAAACGAAAGCACTAAACATGTTTCTATATGTTTAAATATTTAATAGTATTATAAAAGGTATTTTCAGGACATAACAATTTCTTGTAATGTTAAAAATGTGAATAAGCCTATAATTTCACACACTTGTCTTGAAAATGCCTTGTAGTTTAATAAAATTAACGCTTTAAATCTTTATATCAATTTGATTAATGACTGACGTTGTAAATTTAAAGTATTTAGGAGATCAAGGCGTAATCACATATTTAAAATTACTTGCTTAAGTAGGTGTTGTATCAAACTAAACCTTATTTATTTCAATATAATATCATCAGTTAAGTTGTGATTTATATCAACAGTGACTAAAAATAATAATTATAGTTTAACACCAACCACGATATAATTACTTAAGGCAAAATGGCTGACACAGACGAACTACAATAATTTCCTACAATTTTAACAAAGATTATTTTACTTAAAATTATTTCAAATAATACCTACTTATTTATTTAAATTGCGAATGCTTGCAATATTTTGCAGTACATTAATATTTCTTTTATTGCCACCATACCTAATTCAAAAACAGAACGACTCGAAACTGAATTTCGAATTTTCTTTTTAGTAGGTAATACATTCCAAATATTGTTATCACTAAAGCTTTTTAAATGCAGATTATTTCTACTTTATACGTGCCTTTTCATTGTACCTACTGTGTATTTAAAAAGTCACTCCGAATACACAAACAAGATCACAGATAAGAAGTACAAAAATAGAAATGATTATTATTATAACGCACCCGTTGTTTAGAAGCATTAAAAATATTATATAATTATAATTGCGATATAAAAATACAGGGTTATTCAGAAAGGCGTTATATCCATGACAATGAACGCTTGTTCACAAACTTTTTGAAAAACTTATGTACCAATACAATTTTTTCTACTTACAACACAAAATTAATCAACTGTCAAGTTTCTAAGGAAATATGTATATTTTTTTATTTCAAAACGTTGTGATGAACATTTTCATCATCATAGATAGTAAAAACCACCTTTAAGATTGGCATTTATGTACGCTTCCCGAATAACTATATTCATACAATTTTAACAATATCACGTAAACGATTTATCTATAATACAAATAACCTATGCAGCTATATTTTAAGATTAAGACCGAAGTCTTGCAACGTTATTATTTGAAATAAGCCATGTACCACGAGGCATAGAGAGAGCCAACGGCATCAGGTCGTCCGATTGGCTTTCTGGGGGCCTACTACAAAAAATCACGATCAAGTTTCACAATTAGATCTGTTTATTATATGAAAAATTTACTATATGTATATCTTTTTAAATTTCAAATAAATTTAACTAATTATGCTTGAAAGCCGATAGCAAATCTCATCGCTTTACTTCTACGTTACTACTATTTTACGTTAATCTGTTGCACAATTTTTCACATTTATACATACACAATTCAAAATAAAATTAAAGTAAGGTTTTGACCACTCTGAAGTTAACGCGTATTCATGACGTAGCTGCAAAAAAAAATGTCGCCAGCGGAGCGTGGTTGTGTGCGCATGTATGTATTGCAGCTACAGCTAAACTGGCGCAAAATTCAGAGCGGTCAAGAAGTTTCATCCCGAATTATTTTTGCACAAAGGCTTAAAAGCAATGTTTATTACGTAGTCTGTTAAAAAAATATGTTTGTATTTAATATCTATCGATTACAATGAAATATAAACAATAAGTCGCCTTCGAGTGAAATTAGTTTAATCAAGTTATCGATAGCGCAAATAACATTTTCCAAACAGGTATAAGTACCAATCCCAAAGCGTTTTATAACATCCATTGTAACACATTTTCGAAATACTAAAAAAAACTATTCAAAATTAATTATTACCTTTTCCAATTTGGATCACAAACGACTTTTGTCATAAATGTATCTTAAAAGAAATAAGTCTATTGAAGACGACATACGATTTTATATCAATTGTAAAAACGGTATCTTAGAACAACACTAACATAACTATTATTTGTCATACACTTGTCGTTATCGCCGCGTTTCAATAGATAGCTGATAGCATGAATATTTAACTATAACAGAATAATAATAATAGATTAATTGTTTTATAACGATTTGATCGGTCTTTGAAAAAGTTGTACAAGTTTTAAGTATCGTTAAAAAGTTCTTAATTCCTTTTTCCTAAAGGCCCTAGCGATCAAAATCATAATATGTTTCACTAAAAGTGCCCACATATCTATCTGTCTACCTCAATTTTTATTTAAAACCTGTAGTAATTTTCTACGTTGAATCATAGTATGATTAACGAAAATCATTTTCTAAGCCCCTCCAGTCATTTTAGAAGTCAAACTTACTCAATTGTAATTTATTTCAGTGATGATTTGCACTCGTTTTAATACATTATTTTACAAAAGTTTTTTTAAAGACGCAATATTGCAGTATTACTGACTTATCAGTTAAGCCAGTGTTGTTCTAGTGAAAGACTAAACATATTTACATGAAAGATCCGCACTGCACTGGATTTAGTCCGTAAATGAAAAAAGATGTTTAAAATACCGGCACCGCACCATTATCTTTATTTTAATAGATTGAGAAAAATCTTTGTATCCCTTTTTCAGCACATTGCACGAATGGAGGAATCTGAAAGTTCATATAGAGGAGTGCAGAAAATATTGCGGTCGAATTTCAACCACCGGGCGACCACTAGTTATTTGTCTTGAATAAGAATTTCAAGTGTTTTACTCGATTGAGTTGCCAAATCGTTATAAAATCTGAAAATCTACTGACAAAATTTGTCATTGAAACCGGCCGTTAATCCGTCATCGACGTTTATACAAGGTGATATTTTAATCACTGTAAATAAATACAATTAATTGAAAAATTATGACAACAAAAGACTTGACAATATTACTCACTTTTTAAAGTACTTTACGGCTATTAAATGAATCATTATAATGCGATATCCAGTGCAAACCTTGCTAGCAAATCTATATAATCTCCTTCGGCACATCTTTTTATACATATATTTATATATAAATACAAGAACAAGTGAGCTTGTCTAAGCTAAAATAACAATGTACAGTACATATTGTCACTTACACATAAATATAAAACTACCGTTTATTCACCGGGCCCGATGAAAAGAGCGCTCACTGCGAAACACAGGAACACTATACCACCGATTATGGTCACTGTGGAAGATAGAAAAAAATTGTTTAATTCTTATCACATAAACAAAGCTTGTTTACTTGCTTGACCAATGCATAGTTGTATATAGTGTTGCAAACATTTTACGTACAAAATAATAATACCTATATTAAGGTTGGACCAGAAAAAAATTATATAACTCGCTCGTCTGAAGTTAGCTGTTGGGAACTACCGCGCTGGTAAAATCACTTAATTAAGATAGATATCATAAGATAGATATCATAGATATAGAAATTAGTAAAGAAAATAATCATGAATGCAAAACATATAAGACTCCCAAATGTCTTTACACTGACTCTTTCTATTAAAATTTACGACCGCTAGACCACTTGCGGACTTCCGACAAGCTTAGTTATTTCGAAAAAACTGTATTTCGGAGATAAAAAGAGGAATAGGTAGATACCTATATATGTTTCATGTCTAGCTAGATATGGACAACCATATCCATTCTTATAACACTTACTTATGGTTGTCCAAAAAAATATTTTTGAACTAAAATACCCACAGTATGGTGGGTAGCCCTAGATGTATACTAATGTACACCTACAATTCTCCGTACATAAAATTTTTAGATACCATTTTACATCAGAGATTCTCTATAACTTATCTCATATTTCGGGAAAAGACTATAATAAATAAAAACTATGATTAAGTAGATGCAAATGTGTTTTTAAGAGACATCCGATCATTTTAAAAGTTAGACTGAAGAAGCTGGACATCTTACAATACTCACATAAACTGAAACATTCTTGTAAATCGTCTAGTGTATTATTAGCTTTATGACACAGGCATTCGTCTAGTGACGCCAATGTGCGTCATCAGTGTCAGTGTCTTTAGCTTTTTATTTATCATTATATTCGTTGGCTGTTTTCAGCATCAAATAATCGAATATAAATAAACATTTATAAATACGAGGAGAACAGCTCAGTATACGGCTTTAATTTTACAGTCTTTGAAGGTCAGGTTTAAGAGATTAGCCATTTCGCATTATTATTTACTTTTTTTGTAACGAGTACAGTTCGTACGGAATAACTGCGCGCGTCTGAAGTTAGCCGTAGTGTTTTATACATAACTAGCTTATCGCCCACGGCTTCGCCCGTGTTTTTTTTTTCGGACTTTTTTTGCTATAAACCTCACGGAGCCCGAGACCTTTCCAACGAATGCAAAACCGTGGAAATCGGTTCATGCGTTCTGGAGTTATAGCGTCAGGAAGGAAAACCCGACTTATTTTTATATCGTAGATAATCGAAATTGGTAAAGAAAATAATTACGAATGCGAAACATATACGACCCCAATTGTCTTTACACCGACGTTTTATATCAACATTTTTCTCTTGCAGACAACTTCACACGCGCACAGATATTTCGAGTAACTTTAAATCTAGTTTATTTCTTTCTCTTTCAAGTTGATAGCGTGGCTGACTTTCTGAGGTCACTTATGCTTCGTCAGTCTTACGCTGCGCTCCCACTGACGATAAAACATGTTGCAAACATCTATCTTACTCTAACTCTCATAGAGTGAGAGGGATCGGTAGCTGTTTGCAACATGTTTTGTCGTCAATGGAAACGCAGGGTTGTTCAGACAGACGAAAAACAAAAAATAAAACGTCAAATCTAACTCACCAGTCCTAACAGAAATTTTAGCGGCGACCATTCTGCCGCCTATCACAGCCAAGCCAGTGCACAGCGCATGGCCCAGGGAGCCACCGACCACTACGCCGACCGCGTGCTCCCTGGTCGCCAGCACCACGGTAGCCAGCTGTGACCGGTCCCCCCACTCCGCTAGGAAGGTCAACGAAGCTGCTTGAAGCAGAACTTTGACCACGGCGTTTCGTTTCCGCCGCCGATTCTCGGCTTGACCCTGTTCTAACATGTCCAGGGTTTCTTCTTTTTCCTCCTGCAATTTGAGGAGAAGTTTAGTGATGTGAAATGTTTTGGCAATTATATCGATATTTGTGTGGTTACGGTATCATAGTGTCATTTTTTAGAGTTTGATCGTGACGATTTGGACTTTGGTCGAGTCGTGTTTTTCGCACATTCCAAAATCAGGGTGCATTGTTGTGTTCTTAAACCATTTCAACCAGTAAACAGTTGCTCAAGTGTTTGACGTCATATCAACAACACCTAACAATATGTCGAGCTGCACTACAGAAATAACCGCTATCACAACGGAATAAGAGCAGTCCTAAAGGCTGTCTGTTTTCTTAGTTTGATGTATGTCGTGTGTGCCTACGAAAACAGATCGAGTGACCAACTCCTTTTCGTTTTAAACAGCAGAGAATTTGACAGTTGCACACAAACAATACATCTCCATTTCGCTTATATTTTTTTTTAGAAGGAGATAATTACGGAATCCAACAACTGTCTAATATTTCTTGAGCAAGGTATTGTGCTGGTTAAATTACTCGACAGGTTTTTTAGAGAGTAGCGGCTATTAAGACGAAATGTAGTCGAAAGCTTCCACTAAACACATAAATAAATATTGTCCGCGAATACTTAAATAATTATGAGATAAGATTCAAAATCCAACGTGATTTTGTACCTTATTATCTCAATCTTAAAAATCAAAGTGAATACTTTTAATAGTAATCTACTTTTTAACAGAAGTTAACTTATCTACATTTATTCTACACGGTTTTACTCATACTGAAATTACAGACTTATTTAAATATAGATAACTACATGCTAAGCCAGACAAAAGGCTGAAACGACATAAACAACATGATTTATGACAAGATTTAGAAATGAAACAAAGGCTACACATAAAACTATACAAATCTAGTATAAGCTGAACTCTCGTTGTACTACAGTCCGATGTCAGCGTATACTTGAATCGGATATATGTAGCTGAGTGTACAAAGGGGAATGCCCATTTTTAGCCATTAATCACCCAACCCAATTTAGTACTAATTTCGTACAAAATATAATCGATTCTCTTTTTTCAATCGATTTTTTATTTTGTTATAATGAAAATGAAAATCGTTTATTGCCAGAAATTTTTACATAATGCTGACATGTTTCGTATTTTTCGATATGTAATTATTAAAATGTTATTATAATTAATTATGCTTTTATATGTGTGCACCCACGGCCGAAGTGTATATTTAGGTGGGCATTCTCCTTCTTAGTATTTAAAAATAGTGGAGTAAGGATCAAGAATATAGATAGGTAAGTATATTGGATCATTCGATGTCGTTTTCAATGACATACATTGCTTAATCGAACGTAGAACAGTCTTTTTTGAAGAAAACTACCGCGTTTAGGTTCCTTTAAGCATCTTATTTGTGTATGCATTAGCATTTAATTATAGAGCCGGGCAAACATATTGCGCAAAGATAGAAAAAAGATTTTGTTTAAGTAGGTAGTGCATTTGAAATTATACATTTCAACCTTTAAGTGTAACTAACACTACGTATAACAATCAGACAATTCTAGAATAGGGATGAGGCGATATTAAGAATCAATATGCATATATTTTTTACACAATATTCCTAGGCCAACATGCGCCCCGCGATACGATTTACTTGTCACATTTATATAACTCTATCTGATCACGCTGATCGATTTGCAAGATTAAAGTGCGCTTGCTGAGGTCAATCTATTAATGGGTGAACATTTTCTGCGCTTCGAGACATCCCCGTGACTCAGATAGCGTGTCAAACAGACTCAGTCAATCACCACAAAATCGTCGGTGATAGTCAGAAGCTCGAAAAGCTTGACAACTCTTTTATCCTCAGGATATCATTGACTGCCTGATGGGAGTCGCTTCGATACTGACATTCAGCTGCATCCTAACTTAGTTGGCAAAGACAAGGATGATTAATGATAAGATGATTGACTCATTTTCAGATATTATTCCGACGCGAAATATGCGACGAACAAATTATTTCATGGCACGCATGTTAGTCTATCAGACTTTAAATCGGTAAATTGTATAGTAGAAGTATATTTCATTCAACATGTTTTTCGATGATAGAGAAGGTTAATAGTAAACTCTCAACTGAATGGTGAGATATTTGAAGCCTGAAGCAAAAAAGCTAGTCCAGAAAAATATTAACAAATTATTTTTAACCTTACAATAATCAAAATCGAATTTCTATTTTTTCTGGTCTAATAAAATGATAAAAAGTATGAATGAATTCAAATACTCGCACTAGAGCCGGTATTACACAATCAAAGGTTAGCTCATTCAATATTTTACTATTTGATGGTGTAACGCCTGCCTAAACAACATTCTAATCAAATGCTGAATTCCTTTGCATAAAATATTGATTTCATCTATTGAAGCCGGCAGTAAGCCTTTCTCAAACGAGTATATAATTATATGATATGGTCCGTGCGTAACAGAACGTAAAAAAAGCTAAGGCTAAAAGAAAAAAATAACTAAGGTGTCATTCGTACTGCCAGGCATAATGACGTAAGATCACCCTCAGCGGTTCTGATAGCGTCGAGGGGCCCGCTTGGGGCTCCCCTGGCGACTCTGGGGCATTCTCCGTTTCTCTGCGAACCGTAGGCTCCGGGCTTTGGGAACCAGCGGTTACGTCCGACTTCGCGTCAGGCGACTTCGAACGCGAATTAGATTCCTGCACAGTGTCAGAATTTTGAATCTCAAACTGGCAAGATCAAAATTAATGTCGATGTTCAAATCTAAAATTGTTAATTTTGCCACTGCATTTTTTCATTTTCAATAATACAAATGAGTTCGCATGTAAAACCAAATATTTTTTTATAAAACTTGCAACATTCTGCTTCGATTTTAAAAAATCCCCTTCCCCTTTGTAAACAAATAAAATGGCGCTTCTTTGTGCCAGTTATAATGAGGTTATTCAAATAAAAAAGGAATTCAACATTTGCAGCTAGATAGGTATTAAGCCTGAAAAGATTCTACAAATACTAAAATATCTCATGAGCACTATCTTATCTAATAAACACAAGTTTTCTGTTTAAAATAAGATTTCGTTGATGATAAATAAGTTTTCGATCCGTCTAAATTGACCTTCTTGAACTGTAACATGGAATTATTCAACCTCATTAGCTACGGTCATTCTATTTTTTTCGTGGACGTACCCATTAGTTTAAGTGCAATAAAAATCGTAGTACCTCTCAATGATACACCTTTGATTAAAGTAACTAACAAAACTGTTTCAGTTCATTTTAAATATTTTGAGAGAATTTAAATATATCGAGAAAATGACTGCATAAATATTTAGCATGAACATTATGTAAGTGTTTTAAAAGATTTTGCTAAATATACATACAGTCAACATTATCATTCTATTTTGATATAGATCATATGTATTATAGCGAAGATTTTAAATTTGATCAAAGATTATAATTTACTGTATGTCACAAAAAGATAACATGGTTTTTACATATGACTTGTGACATTACAGAGATTTAAAAGCAAAGATATGGAATCGGAAGGTAATTATAAAAATTTTGTACCTAAAGATTCCATCAATAGAATGGATAATTTTAAAAGCACAAAACTATGTCAGGTAATCAGTAGTCAGGTTGCCAAAAATTCATTACTATTCCATCGTTGAGCACGGGGCTCAACTCAGATTTTAGCACCCCATTCACTGTTTTGGGCCCTGACCCTGCTATTTCGTCTCGAAAAGCTCATCCAATGAGACTTAATGACAAGTTTGGTAAACAAGACTAAAAAATTAACAATTATGACATCACTGATTTTGACACAGTGAAATAGCAGACTTAAGGCACTCCAGACGATCTCAATAATTTTGTATTGCGTACATTATTCAGTTCACGAAAGTATAATTTACTTGATACGCAACAATGGCCCGATTTGCTGTTAATAAACAAAAAACAGTTGCAAACTTAGGAAAGGTATAATTGCTGTGTCCAGAAGTAACGCTTAGCACAGCTACATTCTGTAGCTAATTTATGGAAACTATTGCTAATTTCAATAATCTATTATGTTCGCAGGTGCGGCCTTGACATTTTATTTTATAGAGCTGGGACATTAAATACAAAACTAGAGGCTAAAATAGTATAATTGCATGCTTTAATCGGTATTTTTTGAAAACCTAAAGCTTTTTTCCTTATTTCTACCACAAACCTACTGCTATTAAGTCTTTCCTGAGCTAATTAAATATAGATTAATCATTGATTATCATTTATAATCATCTATGTCCGATACGGGGACTGATTTAATTAATGCTGCGTAGTCATTTCATACAATCTGATTTTATATCGGTCGCTTATTGCTTTCGTCCTCGAGGGCTTGTTAACTTTGCCAATCTACACTGGGTATGTGCGGTGGATCAACCAGCGTGACGTCATAATCTTAACCAAGTCGGAGGACACCCCTGTCTCGAAGTGAGACCAGATGACAAATAAAATATCAGTTGTTTTGGTCAATGCCTTTTTTATCTATTGAGGTCTCTAGCACATCTTTATTTTGAATTCTCTAATCTTAATTTACTTTTTATTTTGCACGTAAGCCATAATCTGTTAGTGGAGAAGCATTTGCATTTAAAATAACATCTTATTTGTAACAAAAAGGGGAAGGAGATTTCGATAAATAGAATTTAGAAAATATTATGGAACATACTTTAAACTTAAAAAATACTTGTTAAAAGAATTGTTCTACTTAAAAAACTATAAGTATTTTATCATTACGACTCAGCTAGACTTCCTATCTCATTCAATTAGTAGGTATTCTAATGAGTTAGTCGATTACCAGAGTCACGCCACTACCTAAAAACTTTAAAGTAAACATACCTGATCTTCTCTCCTTTTCAATTCACTTTGTACTTCTTCCAATTCTTCTTGGCCTTCATTGGGGTCCATTTTCCACCCGTCCCTTAACATTTTAATACCAAATATCGCGAACAATGCTGCACTAGCATAGTAAGTGTAGACTCGGGGTATTACGGTCGCTATCCAGCCGAAAGCTGCAGATAATATCGTCATGAAGACCAGTGCTGATATGGCCCCAGCAAACACTATTATTCTAGGGTGTTTCATTGCCATGATTGCTGCTATGAAGAAGGTTTTGTCTCCTAGCTCGGAGACTATTACCACGGAGAGGGAGGCGAGGAAACCTTGCAAGAAGCTGCCTTGGATCGCTGCTCTCTGGAAAGAAAGAAATAAGAGTATGTTAGAAACTGAGAGTATCTAAACAACATAAACTTGTCATCGGACAAAAACTCATTAATTTATACAAAATTAAATGTGGCTTCTTATTTCAATTAAAAGGCACTGGCTTCATCCATTCCTATCCAAATGACGTCAAGAAGATATGATTAACAAAACACGTTCATCGAAAGTAATTATAATGTTGCCGGGAAGTCGTAGACCAAAATAGCTTCCCATAAATCCCCTGTAAATATGAGTTTTATTTGTAGTGATGCTAAACTTGACCCTTTTTCAGACCTTAGGACCTCATTATAGTTTTGTTTTATACCACTAAGGTGGCAAACAAGGGCTTACCGTAGCCTATGGACCAAACACCAGGGTTATTACTCGCGTCTTGGCAATCCTGTCAAGGAAAAGGTAGAGGGGACTAATGGAATTGGGCCTCCGACACCCCACACTCTCTGTACGAAACGCATACATACTGATTCTTGATGTCGATGTTTTGTGGGAGGGTAGTTCTTCCCCAGTCGTGCCGATCCATTCATGACGTAGACATGCCAGCGAGACACTACTATTACTAGAAGTAGTGTCTAGATATAACAAATTATCTAACTTGAGAGTACACTACGGCACAATTGTGGCAATGATCAATCGATCGGCTTCTGCGTCTGCGCATCGTTACGGGTCGCGGTTAGATTCCCTCACGGAAGGAATATTTATATGATTTACAGATAATGCAGGGTCCGGGTGTTTGTGTGACAGGGAAAACTACTAGAGTGCGACGACGCTCTTATTCGCGGTTTCGCTCAAAGCTCAAAAGAACCTTTTCGACACTAAAAGTAGCCATGTCTTTTCCCAGAATGCAATCCACCTCCTTTCTAAATTTCATCAAATTCTGTTCGGCGGTTTTGACGTGCAAAAGTAACAGATGAACAAACAGAGCTAGTTTCGCAGAAAAACAATACATTTAACAGAAATTCATTTGTAGCGTAGGCACTCACGAAGACAAGACTTAACGAATGTCCTTAATGCTAAGTACTGATGATATAAGTGCTGTGACGTAAACTAAATACACCATTTCTATGTACATTGGTCTGTTGTTACTGCAATGCATGTTGGCAATTTGTAACACAATTGAATTTAAAAATATTGACAACCATTGGTTCTCCAGGGGTGTCGTGAGCGGTAATTAAGTACGTAGGTAGCTTTGGGAAATCTTTACAGCGGAAATAGCTCGATGTCATTGAACCATTGACGTCAAAACACTCCTGTGTGATCAAAAAGTGCTGAAAACGGATTTCCATAACTTTCATGACATATTCACACCAAAAAGATGTGACTTGGCAGGGCTTGTCGGGGTCACTATGCTAGACTATTGTAGGTTGGTTGCCAACCAACCTACAATAGGACACGACACTTATCCTGGCGGCATTCACGAACGCCGCGCCGCCAAGATAAGTGTCGTGTCTACAATAAAGCAGAAAAACAAACAGTATTTAGACGCAAAAAGCGTGATATTGCCCTCAGTATACCGAAGAAACTAAAGAAACTGCAACAACCTTCATGCACGTACGTAAGGTGCATTTTATTGAGTACTTAGTCAACTAAATACATCTTTTATAGTGTTTTATGTGAAGAGCCCTGAGTCACGCGTTAAAAAATGCTCTATTCCTGCTTAGCAACGTAATAATATACTAATATTTACACACATTATGTACCGACATCGTCAGTGTTTATACGTGATTGTTCAATGGCAACGTAAAATAATTTCATCCTCCCTTTGTTGCATAAACTTTGATATAAACTGCACATTGTTTGATAAATTATAAACAATATAATGCATTGCTATGTGCTTTCTTCAACAATTTAGGTACACGTTTAGCCATATACAAATTATAAATAACGTACCTAGGCTACTTACTTATGTAATCGCCTGAATTAATATAATATACTTAAAATATATATAAAACAATAGGTCAAGTTGTTATAATCAGTAAATACGGTCAATGTGCCTACAGATAGGTAAGTATTAAGTATCGATATTTTTAATAACAATGCAAACATTGAAAGAATTTTCATTACATCTCATCTTCTAGAAACTTGATCAACAAATGAACTTTATAATTTGACAACGTAGACGAGACAATTTTTTATAATAATTATAAAAATATTTCCGTTCGTGATAGGTACGGCAAGTTTAAAAATTATAGGACGGAACCTGGCTATGCATGACAGACCAAATTAGTTTCAGCATTTTTAAGGTCAGTGTCTCACTTTATGCATTTCTGACGGACGCGGAAAACTACCGGATATAAATGGTTTTTATCTCTGGCAACACTACGAGGCCAGACAAATTCAGAATAATCTTAACACTATATTTGCACGTACTGTTTCTAAGTTTATAGTGTTGATAATATTTAAATTGCTGCACTAAAAAGATAGCATTAAATACATATAATAAAGTGCGGAATTATATAAGCCGTTCTGGAAATGAAAGGAAACGCGGTGAAAACGTTATCTTTGGGATGAAATAAAGTAGCTGCGCGAACGTTTGGAGTTTAACATATTTTACAAGCTTATTTTGCTTACCTTTGCAGTGTATTAGTGCTTTTTAACTAAAGTAAGGATTTGGTTTCGTAAAAGTACAGTGGGTTATAGCTGTTACCTGACCCACCCTAGGTGGGCCGGCGGGGTCTAAATGGGTCAGGTAACAGCTATATAACCACTGTAAATGCGTTTCTTAGGGACGTTGAAGGCTTCTATGTGTTTTTATATACCTCAGGTTATCCAGATTCATAGTACAGTACCCGCAAATCTTAAATGCGTCGCGAGCGTAATTAGCTAGGTATATGAGTTTACGCAGTCCGACTGCAGAAAATATAATCTATTTCCCCGCGCATCTCTGTTCTTAGAGATACATATATAAACTATATGACCGCTAACCGTATTCTAAAGGAATAAGGTATATTTGAAAAATCGTGATCGGAGTGCTTTTAAGTTTTAGTTACACATATATCCGTGGGGAACTTCATGAACGTATATAAAACTAAGCGTCAACGTAAGGAAATTTGTGTTACAATAAACTCTGGCAAAATTGTTACATACATTAGTGTTGTAAATCTAATAATTACGAAATTCAACATTGCATGAACTCCGATAACGAGATAAGTTGATAAAAATAGTTTTAGCAAGATAACGATTCTCTATTATCTGCTGTCAAGAATTTACACAAGCATTTAAATTAAACAATTAACAAAAATTGCTGTTCGTAAAAAGGGAGTTGTAGTTAAGGGATGAACTACGCTAAATAATCGACCTTAAAGATTGTTTACCTTGAAAACTGTTTTGCATTAACATTATATTTATCATTGTGGATTTACTTGTTGTTAACGGTTATTTATCTCAAAAACTGCTGACTAAGCCAATTTTTATGATTTGATTTCAAGTACTATTAGTCTGTAACTTTAGACAAGTCATTTAGTTTGGTGATACCCAGAGTCCTATTCTTCGTCACTATACTTTCAGCATTATTCAGCTTCAGTGGAAAATGTTTGTTGACTTTGTGGGGAAACTTAGAAGAGTCACATACCTATATTTATTGTGATGATAGTGATAAGTAAATCCCGTTCCAGTTTCATTTTATTTCACTTTTTTTTCTATTCAGTAATTTTGTTATGGTGTTTGAATTCATGCAAGAAGCGTCAATAATTACTTCAGTGTAACTTGTATAAATGAATAATAGTCCAGTGTTACATACCCAGTGACTCATTGCGTACTTCAACTATACAGGCTAAAAATAACCTGAATGACAGTTGAAATAAAGAAAGTATTTTCAGTTTTGTACTACCTAGTCATGGCATAATAGGTACTATGTTAGGGTTTCCTTTCTCGGGACAGCTACAAGTCACGTGAGTGTCCCACGACTACGTCATCGGCTGTGATTGATAATTTCGTGTTTGATGTGTTGCCATGATAGGTAATTAAATTATCCGAGCAGTCCATTTTTTCACTATACTTGCTTTTTCAATGAAGCAATTTGAATTCGTTATTTTATACAGTAACTAAATAGATGAAGAATACGATATAACATTTAGTTGGGTTCATAAATAATGGTTTAAAAGGTTTCAATCAACGGCAACACTGATCGTGACGTAGTCGCGGAGAAGAGAAAACCTTTTTTCAATAAATTTTAATAAAACAGGTTAGAATATTTTATTTTTAATTAGGATTACAAAAATGAGTGTTATCGACTTGTAAATAAGCTAACTTGTATATCCTTTGTTATTAAGGAACGTGACATTGACATTCTATCGATTGAATGCGGTGTATCCAAAATAAATTATCAAACAAAATTACCAAGTGTCCATCGGTCAGATTTGTAAATAATGTTGTTGTTTTTGCTCATATTTTGCAGTCAATGGTGGGTCCAGTGGTTTCGAACTCACACATTATATCACTAGGCTATCACCGCTTCATCTTCATAATATAGGTATGTATGGAAATGTTTCATACAAAATTTTTGATCCAGCTTTGTAATTTTTATTCGTTGTCATGCTGGCGTATAATATGTCAGAGCAACTGATAATCTGGTAACAAGTAGTAGATTACATATTGTCCACGAGGGTTCCCTTTTATCGCTCTTAATATTGAAATGTCTTTGGTACATTATTTCCACACCTAATGGCCACGTCCCAATGAGATAGGCAAAACCATACTTTTACTCCGATCCTGTCACCTCAGTTATGCTTCATATACGCTTATTTCGATTTAGGGTGCTTAGTTAGAAACTATATTATCCTTTTTGTGTTTTTTTGCATTTTCCAGGCAAAGATTTTAGTTATTTTAGTGAAGGAAAGAAAAAATTCGCCCGCGGATAGGACTTGAACCTACGTCTTACGTCACACACCAGTCGTCAGACTGGTCCATACTCTTCGTCAGAAGACGCAGGTTGGAATTCTGCCTTAGGTCGAATTTTCCCTTCACTAAAATAACATTAGGAACTATATTATTTACACAACATGCACCATTTCAAAGATACCAATGCATTATAACACCGCTATGTCAACATCCGATAGTAGGTAATTTCGATAAGGTCATGAAGGTGTGATACGTTCAAAACTTAAGCGTTTATCTTAGAAGTCAAAATGTTTATCAAGGATGCATTAAGGAAACTAACGAAGACTTAATGGTTAAGTCACCTCTACATTAACAAGAGTCATTTAAAAATACCTCAGACTGCCTCATTAGTCTAGTGGTCCTAAGCGCGAATGCTACGCTAGAGGTCCTGGGTCCGATCCCCAGGTCGAGCAAAGTGTTATTGGGTTTTTCTATGAAATGCTCAGTATTACATGGGAGCTAAACATACCGGCGAAATGTGGGTGTACATAAGTACACCTCGGGGAATACAGGCGTGATGATGGTATGTACTTTGTATCCGTTACCTTAATGTCTGTGAAGTTCCGCCGCAACAAGCGACACAGGGTAATCTTCGAACTTATTCCAACTGAAACCAGTGAGAGTTCCTCTCTCAAAGAGTTGCATTACAACCGTAAGCAAGCTTTGCCAACTCTAGAGGTGTCAAACATAGCATTTTCAGACCGCTATGTTGAAAGTAAAAGTCGACAAATGCTTGGCCATTTGTCATGCTGTACTGTATCTATGGTCGGGATCCCGCAGTCGTTCTGGTATTTTTAAATACCGTTTTTGAGTATTTCATATGACCTACACAAATGTCCTGCTGATCTGGTATCGTTGTGCGACGGGTCGTTGAGCTCCCTATAAAATGGTTGACCTACACGATGACTGATGTATGCGTGCCGTCAGTTAGGACAGGTCAACTCAAAGCTGCTATGGCTCTTTCTTCAAAAGGCCTGTTCAGATTTTGCCCTACATTGTTAAACTCGCATATCTAACAACAACTATTGTCTGGACTTTAAAAGAGACCATGATTCTCTGAGTTTGTTTCGACGTTTCTTCTCAGAGGTCGTCAGATAGGAAACGTCGGCGCCATCTAGTTAAAAAAAAATTAAAAAATCGACTTGTAAAAGTGTCCTGAAAAGATCTATTTACAGAAATAAATATCATTTCATTTCATTTCAACCCAAGACCTCTAGCGTAGCAGTCGCGATTGGGACCACTAGACCAACGAGGCAGTCAAAGACACTCGAAACCAATAACCGTGGAACTCATAAATATTTGCCTAAGGTAAGAATCGAAACTGAACCAAGCGGTGTAACGGTAGTGGCCACCTGAACCGCTCCACCAAAGGTGTAGTAAATATGTACTAAAAATCCACAATGGTAACCAAGTGACCAACACCAAATACTCCCTGGGGAATGATACAAACGTTTTGTGACACGCAACGGAACTAATCGGAATAGAATATATTAGGATCTGTGTGAATAGACACGAAATAAAAACCTCAAATCATCATCATCTTCCTACCCTTTTCCCAAATAAAGACCTCGAATATAAAGTAAAATACTTTTGGCCCAATAACTTGTAGAAAACAAGTTCTAAAGCCAAATAAAACGTATGTGTCCCCAGACTGTTTGAAGCTTACGGCGATTAAGGTATTTTTTTAATTCGATATTCTTCGACTTACTCTATGGAAACCTACTTCAATTAATTAGTTGAACTTGCATTGGCATGTGCACATGCTGTCAACACAGCAAAACATGGACAAAAAACAAAAGACCAACCTGCGTCATACTATAGCGCATAACTGTCAATTTTCTCCGGAATTATGTCAAAGAATCGACTCACGCCATCCTTTTAACGACTTCCATTGTAATTCTGTACTCTATGATAAATATTCAGAATGGCCCTTTCAATGACCTTCGGTCAAGGTCGCACGGCCAGTGAAATTCGTCCGATTAAAGATAATGGCATGCAAAGAGCCGGTGCGCCAAATTTGTTTTACCTTCAAACGTTATTAGTGAAATTATCGTTACTCTGAATATGGTGAAAGGTAAAATTAATTTAAAGATACGTAATTATATTTATAATTGGCGAGGGTATCTTGCACAAGGTCGGATTGACTAGACATCTTTACCCAGCAGTGATGATCAGAGGTTCGTTTAATGTAAAATGCATCCGTTTTGCGACAGTACTTACGGCTTCATTATAACTAATTTAAATTAAATAAACCAAATGAATCTGCTGCAGTTCTTCCATTTAGTGAAGATACTAGTAGGTACGCTATATTTACTTTTTTACAAATGTTTTTTATTGGGAAACCCTTTAACGGCAATCGGTGGAACTCAAATCAGTATGCAAAATCAATTAGGTACGCACGGCTACACGTCCAGCTATACAAATCCAGTTTACGCTTACCTCTTATTTTACGTAAAGCCTTTCTTAATGCGAGATCAGCTTAAACTGGATATGTATAGCTTGACCCGTAAAGAGATTATAGTGACTCTTATTCACGGATTTTAGGCTTTTGTTACTGTCAGACTTGCCCGTACACAGCTTAAGTATTTTTCATTACAGAAGCCAAAGTAATTGACCATTTTCTAATCATAATGTATAGAAAACATCGTTAACTATCTCATTACTATGAGGGTTGGGCCCCAAGACACGTACATACGTAGATACTTGTATCGAAGCCACAATGCCCGTGGGCGTGCAAACTGCAAACAAATCAGCAGATCGATACGATAACAGTCAAGTTCATGGCTGACATTCGAGGTAGGCTCATAATTTTGGCCCACACTATACTTTCATGTTATTTTTATTGGTTTGTCCTTTTCGTAGCTTCTGCGTACTGCGTAAGATAATTTGATTAGGAGTGCATTTGTGTCAACCACCTTGGTTCCCGGTTTCCGTACTAAAGGACCAGTAATTTCTTCAAGTAATGTTGTAGCTTAACATAGGGATAGTTCGAATGATTACACGAAACTAATCACACACACCAAAATAGTTAAATTTAAATTAGGATATAATTATACGAATCTCAAGGTTTGATTTTTTTATGAAGGTATATTTCTAAATAAAAAATCACAAATAGCGTGCAATTTTGTTGGTATAATATCAAAAAATGTTTTAGAAGACTGTATGCAAGGCCAATAGTGATCGTTTAAAAATAGCCTACATCTTTCTGCTTTTGCGTCAATGACTACTCTGAGATTAGGATATCTCGTTGCAAGTATGCTTCACATATTATTATAGATTTTATGAGATCAATATTGTCTAGCTAGAAAGTGTTTCTTTACTGAGTCTAGACAAGCAAGCTAGCTAAAAATATAGACTAATAGCTTTCCGCCCGCGGCTTCGCCCGCGTTGCTTTTCATTATACAGGATAATATAGCCTATGTCACTCAGGAATAATATAGCTTTCTATATGTTGAAAGAATTTTAAAAATCAGTTCAGTAGATCCAGACATGACCCCCTACAATCTCAAACTCACAAACTTTACCTCTTGAAAATATTAGTAAAGATATACTGTCTAGGAGATTTTATTATTATAATGTTATTAACTAACAAGCATACATGCCGCCTGATGGTAAGCAGCTACTGTAGCCTCTAGCCTCTACACAATTTCCAATCTCAATTTCATTTCTTCTGAGGATCGGGCACTGAAAGGCCTAACTAACCTAACCTATACTAGTCGGAATATGCTAAACAAAAAGGAGTTGGGAACAGAAAGCCGAAATCGAGGTACCCAGTTGGCATTAGGTGAAGATGAATAAGATGTAGGTACCAAATAATTTACAACATTACCTATGTATCATTATCATAACGATCTTTTGTCTTGAGATAAGTACAAAGTATAGTCCTTGAGATGTCATTGAGATTAAATATTTCAGCAATATACGTACATAAAGACGTCATATTTGGCACTGACGATAACATATTTTAAAACTACCAAGAGTACTATTGCTGCTTAGGTAGGAAGGAAATCTTACTTGTTACCACGTGCCAGTCCTATTATTTACTTTGTGACGTAAGGCATGTCAATGTCTATCAAATAATTGTATAACATTCACACGACTTCATATGAAGCTCTACTACAAAAATGAGTTCTCTTCAACTGAAAATCAGAGCTATGCCTTCTGCACAGCGAATATTGAGCTGGTAACCTGGTAAGTTTTTTGTGATGTTTATGGCAAATTAAATGGTTTATACTTTTGCAATATAGAAATAAATAGATAATGTTGTTGTGTAGCCGTCCACACACCTGTTTGTTTTGAGTCCCGTGTCTATGGCAAATTAACCGATCAAGAATCTCAACACCGAGCTGCTACTGATAATTTCTTCGGCAAAATTAAAATACTAACCACACTACTTGACCTGGGAGTGGAACGCATTAACTTAACCGTTCTAATAAAGACCTAGGCGATGCCTATTATAAATTACTAGTCAAATCTTCCGTGTAGATTTAAACCATTCCGGCTTTACTAATAAACATTGTATTCATAAACTCTGTATACCTAATTACACACACACTGCTTCTTTTGTTCGTTTGTCTTTATGTATTAAAAAAAATAAACAAAAGAACATCAATGTATGTAATAAAATATGAGGCAGGTACTGCTTAGTCATTCATTAAAAGGAGTATCGATGGAGTTACTAGAAAGGTTATTTTCTATAAGGACCATTATGTAGAACACGCTTCTACTAGTTTTTATCAATTCTGAACTATTAACCTGTTTTATAGTAACCGACTCATTGAAATCAAAAAGAGAAGAGCGAGAAAACAATAACATGGTCAAACACAGCTTATATTTTTTTTTATCAGTTAGAGCATTAGTTGAGTTACTATGTAATATTGGAGCAAAGATATGTCGGCCATGAGTGTCTTGTCGTAACCGGAATACCTACTTCTCAATAACCTAACAAGGTAGGTATGCAAAATGTTGTAAAAATTTAAATCCGTCTGGTCTCAAAATATAGACAGTATTAAATATAGTGGGTTTCGCAAACATAGACAATCTCTATAATCTTGGTGTGCCAACGTTAATGCTCGCGTTTGCTTGTAAACCCTATTTTAAATATATAGCGGTGCTTACTCGTAAAATAGAACTAACATAGGGGTTCCATATTGTTAAATCCTGTCTTAGAAATGATTACATATTTGCTTTCATCATCATTATCATTTGCCCATGTAGTGTCCCACTGTTGGACATGGGTCTCCTCTCAAGGTACCCAGGAGAGTTAGGTCCACCATGCTTGCCTACTGCGGGTTGGCAGACTTCATATGTCGTCGAGAAAAACTGTCAAGCGTGCAGGAGTCGTCACGATGGTTTCCATCTCCGTTTTATGCGAGTAATAATTAATTCGCACATGATTACGAAAAGAAAGAGATGCGTGCCTTGGATTCGTATTCGAGACCAACGACTTGGAAGTCCAATGGTCAATGTCAATTCACTTGGAAGTCAATTTGAAGCGGCGGTAGCCTAATGGCTAGAGCGTCGGTCTTTCGATCATGTGGTTGCCGGTTGGAAAGCCACTCATTGCACTACTGACGCGAACCTACGTGGAATACAAGCATTTAACTTAGTACAAGGGGTTAACAAGATTACTAGTAATGTGCGACCCACATTACTATATCCTTTTTTAAATTGAAAAATACTTAATTTAACTAAATCGCGCGACTGCCACGCTAGACATCCTGGGTGCTTATGTTATGTTGAACAGTGTTATTGGGTTTTTCTATGAAATTGTCAGTAGCAATCGGATTCTGGGTTTGTGTCCGGTTAAGGGCAACAGGCTCGCCCAGTCGCCCCCTATTAAAAAAAACTTAAATGTACCGACTAAATGTAATTTACACCATTAATTGTACACCTCTGCTTAACTCTTCGAGGAATACAGGCAGGATGATATGAATTATTTTAGTTTGTAGATACTTTGTATACATACAACTCTGATTTCTTTTACTAGTTTCCTAACCTTGTGGTTTGAGAAACGACACCATGTAATAAATAAATCACATTTTAAATAATTATTTGCAACACAACTATTGCGCTAAATAAATAAATAAATCACTTAGAACAATTAGAACTCTGTGGCCTAGCGCCTAGTAAAAAGAAGCACGATTTATATCGATTCGATTAAGGTATAAGTATATATTACTTACTAAATGTTTCAATAAGTAAGTATTACTATTAAAATCAATTCCATTGTGGATTCTTGCTCAAAATTTTAATATTTAATCTAAGTTGAGGACTTAACTTTAGCAGGAACTAGAAAAAGTATATATTTTTTAAAAACTTCTATAAACAATAAAACCTCCTTGCTCTGCATTTCATTTTCTTCACTTCAGAGAAAATCTAGTAAATTATAATTTGCAATACTATTTCACCACGCACATTAACATTCATTTAACAATTTTCACCGTCTGGGCAGGTTTCCACTTTGTTTAATTGAAAATATTCTAGAACTGTTAATAATTTAATTTGTAATACCTAAGTACTTCATAAAACATGGAATCCACTCAAAGACTGATAGCATGATTGTTTTAAACAATTATTACAGGTAGGCCCTACAAACCTAGTTTTAGTTTTTGTGTTCGTAATTGTCAGGACAAGGTTTATCTATACTAATATTATAAAGCTGAAGAGTTTGTTTGTTTGTTTGCTTGCTTGAACGCGCTAATTTCAGGAACTACGGGTCCGATTTGAAAAATTCTTTCAGAGTTAGATAGCCTATTGATCGAGGAAGGCTATAGGCTATATATCATCACGCTAAGACCAATAGGAGGGGAGCATAAATGAAAAATGTTGCAATAACGGGAAAAAATATTACTTTTAACCATGCGGGCGAAGCCGTGGGCGGAAATATGGAATATAAATTAATTATTATTTAATAATCCGCCAGGACCCTATGCCGTTAACTGCATCAACATTGAAAAAGGGTTTCACAGAGTCGCCGTAAAGTCACGCAAGAACAAAAGAAATGACACACACACACACACAAGAAATGTCACAGGTGTGTACCATACAATATCTTTACACAATACACATAATTCAATGAGGTATATACATGATTAAATATAATAAATACATTCTACAGTGAAAATTACTATGTAACCCTGTCGTGTGGAGCTCGTATCTAAGGTATAAATGCGTTGCAATCCATCAGCAAGGTATATGCGCTTGCCGTGGTCTCTCTATGGATGGATTTTATCTTAGCACTCTGGGGCACGTAGGGGACGTGCTCCAGAGAACATGTTAATATGTCTGTACCAGTTATACGAGCATTGACGATAATTATTAGTGGATATAGTCCGAAAATCGAAAACGAAGTCACAAAAATATAAGAATTTAAAGATTTTGAACAGCTTCTAAGAGCATAAAAGCACGACAGTTATTTTATTAAAAAAATATTTTACTTCAAACAATTTTAAAATAATCTAGACTACTAGTTTTACTTTCAATAATCTATAAATAATAATTAACTCTTCTATTAAAATCTCCCATCTGCGCCGGCGCATGGTAAATGCTTAATGCATTGTAACGAGCACACATTACGTTTAATTATGGCCTCGAGCTTATCCTCTTATACTAGAAACCGATAAAACATCATTTACATTTAACAAGTTTTACAATTCGCACCTTACTTAGAAATTCGATTTTAAACTTCAAATGGAAAGTAGTGATATTTAATTATTTAGCAGCATCAGTACACCACATAAGGTGAGTTTTTGTATACAGTCGAAAATTCACTGTGGGCTGAAACCCTAATATTTTACGATAAATTAACGAGATGATAATTAAATTCAAAGATTTTATGGAAATTAGGTGGCCATGTAAATGTATGTGACAAACATTGAAGTTCTTTTATAGAATACAAGTAAACAAAATAATATTGTTACACGCTCCATTCATAATTGAATAACCGGCCTATCGTTTTATTATTTACTACTCACTATGTTATTGACCTATCAACTCGTATTTTCTCTTATCATCAATCAATCAATCAATCATTAATTTTTTTTTATATCTATTATAGAATCGTTACTTGTGGTGGCCCAAAATTGCAGAGATACAGGCCCTCTATTTTTGGTAAAAAAGTTGATACATATCAGACAAGTACATACATAGTACTTAAACCGTACCTAAGGACCATAAGTAAAGTTACCACCATATTTGATGGTTGGTCTTGGCTGCATTTTTCGTTAATTATTTACTAGTAACACTATCTTAAGAGGAGTGTCCCTCGCGAACGCAACAATGTTGCACAGTTGTCGCTGTCTCTATCCCTCGCGATGCGAACGCGTGCCCGAGAGGAGAAACAACAACATTTTCACGCGTATTTCGTATGTTCCGAATTTTGGAGATTACTCCTATAATATTGCTAATATGTAAAAAAAAATCTTGTAAAAAAATATTCACTATATTATCTGGGTTTCCTTCGAATCAGAATGTTTCTGTATTGATACATTGTCGAGAAATACTAGCATAAAGTTGGGCCGTTTTTCAACGAAAATTGCCAATCTTTGAGCTCGTGTAACTTTTTAACCGTATATTGAAATGAAATTTTATATTACAGAAACACGTATATTAATGATAAGATTGTTACTGCAAAATTTCAATGACTTTCATTGTTTAAAATTCAAGCAAGGGCCAAACTGCGTTTGTATGGGGCGCGAAGCGGATACTATCCTCTTAATATTACAGCAATAACTCGTCAATGAACTATTACACAATTTTGTATACCGCGGAAGTAGTATAATATTAGTAAACAAACCTGCACAATTAAATCCGTCAACCACGTCCTAATATCAGGGGCCGCGGTTGAAACCTCCGGCATCATCGTTGTTGAAAAATCCATCATTTCGGTAAAATCCATACTTTTGGTAAAATCCATACTTTCGGTAAAATTCATTTTCGAAAAGTTAACAGGCTGTACACCTGATTTTCTTTGCACAATTAAAACAAGTCGCTTCCCGCCAAAAGTACGAACTGTCACATCGCGCGCCGATGAAAGAATGATATTAAAAACTGATAAAATTATCACATAAACATCTTGATAATATAAAATATTTTATATTATAGATATTCGTCATAGAGCTACTTTGAAAGTGTAGTGCACCGATAACACGCGACCGCGCGGCTCGTGCTTCGCGCGTCGACTACATACAACAAACCAACTAACTACCTTTGGCAGGAAAACTACAGGAACGAAATGAGTAAGTGAGAACCGAACAATTTTCTTGACGAAAAAATGAACCACTGCCAAGATAAATTACATTTGGAGGATTTTAAACTCTCCGCCATTGGATTAATTTTTCAATGGTTTCTTATAGTTGACGTGAGCAAATATTATTTTTGTCCATAATATTTTCGCGCGAGAATTGACGTCACACACATGTGCGAAGGTGGAGAGGAAATTGTGAAAATAGATCTAAAGACATCAGTCTACGTCCTGCTTGGTTAGCGATAAGTTATTTAGTTTTAAAAAAATATAACGGAGACCATACGTGCCAAGATATGGTGCCACGTGATAACTAAAGATGTTGTATGTTCTTTATCAATACAAGTACGGATCTTATACTCATTATCATTATCACATTAATCCCATTTATTGTCCTACTGCAAGCAATTCATGCCCTGACACTGCCAATTGAAATTTGATCATGGAAATTAAATAATATATTTTTTGTAGAATCCAAAGCATGTGCATATCTCCTGCACTTTGAAATGTCCCCATCGTCAACCCTACAGCTTTCACTGGATTTCTTTTCGAATTCCTTATCTCTTATAAACAATTGGAAAACAAAATTCTTTTAATCATCATCATCAACCCATATATTGTCCCACTGCTGGGCACGGGTCTCCTCTCAGAACGAGAGGGATTAGGCTGTAGTCCACCACGCTAGCCTGATGCGGGTTGGCAGACTTCACAAGCCGTAGAGAAAATCTCTCAAGCCTGCAGGTTTCCTCACGATGTTTTCCTGCACCGTTTAAGCGCGTGATAGTTAATACGCACGCTGCTAGTATTAATACGCACATCACTTCGAAAAGTCAGAGGTGCGTGCCTAGGATTCGAACTCGAGATCTTCGACATGGCAGTCCTATGGTCCATCATAAGGCTATCAATTATTTTAATATCTACATATTGACAGCGAGATAAAACCCAACCCCCACTAGAGACGATAGCATAGTTATAGACTGTGTGCTTTTATATCATCAAGCAAATCCAAATCTTTATGGGTGCTAATACACCGACTTTTATCAACCCTGTGTAGTGTGTACCTACTTGTGCAGTTACCACAAACTACGCAATAAATATTTTTTTCGCCAGTGTCTCAAAAAGATTCAAAAGTTTAATACATGTTTAAATTCGAATTGTATGTATGTATTGTTGTCCTTTTCCAGGATTTGGCAATTCAAAAGAGCCTGAATGTTTTGTAGGTATACGTATACCAAATTGAAGAAAACATTTACATAAGGCTTCACTTCAACTTAGAACAGATTTCGCCGCGCCTTTTCTCACCTAATTTAAATGATTATTTTATATTTCTGGTACGTGACAGTATCATGTTTGTCAGCTTCTCACAGTTAAGGATAGGTTTATAGTTATTTTTCTGATTATCGTCACTCTTCCATTAAAACTGTTCCAGAACAAATGGTGATATCGGTGACGTCCCTATTCAACCAACAATATATAGTGGACTAAAATCTAGTTCCAATAAGAAAAGAGGCTCCTTGAGCAATAGATCAGTATATGCATGGATAAAATACATAAATCACGGTACAAACCAAAGGACAAAGTATTTTATTTTATCCAGCACCCATGCTGTTCAAACCGAAACGTCTGCAACGAACACGCATGAATTTACAATTTATCTATTACTTCCACACCTATTGTTTCTATATTCTCATGACGGACAAGTGAAGGTTATATTTGACACGCATTTGGTGTCATTGACGAAACATGAAAAGCTACAAAGAAATTTTAAACAAAGAAAAGGATATGTGTATGCATTTTCACTGTTAATAATAACAAATGGCATCACCGGGTAGAATGACTTCATCTACTAGTTTTTACCGAAACGGGCGATTACTAATGTTATCGCGGATAGAGGGCAGCTTCAGATGTATACCCATTTTTATGTATGTTTTGGGAAATACCACAAGCGCTCTATTTCACGTGTTCAAATAAATTGTTAGGCGACTATGCTGACCATTGGGCGCCAAATTCTAACTTCAAAGCCAAATTCAAATTGGCAGATAGTAGTGCAAATTATCAATTTTGGCAGAATTCTCTATTTTACATTACTATGTGCTGCGACAACGATTTATAAGCAAAAGTTGTAATACTCAGTGGTGTTATAGTTCATGTCGCAATTTCTAATGCCATGAACCTAGAATGTGCTAGACTTTCAATTTGCGAAAAACCATTAAATGTTTGAATTTGGAGCCAAAGAAGAGATCAGCCCTGATTTAACAGTGTATAATACGACCAAAGATGCTATACTTAATGTATCTCCTATAATGTGTCTCCTGACACCCGATTTACTAATAACTTAATAAATAGAAGTATTTGACACTGTTTAGTACGGCCTTAATTGACAAATTTAAATCACATACTCTCGAAAATTTTGGTCTACAACCACAGCAAAAATTAATTAGTAAAATAGGGGTTTATGTTCCTAGATTTTACTATACTTTATTAGGCTTCGCTTATTAGACTTCCTTAGTAATTAGTGTAAACGGGCATTAATTTACTAAACATACAAACTTACCTGTATGTTCGATTGGAGTCGGTAAAACGAATAATTTCTTATACTCTCAAATTATGTCCGATCATTAGTAGTAATATTTTTTTTTAATGTGTCCTGCTCTAACATCATAGGTCCTACCTACATGCTATTTTTCTTTGTAAGCTAAAGGCGAAACTATATTTAGAAACAAGTATTCAAAGTTTTCCAATTAGTATGTTTACATTTACATAAATATTTTTAAACATGCCAATTATGAATACACACACATACCCACAAAGTTTAAACACACATGATATAATCGTTAATTAACATTCATCAAGGTTGGCAAGATATACATATTTCCCCTTATATGAACATTATCTTATTACTTATATTCAGTTCTAAGGACCAAAATTTAAGGAGGCTGTTTTAAGGAAACCTGTAGACTGTTCCTTTCATTAAAAAAAACAACTGAACTCATAACAGTCACGTGCACTTCCATAAACTCGATTAATCATTGCATATCTTAAGATCTTAATCTGAACAGATACACCGTGATAAATCATTAATTCATTGTTGATATGTTTCATGTTTAAAAAAAAATTAAGCGCCGTTATCTATGCCAATAAATAAAAGAGAAGTTTCTGTCTTTGATTTCAAAATAAAAACCAACATTTTAAAGAATTCTGCTATCTATCTTTCGCCTAGCCATAAACTAGTAATTGACCGTCATTAGAATTTTTGTCTGTCTCTCTACATACGTCTCGAATAGGCTCCAAAACGGCTCAACGGGTTTCAATGGAAATAATAAGGTTTAAGACAGGAATTTTAACTTAAATTTTAAGCTCCGCTTAGTCCATCCGTCAGTCAGCGCAAAAGTCTTTTAGAGGTGGTAGAAGATTACAAAATATAAACACATGGCCTTGCAACAAAGTTATATCATACATCCATGTACCTAGCCTTATAATAAAAACACCTTTCCTGGTTATCAGTATTTATCAATTTTATCATTTGATAAACCGTAACCGGCTGTTGACACCCTAACTAATAAAATTAAACACAGAAAATAGAATTATGTGATGGATTTTGGGACTGCCTCATTAGTAGTAGTTAGATTTGTGCCCGGTTAATGGCAATAGACTCGCCCCCTATTAGGTACATGGGGCCTAAACATACCGGCGAAGTGTGGGTGTACATTAGATTATTAGCACCTACAGGCATGATGGTATATTATGTTATGGATGGATTGTAACAAATTGATGAGAAATAGTCCTAGAAGCAAAACAAATTTTAATGTTTTTTAGTAGGTTTGGACGACTTCGCACCGTTAAAGAATAGCCATCTTCCTCGTTCTTCTTTTCATGATTGGTAAACGAATGTGCTTCTAAAGTTATCATTTAATTTTTTAAATTAAGTTCGACTGCCTTGTTGGCCTAGTTGTCACATGCGTGGATATGAGCGTTAGGTCTGAGACCAAATCGTTTTTAGTTTTTCTGGAGTTTTAGTTTGTTCCCTTTTAATTGCAATGACCTCATTACATGGAGCTTGAAAACATACTGAGGAATTGTGAGTGTAATCAGTCATTAACCTATACCGCATACAAGCGTGATGTTATAAAAACAATGAAATGTATCTTGTTACAATTTCTTTTATCTGAAGTACCTACTCATAAATAATAAAAAAGCAGACGAAGCCACAAACACTTCATAAAAACGTTTCTAATTACTTGTCAAAGTGCGGTTTCCCATTTTGTGACGTACGCAATACGCATATCACACATCCAACTTAGAATATAACATCTGAGGCAATACGAGGTAGATATATCACTCATCAAGGTTGGTTGGTATTGAACCGAGTCTTCAAGACCGCGCAATTCAGGTTGCCTTGCTGATAAAAATATCCAGATGAACTTTCAAGGTGCGTTTCAAGTCGAAACGTTACTGAATGCAAGTGGGCTGTTATTTGTCCATCGTGTCATTCCGTCTCTTCGTTCAATTCCCTCCAAAAACGACCAACCGACTGTTTTTGGACGAATATAGAGGACATTTGATGTTGAACGTATATTGTTATATACTATGCACCAAAGCCTGCAATAAATGTAATTGAATCACACTGTCGGTCTGTACATAGTTTTATTATTGTGACTGAGCTGTAAGCTAAACTAGGTGTGATTCACTCCTTACTAATTAAAATACCCAATAACCTCTTTACCCTTCAAAAAAGAACTGAATTTCATTGATCATAATTCTCCGGAGTTAATAAATGAATCAGCGGCACGAAGGACCATCTACCTAAATGGATAAGTTCATAAGCCCCCGGTAAATGACGCTACGATGATACAGCGCGACCAACTTGGTTATTCAGTGACGTCACATCACATGTGATTTAGCTAAATTGCTGTTTTGTCTTGGGTAAGGCAACCCATCTTATTTTATGAGTTAAATTAGCTGTGTAGATCGCAGGCGGTAGTTATATCATTGTAGCAAAGTTATTTAAAAAAATCCTATTGTTTGAGGCAATTACTTTATAGCCATATATCAAGAATGCAACTCCTGAGGAGTATAATATCAGAAGAATCCAATAGACATTCCGCAACTTACATAATAGGAAAGTGGGGACAAACATAGAGAACAGAGCTGATCTGTTATAGACATATCTATATAAAACTTGCTGTGCCCGCGACTTGGTCCGCCTTGGTAATTCCTTATTACCTCAGCTATCTGCCAGTGCAACTCCCGTCAAAATCGGTCCAGCCGTTTCAGAGATTAACCGGAACAAACAGACAAACATTTTAAAAAAATATTTTGGTAAAATGTACTGTGTATACATTCATATGCATTAAGTAAAAAGCTGTTATTTTAATATAACAAACAGAAATTCCAATTTTATTTCTTTGTTTAGAAACAACGCAACTGGGGGATCACATGCACATAACATAACACTTTATATCGGCTTGAAATATTGGCTTGGCACTAGATACGCATCAAAGCTATTGCGTGGTGTGCATGATAGCCATAAGAATAAGGTGGAGGACCTAAATTAATTGCGCCCTTTACGAAAGCCAACAACACACAACGGTCAGTCTAAGGGTGAAACGTATTGCTTTAACCTTGTGAAGGTCATTTAGTTGCCATGGTGACAGCTTCGAACTCTATACCCACCCACATAGCCCTTTCGACTTCAAGGTCTGCTTGATCAAGACAAAGTACCGTGCTCGTCAGGTTATATTCATTAAGCACGCTTTAGAATCGATTGCTTTCGATGTACATTCAAAAGGACAATGGAAGACTAATTTCGTTTGTGCATATGCACAAGTACTTGTAAGTTAGGTATGTTTATAATGTACTAGCGATCCGGTCGGTCTGTGCATGGTTGTACACAATTATCGTCATATTTCAACCAATTTATACACTTAAACCTTCCTCGTGAATCACTCTGTCTATTGGAACCTCATGAAAATCTGCTCAGTAGATTTTGAGTTTATAGCGAACAAACAGACAGATGCGGCGCGGGACGTTGCTTTATAGTATTTGGTGATAAAACATACCATCACGCCTGTATTCCCCGAACGGTTAGGCAGAGGTGTAATAATGTACACCCACATTTCGCCGGTATGTTTTTAGGTCCCATGTAATACGGGGCGAGCCTATTGCCATTAACTGGGCACAAATGCAGACTTCGAGCTGCTACTGGGAATTTCATAGAAAAACCCATTAACACTTTGCTCGACCTGGGGATCGAACCCAGGACCTCTAGCGTAGCAGTCCCGCTTAGGAACACTAAACTTATGAGGCAGTCTATCTATTTGGTGATGATTGTTTCTATAACTAACAATGTATGACAATGAAAAATGTAAGCACATTTTCATGACACTTTCGGATACGTGCAGTCAAACAGACCTCTGAGCTCTGGCCCGCGGGGGAGCAACGAGTTGATAAAAGATAACGTTTAATGTCTAGACTTGAGTCTAGACAGAGAAATAGTTCTAGAGTTCTGTGTATAGCTAGAGGCACAGAGCTCATAGTCTGACGTAGACTGCAAAAGCGTGTCGCCTATCGCCACGTACAACCAAGGTGAAAAAACCTTCGAGGTGCGCGATAACATTGGAAGACAGCATGCTAGAATTCTAAATAGTTATAAGTACTAACGCAATAACGTAATGACGATATGGCTCGAAAGACCAAAATAGTCTAACAGGCAAAACGGTTGGTTCACGCAGTATAACAAACACTATGCACCTGCTTTCCTAATTGTTGAAGACACTAGGTTTTTCTCCTATATCATGGGTGTATTTACAAACACATACTTTACAGTACGCAATGCTGAATGATATTATCATGATTTTCACCATGTCAACCAGTGTCATGTTTAACTTTTGATACACACTAGCTTTCCACCCACGGCTTCGGCCTCGTGCCTTTTTATTACTTGAAATACGTCAAGAACATACATAACATCATTTGAATTGAATAGAAAAATTTACATTATAATTACAGCAAAAAAACTACCTAAACATGTGACTCTTCACAAATAATCACGGAGTAGCAGATCTTATAACATAAATACTTCGACTTCAAATACAAGGATTTCCTCAAGCGTTTGTTACTAAATAAACTATTTGAGATTTAAAGTTTCCATTTAGAATTCCCATTTAGAATGTGAAAAAGAATATTGCGAGGAAATCTGCACATCTAAAGAGATTTAAAAAAAATCTAACCAGCGTAATGCCTAAACTAGTCCAGATTGCAGTTTTAAGTTGGTAGGAATCTGACAATCCTTAAGGATTTTCCGCACCACAAAAAAAGGCATCAACGGGCTTGATATACGTAGTACGAGTACATTATTAGCACGTTTGTGTAATAAAGAATTATTTATTGATTATTTTACCGAAATTCCATCACTGGAACTATAGTTCCACTCAATGATTCGATAGATATAATTATGAAGAGTTCTTGCACCAACAAGTGTTTTCGTTAATTGAAAACTAGGTCGGACTCCCCGTAGTCAAGGTAACCATTAATATAATTTACTGCGCTACGGACTATTTTAATTTATTTATTTTTAATAAGGCTTATAGACTAATACAGTAATACAAAAAAAACTAGATAAACAATTTGCTAACACCAAGCCTCCAACAAGACTCATGAAAATGATTGTGAGCCATGATGAAAATGTTTCCCGGAATGTGCATCATATTCCAAAATTATCCGCAACCTGAATGCTCCCAATCCACCAATAAGATGAGATGTCAAAGTGAGGAAAAATTAACTTATTACGTAGCGCATTTTAGTTGCATTATGTAATTTGTTTTGCAACATCTCATATTATTATGTTATGTTATATTTAAGTATGTAAATGTTTGTAGAAAGAATTTTAAATCCACAAAAAGTTCCTAAATTATTTATTAACAAACTATTTTTAATGGTCTATTTGTGTTTGGTCTTTTCTGTAGAATGTTGTATAGGTACAACATTCTACAGAAAAGACCTTTGGTCGATAGGAAACGCGTATCTAGATGTACGAGGAGTCGAAAAACTTATTAAGCATTGTACCTGAATAGGTACGCTAATTTATTATCAAACCACGTGTACATAATATCTATCATCAAATCATAATTACAATTTTCTATTCATTATGAAATGTGTGGGCGAATACACAGCAAAAAGTCTATCGGGTTGTCAGAACAGTGTACCTATAGAGCATTTAACACTTGGGTTTTTTTCTACAGTGTAGATAGTATAGTAGTACATCTAAAAACTATAAGTGACAGCTTCATGTTTTTTGTAGTTCCATCCATGGCAAAAGTATTATTAAGTCATTTATTGTTTTTCCTTCAGACTACCTCTTAACTCGGATTTTTTACTTGTATATGTAAGTAGGTAGTTATGTGTTACAATAACTTATTAGTACTTCCATTAACCAGTTCAGCTAAGCTTAACATCGGTATCTATGTGAATTCCTAGAAGTAGGTCCTCTTGAGTAATGCAACAAGTTGGACTACTGCCTAAAATCAAATGCAAAATTTAACTCAACTTTTACACCTTAGCGCTGGATTCAATAAATCATCAATTGACCAGACTGACGTCACTGAAAGCTGACAAATTTTCGAGCTAGAATGTGGTCCATCTTCATCCTACATTAAATGGCATTTTTTTTCTTTTTTTTTATAAAGCTTACTAGCAATGTGACTCGTACATTACTAGTATTCTTGTTAACTCCTCTCGTACTAAGCTAAATGCTTGTATTACGAGTGGGTTCTCGCCGGTAGTGCAATGGGTAAGTTCCGAACCGGCAACCACATGATCGCAAGTCCGACGCCCTAGCATTAGGCTACCGCCGCTTCAACTACACCAATCGAACCTCCTTAGTCAGAAACTGAAGAGTAATCTTTCGTTTTTCATTTTCTAAATAGCACACAGGTTAAGAACCGTAGTAAAATAAGATTTTCATAGTCTTCTTGTGGTTTTCCTCATCGCGGTAAAGAACCCTTTTAAAACTAGCTTGTCTACACCAATACAATAGTGAAGAAATACATAACAATACCTAATGTAAATTGTTAAAAGTGTAGATAAGTGCTAGAAGTGACATCACTGTTATTTATGTGTTGTTCATGTCATATTATTATGACCGGAGGTTCTACAAGCCATAAAAAATTACCCACGTAATCATATTAAACTTAAATTCGACAATTTGTATACCTAGCAAAAAAATTGTTCAAATTAACGATGATAAACTTGGTGCAGCGGCTGAGCAATCAGCTTCAGCGCCACGCAACGCGGGATCGATTACAGCATGGAACAAATATTTATTAGGCCCACAGATAGTGGTTTTGGTTGTGGGTGTTTTATGCTTGTGAATCGACCCATTATACAAGATAAAATCTTGAGAACAAAACGCAACTGGCTACGATTCTCATGGATAAAGCAATTACTTTCCTTAATACCTACCTAGACATCGAAGGTTTCTAATAGTTATATGACCAAGCCGCTTTACTTAGTTATCAGCGTTGCTGAAAGAAATTCTGAATGTGTAAAAATACGGCCTATTTTCCCTCAAACATGTTTCACTACCTACTGCTGAGGCTGCTACAGATTTGAGTAAATAATTTAGAATTGAATTTTTATTTCGATTTCTTCAACTGCCCTATTAGTCTGACTTCTACGCCAGAGATCTTGGGTTCGATTCCCAGGTTAGAAGGAGTTCCAGGAGTTCAGCGATCCAGGAGTTTGGATATTAAGCGCCCACTGAATAGCAATAGGCTCGCCCCGTATTACATGGGATTTAAACGTACTTCCGGCAAACTGTGATTGTATATTAAGTACTCCTCTGCTTAACCCTTCGGGACATACGATCGTTATGGTATGTTATATATGGAGTTCTTCAATAAAAAAAAAATGCTATTTGAAGTCACAGGGCAAGTATTTGTTAAATCCTGAATTTTCACGATTATATTTCCAGAACAGAGAAAAAAGTTTTGTTCCTCAAACTGTTCCTAGTAGCGCCATCTATTACGTTTTATGTGAACTTTCGACAATTCGCGCCACGCAACCTGCCGTAGTAGTTATTATCAAGACCGTACGACTTGGTGCGACTGTAGTTTTTAATTTTGCTACTCGCAATAGCGAGCTTTGACGTAAATTCAATTTTTTCTTGGTTTTTCGCAAATTATTCGGCTATAACACATTCTTAGTAGGTACCAGTACAGTCACCAGCACATCAAGTTACCACAAAAAGTCAAATTTCTCAGTGGATTTTGAACTTAATCGTCAACATTTTAAGGTTTAAAATAACTTACTCGCAATTTTTTTGGGAACACATGTATAAAGTATGTAGTTAGTAATTTCGTAAACTATTTACAAACTATTATCAAAGATCAAATGAAAATCTATCGTTTGACGTGGCCACGTGAATTTATTCTCTAAAACTATTCAGCACTGGTTTAATTTTATTAATAAAGTCACATGAGTCTTCGGAGTGACTATTAAAATGTATGTAGGATAGAAAACAGATACACTCAAGCGCAGTTTTATTTGGATTCTCGCATCGGAGAGAAAACATCCTACAGTATTTATTTATAGCGACGTCCGAGAGTAAACATGTCAGGCATATACTATAATACGTCCATGTTTCGACATTTATATATGCAGAATATAATATAGGTAACAGGTATCAAATGTAAACAATTAACTAATAGAATCACGCCTGGTTTTTTAATAAACCTTGATATGCTTTCGAATATGTTAACCTAACCAGAAGGATAACATGTACACACGGCTACAGGTCAACCTATACAAATCCAGTTTAAGCTGATCTCGCATTGTATAAGGGCTTCCCATACAATAAGAGGCTAGTGTAAACTGGTTTTGCTCGATGTGTAGCCGCGCGTACCTACGTACATTATCTTCATCAGCCTTAATCAGGCCATTGATGGTCGTAGGCCTCCCGTATGTACGCCAATAAATACACTGTCTTCGGCTCGTCGCATTTAGCACCGCCAGAGGCCTAATTGAGTCGAGTTTAGGCTAACATAGCATACATGTACACCGCGACATAGTTTAGTCGTCACAGTATCTCATCTCCTGCCGGTGTTTCAGGATGAGATGTGACGACGCATAAATTACTTCATGTTGCATAACAGGGGTTTATAGGTAAACGCCTCTGGATTCGTTTCATGTATGTAACTCCCTCTAACGGCCGTCTGAGGAACTAAAATCACCATACAATTTGACATAAACGCCATCTTTCGCCGTCTTCATTCCACTAGGCTGCTCTTGAGACTACAGACTAGTTTAATTTCCTTTCCTCAATTTTACTCATCGACCGTTTCGGCTTTCTGAATTTAAGGGAGATACGCTCGCTTAACCCACCAAATTTAAATAATTTTAATTGGGTTTTCGCAAATTGTACCATTGTAACGCATTGTTGATTATAAAATTGCGTCATCAAATTTAATGTATTCACAACTGAGGACTAAATTTTGCATAAACATTATTTTAGAGATGAACAATTTGCGGAAATACCACAATTAAATTTAATTTGGCGCCCAAGACGAAACCATCCGTTTTAAATTCTGATTGGTGAGGATCTCTGAGCAGTCCAATCAGCACGTAGAACACGGTCGATGAGTATAGTTTGTTCGAAATAAGTAAGCCGATCGGAACTTAGCCGTTCCGAACTACCGCGGTGATAAAATCGTTTAATTAAGTGTTTTAATACATAAATATCAAAATTATTAAACAAAATAATTAGAAATGTGAAACACATACGACTCTAATTATCTTAACACCCAGTCTTTCTATTAAAATTTACCACTTCTAAACCACTTGCAGACAACTTCCGATCGGCTTACTTATTTCGAACAAACTGTATAATTGGGAAAATGAGTCTTCCCTGTGGACGTAGTGACCCTGCACACCTAACATGCGTTCCACGAAATAATTTTGTCGTCTTTTATCTCGTGTAACTACGACCGGAGACAAAATAATGTGACGTTTTTTATATTAATTTGTTATTTTTTCTGAATAAATCCTCCTTTATTGAGTAGTCATGACAGTAAAATTGTTGACAAACCAGTTTTTTTCCGCCGCAATTTAATTGCGACTCTTCTGACTCACTTGATCCGTGTGGCCTTACTCGACATTGCTAATAGGTATGCACGGCTAAACACCAAGCTATACAAAACCAATTTACGCTGGCCTCTTATTGATTGGGGAGCATATTAAATGCGAGACCAGGTTAAACTGGATTTGTATAGATTGATCTGTAGCTGTGTGTACACGAGAAAATAAAAGTGACATACCACTGTGGTAGAGGGCACGGAGGGTTGGGGCGAGGGCGGCACGGGCGCGTGGCCCTGCGCTGCTGAGACTGCCAGCGTGCCCAGGAACACCGCCACAGCCAAGCAGACAGACCGTTTCTTCAGCATCTTGAATCTGCGGATTCAAATCATTCTATATTATTTTTTGCAACAGTAGTAGTAGTCATTGAAAAAATATCGCAGTCACAGAAGGTCTGTTGAATTTGTAGGATTTTCATAACACACACCTGTATTCCCCAAAGGGTTAGGCTGAGGTGTTCTAATGTCCACACTTCGTTGAAAGTTTCATAGAAAACTCAATAACACTTTGCTCTACCCGGGAATCGAACCCACGACCAGCGTAGCAGTCGCGCTTAGAATCACTAGATTAATGAGGTGTACATAAGTAAACCTCTACCTTACCCTATTATACCCTACAGGCGTATGTTTTATATAATTTTTTGTAACAGTAGGAAATAAAAAATCCAGTTTGAAAGATCTGTAAAATATGTAGATTTACAGCAAAAATTTATTTTCATTTAATATTAGAAAATACCAATAATACTTTACTCGACCTTGGAATACAACTCGCCTGCTTGGGATAGCTAGACTAGATTAGTTTAAAAATAGAGTAATAGCAGTTAAATGACGTGACATAAAGATACTCGTATATTTAGTATTATCTGGATATAATGTGGCTTAATAGGCATTATGCATAATCCATTTGTTATAGGTTAATACAAGTTATATGCCATTGAGATAACTGAACCACTTAGATTTGATTAGAACATGTAATGATCCCTACACATAAGTACTGTATCGTTCTGATAAATAATAGCTCAACACTTTTCTTAATTCAGCTAATCGCATATTTTAGTGTCCTGATTTTGCACCGTGTCTTTAATTTGTTAAGTACTTGATGTTAACCTTAATAAGTCTGCAATGAATAAATAATAAGAAAACACTTGTAGGTCAATGTAAAATGATTTCTGGTGAAAAAATACAGCTGCTCTGCTCTCTACAAAAGGTAGTGATTAATATCTCAATGCCATACTCTTGACAGTTTAAGCAGCAAAGCAAAGAAGTCAATAATATAATTATATAATTGACTTCTTTGCTTTAAATGATTTTAAACCTTAAAATGTTGATAATTATATCAACATTTTAAGGTTTAAAATCATTTGAATTAATTTAACAGTTTTGTATTATATCCTGATGTGCTGGCGACTGTACAATCATAATATTTATTTTAAAGTTAAGTAAGCCTGAAATAGAATAACTTTGATTTTATGTTTTTGTATTTTTTAAGCATTTTCCATGCAAAGAATATCAAGTTATTTTAGTTAATTAATGAACGAGTTGACCTCAATGACGTAAATTCAAAATGTGAAGGCAAATTTCGACTCGCGGTGGCTTGGCGGTCGTAGCGTCTGGTGTACTTTGCCGGAAGACGCAGGTTCGAATCCTGCCCACGGTCGTATTTTCCCTTCACTAAAATAACTTAATAATCTTTGCATGGAAAATGCCTAAAAAATACAAAAAGATAGTCTCATTTTTGTTTTCATGGGTAATGTCTTCTCACATTTTTGCAATATAAATAAACACACAATAAAATATTTAATTAAATCAAATTAAGTAGCACTTTAATTACTCTACTGCAACTTGATGATGGCAGTGTGGTTTTAAAGACAGTATTGTACTAATTTACATGACTAAGAAATATACCCAGAACTTGTAAAAATGTATAAGGAAAATATATTATTTTTATGCAAACAGGTTTTTGTGCATCAAAACCTGCATAACTTAAGTAACCAGTTTTATATTATCTGAAAACCTTGAAGTTCTAATAAATTATATGAAATTGATTAGGTACTGAAGTATTCTATGATAACTAGAAATGATTAAGCTACTTTTGGGCCTGAGTTTGACTGCGTCACTGGCAGGCAACAACAAAGTCCTAAATTTGACAGGTCAAGCAATGTTGGTTTGAATTTCTGACCAGGAAACGTTAATAAGGTTTATCACTGATTACATAGGACCTTAAAAATTCACAATTCCATGGAAATCTCTAGCTCTCTTGGTTTCTAGTCAATCAGTCTTTTTACACAAAGTATTTATTTTACATACCTACCATCACACATTTTCACCTAATGGCTAAGCAGAGGAGTACTAATGTACACCCACAGTTTGCCAGAAATGTTTCAGTCTCATATAGTAGGGCAAGTCTACTGCCATTAACCATGTACAAAGCTAAACTCTGAGGCTTAGAATTCATAGAAAAACCCAATTACACTTTTGCTTGACTGGGGAATTGAACCCAGGACCTCTAGAGTAGCAGTTGTGCTTAGGACCACTAGACTAATGAGACAGCAAATTATAGACTTCTGCCTGACATATCAGCGAATAGAGAGGTGATATGATAAACCTTCAGATTAAGTAAAGTTTAATAAAAATATACCATACCATAAAAATAATTCACAAATGTTGAACATTGCTTGTAAAGTATGCAATACTTTCAAATACCAATACAAATGTAAAATTATGATTACTTCCCGATAACAGTAATAAGGCAAATACATACACATTATAAAATATGATAACTAATTCAACACAAACTTAAATAATTTGAACAGGTGTTTTTCTTTTCGTTTAAAACCAGTTTCTCAGGGTTATTATGACATTTGTTGGATAGTTTAAGATATCAATGAAATTGAATAAGCTATGTTATTGAAATTACTGCTCAAATGAGGCGCGACTATTTGTTTCAAGATGACAATGCACGAGTGATACCATTGGGGTTTTCTAGCATCTATAGATTGTGGTTGCTGCATACCATCAAGAAGGCCATATGCCTTTTTGCATCTATTTCTGGTTTGTCATCTTAGTACTATGTAAAAAATTATTGATGTGATTTTAAGGTAAATTAAGCTGAGTGCTTTAAGCTATACAAGTCCAGTTAAAGCTGGCCTCTTACTGTATGGGAAGCTTATACAATGCCAGATCAGCTTAAACTGTAGCTGTGTGACCAAGTTTCATAGAACTCAATGCAAGTGTTATTAATAAAATTCTTCTAATGATTAGTAGGTAAATGATGTCAAGCTACATTGGCGATATAAATAATTATCAACATAAACACTAACAAACAGCGTGATTTGTCTGTAATTTGATAACAATTAATATTATACTTACTAATGAACAACTCACACCAATCAACAAGCACGAGTAAAATACCTACTGGACATTATTAACTTTTAACGCCTATAGCCACGCTTAACGACTATATGAAGAACCATGACAATTTGTTATCGTATGCCTAAATAATAGCCTATTTAATCGATTTGAATTCTTTCACACATTATTAGAATTTGTGTAACACGCTTTGAAACGTCACCCTGAATGTTCGACGTGAATGTCAGACAAAAGTACTTACATTTTTTTACTATACGCAAAGTTGATACGCTAAATTAGTAATAAAAATAACGAGCGCTTATCTTTATTTCATAGCGGTACTAATCAATAATAATTCAATACACGTTTTCTATATTAAATTCCGCATTTTCGTACACCAAAATCGAAATAAACTTGATCGAATTGACGTTTTATTTGACATTGACAAAATAAAATGCAATGTTGTCCAGTAATGTACTTTCACTCAGTTCAGAAATATAATTTTACGTGAAAGAATAATTATGTAAAGAAGTTGAACGACAAACAACAAACGCGTAATTATGTACACACGGATATAGGTTAACCTATTCCAAACCAGTTGAAGCTGATCTCGCATTGTATAGGCTTCCCAAATATTATGAGGCCAGCTTAAACAGATTTTGTATAGCATGATGTGTAGCCGTGGATACACCTCCGGTCCATTGAGAAAAAAGGGTAGCCAAGCAGCGCCTCCAAATAAATTGGCAAAAGAGCAGAAGGATGATGATTTGACTGTGTTACATGATAAGTATATTTTGTTTCAGAACGAAGCTGTCTGCGTTTAGTTTTTGCGACGCAAAGATTTTACAGCAGCCGCATGAGCTAGACGTCAAGATGTGTCAAGTCAACACAAGTCAAATTCTGTGCTTGCATCTGAGGCTTGCAACCTGGCGCCTTTTAAGCCATCTCTCTAATATTTAATATCGTATTTTTGTCAGCTGCAACACTGACCAATTGCTATCAGTGACAAGTCAACTGTCAAAGTGTCAACGTCAAGTAAATTGTAGTTTGAGATTGAGGTTATGTTAAGCTGGGGGTCAATGTAATCCTATTCATAACAAAGACAAAAAATAATCAAAATGCCTCTTGATTACCGACGTTTCAATGGCCCCGAAGACAGTGTATCATACAATCGTTTCACAAAGGATTATTTGAAAAGTTACGAAGAACTTTACAAAGAGTTACTGGATGATAAAGGAGTTCGTAAGGATGGGCGCGCGTTGGACGAGGCGCGTAGCATGTGTATGTTTTGTATGTACTTGTTTTTTCAGTTAAATTGTGTCTAAAGGAAGTGCGTTTAAGAATTGTATGAATTGTTACAGTTGCTAGAACCGACATGGTTACACAAGCAAAAGGTTCATCGTATGTCGAACTAAGAAAAACAAAAGTTGTTTGTTCTGTCTTTGATCCGCGGGAAATCCCCCATCAGAATGAATTCAGGTAAAAATCAATATTTGAACAACTATGTATAAAGTTATAATATATTCTCACGCACTGTATGTACGTTATTTTAGAAATTACCATAGCAGAAAGTTTGAATATTAAAAAAAAACGAAAACATTCAGTTTTCTTTTATCTTCTATCATTTCAGTGTTCTTGCATTTTTTAATTTACAGTTAAATGTTTCACCTAAAACCCCACACCATAAAGCTAAAAACTTTTTTTTATTTCAGTCAGCTTGGTCAGATATTCTGTGAGGTGAAATTCGCGCCATTTTCGTGTCCTCGCCGACGGCGGCCGCACGCACCCGATGCTGAAGAGAAAGCTTTGTCTGTTGCACTAAGAAAAGCCCTGGAGCCCACTGTATGCAGGCATATGTTCCCTAATTATCAGGTAAAGTATTATTAATTATTTGGATAAAATTATAATACAATATTTTATACAGGTGATTTTGATTTTAATGATACTTTTATTTTCAGGTTGATGTCTTTGTATACATTCTAGAACATGATGGAGCATGTTTATCAGCTGCAATCAATGCTGCTGGCCTTGCACTAGCAGATGCAGCTGTCCCAATGTATGATGTCATCACATCCTGTTCCGTTGCCATCATAGGAGACAGAATGTTCATAGACCCCACAGAAGCAGAAGAAAACTTAGCAATAACCAGCCCAGAGAGTAACGTTAATCATGGAGTTTTAACATTGTCAATGTTATCAGAATTGAAACAGATTTCAGACTTTTTGCAAATAGGTTCCATGGACATTGACTGTGTTACTACAGCAATGGACTTATTAGAAAAAGAATGTGAAAAGATTGTCCCACTAATACAGAAAGTGCTTGTTGCCAATGTAATAAAGGGGTTCGAACAACGAAAGAGGTTGGAACAGGAGGCAGATGAGAGGGAAAAGGCTTTAAACGCCAAGATGGAGGAATGGAAGAAATTATTAAATGCTGGATGAGATTTAAAGTTTGCATCTGTTTTATTTGTTTACCCTAAAAAGCTAGTAGCCAGTACCTAGCATACGTCAACCATCAGTCAGTAAGAAATTTTTTTTTATGGATATTCAAAATCAATATAAAGTTCACATAATGTCTACTACTACAGGTCAAGATACTCTAGCTAGGTCAGTGGCTCGTCTTTCATAGGGTACCAAACAGACAGAAATGAGGCACAATCAATAAGTGTATAATTATGACGGATTCCTCAAGCTAGGCTAGCTAGGCAAGATACTTAGTAATAGTGGCTCTGTCAGTAACCTACGAATAACATTATTATTCCGAGATTTCACCACAGATCCATAAAGCTTCAGATGGTGGAAAATGATCACTATATCCACTAGGTATACCATTACTGTGCATCTCCAGATTTAGAAAATATTGTGCCAGGTTCCACATGACAACAGAAGTCTTTATTTTGCTACATGTGTGATATCTACTGGAATCAATTTTTCCTACACAAGTTACTCTGTGGTATAAGTTCCCATCTGATTTAAAACAAAAATTACCTTCTAAATAAACCAAATTAATTAGGTATTTACAAGAAGACCATTTACATTAGTAGTGGTAGCATTAGCATGAAGAGTATAGCATTTGCTACAGCAATTCGTTTGATGAGAAAGAGCCAGATTCTTCCCTCAATCAAATAATAAAACACATCTTGATACAGCTGTTGTGTAATTTATTATAATGAACCACTTATGTATATTGGGTATAGCCTAACACCACTCATTTTGAGACAGCAAATAAGTGTTGATATTGACTATGTTACACAAATAAAGAACTTAAGCTAAAATACACAGTTTAATCTTCAGGCTTTTCTGGAGGTGGACCACAAGGCTGCAGCATTCTTTCCATGAGGTTGAATTTCACTCTTGCCTTGGACTCATTTTCAACGATGGCAAAATAACTTAGCAAATCAGGGTGTCCCATATAACTGCAGCACGAATCTCGGTGTTGATTGGTTAACCACTCATATTTCGTTGTATCTGCGTGTCCAGTACCGATGTATTTGCTCTGGAGATGCTCTAGTTGACTGTGGATGTTGTATCTCTCACCCATTTCGCTGCAAATGCAAAACAATGAGGTGAGGTTGTTTCAGTTCTGTTCTTGCAGAAATGCTAAGCCAAATATAGTGATGAAACTTACCCGCTTTAGTATTTAGGACAACTGGCTCTTGATGATACAGTTCCGTTGGCAAATAAGAAAAGTATCAGTTATAATAACTCGTAATCGTCGCAACAAAAATTCGATTCAACTTGATTCAAGGTGTTCCGTTCCGTCCGAGCCAACGCCAAATTTTGTTTTGTTGACAGTAGTGTCACAGTACATTGACATTGACATCGAGCTCTTATTTTAGAATATTTTTGGCATGGCTTCAGAGGCTTTTGTACCATAACCCCGAGGCTTTAGCCTTAGAGATTTTTATTTTTATTTAATTAATAAATTGATTTTGTTTGCTGATTTGAAATAAGTATTAAATATTTTGTAATATCTTTGGCATGGCTTCAGAGGCCTTTGTGCCAAAGTACCATAGTGTAATAAAACTTTTATTACTCTATGGTAATACGATATGTTGGCAGCTTGGCAGTCTTGGCACGCGCCATTTTCAAATTTGTTTGATCGATCACTGCATTTATGACGGGATTTATTATTATTTAGAAAATATTGAGAAGTATGTATTAATAACTTGATTAAATCATGAATAATCAACCGAAATTAGCCGGATTAAAAGAAAGCGAAGAAACAATGCGAAAACAAGCAAAAAAAATTTTACGGCAAAAGAACTCTGATATTTTGAAAAAACAGACGCATTTGTTTATGCATGAGAAAGGGATCTCCAAAATTGTAAGTGATAAACATCATACCTTATAGCTCAGCTTTCCTCGCCGATTTTTACTAAGGTTTAACAAACAACTTAGGCTTCTAAGTTAAGACTTTAGTAGACAGAAACTACACGCGTGCTACACATAGCTCTTTTGCATCTTCCGCATTCATAATATTGTCATTTGCTGCTATTTTATTTGTTTTTTTTTACAAGTAACTTGTTGACCACAGGATTCTTCCCACATGTTCCTATTCCGATCGGTAACAATGAAACCTACGTCTCTCGACTTTAGACGAAGGTTCCAAAATGCGTTATGCATGGGAGTAGGTAGTTTAGAATATAAGGTCGGGGTTCGATTCCCAGGACGAGTTGTGTTCTTTGATTTTTGTATGATATTTTTAGTAGCAATTCGGAGTTAGGATTTGTGCCCGGTTAAGGGTAATGACTCACCTCCTATTATATGCAATTAGATCTAACAAACAGATGAAATGTGGACAATATGAAATGTGTGTAGACTAAAGAGGCAGTCTATAAAAAAAAATAACAAAATTAATAACTTACGATATTTTCAGCCAGCTCCAAAGAATCCGAACCACGTAATATACGCCTACTACCACAACAATCAGATATCGAGGATCGAAAACTTAGATCTTCTGTACAACGTGACTCATCTTCACTTGCAATGGAACAAAATAACCAAAATAGAGGGTCTGGAGGCATTGTTCTGTTTGAAGAAACTTTACCTGGGTAACAATAGGATCAGCGTTGTGGAAAACTTAGAAGGGCTTAAGTACTTGGAAGAACTGCATATAGAAAAACAGAATGTGGATAGTCCGGATGCACTGTGCTTTGACCCAAGAACCCTTATTTTTATCGGTGTAAGTTTGAATTTGAGTTACCTACATTTGGCAAATACCCGACACTCTGATAGTACCCCTAGGTAGAAACAGGTACATATTTCTCTTATGTGCGAACCTTAAAGATCATTTAGGATAGGATTGCTTTATTTTTTAGGCTACCTTAAGAATTCTCAACGTATCAGAAAACAAACTGGCAGATATTTCTTGGGCGAAGCCTTTGAGACGATTGGAGGTACTCATAGCTAAGAAGAATATGCTGCACGATTACCATGTAAGTGCCTTCTCAATAATTGAAAGCATCCTAGTCCTAAGAATCAGAAACCCATAAGAAACGGCTGCAGTAGGCCTCATCGGATATACCTACCGTAAGCTAAGTACTATCTGCGCAACTCTCTTGTCACCTAAAATAAGCAGGTTCCATATAATATTAGAATCGGGTCCAATTATATTCATATAATTTGTCAATTTACCGAAGACCAAGTCATACAAAGTCTAACTATCAACTAAGTTGCAACCGCATTACAGCTAAAACTTAAAATATGCGAACTATTTGGCATATTATTATGTAGGTACTGTATTTAACAACAGATAAAATCAGCTGCAATATACATGTCATTGGTATTATTACTTAACACCCTTAGGCCGTTGCTGACGACTTGTGCACACTGTTGAGCTTAGTCGACATCAATTTCTTGGGCAACCCCATGACTAAGAAGCATCGATATAAAGAGACTATCATCGCAAGGTGCTCGCAACTACGTATGTATCGTTTCATTTTCTTTCAATTTATTCATCACCGTCCTTTCATACAGCTCTTGGTATTAGGAATAAAAGAATGATCCTGTGATGGTGGATAAACCTAGTCAAGATTTCATGAAGGCTTTTTTCTACGACTATTGTTATTTGTGGGTGCAATTTAATTTCTGCCATGGATGATGTCTTTATGCACATAAAACTGCTTGGGTACCTAGTAATAATTGGCATTATTATCACCTAATAATTGGCATTATTTTACAGGAATACTGGATACTATAGTCATCCACAACATGTCGAAAACCTTCATGCAAAACTTTGACAGGGTAGTCCGTTTGCGTCAATTAAATGAGAAGCACAAAATCGAGCCGACACGGAAGGGAGTCGACGACTTCTTCGATCTCAACATGATGGCTGGACCGAGAGCTCAGAGCGCTCTTTCTATTTCCGAATTCTCGAATCAGAAACCTAAATGTGAGTATGTTTTGTTGCTTAGGGAAGAGTTATTATACAGAATCACGGGAGCCTAGTAGTCCACTCAACTGATATTGTGTATAAAGCGAATTAGTCTTTTAAATAGTAAAGGAAAATATGTAATCCCGCAATAAACAGTTTGTAAGCCAGCATAGTTGTTTAGTACACTATTGCCGAATTACGTTTCATTCGATACAAGACTTGTAGCCAAGCAGTGGATTAATTATTTACCTACACTCGCTTTATTTACCTAGTTCCTGCATATGTATGATCTCTTATACATAATGTTTGTTACAGTAACTGCATTTGATGCTACGTATACGTTTATGCCACGTGCATTCTGGCGAACTCGAACGACGCCTTCCCCTCGCGAGGGTATAGCCCCGCCAATGGAGCCTCCGCCACCACCAAAGCAGCCCAGCCAATCCGACGGCCTTCCTATTAAAGGAATATTAAAGAAGCCCATGCCCATGAAATATATTTAAAATATTTGTAATTCTAGTGTTTACGTTACTAAATCATGTTTGCCGTATTATACATATTTGTATTCTTGATATTGTTTGTTGTTCTTAATATTGTTATTGTTTCTTCAAATATATTAACGAATCTACAATAAAGTAAAAAAATTACACTTGCAATTATTATTGCCAGAAACAGGAGAGTAATAATTATTAGAGTACTAGAAGCAATAGGTAGAAGCTGGTTGACGAGAAACAGTAATTTTTAGACCTACCAAAGGGTCTAAGAAGGATTTTATACATTTTGGGTCTATCCTCACAACAATTCATTGAGGGACTATCCATTATTCTCAGTGAGTTAACCTAAGCTTTTGAGGACCAACAGGGACCAACCACAGATCTCCATATTAATGATTCATACATACTACATAATATAGAGTAGATAAAGTATTATGGAGGTTAGGGGGCCAATGCAGTGGGATAAAGAGAAGGAGAAATGGTTCTTATGATTTTACATTATCTTAGTTGAATTGGGCTAAAAAGGCTCAAGTAGTAAGTAAGTAGGCTCAAAGAATTCCAGACCTGAGCATGTCGACATTAGCCAATTAAAAATTTATAATTCAGATTCAGATAGTCAGCACCCTACTCAAGAAAAATGTAAACTGATGACTAGGCAGCATGGTCTCAGACCTTAGCCTGTTCCGTAAGGAACAAATAAAAAAATGAAAAAATCTGATTAGAGATGCGAGAAATAGCTCAATGAAAAGAAAAAAGAGATATAGCTCTTTCAATCAAAAGAGATATATCATTTTTTTAGTTCTTTAGCTCATTTAGCTCAAATTGAATCCTGAGTCAATGAGTTATTCGGTGAGCGAGAGATATACTTACATACCCTTTCATTACAACATGTGAGCGATCAGCGAGCTAGATATGTAAATATGCTTAAGCATTTTCTACTTTGTATCTATAAAAATAAAGATCGATTTACAATGAAGATTCATTGAGCGAATTGACCCGGAGAGCTAGATATGTGGATATCCTAAAGCATTTCCTACTTTGTCTCCATTAAAATAAAGATCAATTTACATTAAAGATACATTGAGCTAACTGATCCGGAGAGCTAGATATGTAAATATGACAAAGCATTTGCTACTTTGATTCGATAAAAATAAAGATCAATTTACAATGAAGATCCATTGAACTAATTGATCAGGAGAGCTAGATATGTAAATATGATAAAGCATTTCCTACTTTGTCGCTATTAAAATAAAGATCAATTTACATTGAAGATCCATTGAGCTAATTGAGACCGAGAGCTAGATCTGTAAATATGACAGAGCATTTTCGACTTTGTCTCTATAAAAATAAAGATCAATTTACAATGAAGAACCACTGAGCTGATTGATGCGAAGAGCTAGATAAGTAAATATGATAAAGCACTTTCTACTTTGTCTCCACAAAAATAAAGATCGATTTACAATGAAGATTCATTGAACTAATTGAGCCGGAGAGCTAGTCTCTCAGCGAGTGAGTGAGTGAGAGCTAGATTGGAAACAAAGAGCTAGCTCATTTTTATCTCTCATTCGCGAGCTACCCATCTCTAAATCTGATGGTCAGCTGTTCTGACTGTCAATGTCACTGAGTTTATAAAAAAAAATTAGGTTATGTTTACAATAATGTTGCGGTGTAATATACACAAAAAGTAATAAAAATCATGAATAGTGTTATATCCGCAGCGTACCATACTTTGAATGAGGAATCTTCAGGTAAATACCAACTTTAAATCTTATTTGGGTCAGAGAGTAGCCTTAGGGGCAGAGTATTATAATAATAATGAATAATTTGAATATTTTTTTATGTAGCTTTATATTTGGGCAAAGAGATAGCAGAGACAGTTGTTTTAGAGCCTCTGCAATTTTACAGAGACTATGTATCGAAAAATATCCCAGTAGTAATAAGAGGAGGTTGTTCTCATTGGCCGGCTGTCTCAAAATGGAATGATGAATATTTCAGGTAAGTAAATAATTCTATCAGTTTGCTGTGAATGGTTGACAGTCTTGTCTTGTACTCTTGGAAAATATAGTTTGTACGATGATCTGATTGTATGGCTTAAAAGTGTTTACTAATTTATATCCTACATTCTTTGTTTTGTAAATAATCAGAAAAGGCTTAAATAGTTTATTCAGATTTGTTGCTACTGGTGAGTCACCAGTAGATAGTGTTTGAAACATAAAATCATATTAACTATTTTTATCCTTTATTCAAACTATTTACATATTATTTTACATTTTTAATTATTTTTATAAAAACAAAAACATTTAAAAATATAAGAAATAGTAACCCCCGGGATCGGGAGCAGGATCCAAGCTACTGGTGGTCAGGGCCCCAGGGAAAGAAACAGAACCTTTTTAAATGAACTATTATCATTTGTAGGTTGTGTTTAATCTGTTGAACTAAACAATTATGGTCTCAAAAATTTTCAGAAAGGTCATTCCCAAGAAGAAAGTAACAGTAGCCGTCACGCCAAATGGCTTGGCCGATGGTATCACAAACAGTAAAGATGGAGAAAAGTATTTTGTTACACCTTATGAAATGGAGATGACCATGTCGGAATTTCTGGATGGCTTGAGGGATAAAAAGTATGATTATGTATTTACATATATAACATATCATTACACCTGTGCTCCCCAAAGTGTGGGGCAGAGATCTATTCTGTAATGTACTGCATACTCCTACATTTTAGAGGTGTAGGTGCCCTGTTATGGGGCAAAATAATTGCCATTAATCAGGCATAAATGTAAGTTTTGAGCTGCTAACAAAAACCTTGAAGCAAAACCTCATCTTGAGAATCAAACACAGGCATCAGTCATGCTTGTGACCACTAGGCTAATGAGGCAGTCATGTATATTGAAATCATCATCATCATCATCATCCACAGCCTGATTTCACCCACTGCTGGGTATAGGCCTCCCTAAGTTTGTGCCATCCACCACGGTCCCATGCCACTCTCATCCAAGTACGCCCAACGACGTAAGATATGTCGTCAACCCATCTTGCTGCTGGACGCCCGACACTCCTACTGCCCTCCCTCGGCCACCATTCTGTCGTTACCTTACTCCACCTGTCGTCACTCCGTCTCGCCAAGTGTCCTGCCCACCTCCACTTTAATTCCATGATCCTTCTTCCAACATCTAATATTGAAATAGCTGAATATTTTTTTAAATCACGTGTCTTTAGATCTATCTGTGCCAGAAAAATATTTAAGCATTAACTCTCCAAAGCGTAAAAGGAAGACAATGAAAATTTTATATTGAAACCAAGTATTTAACATTTAAATTGTGATCAACATTCCATTCAACTCCCATATAAATTTATCTTGGCTATATCTTGCAGAGATAACTACATCCAGTACATCCAGAAACAGAACTCCAACCTTTTGACTGACTTCCCAGAACTGCTGCCAGATGTATACACTGAGATACCATTTGCCAGTGAAGCTTTCAACAAGAGGCCAGACGCCGTTAACTTCTGGATGGGAGATGAAAGAGCTGTTACCTCTAGTGAGTATATAATTTGACCCTTTATACACCCTAGGAGCAGTAGCCTAATGGCTAGGGCGTCGGACTTTCGTTCATGTGGTTGCTGCTCGAAACTAGCCCATTGCACTACCGACGTGAACTCCCGCGATCACAAGCATTTAGCTTAGCTCTAGGCGTTAATAAGAATACTATAAGGTAATATGTGACTAAAAAAACCTTTACGGATAGGAAAGGAAAATTGTTATTCCATCCTTTGCCGTGACGCGATGAAAGCGATAGAATGTGTGTTGTTCAAGCTGTGGTAGAAAACTTTTGAACTTCAAAAGTTAGTTAAAAAGTACAGCAGCATCAAATCCTTTATATTTTTTGACATATTATGAGCGAAATATTAAGATATATTTTTCGAAATAATAGAATATCTTACAACTTTATTAATCGATAGCTTTCTGTCCGCGGCTTCGCCCGCGAGGACTATACATTTATTTTCATTTTACATATTTTTCGGGTAACATATAGCCTATGTCACTCAGGAATAATGTAGCTTTCTAATGGTGAAAGAATTTTCAAAATTGGTTAAGTAGATCCAGAGACTACCCCCTACAACCTCACAAACTTTACCTCTTTATAGTATTATATAGTATAGATTTAAATTATTTTTTCAGTAAATGTCTTTAATTTTATTTTCCGATACACCTGTTTGTTATAAATAAGTCCATTTATTCTTCATTTCAGTGCACAAAGATCCCTACGAGAACATTTACTGTGTGATAGATGGTTATAAAGACTTCATTCTGATTCCTCCCACGGACCTCCCCTTCGTGCCATACAAGCGGTACCCTCAGGCCGAGTTTATATTTCAAGATAATCAGTGGGACATTGTCCCAGTGACTACGATCAATAAAGGGAAGCAGACAGACACGGAGCATGAGGTGGTACATGAAGAAGAGTCTGATAACTCAGAAGGACTGCCCTGGATAAGTATAGGCGAGTCTCATACTTCCTTAAGGCTAAAGCGTTCGCCTTGGGCGCGAAAATCATTTTTTTCTTGGTTTTTCGAGAATGTGTTATAGAATAATTTGTGAAAAACCAAGTGAAGATTGAATCGCCCAAGGCTGATGCTTTTGCCTTAAGATAAAGTTCATTGGAAATAACACAAGTGGTTTTGCAGTGATCAATTTCAATATAAAAACACAGTGTGAAAACAATTGGGGTCGTAAATGTTTCGCGTTCGTTAATATTTAACTAATATTGATTAAATATTCAATCCAATGGTTTTATCATTGCAGCTGTTCCGAACGTCCAACTTCAGACGCGCTCACAGTTATTTTAAATGAAATACCTATACATCTCATATTTGAATATCTGCAATATAAAGCCTTGAGTGAATTAGTACATGGTTAATGGCGATCCCAAGCGCGGTTGCCTAGCGTGAGGTTTTGGGTTCGATTTCCACGCTGAGCAGTATTATTGAGCTTTTCTACAAAATTCTTAGTTACATCTCAGAGTTTGGATTTGTGCCCGGTAAGTGGCAAAATGCACCTACTTTCACACCTACTAAACATTCCAGCGAACTATACCTAGTTGTACAATAGTACACGTCTGCGTACCGTCCGGAGAATACAGGCGTGACCGTATGTTACATTTTTTTTTTCTATTCCAGATCCACTATTCCCGAACTTCACAAAGTACCCAGAGTACAAGAATGCCCACAAGTTCGCGGTACGTCTCAACAAAGGCGACTGTCTTTACCTGCCCAGCCTGTGGTTCCACCATGTCAGGCAGAGCCACGGCTGTATAGCCGTCAATTACTGGTACGACATGGAATTTGACGTTAAATACTGCTACTTTAGGATGCTTGAGAAACTATGTGGAAAGTATTGAAGAGGCTGCTGCAGGAAGTGGGCCGCTGCCATCCCTGGATCTTCTTATTTGTAAGCGCTTGTTGATAAGAGAATAAACACCGTATTATCATCCTTTATTTGTCGGACTGTTGGACGATATCCTTAGTGAAAACCATGGAGCCTTATTATCGACTTCAGTGGCTGCCTCTTTATTATTGATATTTTATCTATCTTTGTCATTTTAATGTCAAGAAAGTGAGATAGCACTACATACATGCCACACTGCAGCCGTCAGTTAAGGTTCGGTTACTCGCAAAACTACTAATTTTGTATTTTGTCGTCACTGCATGTTGTTGGCTCCATCCATACGGTGCATATAATGTTAATTGCGTATACTTTTGCACAAATTGTTTGTGCAAAAGTTTGCACATTATTTGGGCAAACAAGTAATGAATGTTATAGAATAAGAAGATTATGTTAAATTAATTGTATTATGTACTTAAATGATTGAATTGTTAATAAAAATAACTTGACGTGACATTGTACGTTATTTTATTAAACAGAACAACAGCACTATAGATATTAATACAATTGAGGTTACTTTCAAGCTTGTACAAGAGTTGCGTCTCTGGCCCTTCAGCCGGACGTTCTGAAATGAAATAAAAAACTCGTTAAGTTATACACCACTGGGACCTGGGTCTATATTGCCACAATAATTTATAACGATATTTTATAAGATATAATACATCGCATTTGGCATAATTATTCATTTATTTTTGTTCGGTTAGGAATTGGGATTTCGATTTGAACACTATCAGGACAGCTTAGGTATTTTCGAATCGATAACAAATGTTGTCATCAGGGTCCCTGGGTGGGCCTCCGTTATGACGGAGTAGAAAAGACAGAACTGATTGTCACAATCTATGAAATGATCAATAAAAAGGAAACCCTGTTCTTTATTTGTATTATTGGGAAATGTCGGCGCCATCCACCTACCTACTTAATTAAAAAAGGTAAAAAATCTACTTGTAAAAGTGTCTTTAAAGTATCTATTTATAGAAATATCTGAATATAATTTCAGTAGTAGTAGTAGTGCCTGCTGGCATATCTACATGCCAGCATGAATGAGTCGCACGACTGGGGAAGTACTACCCTCCCATAGAATATCGACGTCAAGTAGCAGTATACATACTGTTGCGTTTCATACGGTGAGTGTGGAGCGCCGGAGGCCTAATTTCTCCCCCAGTCCCCTTCCTTTTCCTTTTCTCCTTCCCCTCCCTCTTCCTTAAATAGGCTCGGCAACGTATCTGCAACTCCTTTGGTTATGCAGATGTCCATGGGCAGATGGAGTGACGAGTTGCGGAAGGCAGCTGGCAGTGACTGGATAATGAAAGCCGAAGATCGGTCTCTGTGGCGTTCACTAGGGGAGGCCCTACGTCCAGCAGTGGACGAGTATGGGCTGATGATGATGATGATGGGCAGCAATGCAACTACTTACCATTAGGTAGCTCGCCTGCTTGTCTGCCGAGTTATACCATTAAAAGAAACAATTACCATGATGTCCGGGTACACGTTGGACCTTGGGTTCATGTAGTCCATCTTGCAGAGCCCCCGCGGCGAGCAGATGCCCACGACGTTCTGTGTGACGCACACGCTGCCGGGAGCCCAGGCGCGCACCGACGTCTTGTTGCAACCGTAATCCTCGCAAAGATGCAGTGTCACGTTCGCTAAGAGAGATCGAGACTTGGGAATTATTGATATTTTTTCCAAAAAATATTGGTGCCCTTATGTGTGTGCAGTGCAGTGATAGCCTAGTGATATGACCATTGGACTGCCAAGTCGAAGGTCACGAGTTCGAATCCAAGGCACGCACCTCTGACTTTTCGAGGTCATGTGCCTATTAATAATTAATTATCACGCGCTTAAATGGTGAAGGAAAACATCGTGAGGAAACCTGCATGAACCTTCTTGACGGCGTGTGAAGTTTGCCAACCCGCAGTAGGCTAGCGTGGCGGACTATAGCTAATCCCTCTCGTATTGAGAGGAGACCCGTGCCCAGCAGTGGGACAATGTAATGGGTTGATGATGATGACCTAATGTGTAGGAGGTACTCTTTGGGTCTTTAGGTCCCCATGGAGTTACAGGCCGAATTGCCCTCCATAAGATCAACTTTTTGGAACCGCGCAAATAAACGCTTGTAAACATTACATAATAATATACCATCACGCCTGTATTCCCCGAAAAGCTAGGTACCTAGTTATTTGCACCCACAGTTCACTGGTATGTTTAGGTTCCATGTAATAGGGGGCGAGCCTATTGCCATTAACCGGGCACAAATCCAGACTCCGAGCTGTCACTGAGAATTCATAGAAAAACCCAATAACACTGCTCGACCTGGGAATTGAACCTAAGACCGCTAGCGCAGCAGTCGCGTTAAAGACCACTACACTATTAAGGCAGTCGGCAGAGGCTTGTAAAAATTGAATTTAGAAGTTTTGAAATAAAACTACTTTTTACGGATTTTATCGCGTTATATTGATATTTTTAAATTCCCGACCATGGATGCTGTAAAGGATCCGAAACGTCGGGAATTTAAAAATATCAATATAACGCGATAAAATCCGTAAAAAGTAGTTTTATTTCAATGTCTAATATTCGCGTAAGTGTTAGAAACCAGTATGTTTAGAAGTTTTTTTTAGGTGGATGGGGGATAAACGAGCAGACGGATCGCCTGATGGTAAGCAATTACCGCCGCTCATGAACAACTGCAACACCTGAGATCCTCACCCAATCACATAGTAAGCGTTGTTTCACGGTTTTTTTTTGTGAGGCCGTGGTATCACTCCGATCGAGCGGGCTCATTCGTGCCGAAGCATGTCTTTCCCATAGTAATAATGAAGAAGATATGAACTTGAATCGACATTTAAACCTACCCAGTAGTTTCTATAGATCCTAAGTGTCATAATATCAACGGATATACTTACGGCCTCTGTAATCCGGGTCGGGCCATCCGTCCGGCAGTGAGGCGCTTGAGGCGAGTCTCTCGCGCGCAGCCTCATCGGCGCTCACGCACTGTTCTTGACCTCCCGGCAAGCTGCAGCAAATCCCGCACATGTTCAAGTTGTCCAGCATCGAACCCTTCAGGAAAATTATAGAAAAGTATCATTATATTTTACTATAGGTACGTTACGTAAAACTAAAAAATTTTTACTGACTACAAAAAGGGAAGTAACGAAAAGTACTTATCGTAGGTATTATGACAAATGAGGAGTCGTTTGATTCGCCTTCAAATTGAAAAAAATAAACAATATGGCCGATAAAACATTAAAAAAGTAAAGTGAAAAATAATTACCTATACCTGCTCGATTCTAACAAATTAGTTATTTTTGCATTCGTCTTGATCCAAAGCGTATCGTGTGATATGATATTACGGAAAATCAAAAACAAAGATATCGACTCATCCGTAGAATAAAGTCCGATCTGCAGGGTTGATAGTTTTCAGTAGAGCTTAGTGAAGTTGTTGACTTGTGTAACTCTTAAACGGTGAGACTTAACATTTTGAGTTTTTGATATGTTGTATCAACATCCTAGCCTAGTTAAATACTATGATGTATATATTTATTATCCTTTTATTTCACAAGATAGTGGGTTCCATATCAACATAGGACATTTTATAGCGGAAGAGCGGAGGTCCGTAGTGAACATTATACGTTGTTTTACGGAGACGTCTCAATTAAATGACGTTCTATATTACCATGTGTCATTTTTTGTTGGAATAACTCATCGCTTAAGGGTCCTTTGTGAATAATCACCATTGAATATTTACACATAATACTAGCCATATTACATTTTGGAAGTAGCAGTGTCATAAATCAGTCGACACGACCCATTTATTTATTTATTTAGTTATATAGGAGGGTAGTTCTTCCCCGGGAAGTACTACCCTCCCATAAAATATCGACGTTAAGAGGATAGTATCCGCTTCGCGCCCCATACAAACGCAGTTTGGCCCTTGCTTGAATTTTAAACAATGAAAGTCATTGAAATTTTGCAGTAACAATCTTATCATTAATATACGTGTTTCTGTAATATAAAATTTCATTTCAATATACGGTTAAAAAGTTACACGAGCTCAAAGATTGGCAATTTTCGTTGAAAAACGGCCCAACTTTATGCTAGTATTTCTCGACAATGTATCAATACAGAAACATTCTGATTCGAAGGAAACCCAGATAATATAGTGAATATTTTTTTACAAGATTTTTTTTTTTACATATTAGCAATATTATAGGAGTAATCTCCAAAATTCGGAACATACGAAATACGCGTGAAAATGTTGTTGTTTCTCCTCTCGGGCACGCGTTCGCATCGTGAGGGATAGAGACAGCGACAACTGTGCAACATTGTTGCGTTCGCGAGGGACACTCCTCTTAAGTAGCAGTATGCATGCTGTTGCGTTTCGTACGGTAATTGTGGAGCGCCGGATGCCCAATTCCTCCTTCAGTCCCTGTCCTTCTACTTTTTTCCTTCTCCTCCCTTTTCTTTAAATAGACTCGGCAACGCATCTGCAACTCCTTTGGTATTGCAGATGTTCATGGGCGGCGATGACTACTTACCATCAGGTAGCTCGTTTGCTCGTTTTCCAGGTTATCCCTTAAAAAATATATGACTACCCTCCCATATAACTAAATAAAAAAGGGAAATAATTATTTGATATCGTTTATTGATTAAAAAAATCTCAAAATTAATAATAGAATTAGATGACATCACGGTGAATAGTAATCACATCACAGTTAGGTACGGACTTAAAGGTAGCATAGTCTAAAACTTACAGATCTACAGATTACAGACCTATTGGAACAATGCAGGAGACGCGCATGCGGAAATTTGAACTATATAGCGTTATAGTTAAAATTAAAAGTAATGATTCAATGGCCATAATTATCGTATCACGGCATAGGAACTAGGCAACCTGTGGCAGAGATTTAAATTGGCAGTCTTGAACTTATAAATGTACCTACTAATATTTATCCTAATAACGGAAAACTAGTAACTTAATAAAATCATCTAACAACCAGCATTTATAATTTTATCAGTCTTACATCGTGATCGTAGACCGTAGACGTGGGTGCACATACTTAATAGCAATGAAATTGTTACGTAGAGAAACATTAAATTACTTAGTTGAGTACAATTATACTTATTATAATTAACATTATTTCGATCAGTGAACGCCACTCAGCAGCAGCAGCAAATATAAACATGATTTTTATTCCGATAGATCACCATCCGATTCTTCAGAAACATCAACAGTTGTGTGATGTGGCAAAGAGTTAAAATATGGATGATACTCTAAGGGAATTACTTTTGAGCGGCACATATCCATTATTTTTTTATATTTAGCTGCAGGAACCATAATAGGTTTAGAATATGCAGGATTTAGTTCAGTTTGTACGGAGTGCCTCGTGTTAACTCAAATCAAAAACATATTATACTCAGGTTGAGTCAAGTCTTATTTAAAAACAATTTGTTGGGATCAGTATCATCTGTACTAACCGAGAAGATCGTGCAGACGGTTATTTCTCCAGTTAATCTTCTTGCTTTTAACGTCTTTCATCCAAACTTACTATTAACAACTCATTTAACAGGCGGAGTGGACACTGGCCCGCTCTTTTTGGGTGTATCCCTTCTGTAGTAACCGTTGTGTAACGCATATGTTGAACTGTTTTGTGGCGGAAACGTATTTTGGCCAGCACAATTGTCTGACCAAAAGCGAAACTCTTCGGCCCGTTGGTCAAAATTCGGCTGAATTAATTCAAAGAGGCAACTGCTCACCTCATTTTCGCCACGTTTTGCCACATATTCATCCCAGATATAGCAAACGGACTTCCTTTTACCCATGACAAAAATCGTGAAGTTAAGATGGAAAATAGCTTTCTCATACATACCTACATACATATTGTCACGCCTGTCTTCACAACAGGGGGGTAGGCAGAGATATAGATTTCCACTTGCTACGATCCTGGTACACTACTTTCGCGCTTTTTTGAACATTCGAACATCCGAACAACAAAATAGTTCGTCATTTAGTAAAAATGTTTATATTGCCATGAGATCGTAATAGGGGTAGATCTGTAGTGAGAATCAGCAGCTTCTAACAGCTCTTCAAGCTGTATTATGGTAAATTTTCAAAACTAGAATGCTCTTCTAAAGAAAATGTACTAAGTTGACTGCTGTAAACATCCTAGGCATTCAGATCAGACATGACATTCGGTATTGAGCTGTCGCAGGTAATATCTTTAGTAGTAGTTAATCTTCATACTTCAGAAGTACATCCCATATGATGCATTTCAGTTAGCTCCTGATTGATTTCGTCTGCACCTGGAGGTAAAGATGACGTTTGTTGAGTCATGCCGTTGTCAACTGAAATAATTAAAAACTGTATAACTGTTATAGGTATTCATATAATATGTAAACTATTGCAAGACAAATATACATAGCAATTAGTTTAAGATATTTTTAATAAAAAATCTTTATATTTAACGATATTTTTGAATGAACAACGTCCTAACTAATTTCATTATACCAATAAAAACGTCCCATATTAATATCGAACTAACAAATCGTATCCCTGATTCCATAGAAAAACGTCCTATATCCCCATTAAACGCTTAAAAGTTCAATAATGTTCGTATAATATCGTCCAAATATTTCATAAGACTTCTACTTTTTATTGTTTATTATTACAGAAATAATGATTACCCTGTGAATATTCATTACGAAAGTCATATTTTCGCACTAAAAATGCGTTTCTATACTTCTCCGTCAAAAAACGTCCTACATACACAACGATCGCCCACAACTGTTTACTAAGACAAAAAAGCAATATAGACATAATATTGTTTAATTTAAGAACTTAAAAGTGTGTTTGACGAAATAATACAACCAAAATCGTTAACTTACCAGAATTAACACTTTTCTTCATTATAATCAGCAGGAACATGAAAATGTTGATCTAAGCTCGGGCCTTTCTGCGTATTTTTTAAACATATCCATCATTTCCTGTGATCGTGACAACTCTAAAAATATGTTTTTTCATGCAAAACATTTAATAAATATTTATTTTTCATTAAACCGTCAAAAAGCTAAGCGCATGACTCAAAAATGCCCTCCCTCCAACGAACAACGGCCGAACCAACGAACGGACGGGGCGCCCGCACCACCCCTGCTCGCCACGGGCGGTCGCTTGATCACTTCGTACGTTTTTATGCGGAACTAAAGTCAGATTGAACGTTATTCGATTCTATATTTCCAAAACTGAATAAGATACTAAAATTCTAAAAACGTACTTTTGTAGAGTTCGTATTCCTTATATCATCTAGCTATTTAACTCGTTTTTGCTCTATGATCACATCGGACTCTGTTCTACGGATGAGTCGATATAATAGCAAATACTGGGCGAATAGAAACCGTACGGTATGGAATATTCCGGTACCTACTTATTTGGTATAGGCAGACACAGGCCATAGCGGCATGCCACTACCTTAACGATTTTTTTTAATAAGCTTGCTAGCAATGTGGGTCGCACATTACTAGTATTCTTGTTAACCCCTCATGCTAAGCTAAATGCTTCTGTTACTATTGGGTTCACGTCGATAGTGCAATGGGTGGGATTTGAACCGGCAACCCACGATCGCAAGTCTGACGCCCTAGCCATTATGCTCCCGCCACTTTATTTATTTTGTTCCTGATATCTTATTCTGACCTGGAGATACCCGCTAGCCGTGGTCTTCTTGACACACTGGCACTCCCTGAGCCCCAGTGTGGCACACTCTGCCGCGTGACAGGACCCGTCCGACAGACACCTGCCGTTCAGACCACAGCGACACTCGGACGACAGTTCCTGACAGGTGCACTCCTGGTCTTGTGTTCTGCAGTCCTGTAAGAAAGTCGCCATTTTATAAAACGCTAGGAATGACATCGCGCGAAGTGCAGCAACCTTTGAAGCCAGCGATGATACCGGGACGCAACCCTGCCCATGGACAGCCACGACCACTCTGTCAAGAGTGCCCGACTGAGAAGAAGATTGACCATCCTTGGGCGCGTATAAATTGTAAATTTCGACAAAAATATATATTTTACACTAGTACCTATCTGCTACCATACCGATTTTTAAGCGAAAGATTTAAACCTATTTATGAATAAGTTAAAGGTAGTGGATGTCGCAATTTCTTCTGTTTTAACCTGAATCTTTAGAATGTGTTAAAGACGTATATAATTTGCGAAAAACCAAAAAATATTTCTATTTCGCGCCCAATAAGAGATGATCCGCTTTATGGAAAGCAATAATATCATTCGGCCGTCACATAAATAGGTGTTCGTTTTGATATTCATATACAAATAAGTCTTAATGTTAAGTCTATAAACCTCAATATTAATAGTAACGTTTATACAAATTCAGAAAAAGAGATAGAATTTAAATTTTTAATTTATTTTCTGATACGAAACCCTATCTAGGTACTTACCTAATTAGTGATTTGAACGCAATACGTGGTTTTAGGTTCCTACCCAGAAAATGTATATTCGACCGTGGCCTACACATCCAGTTTGGGAAAACTAGAACTGAATATCAGTTAACACTTATGACTTAACCATAGGGACAGATGCGTAGATTACATTAAAGCTTTCAATTTCCAGAACTTTCCATAAATAAACATCGGTATCAAGGCCAAAGTCAGATGAATTATACAGTATGGGTCGCTATGCCAGCGAGCTTAGTAACAACAATGTTGACTTAGGAACGTCAGGGCGCTCCAATCTTTACATAAACTAATTTCTGAGATGGCGACCAATACCAACAATACTTCTGCCGGCACGTCCCAGATTTAAGGGATAAGAATTTTGGAACAAGCTTGCTTCAGACAAATAACTGTAAATAATTATTACTGTCACGTCTTGGAAAGATTGGAGTCGCGAAGTCACGAAGTCTAGGCTATTTATGAAGGTTGGGAGCCGTAAGTCATACTTATCTAATGAAAATTCGGGTCCTTGGGTAAATGTTTTTAAGTACATAATAGACCTGATTTTGGACTATAACACACTACTCCAATCAAATGGTCTAGTCTAGTGGTTACAAACGCCGCTACTGAGAATGATGGGAAAAGCAAATTCATTGAAATAAAAAAAAATACTAGGTATCTCGAAATTTCGACTTGTGCTCAGTTAATGGCCGTAGGGTCGCCTCTTATTACATGGGCGCATTACACAGGTGATCTGTGGGCTTACGTAAGTACACTTCTATCTGGCTGATCCTTTGGGCTTAGATTAAACTAAGCCTTCTGAAAATGTAGTTGTATAAAAATATAAGTAAGTAGGTGCTAGCAGCAGAAATTATGCCCAGTATTTTCTGTTTATTTATAGCCAGTAATAAGTTATTTTTTTAAGCGGTTACACAGTCTCTCATATAATAACTTAAAAATGTTAAGAAAATAATTATGTTATAGTGTAGAGGACACACCTCAATGTAATCATCGTTTAAAACATACTTAGAAAGCACTGATAAAATTCATTGTAGATTTGTAAGTAATCATTATAATTAAGTTCCTAATGTTGTCATTTTGAAAATAACTTTGTCGTTTGATAATGCACTATTTTAAGGTAGGTCAGGCATGGATGTGCAAGAAATGGAGTGCTAACGCTGCGGTACAGACTTCACGGGACTTTAGTAGATCTCAGTATAAAAGTAGGTAATGAAAGGTAGGGCCAGAGGGCTTTGACAAAGTCCAAACTAACGTTTGACTGAACGAATAGGCCCAATTCTTCCCTCAGTCCCCTTCCTCCTCTCCTTAAAAAGGCACGGCAACGCATGTGGAACTTTTTTAGTTTTGCAGATGTCCATGGCAATATTTTTTTCGGCGAAGACCCCTTACCTGATGGTAGGTAGTCATCGCCGGAAAAAAGGAATATGAACAAAATGTATAATTATACCTAATTTCCCTTTTTTGTTTATTTATGAACCGACGGCGACGGTTTATCAACATTTAATCAAGACGGCCTCTAACTACCGTAACTGTTCACGTAACCTTTAAATAAATATATCAGTAGTTACTCCATTTTTCCTTAATCCATACTCACAGGACACTTAATTATGATGGGTCTACGCTAATGTGTTTTTTACTTAACACTATCCGGCCTGAGAGGTGATCTTATGAATAAGAATCTTTTGTTGGTATGCAGTTAACCGCTGGTTTCAATAGAACCTACTAACTTTTGATTAATGTATAGGAGTATAGTACGAGTATTTTAAAAGAGTGTCCATGGAGTTTCTTGCCCGATTCTTCTCCATAGGATCAACTTTTTGGAACCGTGCAACTAGAGTCAATTACGTTTCATAAACGCTTGTAAAAGCTTATTTGAAATAAAAACATTTGATTTGATTTGAGTAGCACGACTAGGTACTTGTCTTGGTATAGGCTTGGAAAAACATACATATTTGAACCAAAAAAGGTTTAGACGTTGTTGATTTAAGTGTTCTGAAGAACAAAAGAGCTGCTTATGATGAATCATAGTGATTTTCATTGGAAATTTGTTACAACTGAATTCATAATTTAACAAGCTGAGAGCTACGGAAGCAGTAATATTTGTCTACACGAAAGCACCCAGCGGCCTCGTCGGCCCTAGTGAAGAAACGCATTGGAAATTATTGCTTATACTGCAATTTCAGTGTAATTTTATTGCTCACTTAAAATCGGTAGTGCAGCTTGTAGTGTGTTCATATGCGTAGGATTTGTACGAGTTCTATATATAAATGATTCGAGAGGAAAATGTAGACTTTTTGGCCTGTTGGCTCAATGGGCCAAAAAGGCTACAAGTAGTTGGGGTGTATTTCAATAAGTTTAACTACTCTCCTTACCTGCTAAGTAATACAAAGCTCAATAAAACTACAATATAATGAATGAATTTATTACATCAAATTACAATGAAAAATTGAATTACAATTCTATAAAAATAAACAATAAGTAACATAAGACTAATAAATAACATAAAATATCACAAATACATAAAATAATACAATACAATGACGAAGGAGTTTAAACAATTTACAATGATAATCAAAAGTAACATTTTACATAAATAACTATGACGATAGATATTAGAATTATACTACTAACAATACCACTCTTTATGAGGTCGGCGAGTTTGCATTTGGCGGTGCAGCATAGACCCTGGGATGGATGACACATCGCTGACGGCGCTACTGAACACCCCGCTTTGTGAAGAGTGCTGGAAAAAGGAAACTAAAGATAATTATGAGGAATTAAGGAGCGGTGGTGGCCCAGTGATAACGGCGGTGACCTAACTCAAACTCAAACTCAAACTATTTATTTGCATACTAAGGTTTAGGGTTCTTAAGTATAACATATACCTAACCTATATCGACCTACAACTCGTAGGTCGATATCGTATATATATATATAGGTTCGAACCCAGACAGGCGCTTTACTTTGTGTAAATAATTTTCCATCACCACTGCTCCGCTCTGCTCTGCTCCGCCTCAGTGGAACCGCAGCCTAAATCCTGAAATATTCCTAACGCGCCGTAAAGCCACTAATACTGTCTTTATTTTAGAAGTAATCTTTCTCTGTGCAGAAAATCTCACGTATCCAGAATTTCCATATTGAAATAATTGTAATTTCATTTCAACACTGCCTCATAAGTCTAGTGGTCCCAAGCGCGACTGCCACTATAGAGGCCCTGGGTTCGATTCCCAGGTCCAGCAAAGTGTTATTGAGTTTACTATGAAATGCTCAGTAGCAGCCCGGAGTCTGGATTTGTGTCCGGTTAATGGCAATAGGCAAAAGGCAATAGGCCCCCAATTACAAGGGACCTAAATGTACTGGCGAAGTGTGTGCCACCTGTGCCTAAACCTTCGGGGAATACAGGCGTGATGGTATCTAAGTACATACATAACACTAATCGTATTCGTTATTAGAAGTTGACAAATACACAAATCCCGTCGTCTCCAGGCCTAACTTTTTGGGAGCGGAGCAAGCTAAAGTGTGACAGTAACAATTTACATAAATATTTACTTACTAATGATGTGAATATAAACTAATAGTTAATAAGCGTGCCCTATAAAATGTCATCCTCAGCCTGTCTCAACACACAGTTGTCTAAACAAAACTGCATGCATGAATCATTAAATCAACAATGCACCTACTGTTAACAGAGAGTCATAAAAAATCCAAACACCGCAACCTAACGCCTAAACTCCTGCACAGATTTCGATAAAAGAAGAGAAGAGATAAATAAGGTCGCCCCCTATTACATTGGACCTAAATATACCGGCGGCGTGCGTAAGTGTGGGTGTACATTTAGTACTGCTTAACCCTTCGGGGAGTACAGCCGTAATGGTATGTTATGTTAAGCTATGTAATTTCATTCATTGTAATTTAAAAAAGTATTGACTAAAAAAGTTGGTATAAATTATTTAAGTACGAATGTCTTTAAGCGTTATTGGCAAGAGACTTGATAACTTACCCTTCCTCAAGGACCAGAGCGCCTCCTCCTCGCGGCGTGCAGCAGGGGTCCTTGTGGATGCAACGGGACGGCAGGCCGCAGTCACACGCCTCACCTTCTTCCACTATGCCTGAAATAATGTGTTATTTAAATCTCACTCGCTAACTAGTAAGGAAATCTCTGGAACCATGATTATACTTAGACTGAATCAGTTCCATTAACTACATTCAACCGCTGACGGTTTCCTAGTAAAATCCCTAAGATGGTTCGACTGCAAGTAATGTTGATTCGATGCTCATTTTGCGCAGGCATACGCTCATTTTGATTTATTTTGGAAAGTATTTTGGAAATTTAGGTCTATAAAATATCAACAATCTTATGATTTAAAACTTAGGACCTATTCGATAATAATAAAAACAATTACTGTGATCTGTAAACTTTATAAGTAGGTAAAAGCTTATATTTAAGACTAGCTTTCCGCCCACAGCTTCGGCCGCGTGGACAACACGATTTTGGCTGTTTAGGTTGTTCCAATATAACATGTGTATTTGTTATTAAATGAGCAGCATTTGTGATAGCTTAGCTGGAGCTTTGGTCTTTATCATTCTGGAGGTCTCGTAAAAATGGGAAATCGATCCGATTTCCACGGGGACAAATAGTGGTAGACCACTTTGCTCATTGGTGGTTTTTCTGTCTGGTATCACAATGACCGAATATAATAATATGCTGCTGCCAAACTACTAATGTAACTCTGTAACAGGCAATTCTCTGTAAGTAATCTTCTCTTAAATCTATGCCTGCCTTAATGACTCACCCTGAAATTTTATTTGGTCATTGCAAAATAGATCTTAAGACGGAAATGTAATCATTCTCCAAAACATAGTCGGATGGTATCGGTGGTATTCGAGGTATGAAAAGTGATTCCCCCAAGTACGTATCCACTCCAGTAATCAAAGTGGCCTCTTTAATTTTTTTGTGCAATGCTGTTACTCGCAGTCTAGTCCCGTTACATAGTTTAAGTGCTTTATTGAGACGCAGCAGCATTACAGGTGTCTCAAGGAGGGTTAACACTGTTAAAGAACTCCACATGATAGTAAGTTTACTATCAGTTTACAATCATTCAGTGCTACAAGCGGATGAAGTAGTTACTTCATCCGCTTGTAGCACTGAATGAATCGATAGACCTGTATTCAATTTCTGAGCCCTCTAATGACTTAAGAACTATATAATTGAATAGCAGCTGCACTGTTGTTTTTCGGCGTCAGTATTGCACGTTTGGACAGCCAATTTGAAGACTTGTTTAAAAAAATATTAGAAAAAACAGGATATCGACTTCGACTTAGGCTCGGACCTACGACCTTCGCCTTTCGACTCGATTTTCGACGTCGACTGTCGACCTTTAACCTTCGACCTTTGACTTGAACTTGGATTTTAAACTCGGACTCGGACTCGGACTGGGACTCGGAATCGGAATCGGACTCAAACTAGAACTCGAACTCGAACTCTGACTTGGGCTCGGACTCGGACTCGGAAATAGACTCGGACTTGAACTCGGACTCGGACTCGGACTCGGACTCGGACTTGGGCTTGGACTTGGACTTTCGACTTTCGACTTTCGACTTTCGACTGTCGACTTTCGACTTTCAATTTTCGACTTTCGACTTTCGACCTTTGACCGTCGCGACTTGGGCTTGGACTTTTGACTTTAGACTTTTGACTTTCGACCTTCGACCTTCAACCTTCGCGACTTGGACTTGGGCTTGGACTAAGTATTGGACTTGGTCTTTGGACTTTCGACCTTGGACCTTCGACTCGGTCTTCGACTTTCGACGGTGACTTCAACCTTTGACCTTCGACCTCCAACTTTTGACTCGACTTTCGACTTTTGACTTTCGACTTTTGACTTTCGACTTTTGACTTTCGACTTTTGACTTTCGACTTTCGACTTTTGACTTTCGACTCGACTTTGACTCGACTTTCGGCTTTCGGCTTTCGGCTTTCGACTTGTGGCTCTCAGCTTTTGGCTTTCGGCTCTCGGCTTTCAATTTTCGACCGTCGACTTCCGACTCGACTTTCGACTTTTGGCTTTTAGGTTTCGGATTTCGGCTTGCACTTGGACTTGGACTTCGGATTTTCGACCTTTGATCTTTCGACTTTCGACTTTCGACTTTCGACTTTCAACTTTCGACTTTCGATTCGACTTCGACTCGACTTTCGGCTTTCGGCTTTCTGCTTTTGGCTTTCGGATTTCGGCTTTCGGCTTTCGGCTTTCAGCTTTTGGATTTCGGCTTGGACTTGGACTTTTGATTTTCGGCTTTCGGCTTGCGGCCTTCAGCTTTCGGGCTTCGGCTTTCGGCCTTCGACCTTCAGCTTTCGGCTTTCGACTGTCAGCGTTCAGCTTTCGGCATTCGGCTTTCGACCTTCGGCTTTCGGCCTGCAGCTTTCGGCTTTGCGCTTTCGGCCTTCGGCCTTCGATTTTCGACTATCGACTTTCGACTTTTGGTTTTCGACTTTCGACTTTCAGCCTTCAGCTTTCGGCCTTCGGGTTTCGGGTTTGGGCTTTCGGCCTTCGGTTTTCGGCGTTCGGCCTTCGTCTTTTGGCCTTCGGCTTTCAGCTTTCGACTTTCGACATTCGACTTTCGACTTCCAGCTTTCAGCCTTCGGCCTTTGGCCTTCGACTTTCGACTTGCGACTTTCAACTGCCTTTTGACCTTTCACTTTCGACTCGACTTCGACTCGGCTTTCAGCTTTCGGCCTTCAGCTTTCGGCCTTCTGCTTTCGGCCTTCGGCCTTCGGCTTTTGGCCTTCGGCTTTCGGCTTTCGGCCTTCTTGTTTCGGCCTTCGTCTTTCGGCCTTCGGCTTTCGGCCTTCGGCTTTCGGCTTTCGACTTTCGACCTTTTGACTTTCGGCCTCCAGCTTTCAGCCTTCGGCCTTCGGCCTTAGAATTTCGACTTTCGACTTTCAACTTTCTACTTTCGACTTTCGACTCGACTTTCGACTTTCGACTTTCGACTTTCGACTTTCGACTTTCGACTTTCGACTTTCGACTTTCGACTTTCGACTTTCGACTTTCGACTTGCGACTTTCAACTCGCCTTTTGACCTTTGACTTTCGACTCGACTTCGACTTCGACTTCGACTCGGCTTTCGGCTTTCGACTTTCGGCTTTCGACTTTCGACGGCTTTCGACTTCGACTCGGCTTTCGGCTTTCGGCTTTTGACTTTCGTCTTTCGACTTTCGAGCTTCAACCTTCGACTCAACTCGACATTATAATTACTCTTTCTTCGCCGTTAGGGTTGAATTTAAAAAATCCTTAAATTAGTGCTGACCTTCGACCTTAGATTTTCGATTGTCGACTCGACTCAACTTTTGACTTTTGACTCGACTTTTAATTTCCGACCTTCGTCTTTCACCCTTTGACTCGACTCGGCATTATAATTAATCTTTCTACGCTGTTAAGGGGTGAAATTTAAAAAATCCTAAGTGCTTCCTTAATTGTATTGAAGAGCGTGTGAAGAGCTTAAATACTTAATTTCAATTAATTTTGATAAAAAAACAATTTATTTTCCATACAAACGTTGACAATCCTTTTTACCACTTCAAGAGATGAAATTAAAAAACCCTTACAATACATGTTTCTTTAACTATACATATTAAAGAGCATAAATATTAAATTTCAATAAATTTTGATAATAAACTATCCAGAACCCCATTTACCCCATTAAGGATGAAATTTTAAAAATCCAAAAAAACGTATTTCTTTCATTGTGTTGAAGAGCATAAATATGTATTGTATAGTATTTAAAGTAATTTTGATAACGAACAATTAATTTTCCATACAAAGTTTAACACCCATATTTACCCATTTACGGGTGAAATAAAAAAAATATTTAAAGACGTGTTTTTTTGTATTTTATATTTAGATAGCTAAATACCAAATTTCACTCATTTCAAATTAAAAATGACAGAGTTTCATACAAACTTTACACCCCCAAACACCCGTTTTTACCCCTTTAGGGGATGAATTTCGAAAAATCCTATCGTGAATGACGCCAGAGTAGAGTATAAAATCGATATTCGCTTAAAATTTCAAACTTCTATCATTCGTGGTTTCGGCTGGGCGATGATATGTCAGTCGGGACATTGCCTTTTATATAGTAGAGAATGTAGAGATACATAGATTTTAAATTAGATGCAGTGTTCGTACGTACAACATTTTCCGCCATTAACAAACCATTTTTAGGGTTCCGTAGCCAAATGGCAAAAAACGGAACCCTTATAGATTCGTCATGTCCGTCTATCTGTCTGTCCGATCGTGTCACAGCCTTTTTTTCGAAACTATAAGAAACTATGCTGTTGAAACTTGGTAAGCAGACGTATTCTATAAACCGCATTAAGATTTTCACACAAAAATAGGAAACAACAATAAATTTTGGGGGTTCCCCATACTTGGAAATGAAACTCAAAATTTTTTTTTCATCAAACCCATACGTGCGTTGTATTTATGGATAGGTCTTCAAAAATGATATTGAGGTTTCTAATATCATTTTTTTCTAAACTGAACAGTTTGCGCGAGAAACACTTCCAAAGTGCTCAAACTACTCAATAAACTAAATCAAATTGGGATCATGGGCACTGCACTTAGAATTTTTGAATCCTACCTACAAAACCGACATCAAATTGTCAAGATAGATAATTTTGAAAGTCAACCTCTACGCATAACTTGCGGTGTGCCTCAAGGATCAATCTTGGGTCCTTTACTCTTTTTAATTTATATTAATAACTTACATGAAATAGGACTCCAAGGTCACCTAACTCTTTACGCTGACGACACTTGTCTGTTTTACTTTGGACATTCGCTTACTGAAGTGAAACAAAAAGCTCAAAAAGATTTAAACATCATCATCATCATCAGCCCGCGTTCGTCCACTGCTGGACGTAGGCCTCTTTAAGTGAACGCCACAGAGCCCGATTTTCAGCTCTTTTCATCCAGTTACTGCCAGCTGCCTTCCGCAAATCGTCACTCCACCTGGCCAGTGGGCGTCCTACGCTACGTTTGCCTAGCCGCGGTCTCCACTCGAGAACTCGTTTGCTCCAACGGTTGTCGGTTCTCCGAGAGACATGACCGGCCCGGTGATTGCCACTTCAGTGTGCTAATTCTTTGAGCTATGTCGGTTACTTTGGTTCTCTGACGGATGACTTCGTTTCGGATTTTATCCCTCAAAGAGACTCCGAGCATAGCTCTCTCCATAGCTCGCTGTGCGACTTTAAATTTGTGAACCAGTCTCGTCGTGAGTGTCCACGTTTCGGCTCCGTAGGTCATAACTGGTAGGACGCACGCTTCGAAGACTTTCGTCCTAAGACACTGTGGATGAGCGACGAGAAGACTTGCCGAAGTTTGCCAAAAACATACTATGAACAAAACATACTATGTGACTGGTTTCAATCCAATCTACAAACAATTAATGCATCTAAAACATGTTATATTATATTTGCAGCAAAAAATAAAAAACTAAGCGATAATAACCCTTTATACATAAACAATGAAGTTATACAGCAAAAAGAACAAGAAAGATACCTAGGATTGATCCTTGATAGCAAACTCACCTGGAAAGCACATCTAAATAGCGTGAAGCCCAAAATTACAGCACTAATCGGAGCCCTGCGTAACATAGTAAACTGTCTCCCCTTAAAAGTCCGGACAAATATCTACTATAGCCTGGTCAAACCTCACTTAGACTATTTAGTCGAAGTCTGGGGACACGCAGCAGCATCCAACCTTAAAGACCTTCAGACTGCCCAAAACAAAGCTATCAAAGTGCTGTTCCATTATGACTATTTAACATCCACAAAAAAACTATACATAGAAACAAAATTATTGAACATAAAACAAACATACACATTTAAAATCTGCCTACTAATACATAAAATTATACACGGCGAAACTAAGTCCGAACTGATCTTTATTAAAAACAGTCAATTACAATCAAAATTTCTCAGGAACGCTGATAACATTAACCTTCCAAGTCCTAGAACCCAACACGGTATTAAAAATATAATGTACGAGGGAGTCAAACTCTACAACAAATTACCCAAGTCCTTGAAAAAGGTAACATCAACAAACTTATTTTTTATTAATTTTTAGCATTAAATATTGCGAAATTTTCACAAAGAAATGAATTTTCTAATTAAAGAAAATTTCTAGTGAAAGAAAACACTGAACTACCTGTAAAGGCAGTCGTGTTGGTTGAAAGACATAGTAATGTCTTCAATAGATGGTGCCGACGTCGCCTCAAGACGTAGAAGGTGGAAGAGAAATTCGACATCACAGGCAGTGGTCTCGGTAGCTTAGTTGGTAAAGCGTCTGGTGTACTTAACCAGAGGGACGCAGGTTTAAACCCTGCCTGAGATCGAATTTTTCTTTCACTAGAATTTTTCTTTAATTAGAAAATTCATTTCTTTGTGAAAATTTCGCAATATTTAATGCTAAAAATTTATAAAAAATAAGCATAATACGGTAAGGCAACATCGTTCGACATTGAACTACCTGTAAAGGCAGTCGTGTTGGTTGAAAGACATAGTAATGTCTTCAATAGATGGTGCCGACGTCGCCTCAAGACGTAGAAGGTGGAAGAGAAATTCGACATCACAGGCAGTGGTCTCGGTAGCTTAGTTGGTAAAGCGTCTGGTGTACTTAACCAGAGGGACGCAGGTTCAAACCCTGCCTGAGATCGAATTTTTCTTTCACTAGAAATTTTCTTTAATTAGAAAATTCATTTCTTTGTGAAAATCAACAAACTTATTTAAAAAAGTACTAAGGTCTTACATAATAGAAAACATTCCATTAGATTAAATTAATATAATATACCTACCTACATTCGCAATACAAGTGAACACCTACAGTTAAAATATATAGTTGATGTATAATTAATATATATTTTATATACCCACATACATGTGGATAATTATAGGGAGAAAAAAAAAAAAATAATATTAAAAAAAAAAAAATACTTTACATAGTAATGCATGCACACTACACTTAATTTTTTTTTACATTTTTTAGTACATAAGTTGTCTTGTAAAGTGAAATTTGTACAATTTCTTAAGACAATAAAGAATCTTTAAACCGAAGTGGTAAAATGTGTGCCCCCCCCCTGTAACTTCTAAAATAAGAGGACGATAAAACTAAAAAAAATATATGATGTAGATTACCATGTAAACTCCCACCGAAAATTGGTTTGGACGAGATCTAGTAAATAGTTTTTTTTAATACGTCATAAATCGTAATGATACGGAACCCTCCGTGCGCGAGTCCGACTCGCACTTGGCCGGTTTTTTATTCAACCAGGTGCTGGTATTTGATTGAGATAAATTCGGGCGTATTTTTTCTGCAGCAGCTAACTTTTTTTTAAGGAGGGGAGAAAAATGCTTCACCTAAGTATACCTAGAGCTCACCATTTCCACAGTAAGGTCTATCCTCCTCCACTAAGCAGTAGCTCATGCTGCTCAATGTGGCAGCAATCAGTCGCTTGCTGCACAGCGAAAACTCGAAGTTCAAGCCGTTGACTGCCGTTGAGGATTGGGACCCCATGAGGTAGCCGCGGCATTCCGGGTTCGGAAAGTTGTCATCGTGGTGGGCCCCGAAGCTATGTCCTATGGAAGGAGAGAGAGAGACGTGTAACTGATAGTAGGGGAGCCCAAGGTGCTAAATCGGTAGTTACTCGAGAGCCATAGAGACCTATAGGGTTGCAAAGCTTAGATGATAAAAAGAAAAAAATGTCATATAATAATACCTTTACAACGGTGGGGGGAGCGGCTATAGATTTTCAAAAATGTTAAAAAAAACTGTGGCATGGACATACTCGAGCGCGTCAGATATTTATAGCATCCATGTCCTACGTATTTAAAAAAATGTACGTATGTTAATCTGATTGTTTCCATGATGGGGGTGGTCGTACGTAAGGGTTGAAAATGGAAAAGAAGACATTTAATCGAGCGCGTCAGATTTTCTCAGGGGACGTTAAGTAAACCTAAAAAAAAGCTCTTATATAATAATCTGACGATTTGGATGTGACGCAAACTCGCAGCCATTATTAGAATGTGCAAAAAAAATTCGCCATTTTGAAATACTCAAGCGCGTCAGATTAAGATATATATGTGTTATCTTTATGCCCCAGACGTGCTGTTTCATAATCTGACGATAACTTGGAGGGATTCGCCTAATCTGACAATTTTTATAGATACTCGTACCTACAATATAATTATTATGTTCCGCGATAGTAAATAGTTTTAAATTAAAAATATTATAATTTATTTTCTTGAAAATCTCTTCTTAATGCACTAAATCGAATCAGAGAGGTTTTGAATTTGGCGTATACTCAATTAGTTTTAAGTAATGATAATTTTGAAGTGATAATATTTTTTTTACATAATTGCCCGTGTAAATAAATGTATGTACCTACGTATATATGATAACTAGATAAAAATAAGAAAAAAGTATTTGTTTACCCATTTCATGAGCAAGCGTTAGGGCAGCAATCCTTTCAGGGACTCTGCCAATCTCCTCAGTCGTGGCATGCGCTATGGCCAGGGTATTGAAAGAGCGGCCGTAAGCGCGCCGGTCGCATAAGCCTCCTGCCGCGCCGCCCATACCCCCACCGAGGGAGGTGAAACTGAGGAATACCAAAATAGGGAACGCAATCTCTTCATGATTTTTTTGGTTAATTCTGCTTTGATATCCAGTCAACCATGTAATGAAACGAATTTTGAGCTCTCATGCATACATTATACGAACTTATACGAAGTTTGATCGTGTGACACCACGTGTGTACCACATACTTATTACTTGAAATCACAGTGAAGGCACAGGATTTGGATATAGTACTATACAGGATATACTATCTCAGAAGTATAAATCCATTAAATTTCATCTTTTTAGTTTTAATAACTTATTACGAAAATAATCCGACATTAAGAATTTGTGTGTATCTTAGATACTCTTCAGACCCAACTAAATGAATATGGAATGTATTCTATAAAAATATATCTTATAATAAAGGAAATACTGTTCACGTTCGGCGAATTGACGATATCATGTGACATACAGATGAATCATAAAAACAATACAGATAAATTCAGAACCGCCTATCATATTTTTTATCGGTGAACAGATCACCAATATTGACCAAAACAATATTATTTACAAGCAAAGCACGAAGAGATGTTGTCACTTCTTACCTCAAACCCAGAGTTCTGTTATGGAATGCGTGTCCAGAGAAGGCCACTCCGAGGCAGACTTCGGAGAGGCGGCGTAGCCTCGCGAACCTCATGAGGTAGCTGCGCCCGTCGATCGCCTTCTCCGTGAGGAGGTCACCGAACACACGCGTATTGGTGTCTTTCGATGTCAACACCAGTATGTACTTCACTGAGAAACCTGAACCATAGCAATTACCTTTAGGATTTTTTTAAGGGAATGAACTAAAATATGATAGCATTGCTGATGCTCCAATACCACTTAATCATGACTCTTTGTTATACACTTCTAACTTTGATTAAATAATATTGGAAAATACTGAAAATTGGGCCTTACAGCAATGTGTTGGTTACGAGGTACTGGAGTATCAGCGACGGTAAGTAGTTTATTATTTCTTATCCCGAAAAAGAAGGGAATCACGGTATATATTTTAGATTTTATACATATGATATGCAATAATATTCAATATTTTCAACTTGAAAAGTTGGGTAATCATCTTTTTCTTTATCTTACTTAATTTCATGACGCGATGCTCTTGGTACATAATTATTGAAATACAACATTACGAGTATAATGCATATATATTACGTAGGAAAATGCTATAGGTAGGCTGACCCTGTCAACACTATTTAAGAATTTTTATTTATCCCTTTTGGAAGCGTGTAACTTGTTTTAGGTTTTTGGTATCAAAGCAAGGTAGCCTGATTTGAGCCAAAAGGTTTAATATCTTACACAATAAATAGTACAAGTTATGCTGATCTAACCAATGTTATCCGGTATGCCATCTTCATTGAAATCAGCATTCCTGAATATAATGTCAGCTTGCGCGACTGCATGCATCATTCTCCGCACCACGTGGTTCAGGCTGGAGTTGGCGTCTTTCTCGAAGAACTCCTTGTCGGCAAGGAGCAGAAGGTCACAGATCCTCGCACGGGCTACGCCTGGTACCCGCTTGCGTTCTTCTATCCGATAAGGGAAGAAAGGTACCCGTTCTAATACATTGTACTGGAAAGGAAGACGAGTGATTAGATTTTTTGGTTTGAAGAGTTGATGCTAGACGTTTCGACTGATATGTGCATTGTACCGAACATGACAACTATAGGCTAATCAGGGATTTTGTGAGGGCTATCGTATCCTGCAGCAATACAACAATGATAATAATCCGCGGATATTGCATGTCCCAGAATAAACTTTTAATTACTACACCTAAATACTTTTCCCGGTATCGTAAAAACGAAAATGTCGCAAAAGTGCAAAAGAAAAAGAGTAGCAGGTCAGAAATGTCCGCCCTAGCGAGGTTAGTCGCACTTTGTAACTGAGATTTCTAATGACTTAGTAACTTAGCTAGATTTTTATAAAACTCTTCTACTACTACTACTGTACTACCTATTGTTCTAATGTCAGTGACAATTTGTCTTTGTGAGAAATAAAGATCTCCAAACCGAAACGTAGAAATCTACAGTTGATTGTTTGTCAGCTCTACCAGCTATGGCTGCTGCTATCACTATAGAAAGCCATCATCTTCACCTGATCACCTGTGCATGATCGCGTCGAGATCGTGGCGCGGCCACATCGTCATTCTCGAACGCGCCGAAGACTTTGCTAGGGTCGTCGTGGCCGTAAGGGTCCGCGTGAAGAGTGCGGTTACCTGGTGGCATTAAGTAATAGTTTACAGAAAATGGGGGTTAAGGAGACATCGCATCGTTCGGTTGTAGGACGTCTTCATTGCTACCTGGCTGGCTACCACTGTTATTACGGAATCTGCCCAAAAACACCTCGTGTGTGTTTGGAGTTTAGTGCGTAGAAGCCAGTTTCCCTTTAGTTGCTGCGGCTCTGATAGTCTGCAGGCCATGGAGGTCCTTAAGACACGGCAATGCATCATCAACCTTTTTGGTGATGTAGGTTGTTGTTGTTGTTTGCTGACTCAAATATATGATAACTACATTTTAGTAACAGCGTAATGATACGGAGACAAGAATTGCCAAAAACATATAAAAAAATCATAACGTTTTAACAATTCTGATTAGATTTCTGAGAAGTTTTCTTGAGTAGAGAATACATTATGTTTAACATATTTCTTATCATAATAGATAATAACCGAAATTACATAACTTAGAATATACACGTTCATTACGGAAAACTGAATGTTATCTTCCAGTTTGGTTCGCAATCTATGCAAATTGTTACGTGTACCTAAAGGTCAAGACCGAACCAACCCTTAATTTGTAAACACTAAGCAACCGTTACTTATCCCTTTTAAATGTTTTGTATGTATTGTAATAATGCAAGTGGTAGTTGAACAAACAACAACCAAACAAATAACTTGTGTGTCGTGTTCACCGTTCAAAGAGTTCCATAAATCTACTCAAACTAAACCACTACTATCTTCAGCTCGATCATTAAGAACCCCGAAAGACATCTTTGCTTAAAATATTTAATATATACAGTTCGTACGAAATAACTATAAACGTCTGAAGTTAGAGGTTCCGAACTGCCTCGCAGGTAAAATCACATCAGTATGTCTATGTGGTTTAAATACATAAATATCGAAATTAGTAAGGAAAAGAATCACGAATTCGAAACATTCACAACCCCAATTCTCTTTGCACGGAGTTTTTACCTTTATTACTTAAATATGTAGCATCACCGATTTTAAATCTGGTTGGACAAAAAATTTGTCAGTAATTGAAATTGGTCGTAAAATACGAGAGTAGAGAGGTCAGTGGTTTAAAAAGTTATGTGTAGTCGGGTAGCTTAGTCAGAAACGAGTTTTTTTAGCTGGGCCACCGCTGTTCCTCATTCTATTACTAAGAATTAATTTCCAGGAACAGCCGTTGCGCTAAGGACCACTAGACTCATAAAGTTAGTACCTAGTTAAATTTAAAAGAAAAAAGAAAATATAAATACCCAAGTGTAAAACTCCATAGAAATGATGGTCGTCCCCGATGTAGCCTTCAGCGGTACCGGAGGACGGGTCCTCAATGGGGAATCCGTATGCCATGGTGATGTCGGTCAGCGGGAGACCCTTCACGGCTGACAGGATGTCCTCACCTGGATCCTCGGGGTCCAGGAATAGGGCAGAATGATGGGTTGTGAGCGGCGAGCCGCCTGAAATGATCAGATCAGAGATTTGGGGAACAATCCAGAAAATCGTAGATCCCAGGTCTAGGTAACACCTACATAGATATATAAATAAAAATAAATTATGGTGTTGTCGAGTTTACAGTCGAGTGACACTAGCTTCCCGCCCAAGGCATCGCCCGCGTGGTTTCTCGACTTTTCTGTACTATAATATGTATTTATATAATTATGTATACATATAAACCATCCTCGAAAACCACGCCATCCGTTGTTGAAAACAGAATGAAAATCGGTGCAGTAGTTTTTTTGTTTATCGCGAACAGACAGACAGACGCGGCGGAGGACTTTGCTTTATAATATGTAGTAATAATGAAGTTATATAGTGATAGGTCGTGGTTATACTCGTAGCAATCCAAATCAAATATTGGAAAACGTGTAACCTCCAATAAAGGTACACCTCCTTGGTCAGTAAGGTACATTATTTGTCCAGATCCTCTCTAGCAACCGTTGCAATTGTTATCTCCGTGATTGTAAACAGGTACCTACGTTTCGAAGATTACCTGTGGTTCTTTTAAAATTGACGAGACGCAGAGAATGGCTGATATCTGCACTTTTATCATAGAATCTCATAATTCAAAATTCACTTTTCAAGCTATTCGAAAATTGAGAAGCAATTTCCAGCAACGGAACAACAAAGCTTACCAATAGGTTCTAACTTCAGGCATAGGAGATGGACTTCCTTTCCGAACTTGGCTTCTAAGAGGTGGTAGCCGTATGCACTGCATATTGTGTGGTGGTGAGACGTGATGTACACGCCGGCCACCCTGAGCTGCAGGCATGCGTAGACCACCAGCACGAAGGTCACGGAGGGCACATGGGTCGCAAAGGACATGGCACAATTTTGAATTTCATCAGGCCCTCAATCAGGCCATTATATGCGAAAATATGATGTAATGTCAGAGTGACAGTCGTATAGCTTTTTCTGATTGACTTTCTTGGCTATCGAAAAGTTTTAAGCGAAGAAGTTTGTTGTATGATTTTGAAATAGGAGCTATGGGCATTGGCCCGAGGGTTACATGACATATCTTCTGTAGCAAGCTACAAAGGCATCGGTGATGCATGGGTTAGTTCGTGATAAACGCAAATGAAACAGCTGTTATTACCCAACGTAGAAAAGAATTACGTTTTTTGCCACGAATCTATGTAGTTTTTAAACATTTAGACACAATAATATGCTGAAAGTAAACAAGATTAAAATAAATGTGTCTTAAACTGTCTATATCTGACCTGCATCAATTCAGTTTTTTTTAATCAGACTATATTAAGAAAATAGGTATACCTACTTACTTCGTAAACATTTTCATTCAGCAAAATCGCTACTAATGACCTAATTGATTCAGAATTAACAAGTTACATCGTATTATAATGCCATTTTCCCGGGCGGGCATCTCATATAATCTGAATAATAATTAATTTCTGTGTAAATAAACGTGTCTTCATTTCACATTATAGTCACAGTAGATTGAGATGTTTGTCCATTTGTTAATGACAAATTAATAACCGGTTTTGACGTTTGTTGAATACAGGGGCCGTATTACCACGTATTAATGCCATCATTTTTACGTTGTGAAAGAGGGACGCCACTATTTAACCTGTAGAGCGGCATCCCTCTCTCACAACCTAAAAATGATGGCATTAATACGTGGTAATACGGCCCCAGGTGACTATAAAACCGAAGTGTCTTACCTCATTTATTCTCCAGCCCTCATCCGATTTTGTTACCCCTATTTTAGTGTGCTAGCGATGGGTTTCCTCTCTGTGTAGTCTTCTACCATATTGTGCATTGTCCATACGGCCAATAAAATAGGTATCTCATCTTATGGTCCTCTAATGGCCTGCAGAATTAAAGCGCAGAAACACTGCAGTCACCCACTGCGGTTTATCATACTGTATAGGTACTGATTAAATACTTTGGTAGCAAAGGTTACAATCTAACACGTGCATCTAGCTAGCCGTAGTGATAACTACTTGTCATTATAAATTAATATTTATGTTGTATGATATTTATAATTCCAGCAGAAAGGACTACAGAAAGTGCAGTATCTACATGGTCATTAAAGTTCAGAAGATCCATAATTTAGGCGAGAGCAAAATATACTTAAGTACCTTATTCGTAAAATACTGCAACTTGATTGAAGACTTCATAAAGTTTGGATATCTCTACCAATCAACGTACTAATTTGATTACCTATTATCTACTAGCATGAATTGATAATCAATAATCTATTTATTCTTAACTAAATCCAGAAAAAGTCGCGTTAAAAGCCACTGCTGTCATTGTCAAGTTGAAGCTAACTAAATATAAATTAATTAGCTCACGTAAAGCTTTGTAAGTCAGCTTACGGCGAAGCGTTGTCGTGTGACGAACATTAGCGCGACGTCTTACTAATGTCAAACAGCTAGGAACACTCGGATATAGGTAACCCACAGAATGATGAACAAACGAACATAACGCTGGGTCGGAAAGTGTGAAAATCTAGTACCTAAACTAAGTATCTATCTTAGAAATTATACAATAACTGAGAGAGGTACTACTCACGCAGAAGTTTTTTTTATAAAAGGATTTATAATTATGAAAAAAGAAACAAGGATAAGTATTCAGTATGTTTTTTGTTATATTATTATACACCATGTTTTTTTTCAATTAAATCTAAGTAGATCTATTTATTCTTAATTAATAATAAGTTGATATTTAAAATTATTTAATTAAACTAGATGACTGACGATGCGATGAAATGCCGAAACAAACTCAGATAATCATAGTCTCTTTTTAAGTACAGACGATAGTAATATCACATAGGGAAGTTTTAAAATGTAGGACAATGTCTGAACAGCCAATATACATATATCTATATTTTTATACTAGAATAGATGTTTTATTTGTAATCATAAACTCTGAAACTACTGAACCGATCTAAATAATTCTTGCAATATTAGAAAGCTACGCTATTCGAAATTAATGCTATACTTATGCTATTTATCATCCCGTGGGATAAATGAGATGGGACCGAGTAACTCTCTAGTATTTATTTAATAATATGGAGGTACACAATTATATCGGCTAATAATATCGGCTATTTTTTGAGGCGAGTAGCGTATCGTCTACTCTTTCTCTATATCTGTGAGCTTGTGTTATCTGCATACATACACTGAGGTTAACACATTCCAGGAACGGAAATAGGTTCTTTTTATAGAATTGTGACTAAGTTCACACCTCTCACTTCTAACGGGTGTCGGGAGGTTATGAAGGCATCATTCCCTTGTAGCGCATTATCAGATTTATTTATTTATTAAGGTTTACTCATAAATTGTGTGTACAATATACAACTAATTATGTACTCATTAATTATTATAGATAGACTACCTCATTAGTCTAGTCGTCCTAAGCGCGACTGCTACGCTAAAGGTCCTGGGTTCGATCCCCAGGTCGAGCATAGTGTTATTGGGTTTTTCTATGGAATTCTCAGTAGCAGCTTGGAGTCTGGATTTGTGCCCGATTAATGGCAATAGGCTCGCCCCCTATTACATGGGACCTAAACATACCGGCCAAACGTAGGTCAACATTAGTACACCTTTGCCTAACCCTTCGGGGAATACAGGCGTGATAGTATGTAGTATGTAATTATTAAAATCTCCACCAGAAGCCCAAAAAGCCTGACTACTGGTATATTCTTAGAACGCTGCTATTGTCTTTAAATTGGGCTGCGAAAGTCTGATCGCGGTCACTTTGTGATACTGATGTTCCGCCGCATCTTGTTGGACTGTAAGCCAAACCTAGCATAGTTGGGAAAACGCTAAAAGACGTATCTCGGCCTACAGTTCCTCACTGCCATTGAGATAGGCTCTTATATCAGACTTGCTTGGTAGTAGAACCGCTTAGGGTCTGATTGGCTGGCGACCACCCTTACTTCGGAGCCTGTCATAAAGTACTTTTTTTTTGTCGGGGTTGGAAATGCTTTATGCACTACCCACCGCCCCGGGGAGAGCAATGAAGCGTGTCGGACTTCGCTCTGAAAAGAGCGATCTACTTACTGACTAAAATCAACCTCGGCGTTTCGCGTCACCACTTAAGTGCCGGGAATACGGGAGCGCTGTGACATTCTTCCGCAGACCCGGCGGGCCACCTTGGATCGAGTTTCTTCGACTTTTGCGCGTGAGAGCCAATTCACCCTCGGTTGCTTTGGCTCTGACGGTCTGCAGTACGTACGACCCGTACGGACTGAACCTGTACGGTACGGGTTCTAGAGATCGGCAACGCATCAGCAACTTATTTGGTGCCGCTAGTAGCGTGTCTGTTATTCTGTAGCGAACAGTCATCGGATTGATTCAAAATAAAGGCCTTGTTAAAATTGATAGCAACACAGTTTGGATTATTTTGGTAAGATGCGATATGCTACGTTATTAATTCCGTGACCGGGTTCGTCCTATGAATGCAGGAAGGTAGATACACATCTCAATATATAAAAAATGTGTCTCAGCTCGGCTCAGCCTAATTTATTTTTTAGCTGAACAATCAATGTTAGAAATAAACTTAATTTTCAAATTCAAATTCTTTATTTGACATAAACACAGGTATAAATATCACAAAGTTGGTACAAAATGCTATGAGATAGTGCAAGTTTTTTTTTCAGTCCTATAACTGCTTCCATCACACAATTATCCATAATGAAAGAACCGTTGGTACTTTAGTACCGCTACTTAGGGCCATCTGTTGTAAGTTATGTGTAATCTTTGCTACTTACAATTTATAGGCGCCAAGCATGAATGCCGCGGCGCCTGCGCCGGTGCACGCCTGCGTTTTTGCACGCGATCCCGGTTTATTTATACACTGGTACCACTTTCTTGGTACCATAATTAGAAAAAGGCTTTACAAAAAAGGTACGGCACCAACTAATTATTGGCTTGTTTGGCCTAAAGTTCTTAGAAACTAGGAAAAAGGATGATAGCCTAGTGGCACAGTGTAAATGCAAGTGCTAGTTGGACCACTTTATCGCAATACTATTAGATTTCAAAACCCAGGCTTGCACTTCAAAATAATCATTTAGGTATAAGGTACAAAGGTGGCGAATTGTCAATATTTGTAAGAGAGAAGTCGAAGCAAAGATGGATTGCTGCATACGAGTAGGAGAGCCACATCAGGGTCAGTAGCCATCACAATCCGTCCGAGCAACACCAGAGGGACTGCAGACTGGCAGAGCCAAAACGACCGAGAGAGGGAGCTGACATTAACGCGCAACACATGAAACACAGTACGGATTGTCAGTAGATCACCATCGAGCAAGTTAGATAAATTCACCTCTAACGATATGCTGTTCTGAATGCCAGTGCAAGTGTCCGCAAAATGCATACTAATCAGTCTACCCTCAGGATATCGGTACCTATTGCCCACAAATCGAGTAATAGAAGTCTAATGGCAGTCTGAACCCAACCCTGCCATCGCCTATGACTATTAAGCCACTATTACCATTTTCTTTAGGATACCCATAGTCCATTTGGCTCAGATACTGCGTTTGCCAATTTTGAGACTATGTATTTGAGAACTTTGCACCATCACCCAGTTCTTCGACAATCACATCCAACCAGTGCCACCAGGGGGCCTTGATGGCGTCCTCTGGAATCAATTCATATTTGGAACATATAACATGTCCTTAGTACCCAATTTACTAAGTTCCTTAGTATCATATAATCATTTAAAGCGTAAAATCGAATTGATCTAAAGCGGCCTTTCGAGTTCAGCTGATTCCCCAGACGAGCTTGTAAGTCTTATGGTATTTTTATGTGCAATTATGGCATTTTGGTAAGTTACCATTGTATTCTGACATCAGTAAATATTGATGACAATAGTACTGCCTACACTTTGTCTGATGTGAATATCTCTGAAGTTTACATAAATGAACACAATAAATTAAGATTACAGTGGTACTGTACAAGAGTTTGAAGGATTGACCAGCTCAGTGGTTGAGCGATCGCAACGCTTAGGGACCCGAGTTTGATTCCTGCACGAACCTACAATAGTTTTTCCGTGTGTGTATTACTTATTTGCATGTGCGTGCTGTATTTATAGCCACAAGCACCAACGCACGATGCACAAAAATCCCAATTTATTAAAGAATATCTTAATAGGTAGGATACCTATAACCTTACCTATTTATCAATAAAAAAGAAATGAATACCAGCTCCAAAATCAAATTTACATTCCATATTCAAATTACAACTCAATATATCCCTTATTTCCGGTCAGTAATAAAAAAACAACCATGCACAACGTAATGTATTGATAAATATTTTATTGGCATATAACTACTTCTAATGCCTAATAATGCCTTCTAATACCTATAAAATTTTAGGCATTACTGTATGTAATGCCTAAAATTTTATAGGTACGGCGGCGTGTACCGAGATTACAGTTTTAAAACAAATAAATCGCTTGTATTGTATGGCGCGAAGGCTGTACGCCGCTCATTTGGCGTCTGTGACGGGCCGCGAGCGGTACACCACCACCATTTATCTGTGCATTTTCGTAAAACATAGTGCTTAGTTGAAAAAAAAAATGTTGAAGTATACTATGAAGAAATATTGTGCAGAGGGGAGCAAGTTTAACCAAATTGTTATTGCTGGCTTGAGTGAGTATTTTTTTAAATTCTTTTTATTTTAAAATTTTTTAAGGAAGTTTGATAAATTTTCTATAAAAAATAGCAATTACTATTATTATTTTTTTAAATAGAAAGCAATAATATGTTATTTCATTAATTGTCTACTCAATTTAAATTAATTTACCCAATCACAAACTTTGACGGTATTTTTTTATTTAAAAAATATATTATCCACTAAACCTACTCGTATTACTTCTTCTTCTTCAACTTCTCTACGGGCAAAGTGAATTAAATTAACGGTAAATTATTAAGAAAAATGCTAAGAGGTTTAAGTAGTTTTTTTTATAAAAGTCATCACCACCATCATTCTAATCATCCACCTTTTCCCAATTATGTTAGGGATGGCTTCCAGTCTAATCAGAGGCGGCTGAATAGTATTTCACACGAAGTGTCTGCCATCAGACCTCCGCAACCCAATTTCTGGGCAACACAGATAAAACAATCATACTAAAGTTATTAATTTTCTATGACGAGTATAGTAGCTTAGGTATAAATAAATACGTAAACTCACTATACTTCTCTCTTGTATAATTACCAAAGTGCATTTTTACTTTTCCACTGCCAGAGTATATTAATAAAAAATATCATCCGTGTATACTTTACCTTACCGTACCTTTTATATTTTTTTACAAAAGAACCTTACTAACAATGTGGGTTACTAGCAATCTTGTTAGCCCCTCGTGCTAAGCTAAATGCTTGTGTTACGAGTGGGTTCACGTCGGTAGTGCAATGGGTAGGTTTCGAACCGGCAACCACATGATCGCAAGTCTGTCGCCCTAGCCATTACTAGGCTACAGCCGCTTCAAACCTTTATATTTACCTTAACACGAAACGACTGCCATCTACCATAAGACCTCCGCACAATTTTTGGGCAACACCTACATTCGTTGCATAGGTTTCTGATAACCGCTAAATATTGTCATGGGTGTTCGTATGACAACTGGACCGACGGTTTAACGTGCTCTTCGAGGCACGGAATGTTGTCGATGTGTTGAGAGTTGTCATCCATCCACAAGATGACCGCGCCAGGCGCAGCTTAACCGCTTATAACTTAGCACTTAATCGCAATGACACTACGCCGAAAAACATAATAATAAAAAGAAACAATAGAGACCTATAAAAATAATATTTTTCAAATAAATATAAAAATACGGACTGCCTCATTAGTCTAGTGGTCCTAAGCGCGACGTTAGAGGTCCTGGGTTCGATCCCCAGGTCGAGCAAATGGGTGTTATTGAGTTTTTCTAAGAAATTCTCAGTAGCAGCTTGGAGTAGGCTCGCCCCCTATTACATGGGACCTAAACATATCGCCGAAATGTGGGTGTACATTAGTACACCTCTGCCTAACCCTTCGGGGAATACAGGCGTGATGGTATGTTATGTTATGAAATTCAAAAGCAAGTCACAATTATGTCGCACGGATTGTTATTACAACTTAAACAAGCATTTGTTGGCTAGAATAGAAGACAGAGCACAAAAAGAGAAACAAAGTACTCCATTGATTTAAATAGTATTAAGATAGTCATTGGTAAACTATTTTGTTTAAAACTAGACTAAACATACCATCACGCCTTTATTCCCCGAAGTGTGCACACAGTGTGGGTGTACTAATGTACACCCACACTGTGCCAGTATGTTTAAGTTCCATGTAATGGAGGGCGAGCCTATTGCCATTAACCGGGCAGAAATCCAGGATCCGAGCTGCTACTGCGAAATTCATAGGAAAAACTCAATAACTCTTCGCTCGATCTGGGAATCAAACCCAGGACCTCTAGCGTAGCAGTCACGCTTGCGACCACTAGGCAAAAGAGGCAGTTATTTTTATTTTTTCTCTTTTCTCAGAATAATAAAATGAAATGAAATGATTGCGTTACTCTAAGGAAATGATATTTAGTATTAACAGAAATAAATATCTTTTCTCAGAAAAATGAAAAGATATTTATTTACAGAAATAAATATCATTTCATTATTCTGAGAAAAGGGCAGCACAAAATAAAACTCCAATACGTTACATAAAAAAATACAAAGATTTTCTTTTAACAGCCCGCTCGCTCAGTTTTATAACGTACCTACGTAATTGTTTTTTGATAACATTAATTACCTTATTATGTAACACAGGATTTCCATTCCCTATTATTCACTATGCCCGGTCTACGTGTAGCATAAGCATAAGCATTATCGTCCTAAAATGTTCCAACTGCCGGGACACAGGCCTCCTTTCGGTGAGAGGGAATGGGTCGTAATCCACCACGCGGTTGTTGATATCACATGTCTTCGAATATTTGGCTCTAGAACATGCCAGTTTCTATAGGTCCGAATGAAGATTGAAGATGCCTTCAACATAAGCGCACTGGCACTATATGGACTGGTTAAAAATACCTAGTATATTTGAGAAAACTTGCATAATACTCATTACACATTACACCTTATAAAACAGATTACGCATATTGCAATTTTGTTTAATGCTGCGTATACGGACAAACGGACATTACGTGCGATGTTTTGTAAATACAAAACCAATGGGAAAGTTATTTTACGATAACTCTCAAACTTTGTTTAAACACATCTGAGAATCGGCGGACACGCTAAAAACGTAGCTAGTTGATTTTTCATGTATCATTTTTTATGTACCAATCAACAGTACCGTATGCCTTTGCCTTAGGCAATTTGCGGGGAATACAGGCATGATTGTAATGTCTGTATTCCTCCAAAAGTAAGGCCGTTGTGTAGGTACTGCAAAATCTTCGCCAGTAATATATATAAAAGGGCCCACCGGCCCATGCAGGACGAGTATAGGGCACAAATCCAATCACCAACCTCAGTAATTCATAGAAGAACATAATAACGCATTGCTCTGTACCTGTTCATTAAAATGATTTCCAGGCATTGAAATATTATTTTGAAAACATCACGTTCAATTTTGAGTTCCTTTATGTTCCATGTATCCGTCTTATAAATTAATTACCGAAAGATATTAATGTCCTAACTCCTAAACAATAAAAGCAATTATCAATTTGATGTATTCTAACTTTTTAAAGTTCCTAAGCCATAAATCTTCTGTCCAAAAATTAGCTACTTTCATCTAAATTATCAAAAGTTAAAACTAGAAAAAAAAACTTAGAAAGAAAATTTATTTGCGCTAACAGGAAATCTAAAATGTAAGGAAAGAGTAGAAAACCAAAAAAACAACAAAACAATCACAATTTATTAACCCACATATAATAGACATTGCAAAATCTATTGCTTCAGTCAGTCATTTAATCCATTATATTATTATTTATTAATATATTTATACTTTGATTTACTAGTTTTTAGATAAAAAAATTTTTGCCATTGAAGGAAGGACGACTAGGAATACAAAACTTCCTCTTAGTTAGAATGCGTGCTTTAAAGTCAATAAAACTTTGGCGAGCTTAGTAGCAGGATCTAGTGATGTTTAAAAGCCAGCGTCTAGCCTTTAGAACCCAGAATAAAAAATATAAAATTCAGTGAAATGGTCACACCACACATCCAGTCTAGAGAGATGAGAATACCAAGACCAGTGAAATTCAAACTCGTATTTGAAATTTAAGCTAGAACACCTTGTTTTTGTATTTTTTAGGCATTTTCCATGCAAAGATTACTAAGTTATTTTAGTAAAGGAAAAATACGACCGCGGGCAGGATTCGAACCTGCGTAAATTAAAAAATGTGAAGGCAAATTTCGACATGGCGGGCGGGGGTCGCGGTGGCTTAGCGGTCATAGCGTCTGGTGTACTTAACCAGAAGACGCAGGTTCGAATCCTGCCCGCGGTCGTATTTTTCCTTCACTAAAATAACCTAGAACACCTTTTTTTAGACTTACTTAGGTACCTTTCACAATCTCATAGTCAGATTTAATGCTTATCATTTTTCGTACTGTGATAACTTTAAACTTAGGTAGGTATGCAATTTAGTTCACTATCTACTCGTAATATTAGATAGTATTTCGAGATTCCTTTCTGCGGATCCCGGATTTATTTTAACGCGTTCCTCACATTGCGTGGTATGGTAAACATTCTTGTTTTATTATAATCAAGAGTATGATTGTGTACTTAAATTATATTTTGAAATCTCTTGATTTGTTATAAAAGCCTTACAATGGACTATCGGATATACTTTTCAATGTTATTCTGTACACATTTCCATTTTCCACTTTCTTTCAATATTTTTGTTGCGCCTTATTATCATATCTCGGAGAATTCTGCGACGAATGATCTCGAAAGATCTTATATTATATTGTTATAATTATAATTAAACGCATTTGTTTAGGTATTCCAGTTTGGTGGTATACCAACATGGGAGATGGAAATTAATGATCCGAATATTTGGCATAGAGGTCAGGCCCGGATTTCGTCTAGGTTAGTCAAGTATTGATTTGAAAGCCCCACTGCTGAAAAGGCCAGCCTAGGCCCCAGCCTGGGAGGACTTGGAAATTAATAAACAATAAGTAATCTAGTCAGCATCCTTTTTGTTTATCCACTTGGTATAGTAAAGACGAAACATGAAATAATCGACGTTTTACGGAGTGTATGCATTTAATGAGAGTACAGAGACACTTATTGACCTTTTGATTAATTGAGCCTATGTCCTTGTTCAGGTCACAATCTTTCTCCTTGCCGAATTTTATCGAAATCTGTGCAGGAGTTTAGGCGTTAGGTTGCGGTGTTTAGATTTTTTATGACTCTCTGTTAACAGTAGGTGCATTGTTGATTTAATGATTCATGCATGCAGTTATGTTTAGACAACTGTGTGTTGAGACAGGCTGAGGATGACATTTTATAGGGCACGCTTATTAACTATTAGTTTATATTCACATCATTAGTAAGTAAATATTTATGTAAATTGTTACTCTCACACTTTAGCTTGGTCCGCTCCCAGTAAGTTATTGGCCAGGAGACGGGATTTGTGTATTTGTCAACTTCTAATAACGAATACGATTAGTGTTATGTATGTACTTAGATACCATCACGCCTGTATTCCCCGAAGGGTTAGGCACAGGTGGCACACACTTCGCCGGTACATTTAGGTCCCTTGTAATTGGGGGCCTATTGCCTTTTGCCTATTGCCATTAACCGGGCACAAATCCAGAACCCGAGCTGCTACTGAGAATTACATAGAAAAGCCCAATAACACTTTGCTCGACCTGGGAATCGAACCCAGGACCTCTAGCGTAGCAGTCGCGCTTAGGACCACTAGACTAATGAGGCAGTCAAAAAAGAAATTATGCATGTAATAGAACCAATATTGCGTGTCTTCGCATTCGCTAATTAGGTATCTACAGTTAAATAAATGTATTACAAAGTACTTAAGTATCTAATAATGACATAATTAAATTACATATTGTTCATACGGTTTACCGGAACACACGTGTTTAAATATGTAAATATGAATAAATTGGGTTTTCCAGTGAAAAACTTTACAGGTTGATTGGTTGAATGACATAACTGACCTGGTTATTTATGAGTGCGTCCCACTAACTGACTGGAAACAAGCCTATTGTTTTCAAAACGTGCCATATTTATGTTAAGTTTTATCTTAATTGTGTTCGGCAACTAGACTTCTGTGCTTTTGCACTTGTGCCTTTTTTCACATGTTCCTTTGAGTCCATGATATCACACAGCTTCACTCGGTCCGCAGGATACCTATAAAGGACTTGTACCAACTAACCCACTTATAGTATGTGTACCATGGTTTTGCCCTTGCCAGGAAGCCTACGAGCAGCTAACCTGGGGTTACCTCCGCACGACCAGACAATGGCCCCGATAGGCAGCGCAAACCCCAAAATCTTTTTTTTATGGGATAACTCGGCAACCGAGCAGGCGAGCTACCTGATGGTATCTGCAATACCAAAGGATTTGCAGATGCGTTGTCGAGCCTATTTAAGGAAAAGGGAGAGGAAGAAGAAAAGCAGACGAAAGGGGACTGACGGAGGAATTGGGTCTCCGAGCAGGTTTGACGGAAGGCCTCGCCCTTGGAAGCGGTAAAGTGAACCCTGGACTAGAGCTAGAGCCCGTCATGATCGTGGCGAATGTCACACATCCCTTGGCCGTGTAGTCACGGCCTATAGTTACCCTAGCCCTATAGTTAGGGCAAGGGAAAACAATTCGGTTTTTAAATGATATCAGTCCGATATATCTTGCCGCCTTCCGAGGTGACAGAATCTGAGAGATCAGATCTGTCACATGATAATCCTCATGACGATCATGTCTGATAATCCTTCCGGGATCTTCCGTACTGTGCAAGAAATGTAACTAAGTACTACGTTATCCAAACCATTGCGACAATCATGGGTCTACCATGGGATACTATGTAGTAAAGTGTGGCTTTATATTGATGTTATTGCTATCTTATTATAATATACTGCGGTCAATTGATGACATTGTTATTTCCTAATAATAGATTTTGTATTGTTTTACGGTTTTTCGATATTTATTGCACTGCCATTGTTTTGTACCTCAATGCAATTCTCAATATGAATGACGTTTTTATTCCTTGTTAAATGGCGATTTTGTTTTTGAATTACGGTGTCCAATTTCCCTCTCCACTTTGAAAACACTCTACCTCTACGTCCGCGTCGCTCTTGATTTCTTTTCCGATTAATCTCAATCTTGATAGGTAATGTTTTTTTGTATCCCACAAGGGTGACAAACAACCATACTGCCTGCCTGATGGTATGTAGTTACCGTAGCCTATGGAGGCTTGCAACACTAGGGGTATCACTAGAGCATTGCCGACGGGAAGGACTGAGGACTGAGGAAGGAATTGGGCCTCTTGCGCTCCAAACTCACTATCCGAAACGCAACAGTATGCATTCTGCTACTCCACGTCCATATTCTGTGGAAGGGTAGTACTTCCCGTACCGACCCATTCATGCTTACACATAAGTAGACTTGCCAGCGAAACAATAAGCTAAAAAATCACGGGTAGTGTATTTAATTTAGCATTGAACTGGGAAAGGGTGACTCTTTATTGGACTCTGCTGAAATAATATAGTAGTTTGATTCATCATCATCAGCCCGATACTGTCTACTGCTGGACCAAGGCCTCTTCATGTATCTTCCATTCGTTTCTGCTCCGGGCTACTCTTGACCATTTCATTCCCTCTGCCTTCACTAGTACTTTGATTGAAAGCTGAAAATAGACAAGAATGACATAAATCTGGATTTTCTCGTAATTTTTTTTTGGTTTTTTCGCAAATTGTACGTCTGTAACACATTGATCTTCAACGATAACATTTTTTAAGCAAAAGTCGTGTAAAATAGAGGACTCTGTCAAAATTTACAATTTACACCAGACGTCACCAATTAGTTTCGATCAGGGTCCGTTTTAAGAAATGAAATGACCATCGCGGTCCGCACAACATTTTATAGAAAAAAAAAAATTAAACAAATGTTATTACGGAAATAACAAAGATATTATTTTTTACAAATCATAATGGCATTTTTTGCACATTTTTTAAATTGCGTACCTACTCTGTACCTAGTGCTTTGTTCTCGCGGTCCGCACAAAATGGGTAGGCGGTCCGGATGCTGACCGCGGTCCGCTATTTGGTGACCCCTAATTTACACTATTTGTTACAATTACGATTTTTAATATTGAACTTGGCCCCCAAGTTTAGACGATCTGCTTTAAATGTCCTCCTCTCTAATATTGGAGGTTTATTTTTAGGACCCTGCTAGTTGTGCGACCTGAGCATATAATATATGAACTCCTTAAGAGAATAATTGAAGCAGGCGACAAATAACTTAAGTACATATTGGCACACATGTGTGATAATTCTAAGAAGAAATGAATGCCTAGCCCACATCTCCATTGTTAATCACATTCTACGAACAAAACGATGCATGGTTCAAAAGAATATTTAGCATTGTAGGTTATAAGTAATCGTGTTATGTTGGTACATTTCCTTTCAAGACTTATTCATCATCATCATCAACCCATTACATTGTCCCACTGCTGGGCACGGGTCTCCTCTCAGAACGAGAGGGATTAGGCTGTAGTCCACCACGCTAGCCTACTCCGGTTAAGCAGACTTCACATGCCATCAAGAAAAAAAAACTCTCTCAGGCATGCAGGTTTCGTCATGATGTTTTCCTTCACCGTTTAAGCGCGTGATAATTAATTATTAATACGCATATGACTGCGAAAAGACAGAGGTGCGTGCCTTCGATTCGAACTCGAGACCTTTGACAGGCTTACGAACTTTTAGCAATTGAAGGACGGCCTGAATTCACAACAACATCTCTTCCCAAGTGAGGCCCGCGATCCTGAGGTCTTACAGATTAAATAATAAGTAGTTTCTACATGCCGGAGGTTTTCAATAAGTTAAAATATTTTCTTTAGTAGTTACAACGAGATCAACTATTAAAAATACTGAAGTAACCCGAAAATTTGATGTACAGTTCTCTCATTTGATCCCAAAATATTCATAAGAACTTTATTCGTTAACAACTGTAGAGGTACTTACCGTTGACAGAAACTTTAGATATAAGTAGTCAGTAGACATCTGTGTTTTGACAAATAATAAGTAATAAATATAATGTATTACGAAATATTTGTCAAAAACGCAGGTGTACTAATCCTGTCTGTCTATATAAATCTTTTGTCGTTTGTACACCTCTACCTACCTTATTTACCCTTTCTACTTGTAAGCTATTTTTTTTAATACAGTGTCCTGAGGTAACCTACGTCCAACCGCCTTAAAGATAATGAGCAACGCATATTAACATTGTTTCAAACTTGTCTGTGAACTAGTTCATTAACAGGTGACAAAGTTATTTAAATATAACAAACGTCGTTTTAATGTTATCAGAGCTTTGGCTCGTGGTGACAAATAATTACTTAGGTAATCGTTTTATTTATAAGACACAATCAAGTCGTCTAGAACTTAAAGTTAAATAATATACAGGATACCATCACGCTTACCGAAACGGTTACCCGATAGGGCAAGCAAAGAGATACTGATATTTGCCGATATATTTTTAGAAATTAGATCTTGTAGTGCCATTAACAGCGCACCGAAAAATGCATAATATATTATATTACTTTATAACATAATGTAACGGCTTTTAACCGGTCGTTGTGGAAGTCTATAGGGGAGGCCTTCGTCCTGCAATGGGACACATTTGGCTGATATGATGATGATGATATTACTTTACCTGACTTGGGAATCGAAATCAGTACTTACTTCACTCCATGTTATGAATTAGCAAAATATACAAAAGTACTTCAGGCATAAATGGTTTTATAAATAGACCTAGACACTTTTTATAATCGATTTCGATGTCGATGTTATGGAATTTGAGTACTGAGTACTCGTATCCTACTTGTGTGTGGAAATCTACCTGCCTACCCCAATGGAAGACTGACGTGAAAATATGTATAGTAAAGAATGTAGCTAGTCCAGCTGACTTTTTGCGTGTTATTGTTATTGAAATATGATTGCCCTCGTTGAGTATGTCGCACAAATAAGCCTATAAAACATTACAAGACGCATTTCAATGAAACAGAGTAGGTAGGTACTTGTTTTCGACGAATTTATAATCACTTAGTTTAGTTTTAAGATCCCACGGTGAGAATCACGCGAGGCGTGACGTGAACGCCAATTTAATTTAACTACCTACCTAAATATCTAATCCTAATGTGGCGTGGGGGCAATGTACTCATAAAAAAAATACCTATTTCTAAAACAGCTTCATTGGACTAGTGTTCCTAAGCGTGACTGCTACGCTGTGCTGGAGGTCCTGGTTTCGATTGGAATTCCCAGTAGCAGCTCGAGCTTGGAATTGTGCTTGGGATACTGCCAATAAGGCAGTAGGCTTACATGCGAACTGTGTGTTCTACATTAGTAACTTCACCTCTGCCTAACCCTTCGGGGAATACAGGCGTAATACTGGTATTATTTATCTTCATACCCAATTTCTTGGCAATAAGAACAACAATCGATATCGGGGACAGTTCTACGAAAACGAAATACAAAGAAACATTTTATTCTATGACAACATCCTTGACTTTTAACCCTACATACTTCGGAAGTTCGAGGCCTCGGTGACACTGCGCAAATAGTGGCCGGTTTTGACGCTGATTTGGGGAGGTGTGAAAATACATTTCTATTTGGCTTTCCGCGAATACGGCTTTTCGACCAAGAAAAACTTTTCCGTATGGCCTGTATCGTCAATTGATTGGGTCTATGTTGATTGTACTCTTTGCTACAAAGTCCGATCCTAATCCAATAACCTGCAAATAACTACCTGCAAGTAACTTAAGTAGGTACCTACTGATTTCTGACATTTGACATCGATTTTTTTTAAACTTTCACAAGACATCAATTTTTAGAACTAACGGCTTCTGAGTAAAAATTGAAATAAACTCATTACACATTAGAGTCATGATCTCTTTCTAAGGTTAGACAAGTAGCAAAATAGGAGTGTTGAATGCAGGGCAATCTCTCAGATGGTCTTTTGAAGAAAGAGTCACAACAGGTTTGAGTAGACCACTCCCAGCTGTCGGCACATAATCCGTTAATCAATCACAAAAGCCTATGTACCTACATAATTTCTGCTTGTCTCCATTTTTGCGATAAAGCAAATCAATAATTACAGACGTAAGTAGGTACTTGTTTGTGATAAAACAAATTAATTGCAATCTGGAATGGTCGAGACGGCCGGGCGCGCGGCGCGTGCGTCTCAAGCGAATCAATGAGCCAACGCACTGCCGACCCCAACCAATTGATTTGCAGAATTAATGAGCATTGTGAGCCTGCGTCCCTTATGACAACAGTAATAAAGCTGTAACTACATGTTTTGCTTTATGATTTCTCTCTCCCATTTGAGCTCGGCTCTTGTGGTGGAGCAATCGCCCCTGTTCTCTATTCTCCGGTTTCTGTTTGACTTTTTGATACGACTCTACTCCCACTTTTTCCTGCACTTGTGCATTAAAACTTCCTCTAGCTTTATGATTTATGTAAGCTTAATTCTTATTTCAACGGGAGGTCTGTCAAATCTTAGGTCTCGAGTTCGAAAAAAACCTGTAGCCCGATTCACGTAATTAAAATCGTAGCGATGTCGCAGCGACTTAATCGTTGAAACAGTTTTCCTATTCACATCTTTCGATCGGACCGATTTTAGAAGTCGTCCTATTGAAAAATCGTTGAACCGTATTCACACATGTTCGTTGGGCGAAAATCATTCTAAAACGTTGGCTTGACAGTATTCACTTAACACTACTACGCTACTGTCAAAATCATCTGCGTATTGAAATTATGTTTCAAAACTAACACCTCAAAATTCGTGTGGTTTGAGTAATGAGTAGCCATTACACGATACTGCCGTTCAAACATTAATTATAATTACGGCTGAAGTGTACCTACTGTATACTCGCAGTTCGTTTATGTTTCAGGCCCAAAGTAATAGAATGCTAACCAACTGCCAAATTCAAACTTCGAGCTGCTGCTGAGAATTTTATAGAAAACCCAATAATTTTGCTCAACCTGAGAATTGGATCTGGGATCTCACACTCAGCAGTCTTTTTTATTGCCACTAGACACGTGGAGTTTTTGTTTTCTTTTTCTTCTTTTCAGCCATTATCGTCCCACTGCAGGGTACCTAAAGGGCTCCCTACGCTTCTTCCACTCTCGCGGTTCAGAGCTTTTTTGCGGTCAGCAAAAAAATCCTTCCAGTTCTTGTTTAACCCAATATTATACATCGGCTCTATTCCTCAATAGTCTAGTGGTCCTAAGTGCAACTGCTATGCTAGAAGTCCTGGGTTCAATTCCCAGGTCGCGCGAAGCTCGGAGTCTGGATTTGAGCTCGGTTAATGGCAATAGCCTCGCCTCTTATTTCATGGGACCTAAACATACCGGCGAAATGTGTGTACATTTGTACACCGCTGCCTAACCCTTCGGGGAATACAGGCATGATGGTATGTTATGTATGGCACTATGCCTTCTGCTTCCGCAACCCTGACTCCTATAACAGGGTCAACAGACTAGTTGGCATAGCCAAGTGCTTCGCGATGAACTGGCAACGAGTCAAGTGCACGTGCGGATCTATTGACGGGTCACACAATGTGGACATCACTAATTACATATTAATTAGACGGCCGGAGCAAGATTGTTTTAATTGCTGTTGTCTTGATGACAATTGAGAATCTAACCATTAATAAATCTACTTAAACTGCCTGCACGTTTGGCGTAGCGGTTAAGGTGCCACTACCGTTCCGCCGGGTTTCAGAGGAAAATATTTGTTTTCCACGGATTTTATTTATTAATATTTTACACACGACTTATTTTTAGTGCAGGCATTGCCTTTTTTAAATTATAAAGAAAACAAATTTAAACAGTTGAAGGCTAAACGTCGATGGGCAATTTACAGCAAATTCTTCTCAAAAGCAAAAGTTTTAATCTTAATTGTGAATGAGATATTTGTTATCGTCGCAATTTCTACTGACATGTGTCTAGGCTGTGTTTTATTCAAACAGTTTGCGTAATACAAAAAAAGAAAAGAATTTGGCGCCCAAAGTTTAGTCTTAGAGTAAGTATTTTTTTTAGCTTGGCCCGCCAAATTTAAGTTTCAATTGGCTTTTGGCAATTCATTCTAACCTTACTAAAAACTTTCCTTACTTAGAAATCATGGCATTAGTAATAGCGATGATTTCTAAGTTAAGTTTTTAGTAAGGGTAAAGATAACATATCGTGCGTGATATCTTTGAATCGTCGATCCCACAATGCCTAAAGACCAAGGTCTATAACCAGTGCGTCCTACCCGTGATGACTTACGGAGCCGAAACGTGGACACTCACTATTGGACTGGTCCACAAATTCAAGGTCGCTCAGCGTGCAATGGAGAGAGCAATGCTCGGAGTTTCTTTGGTGGATATAATTCGTAACGAAGTCATTCGCCAAAGAACTAAAGTCACCGACATTGCGCGAAGAATAAGCACGCTGAAGTGGAAGTGGGCCGGCCATGTCTGCAGACGGACAGATGATCGTTGGAGCAGACAAGTGCTAGAGTGGAGACCGCGTTTGGGCAAACGTAGTGTGGGACGCCCTGCGACACGATGGACCGACGATTTAAAGAAGGTGGCTGGCAGCGGATGGATGCAAGCTGCTCAAGACCGGGATGGTTGGCGCTCTTTGGGGGAGGCCTACGTTCAGCAGTGGACGGCAATAGGCTGACATGATGATGATGTGAAAGATAACATTAACCCAATTTCTTTTTCTGTATCGTAGGTGTGATTACAAACCGTGGAGAAATCTCTCCTCCGTGTTACAAACACAAACTCTCGCATAGTACACGTATGTTTTGAGAATCGTCTCAGTCTCGGCAGCTTGTTTGTGGCCGGTGCAATCCGGATGACAACTGAACTCATGTTGTCTCTACATACAAACAACATCAAGATCAATGAATTTAGTGTGGTAATTAGTGATGTTCCTAATCAAAGTGTTTTTAGTTTGTCACGCTCTGTGACATGCCAAATAATAGATAATTGACCTAATAATTGGGAATTTTTCAGTTAAATTGTTTGTATCAGCTCGGGTTTTGCCAATAGGAAGTCGTCATTTTATATAGCACACTTGCTCGACATGGAAATTAAACTCAAGACCTCCAGTGAGGTGAGGCAGCTACTAGGTACAATGAACTACTATTTCTTTTATAACATAAAATAGGTACATCACGCCTGTATTCCCCGAAGGGTTAGGCATAGGTGTACTAATGTTAACCCACATTTCGCCGGTATGTTTAGGTCCCATGTAATAGGGGGGGAGCCTATTGCCATTCACCGGGCACTGATCCAGACTCCGAGCTGAGAATTAAATAGATCTCAAAATAACTTAATAATCTTTGCATGGAAAATGCCTAAAAAATACAAAAAGATAGTTAAAAGTTAAGGTGGCATCGTACGACATCGTACATGTCATGTCGGTTGAGAAGCACATTTTCAACAGATGTCACTGACGTCGCCTCAAAGACGTAAATTAAAAATGTGAAGGCAAATTTCGACATGGCGGGTGGGAGTCGCGGTGGCTTAGCGGTCATAGTGTCTGGTGTACTTAACCAGAAGACGCAGGTTCGAATCCTGCCCGCGGTCGTATTTTTCCTTCACTAAAATAACTTAATTTTGTAATATTTATTCATTGTTTCAGTGGTACTACCAGCATTTTCATATGGAACAGCTATCGGTTGGATCTCTCCTATGGGCCCCCGGCTCATGTCAGAGGAGAGCCCAGCCTCGGCCCCCGTGCACCCGGACACCATATCCTGGATGGCGTCAGTCGTGTATCTGGTGGGGACACCCACCGTGTTCTTCTTTGGGTACATCGTGGATAACTTTGGGAGGAAGAAGGCCTTGATGTTAACGTCATTCTCTATGGCTGTAAGTTATTGATGAATTTGTAAGATTTGATAAATCCGTGAAACCAAAGGGAGGTAGTGGGTAGATTTGGGCTATGGATGATGGTATAATCCGTTACTCAAGTACTTATAAGGTTAATTACTTACTACCTACTTTTGTGTATTGTTCTATTTCTTTGACAAATCGATGTTGTAGGTAGGTACATATAGGCATCTCATGGCATGGCTGCACGACAATTAGAATGAATTATGAATTTTCTCTATAATAATAATTTTACCATACATATACTGAAATTTTTGTTACAAAGCTTGAACAACTTAATTTTTATTTTTTCCTTTATTTTCGCTTCACCGCCGATTACACTAGTTATGATGATATCCTCGAAGGCCTTCTCTATAGTGTCTTATGCTTTTCATAGTGCTATCCATTTGGATCTCGTATGTGGGACTCTACTGGTCATCACAGCCCCAACAATCCCTAATTAACCAGTAGCTATATCACAGAACTTACTCGTAATTATTCAGATTTCCAAACATACCATACCATCACGCCTGTATTCCCCGAAGGGTTAGGCAGAGGTGTACTTAATGTACACCCACAGTTCGCCGGTATGTTTTAGGTCCCATGTAATAGGGGGCGAGCCTATTGCCATTCACCGGGCACAAATCCAGACTCCGAGCTGCTACTGAGAATTTCATAGAAAAACCCAATAACACTTTGCTCGACCTGGGGATCGAACCCAAGACCTCTAGCGTAGCAGTCGCGCTTGGGACCACTAGACTAACGAGGCAGTCAGATTTCCAAGACATCTATTATTCCAGGTATGCTGGGGTTTGAAACTCTACTCTACTGAAACTTGGGCTCTAATAACTGCTCGAGCAATCGTGGGCCTCGGCGTCAGTGGCTCCTACGTAGTAACTCCTCTATATATCAAGGAAATCAGTGAAGACTCCATCAGAGGAACGTTGGGGAGTCTGGTGGTGCTGTCGCAGAACCTCGGCAATCTGTTCGCGTATGTCATGGGGGAGTACCTGAGCTACAACGCCATGCTGTGGGTGTGCCTCATCGTGCCTATCCTGCACTTGGTGCTGTTCACGGCGATGCCAGAGACACCCTCGTATTTGCTGAAGAGTGGGAAGGTCGAGGTAATTGAGAAGCTGTTCTTTGTTGCATATCATTATTATTTATATTTTGACTGCATGTTTGGCGTAGCGGTTAAGATCACCACTACCGTTGCGCCGCGTATCGTGGGTGCGATTCCCACCCCATGTACGTGTTTGTGTGTTCGACAATCTGGGTGTACTTTGTGTCCGTTATTTGTATATTTGTTCCGCAAGTCCCCCGCCAGCCGGTTCGATTCCATTTAATGTCGTAAAGTCGTAGGTATCCACCTGGTTGTACATTCTGATTATAATCTTTAGACGAAATGCGAATGTTGCTCATTTTCCTACTAGCTGATGAACTTGTCTAGATATCAAGCTATATAATTTGCAGAATACGCACATCGCATTGGCTTGTCGCTTGATAAATAATAAATACGGCTTCATCGGTACTCTAAATAGGTTGTATTTATGTTATATCCCAGGAAGCCCGCGATGCTCTCGCGTGGCTGCGATGCCGGGAGCCATCAGAGCCGGCAGTAGACAATGAGCTGCAGAACTTGCTGCTGGAGCTTGAACAAAGCAAGTCTGGCAATCTGAGCGCTGCACTCAAGACACTCGGTAAGTTTTTTAGGCGTATCAAGCATGTTTATAGTGCGGGGAATCCTCATGGATTTATCTATATCGGTCTCGTACCTACCTACTGGAAACAGCTCCTGCTATCTTTTGCCCTATTGTCGGAGCCAAGGGCGGATCCAGGAAGGGTTTCACCGAATACCAGCAAACAGTGGATGTAGGTACACCTCTACGGGAAGTACAGGCGTGATGGTATGTTGCGAATTAGTACCTAAGTTAGGGACGCATATTAGACATCACGACCTACGATAGATATCTACATCACAAAAGAAAATTGACATCGAACCGCCCAGCAACAGGTGTGTCGTCAATAAGTTGAGTCGAACGGTAACACCTAACAATATGTAAACAACTGGTAGGTGAGTAACTAGTAGCTAGCAGTAACGGGACACCAGCGCCGCCGCCACCCGCCGCCGCGGACGGACAAACAGACGGAACACTGTTTGTACACTCTAATGCTCTCGTCATGAGCGTCTGTGTTTGAATAACTTATAATATGGGTTTTTGGGTTAGAATAGACTTCTTTCTTGTTAGATCGGAACCAGTTTTTAGATATATTATCCATATTTATTAATATTATTAATGCAAAAAGTAACTCCGTCCGTCTGTTTGTTAGGTTTTCACGCCTAAACTGTTGAACCAATTGTGACGAATTTTTGTATAGAGATAGATTGAACGTTGAAGAAGGACATATTACCTAGTAGGTATACATACTATGGCTACCTTTGTTTCAGTAGGTCTTTAGGGAGCCGAATAAAACCGCGGCCAAACGCTAAGTAGGTACATAGATATTAATATAAATACCTCGTGATTATTGTATTAATTTGTCTAACAACTTTATTGATAGTTGTATGATCGGTAACTTTGTAAAGAAAATCTACCTTTAATAGACTTTTAATAGACCTTGAAAAGCAGTAAATTTGCAAGTCACTTAAAGCCCAAGAGACAGCAGAATTTTTTTTTTTCAATGAAAACTATTCAATATTCTCCTCAATTTTTTTTCAATGAGAACGATGCAATTCGATCCTTAACTCTGCGATATGTCAATTGTTACCCTTGATTATTTCCCAATACCGGTAGTTCATTTAAAGTTTAATTTAGTGATATATCTTTATATTAGTAGGTAGGTACTTCACAACTCAAAAAGTTCTTATAGGTACAAGTACCTAATGATAAATCAACCCAGTTTAACAATAAAAACATCAAGCAAACCTGCGGCGTAAGCCAGTGTCGCACGTGTTCGAGCTTTATGTACATTCCCACAAAGCTTTTAACACGTGCCCACCGTTATGGCAAGCTTCCGGAGAAAAAACCATGGTCAGTGGATACAACGCTTTTGACCGCGGCTACTTTGGAGGGTTAGGATTTATGTAGATACTAGCTTTCCGCCTACAGCTTCGCCCGCGTGAATAACACGATTTTGAATAAGAATAAATTTATTACTCAAAAATAATTACATTTCCAGACATTAAGTTAACATTATTATTGGTTTTACAAGTGTGTTTTACGGAGATAGTTCAGTGTTCTATTTTTCACTTCTGGCGGGATATTGCAAATAACACAAATATATTTAGCAATAAAAGGTAGCCTACGTCCTTTCTCAAGCTTTGGTCTATCTCAGTACCAAATTTCATCAAAATCGATTTAGTGGTTTAGGCGTGAAAGCGTAACAGACAGACAGAGTTACTTTCGCATTTATAATATTATAGTAGGGATGTGTTGGTCGTGGCGAATGTCAAGAATCCCATAATGGTCGCCAGGCTATAGGGCAAGGGAAGACAGATGTGGTTTTAGTCGGCATGAGGCCGACATACCCTGCCGCCTTCCCAAGTGGTAGACGAGCCACAAAAAAGGATTTATGCACGTGTGATATTAACATATAAAAATACGTGTAGATTTATTTATTTGTCGTACAATGTGTAAAGTTGTCTACGAAGATGATGATGCGCTAAATATTGACTTTTATTGGATGGTTTTAATATTATTGATCCCAATGATTAATGCGGAGCAGGTAGGTGTGTAAATACCTAGGCAGGTACTTGCAAATTTAAGTAGTAAACTGTAAAGATATTAAGAAGAATCCGAAGTAAGTACCTAGAAGTAAGTGGTTGCTCGGTCTAAATATTCGTTAAGAATAGGTTCTTAAAATCGGCTGTACTTCTTCTCCGATGTGCGATTAAAGATAATACCTAGGTCGAAATTGCCTAAACACGGTTAGCTAACCTGCTAATGGTATAGATAAAGTATAGGTAGGTAACTACCTACGTGTATAGACAACAAGCATTTGGAAAAAAACAACGATACTCACCCCCCCTTTTATATTCTAGTAACTGACCGCAGCACGTTCCGCGCTTTCCGCATCGTGCTCATCATCACGTTAGCGCGAGAGCTGTGTGGCTGCCTCGCCGTGTTACACTTCGCGTCGCTCATCTTCAGCAAGGCCAGCGCCGGCTGCCTGCTCACCGCCAACCAGCAGGCAGCCGTTCTAGGCCTGGTGCAGTTCGTTGGCTCCTGCACTGCGTCTACCTTGGTGGAGAGGACTGGCCGGAAGGTGAGGTCCTTGTTTGGCCAGGAATCCGAGGAGGCGTGTCGGACTCCACACCTATTGTGGGTGGCCTTCAAAAGGCGGCGGTCTTTGGGGATTAAACCGGACAGTGTGAGATTCTTTCCCACTAAAACCATCCCTGTGGCCACCATCAGCACCTAGAAGGGGACACTGTGTCCTGTTAATAGACCATCTCATAACCCCCTTGTGCAACGCCTGTTAGGGCACATCCCTGGGATGGTGGGTGACTTACCAACTAAAACGGGTATGTCGCATTACTACTTTGTGCTGGGGCAATGGGAGCGAGTACCACCTCTGTGACAGGTTGAGATGTATCCAACTCAATGTCTAGGCTGTTCTACTGCATCTAGCTTGGTGGAGAGGCCTTTCAGGAAGATGAAATATCGGTATGGATATAGCTCTACTCATCATCAGCGAGACCAGCTCCTAGATAACCGTCAAGATGCCGTAATAAGGCCAGTCTTACTCTGGCACGGCACTTTTGTTCTGCGTCGTGCCTGTTGGAGAAGACGAAACAAGGGGCAAATAGACCTGGATTTAAAGACAGTACAGGATTAATGTTGGAATTCTCAGGAGTTTCTCCGGAGTCTTGTTGACGATGTTTCCTTTAAATATTATACGTAAGCTTATGCAATTTATGAAACCTCGTGGAGGTGGATATTTAAATGTCCTGTTCTTCTTACTAATCACTTATTGTCTTCTGTCCACAGCCGCTACTGGGCACAACGTGTCTAGTATCGGGCATAGCGATGTGCGCTCTGGGCGCGTGGTTCTTCGCGAACGCGGGCGCCACCACTGAGTCTGCCTCGTGGCTGCCCATCGTCGCGCTGTGCCTCTGCATATACTGCGACGCGGCTGGATTGCAACCTGTACCCTTCGTTATTATGACCGAGATGTTCACCTTCCAGGTAGAAACGTATTCCATTTAATATTGCGTGTCCACTCAGAGAGAATGGAGTAAGTACCTAACTACTCGCAAATGCTGGGCTCATTTTGTAATTTCCAAAACGACATGAATTTCTAATGCTCACCAACGAAGAATCCGAAAGTTGTCCAATTATGCAATCCTTGCGAAATTTAATGCACTACATCGGTGCCTATACTCCTCATAAGATTTTTAGTTGGCTTCACAGAATACGTACCTAATAGCTTTTACGTTAATCAGGGGTCGGAATTGGGAAGCATAATTTTTACAGGAAGCTATAGGTACAGTTATTTTAATGTTTCACTGAAACTATCTTCAAAGAAAAATAAAGTGATAATCCTCATCATACTGCACAGTCTATAATTATTTATTCAAATAAATGAAGAAGGCATATCAAGCAGGGGTCACATATTGACGAAAAATTAATTTTACACCTATTGCAGTGGTAATTAGGTTTATTATTTGTTTCAGCTGCGCGGCACAGTAACAGCGATAGTAATCGCGTTTGCTTGCGGGCTCATGTCAGTGGAACTCCGAGTGTTCCAGCCTATTGCCACCTCCGTTGGCCTCTACCTCACCTTTTGGCTATTCTCAGCGGTGTGCCTAGTCAGCACCGTATACATTGTCTGCGTAGTCCCGGAAACGAAGATGAGGTCTATTGACGAAATATACGCGGAGATTGGCGGCAAAGGCAGCAAGAAGAGCAAAGACAAAGACTGCGAGGCAGACGTCACAAAATTGTAGATCATGACGTCATAATGATGTCACGTCGGTATTATTTTGTCTGTTAGACGTTGCTATACAGTATATAGGGAAGGTAAAGACAATTAAATTTAGCATTTTCCAGTTTCAATGGAATTTGCTTGGTCTCAATTAAAACTAAATTAATAAAAAAGAAAGTATTAGTTCTATGGACTGTCCGATTTGCCTAGTGGCTCTTGCTGCGGATTTTTTCCAGGAACTTCTAAGTAGCAGATTTTTTTTTGGTTTGGTACGGGAGGAAACCTTCAAAAGGTCACCGGTCTTTGATGGATTAGACCGGACAGTGGCCGTCATTAGCAAATTGAGGGGGACACTGTGACCTCTTAATAGACCCTAGAATCCCCCCTTGTGCAACGCCTGGTAGGGCACATCCCTGGTGAACCTGTTAAGAGGTATTGAACCGTACTATGCACAGCCTGGAGTTAAGAATAGATTTCCGTATCTTAATCCCGTATGTTGATCTTTAACTTTCCCGGACACAGCATAAAAGTATTGATCCTTAGTTTGGTTAGTATTGAAAGTTATGGCTTAAACAGTGATATTTTGCACTTTACGTGTACCTAGATTAGACTATAATTTTTAGGAGTCTTATAGGTAAGCTCACTCAATTTTTTTTGGTGACAACCTTGCCGATGCATGGCATGGCCTACTAGGACCTAAAAGAGTCTATAGTAATTTTAATTAGAATAATTTATTTATGTATCTATGTGAGTGAGCTTGCACAAATACTCAGCTACGTATTTTAAGTAGTTTACGAATTATTTTTACTATTTCCCAACATTTCAGTAATTTTTACGACGGGACTGGGAAATTGCTTAACCTGTAGGTGTTTTTTTTGCTATTGATGATAATAAATCGCCTATTAAATAAAAAAATAAGTTACAGTAAAGGACAAGCAATGTCCATACCTTCATTTAAAAATCGTGAACAATCCTCCAGTACCTATTGTCACAATAAGACCATTTAATTAGTAGACATATCTTTCGATAATAATAACAATTTATATTTCCAGACCACATAGTATTTCCTGGCCTTGATTTCTTGGCCATGAACTTAGTTTTTACGACAGACTTTATCATTAAATATATAGAATGATAGTGTATGCGTGTGAAACGCTTATAATTTGTGCCATTTCATTTAACCCATTCCCAATGTGCACCATATTAACGGCGATAGTTTAACTATTGTCTATATAGGGCAGTGAAAGGGTTTAGTGTGTACTTAAATACCTACTTTAATAATATTTTTTGTATCTATTTTATATTTGTCCAAATTGTGTGACAAAAGAATCTCGTTATATATGTAATTTTGTTACTTAGAAATAAATTAGCATTTTATGTAAATTATTGTTCTTTTATTTGGTTGAGTGTATGCAAACAAAAAAATGATGGATATATGAGAAGAGATATTTTTCCTTTTCTCTCACGAATGGTGCAAAAAAACGAAGCCCGCATCAAGTTCTTCTAAGAATTTCGTTTGGATGCAAAGGACTTTTTAAACTTTTAAATGTACCGGTACCTGATGTCAACAAAATGGTAATATTCTGATAAATTGCACTTCAGCTCTCTCTGAATGGTTAGAATATGAGGAAAGTATTCTATTGTTATTACGTACGGGGATGTAACAAAATAAAACACAAAAATCACAAGCAATGGAATGTTTACAATTGCAATGATAAAGTTCTTACAATATCATGTGTAAGTACATATAAGCCTCGGCTGAAAGACAGTCTCACTTTGTCTATACTCACTTTACAATAAACTTTATCAATTTATTAAAAACGTTGAATAAGTTGTTTATTAAACACTGTCGTCTCTTTTTTTGTTAACGCCTTTAAGTACACTAACGACCTGCAAAACTAGAAATGCCACATACGGACGAGCAAACAAATAAATATTATTTTTTATACAACGTCCATGAAAACAGAACTTTGCTTGAATATTGTAAGCATAACGTAAATACATAGTGGTTTTGTATGATTTTACCTATAAGTATATTTGTGTTTTTTATCTCTTTTTTTGAATAACCACTGAATAATTAACAAAATAAAATATGTTCCATCAACCATCTGTTTTAACGGTTGTAACTCTAAGATGGATTGGATTTTCTTAAAAACAAATTTGTAATAGGATTAGTACCTAATATCTATTTCCTTTCATCCATTAGAACAGGTTTTCTGTGGCAAAATAAACGGAGTGTAATAAGCACCTTATCCAGCATTTACTAATCAGGGTGCATATAAATATATATGTATCACGGATAAACTCTCAAAATTTAAGCCATTCGTTGAAGTCACAACCTTTTTCGCTCATCCATAGGAAGTATAAAGCCTTAAAGAGGCCTTATGTGATAGAGATGTCAAAATGATTCCAAAATTACCCACAAGCAACAATGGCGCTGCTGTAGCACAAGTTTTGTTTATTTTACATGCATAATCAAAAAAATAAAGATATGAAAAAATCTTATCAGGGTCGATTCTTGTGACAAAACATTTACGTCACGAATTTTGTTGGATATGAAATGGTTTATCGACAGAATCCGCGACATAACTATGCATGTCGCAGAAGAAGTTTGTTGCCGTCAAAACCAGCACAAAGCAAGACCACCTTTCTTCAACAGTTTGAAGATATTTATACAGATATAAAACACTTGTATATTTTTGGTTATATATTACATACATAGTACATAATGATTCTGTGTTCTAACGTATACGACATTGATAAAAAATGGAAGTTTTTATATAAAACGACGATCACGATATACAGAAAATTAGTGTTCATTTTATTTCTGAAATTTGTGCTTTTCCTATAATTAGATAATACATACATAAATAGGTGATAGTACACAGAATCTTTGCTCAATTTATAATTAAAAGGATATTTTGTACTTTGGAATTACAATTTACCTACTTTCAACCTTATGCTATTATAAATATGAGTGTAAACTGATCAACCGCTAAAATTGGTAATTATACATATTGACTACTTTATTATTTTCAAAATTCATCACAAAATCGTATATAGTCTATTCTTTAGTATACGATGTACATTTGTGTACATCGTATACTAAAGAATATAATATGTTAATTAAAAATAATCTATTAATTTTTCGCACCAATTATTTCCCACAATTGCAAATTGAGCAAAGACCGGTACCTTTATTCATAATTATATTATAGGAAATATTACATCTTATAACAATAAAATACATCTACATTACTACTCTATTACAAAATCTATAATACGCATAGTATAAAAGATTATTATGTACTTTATGTAACTTTAGTTTGAATGTATCATTTACATTTGTGACAGCTGGACTTAATGTCAACTGTACTTGACTGTACCGACTGTTCTTTTTTTTATTATGTTGGCATGATTTAACCAATGAAAAAATCCTAATGGCTAGGGCGTCGGACTTGCGATCATTTGGTTGGCGGTTCTAAACTCATCCTTGCACTACAAGAGAGGTTAACAAGAATACTAGTAATTTGCGACCCACATTGCTAGTAAGCTTTAAAAAAAAGTTTTTAGTTTTCGTTGAGGTAAGATAATAAGCTGATAAGTCAGCCAAGCTGCCAATTGGCAGCCAGGCTGAGAATACTCAGGGAGAGACCTATTTTTTTTATGCAGCAGCTCTTGTACTGTGGAACCAATCCTGTGTAGCGGAGGACCCCACAAACATACAATTAATGTACACAAAGTACAATCAGACTAGATACAAATATTTGTGTGTGAATCGAATATATTTATAAATTTTTGTTTCATTCTATTTTTTGACAATAATGACATATAATTCATAATATTTTGTTACGGATTTGACATTCCAGATATACATAAAGGATCCAAAAGGTCGGCATTCAAATAAATCCAATATTGGGACAACATTTTACGATCAAACTGATAGACATGGACGTATATTCCTAAGAACGTGTCGTCTAAGTAAATTAAAGGACAGTTACAATCGGTACAGATGACAATAAGGTCCATTTTACTATTATACAACTGTTATAATATTTAGTATTCCTGATCACTTTACAATTATCACGTCATCAAGTTTGGGAGGGGGTAGGGGCAGCCTTAGCATGTTACAACAAGATATGAAAACAATAAAAGTTATTTTTCTCATCGGCATATGTGACCTTAGTTCACCATTACTTGGTTAAATCATTATTTACCTAAATCCAGAGGAATAAGGTCAATAATTGGCTGAAAACATAATGTTTGATTTGGCGCAAATTCGTAAAATGTATGCAAGTAATACTTTTGGAATTTATTGAAAATCACATATTGAGTCGGTATCAAATGTCTGCAATATTATACTAAGAATTGTAATAATATTGGTAATCTTACTACACAAAAACATTAAATCACACTTATAATTTCATTTTATTAGGTTGCGTAAAGTATAGCTTACACACATCATACGAATTTCACCCTTATAGTATAGTATAACCATAAGTATAGTATCCTCTATCTGTCTGACTTTTATAAATACATATACACTTATCAACTATTCCTATAATTAATAATATGCTTTGGATTGACATTTAAAAATTAAAAAAATAGAATGCCGCATAATTTCTCCGAAATTACAGATCTAATAAAAACTTAATGAAAAACAATTCAATCACAAACCGGCAAGACTCCATTCGCGAACCATTAATAACAATATTGCACTTATATTATAACATATTAATTTTAAAAAGTAAATTGATATGCAGGTACTTAGCCTAAGTTATAAATAAATCCCGAAAATCCAATTTAAATAAAAGTTTCTATATATTTTTCGCTGTCTTTTACGATACTCGGGTTTTAAAGAATGTATGTAATGAGCAATTATAAAAAAAAACTTAATATTAATAAAACTAACGCGTATAAACGCTATTGAAAACATAAATATTTTAAGATTGATATTTATGATTAAAAATTATCATAAAGAGCGTAGCATAACGTCGTCTAACGTCCATCATAAAAAATCATATAGTATAAATATTTAATGCCATGAATTGATTTATGAAAAAAGTACCAATCTTATTGCATCTCTATCAAACAGTATAGTACAAACTATACGAGAGAGATAGATGGCACTAGATCGGCATCTACGTAAAACGATTTTTTGCTAGCGTTTCATAATTTCTAAAACATTTTTTTATGCAAAAATGAATCTTAAATATCAATCTATATGATTTAAAACTAAAAAAAAGTAGCTGCCACATAAAAAATACTATCAAGACGTTTTGGCTCCTAGCAATTTTGGTATTCTATAATCGGTGAGACATATTCAATGTATGCGTCAGTCTTCGATGAGTGATGTATGAGCAAATAATAAGTACTTTCTAAAAGCGTCAGTTTTCTTCTGATAGTATGTAGACAGGCGAATTCGTCAGAGCGATAGTTCCCGAAGTAGGGAAGAGTACATTTGAGAAGAGGAGTAATAAGACAAACCATAAGGAATTAAATTATGTTTGTAATGGTTTTTATTCTCATCTAAGTGAAAGACTTTACTTTAATGGAGGAATGAGGAAAGATTCAACCCTGCAGCTGTTGGTTTCGTTAGTATTTTTTTCTTTTATAAATTGTTTAGCATGAATTACTACCAAATACCAATGAAAATGTATCATTACATTTTTTGTAAAATGTTAAATTTCTACTGATTTGGGTGTTCTATTAATTGTTTTTCTCGGTATGTACCTCATAATCTGTAAAAATGTTCTTTATTCAAGTGTACCATCAGAAAAAATCATTCATATGTTTATATAATTTGTTAGACATTAACAGGACAGAACAGAAGATCTGATATTTAGTTTGCCTTTTTACTTATCCAATGTATTAAATGTAATAAAAGGAAATGCATTTATAATACTGACGCTAACGCACGGCTTCACTTCAATCAATTAATTCCAGTATAAATTGACCTATTATTGTATGGAAAGCCTATACAGTGACAGGTCATATTAAACTGTGTATGTACAGTCGCCAGCAGGTCAAGGTATACAAAACTGTCAAATTTCTCCAAAAGATTTTAAACCTTAAATTGTTGAAGATAAAGTTCAAAATCAACTGAGAATATTTTAAATTTTATGGTATCTTGATGAGCTGGCCACCGTACATTGTACAGTTTGATGTGTAGCTGTTTTCAAAAGTATAAATTGCAAAGCTAAAGCTTAAAATGCACATGTTAGCTGCCTACCAATATTGGTAAAGGAATGTTAATTTTATTAAGGCTTAATTTACTAGCACGCTATTGGAAGTATACAATTCGGAATATAAGAATTAAACCGGCCTAATTCTGGTACACTTTTAAGGGTCACACGTAGCAATTTAACTGTCCGTTAAATAATCGCTGCAATAATAAGAATACGCCATTTAAAACAAGGGTGACCAAATTTTTGTAATTTGCCGTTTATATTACAAAATTTGTGATTTATTTATATAGAATATACAGTCTTGAAGTATATATATTCCAATTATTTATTGATTGATATTCTCTTTGACTTTGCAGTTGACCAGTATTTCATATTTCACCACCCCTGTTTTAATGGCACAATATTATGATTGCTTTTGTAACTACCAACAGGCAACTTTAATTGCTTCGTGTCCTTTAAAGTTGTACCTCACATTATTAAAAAAAATAATCTTGTATTGTACAAGCATGAATGTTTTTTTCAATAACCACTATATTTAAATCTGATTTAATATTTTAAGTACCCAAGATATCAGAAAGTAAATGGTCAAAATAAAAATGTTCTGTTTAAAATCAAAATAACATAAATTAAGATAAAAGGATTAATTACAGAAAGTATATCCATGTTTTTAAATAAACAGAAAATACAAGAATATTATAATTTATAAATACCAGAAAATTTTAAACTCATAATTTCAAAGTTATAACACAAACTTATCGATTTTTTAAACATTCATATTTGTCCAATACCAAAGTATTAAAAATAATATACAACGAATAATAATAAGTACATAAAGTATGAAGGGAAGTATCAATTGACATGTTTGTACACATTGGAAGGAATTGACGCATGGAAGACAGGAAAGGAATTATATACGTCAAACGATATACGTAGTACGAGTATGTATAAGAGTTGGCGTTTTTATTAGATACGGTTAGATATTTGAGGGTTGGGATACACTATTTTTGTGGAGGGTTGCTGCTTATCATAATAAAGAATTTTACCACAGTTCTGATGACTTTGATGAATATGTCGCTGGTGTGCCTTTAAAACAAATAAGTTTTAAAATTAAGTTAAAATTTTGTTCATTGTTCCTGAGCCAAAGTCAAAATTATCACATTACACTTACAGGTAGGTACATATTTTAAAGAAGTATAAGTAAAAGTATAAATAATGATAAAATAATTCATTATAAAATTCAGCCCATTTTGTTTTCTTGGCTAAGCTCGACTCGGCTCGACTCTACTATGCGTGCCTTGATTGAAAAATAAGACAAGCAAAAAATTACCTACTTTATAAAGTTTCCGTTTACGTGAAGGCCCAAAATCTTATACAGGAAGTATCAACCTCAATAAATAATAATCCATCCAAAAATAATGTATACCAACCCTTATAGTTAACACTTAAGAGCATAAAATTGCAAAGTTAGTTAAAAGTCATGCCACACTTATCGATAAAATTTAAAACCAATTTCATAGCTCCAGGACTAGACACAATAAGCGGTACGCATCCTTATAATTTAATTATTATGTACACAAATAAATATAATTTATCTACTTCGATTGTTTTTCCAAATAGGATGTTTCCTGGGAGTTCTGAGAACGATGTTATTTTATAAATTAGCGTGCCTCCAGTACGCCGTAAAAAAAGTTATGGTTTTAGTTTATCGATATTCGATAAGTACTTACGTAAAATAATTTATTTTATTTTTATCCAGGAGACGTCCTACGTGAAAAACGGTATTTATAAATAAATCATTGACAGCATTTTATATCTTATAATTAAAATTATGCAATTAGGTACTTACATTTTACCCCAAACGAATGTCCAAACTTCATCATTTCAACATCTTGTTTTAAGATATAATTAATTTTATAGTGCTTCGTTACAGTAAGTTAATAGCCGTTCTTATTTTTAAATGCTTTATCAAATATACCTGAGTAAAGCGTCTGGCGTACTGAATCAGATGACTCAGGTTCGAGTCCTGCCCATGGTCGAATAAGTTAATAGTCTTCATTACCACATTTAATCTGCACAGTTATTAAAAAAGCATGGAAACCAGTTAATGACGTAAGTAATTATATAAATATAAAATTACTTATGTATAAGCAAAATTGGTTTATCTTCAAACTTAAATCTTAATCTTTGTAAATTTATCGAGTAGCGAAAATGTATTCTATGTTCATACAAAATTACAAACATTGCAAATTAGAGTAAAAGATAAACCTTTTTTTTGCGCCGCTTAAGGTTTTACACTATCGATCGAATCACACATGATAAAATTTATCGACATATTTTGTACAATAGTATCGATAGTCTCCAACACTAGTCACAAGAACTAAAATGTTTGTAGAATCAACTGATTTCCTAGCTCAAACGCAACGGAATAGTGTACAAACCAGAATGGTATATAATAGGATATAGTCTATATAGCATAAGTTATAGTATATAATATGGTAAATATATAATACGTTAGTGATGTAGCTATGTGCGCGGGTAGTAGTGACCGGTGCGCGCCGGCAGCGGCGGCGGCGTATCCTGACAGTAATAGTAATTTTATTTAAAATATAAATTCCTTTGTTAAATTTTATTCGAACCAAGTCATATTTGATGAAAACCTAAAATAAGATCTAAGAACACACATAAAAGATTGTATTCACAATATAAACAAACAAAATGGAAACGAGTGACATGATGATTTTGTTTCCTTCCGTCGTCGCCGATAGCAATAGCACAGCTCACATATTCATATTCGTTCCACACAAAACCCTATATATTAACTAGCAGGATGTATAAGACAAGTCCCACAACATTTTAAAATATAGGGTCAAATACGCATAAATGTTTAAGCAGGTACAAAAATCTAAATAAAACAGTGGAAAAATAAAATAAAAGCAAAAACAAACCTCGAGCAAGATTACGATCGCATTTCAACACTGGGTGTTACGTTCTGAAATAAAACAGGACAACTAGTAGCAAAATAAAATAAAAAACAACGTTAAAATGGTAAAAATATGAAATAGCAAATAATAAAACCAGCATCATGCCAAATAACACACAATCTAATAATATGGTTCTGAATTTAGCCACTCCTTACGGTTTATAAGATAGAGCCTTGTGATGGACGGTTAAACGAACATTGTTGGTTTTAAGACAGGCTATTATAGGGTCTCTTAAGGTGGATCATCTAACATTGGGCGCCAAATTAAATTTTCTATTTGTTATTTTTATCAAATTGTACGTTCGCTATCGTAAATACTCGTGTAAATTGAAGATTAAAAAAAAAATCAACTAACATACTCTCTGCTACTATGTCAATTTTCAAGCCAAAGTTTTAGTACTATACTTTGTCCATTATGTGAACCGTTTTTTGACAGATGCCTTTGACTGCCTTAGAGCGTAGGTGTTCCAGATTACGTAAAAGTTAACTTTGAAATGCGTAACAAAATAAATGTATTATCTACCTTATGTTATTCAATTATCTTAATCATGATTCCTTGCAGTCATAATAATACCATAAATGTAACGGATTTTCCAAAAAAATATATTATTGTTAAGCGTATTAAATTTAGATACATTCTACCGCATTCTACCGTGTGTAGTGATGCAATCGAATGTATTCGCTGCAATCATTTTGAACAATGACATTAAATCAGTATCGGAAAATGGCATCCACTCTAATATCAATAAAATATAAATTATATAAAAATTAATACAATCAGATGAATATTATACATATTTATTTATTATTTGGTCGTCGTTGCACCATTTTCGATTCGACAACCAAACAATCGATAATCAATACTAGACAGTAATCAAAGTGTGAATAATCGGATCGATAATCGCAATATTAAGTTCCTGCAATCACTAGTTCCATCCGTCAAAAAACGGTTCACATAATGGACAAGGTATAACTTGTGAATACATTATAATTGGTGACACAATTTTTACTTCCATCACCATTTGGCGCCCAAGAGGAAACGATCCACCTTAAGAGAGCCCGTTAGTGTTAGCAAAAGTTCTTATATAATGAATGTTACCTGTACATTGTTGTCGTGTAGGTAATGCCGCGGTGGCTGCGGCCGAGGCATCGGTTCGTCACTATCATCATCTTCTTCGAAATCTGAAAATATTACTACATATATCATAGCTGACTGAGGTATTGGTTTAGTAGCTTCGATTCCCAGGTTCAGTAATGATTTTTGAGGAAGAAATCACACACAGTATCATGTGTTAGGTAATAAGTAATTGGCTACACTATTAATACATGCAGGCTAGACTGGATTATATGGAGTACATCTGTCCCAACACTTCTGCCTGACACTTCAACAATACAAGCATAATGCTCATCCCTGAATGGCGATATGGAAACAAGGGACTATGTTTAGTTTCACAACTGAAAAGTAGTATGTAACACTCTCCTGCTCTTGCCAGATACTGCTTACAAGTGTAATATTTCCATACGTACATAGTCGTACGTGTTCGGGAACTGTAAGTGCAGTAAGCAGTTGTTAAACAAATATCCCTTTAAATTTTTTATAACACTTACAATTGGTTCGTAGTATTTCGTGGTTTACCATATAAAATACCTTGTTAACCTTATTTGGTAGCATATTCTGGTTCTCTTTACTTCATTCCCGTTAAAGCAATGCAATGATGTGATTAGGCATAGCGACTTAAGCGTTTTCTTATTAGTAAGTTTTGTCTAAAACCATAGGTATACTTAGCACTTTTGTAGCCTATCTTTCTATAATAAAATAAATAATAAAATAGGAAAATATATGTTACATAACATACTGATTATGCATGCTCATGCCAACTTTTACTTATGATTACATCTGAACATTGAACAATACATAAATCATAATGTGTAATGAAGATGAAATAAAAATACCTAAGTATAACCTAGAACTTTTATCCTAGGATTTTCACGATTCTTTGAACACGTTCAATATTATTATCAGTAGGTACATTATTTTTGTTTTTATCATGAAAAGTGCAATTAGTGCAAATAATTAAAAAACCATGCGCAAAAAAAATGTGTCAGCCTCAACAGTCCGAGGATCCGCCTACTATTCTTGCTTAAATAATTTCACCGAAAGCAGCTCTGAATATTTCGTAATAAAATTATGTAGTTTTTATGAATAACTACTCGTTAACAACAATTGCTTCACTAATCGATACCGAAATTCAACGTCTTAGTTACATGATAACGCTACGTACCTACTTATACCTGTCAACGCTATAATAATATTTACAAAAAAAAAAACAGTGATAAAACAACACCAAACAAACAACACACAAATTCTAAAAAGGGAGCCGAGCAATGTTGAATAGAAACGGTGAAAATCTTTAAAAAGGTGCAACCAACACTATGTGTGACTATTTTTAAATACAACTTACCTCTTTGCTTTCTGCTGTCCCCCTTTACGGTATCCTCCGTATCGGAGCCTTCTGCAAAACATTTATAGTTGTAACATCTACTGAGGAAACGGTGCAGGAGTATAAAGTTGTATTGAAACCGCTATTTATAGTTTTTTGATGGTATATATATATTTAGTTTTTTGATGGTGCAGTTGCGATTGCCTTTATAAAACTTTTTACAGGTCGCATAAACTTTGACGTCGTCGTGTCAAAAGTCAAGAATCCCATGGTCGTGACTACAGGAGAAACGGATCAATATAATTTAATTGTAATGTCAAAATAAGTGTTAAATAATAGTAATACCTTTATTGGCCAAATAACAAAGGTCTACAAACCTAAATGTCACTGGTATCCACACTAGAATACCTTGTGTTGTGGAGACCAGTCACTTTGGCCTTAAGATTGCTCAAGTTACATTAATAATTCAATGCGTTATAAGTTCAAAGATTTCTGAAATTATTTCTACTAGCTTCGGGCCGCGAATTCGTCTGCGTAGTCTTTGGAATTTGATCCAAACAGGTTATAAACCATCTATGTGCTAAATTTTAAACAAATTCGTAGAGCCTTTTTCGCGAAAACATAGAAACTTTATAATAATATTTGAATTTTAAATAAATTAATGTAAGTCCCACAATTAAAATCCATATTTTTTCAATCGCAACTGACCAGTGCTGTCCGTTATAAAAACACGAAGGATCATACAAGCATGCCCAATGCTTCATAACAATCCGATATTCAAAATAAACTATTAATAAGTGTATTAAAAGACAAGGAATCATCACCGGTCTTTTTACAATGTCACACGCGGAAACTAATTTGACAACCCTGAAGATTATGGTGAAATAGTTTACTTACTATTTAGTATTTTTCTGCCTCATTAGTCCAGTGGTCCTACGCGCGACTATTGCGCTAGAGGTGTTGGGTTCAATTTCCAGGTCGAGTAGTGTTATTGGGTTTTGCTATGAAATCCTCAATAACAGCTCGGAGTTCTGATATGTGCCCGGAGAATGGCAATAGGCTCGCCCCCTATTACATGGGACCTAAACATACCGGCGTACTGTGGGTTTACATTAAAGTACACCTCTAACACGATCATTGTAAGGTTGGGAGACAGAAATGGCGCTAGAGTAGAGTAGAGCGGCATCTCCCTCTCTCGCAATCACCATACGATCGCAATAGCACGACAAGAAATATTTCCGTAAGAGCTACAAAACGACATTAAACAATGAAATTAGCTACACATGCGACACTGTCAAAATCTCATTGAACTAACCCGAATTGAGTTCCCGGACGAGCGTCGACATGGCGTTGGTGACAGAGTCCGCGGCGTACAGCAGGTCGCTGCGGAGGCTACGATCTATGCCCACTGGTGGACAAAAACCGCAATACACACGTTACAACTTACACTATATACGCTGAATTTCGCCGTAAGAACGGGTTGAAAAAGTCACCCTGGTTCCTAACTTACCTACTATGAAATGTATTCAAGTATGTCTAGATACCTACATACTGAATTAAACCACTTTGTGAATTTTATCGCGTTTTATACCTTTTACAGCGTCCATGGTCGCGAAAAGGGTCCGAAACGTTTTCAGCCAAATTTTTTTTATAGAACCAATAGATAGGTCGCCAGCAAGTCAGGTTACTACAAAATGTCATTTTTTCTCAGTCCATTTTAAAGTTAATCATGAACATTTCAAGGTTTAAAATCATTTGGAGAAATTTGACAGTTTGTATAACCTGATGTGCTGGAGACTGCACATCTATAATATTGGAAAAAATACGGCTGCTTCGGCTCCATACGATTGCGCTAAAATTAATCAATTTGGTATCCAATTTAATTGCTCGGCTCCCGATTTATTACTTGGAAAGAGTTTAATTTTAACTTTATTTTTAGTTTTAACTTTCGAATATAATTTTCGGCCTCTTTTGTCCAGATATCTTCGAAATGTAAGCGAAGCCGTAATACAGAAGCCTATATGTAGGTAGCAAGCGTAAAGCCAATAGCTAAAATATACTATACAATTAATTGTATAGATTTTAATATGAGGATCTTTTTTATCCCATTGGAAATTTCACAAAATTCCGTCTAGTCTTTACCGACGTTATGTAAAGAAATTCTGTGTAATATTTCTTGCTTCTAGACAAATTTGGGATGAAGTTGTATATAAATATAAGTTCCTCTTAAACTTACAGACATTTATGTAGAGCAGTTTTTGGTTAAATAGAAATGGTACCCTCAAGAATGTTCCTCTTAAATAGCCACCAGATATAATATGCCGTTGAAATGACAACACATGAGGACGGTGTATGAGATGTTATTGACGCATGTTGTACTAAGATTAATTATCAATATTATATGAAAAATGAGTTCTTAAACTACCAGAAGCCCGCATACAATTTCCCACAACCACTTTGTCAAAGCATTATATGCTACTATATCCAAGTAAAAATGTGGAAACTAATTGTCTATCATACTCACTGGTTGTCGGTCGCTGGTTTTGATGGTAGCTCCTGCCGTCACCTCCCATGCTCTCCATACCTTTAAACAAGAAATGTTGAATATTCATACTATAAATCGAGTTTATATAAGCTTTGAAAATTCACAGATGAAATCACTGAGTGAAATGAAACTGCCTGCTGGGCAGAATTAAGAAAATAGAAACGAAAACAGAAATACACACAACAAATACTTTGATAATCAATCACTAGTCAACCTTTTTTTTTGTCGGTACTGCAATGGGTGGGGTTCAAACATATGATCGCAAGTCGACGCCCTATCCATTAGGCTACCGCCGCTTCGATAATTTGATAATTAATATCTACATTAAAAATAATAAATCTCTTTTGAGAATTATTTTAGCCAAGAATGGCCAAGGCGGAAATATCAGTTGGACCTTAGGATCTAGTAACACTTACCGAGACTGTGCGACATATCAATTCGTTCTCTTTCTCCAAGCGACGGCGTCTGGGGCGCACTACGTACTGTACCGCGCGGCGGTGGCTCCCTGTAAAGGATTACATGTACTTACTTTAAAAGTGGTTCATTATCATTGTAACGGCCAAAGGACGTCCACTGCTGAAAAAAGGCCGGTTATAAGCCACGAGAAAAATGTTTTCGTCGCTTATGTCGTGTGAAACTAAAGCTGGAGATGAGATATTGCGTCGACAAAATTTTGTCGCAGCATGTTCGAAATAACTCCGCTCGTCTGAAATTAGCCGTTTCGAACTACCGCGCTGGTAAAATCGCTTAATTGAGTGTTTTTATAGATGAATATCGAAATTACTAAAGAAATTAATCACAAATCTTTGTCTTTGTCTTTGTCAAATGCAAAACATATACGACTCCAATTGTCTTTAAAGCGACTTTTTCTATTAAAATTTACCACCGATTAACCGCTTGTGAACAACTTCAGACAAGCTTTTCGAGCAAACTGTACTGAATATAAGTACTAACTTGTACTTTTTAAACAGTAATATTATGGCAGGTGGGTCTGTTTTTAATGGCTATCTTAGTCAAGTAGCATAACTGTTCTTCTCTTTTTCTTTTAAAAGTTGTAGGTACCTCTCTGGTGCGCTGGGTTGTGGCTGGGCACCAGGTAGCGGCGGACTCTTAGTGGAGCGAGGCGAAGAGTTCGGAGTCGATCTAGGAGACGACTGCTGCGTCTGTGTAGTAGACAAAATATAAACACGCTTTTGATAATGTTTACAAAACGCGTATCAAAATGATCAGAGGCTGTATCACCACGTGTTATTGCGATACTTTTGCTATTTATAAAAAGAGATATCGCTCTATATACAATATATAGTGCTGTTTTTCTCACAACCGAAATATAAAACGCGTTAATACGTTGTGGTATGGTTTTAGCTGGGCTTAACCTTCCAACCTATCTACACTTACAGCCTACAGCCATTGGAATCGCGCATACACTCGACCTTATTTTCGTCATGCGAAAATTCTCATCGATCACCTGCTACCTGGGGAGGTAGAAAAATATGTCGGACTCGTAGGGCATAATTGCAATTGCCTTCGTTACCCTTTAGCATGGCAATAGGATTCGTAACATTCGCCACGACATATAATAGGCTTACACGGGCCCTAAAACATACCGAATATTGGAGCGTGATGGGATGTTACGACTTATGTTATCATTTTTATGATTTGAATTTGCAGCAGAATGCAAGTAAAAGAAATTCTACATAAATAGTTTTGTCTTATCTTTGAATTTTGCACATTTTACTGTCAATTTACAGTATTTATTTATGTACTCAATACGTAATTAACACAGTTAACTATTAGACGTCAAAATGAAGTCAGTTTTAGCGGTAGCTATAATCTTTTTCTTGGAAGGGTCTTCAGCAGGAGTCGTGAGTAATACAACGGTGGTGGACTCTGATCTTGATTTCCTTTGTACGAACGCTGTCTACGAAGATTCTTGGAAATGTGTTGATCTAGGTACGTAATGTACCTATGCATTTTTTATTTTGTAATTTTTTACAAACAAATTTTCACAGGTATATAGAAAGAAGAAGGATAAAACATTTACTGGTGATAGAGACACGCGCAATCAGACATTATTATCCCTACATACAGAAACATCATAGGATCAATGTTTTTCTATTGCACGTTGCACATACGTTATATACGAAAGCTTCACATGTAGCACACCTGTATTTCCCGAAGGCTTAGACAGAGTTTTACTCATGTACACCTACAGTTCTCCTATTATAGGGGGCGATCCATCAACCGGCTAATCTCTCCAATAACTCCGAGCTGCTACCGAGAAGTTCAAAGAAATCTTTGCTCGACCCGGCAATGGAATCAAACGATAAAATCATAACATACCATCACGCCTGCATTCCCCGAAGGGTTAGGCAGAGATGTACTAATGTACACCCACATTTCGCCAGTATGTTTAGGTCCCATTTAATAGGGGGGCGAGCCCCCCTATTAAATGGGGGGGGGGGATTTCATAGAAAAACCCGATAACATTTTGCTCGACGCTCATTTTGCTAAGTCGCGCTCGGGACCACTAGACTAACGAGGCAGTCATACGAAAAAATCATGTCACAATATTTATGTCGTATGATCATGTTGTTTTATTTGCCCAGATCACGATGACCAGCAGAAGTGCCTGTCGAATCTCGTGTTGCAATATTTTAAATGCACAATACCCGATCTTGCTGACTTGGAATTATTGGAAGGTATGTCATGAAGAAATTCCCGTCTCTATTGATATAAACGAAGAAAGTTTATAGTGTAATTATTTATTTATTTAATCAGGCAAGGCCTGTATTAATTAATATAATATTATTAGTAACAAAGTAAAAAATGCATTAAGGGTCCGGCGGACGTCGAATTGCCCATACAAACGTAATTCGAACATAATTCGAAAATCTTACATAATTTTATTAAATTAATGTATTATTCGGATTCGGGTGCCATTAATCTAGGTGTACAGATTTTGATTACCTCCAAAATACTTCACTGGAAATAAATGTAAGAGAATGTAATTCTTGATTTTTTGACGAAGTTTCGACTGGTTTTCCGGTCTCTTATTCAATATTAAAAACAACAATATTTACACGGTTCTAATTCGTGGAACCTAGCTTATATTATCAATTTTCAGAATAACATCAGGAAATTTGAATAATAATAACTTTTCATTCATTAATGAACGATTTACGGCACGCGACGCAATTTCGATCAAATTTTGAAGCAAAGTAATGCTATCTCATGCGTTCTAAGCGAGGGGTGTGGCCTCCTGCCGGCCGTCGTGCGCTCGCTTTTAAATCTACCTACAGTCGGTGTTTCATTGTATCTTGTACGAATGCGACGTGTTTGTTTTTAAATCGATTATTTATGACGGTTACCTGACCTTATAAGTAAGCTGACCCCTTATTGTACGAAAGTCTATACAAAGCGAGGTCAACTTATACTGGATATGTATAACAAGCTATATCTAAAGCACCAGTAGAAGCTGACCGCTTATTGTACGGAAAGTCTATACAATTCGAGGTCAGGTTATCCTGCATATGTATAACAAGCTATACCTGAATCACCAGTACAAGCTGACCGCTTATTGGACGGAAAGTCTATACAATACAAGGTCAGGTTATATTGGATATGTAAGATGTCGGACATTACTTAAATAAATTGATATGGGTGTTGATTTTGAAGTATCTTGGGGTGCTATTTATGAAAGTGGCAGTAATTTTGTAATCCAAGATGGCGGACAATATTTATATAGAGAAATTGATATGGGTGTCAATTTCGAGGTTTATCGGGATGCAAATTACGAAAATGACATTTATTTTGAAATCCAAGATGGTGGACATTATTTTTCTGAATAAATTGATATGGGTGTCAATTTCAAGGTTTATCGGGTTGCAAATTACGAAAATGACAATAATTTTGAAATCCAAGATGGCGGACATTATTTTTCTGAATAAATTGATATGGGTGTCAATTTCGACGTTTATCGGGATGCAAATTACGAAAATGACATTAATTTTGAAATCCAAGATGGTGGACATTATTTTTCTGAATAAATTGATATGGGTGTCAATTTCAAGGTTTATCGGGTTGCAAATTACGAAAATGACGTTAATTTTGAAATCCAAGATGGCGGACATTATTTTTCTGAATAAATTGATATGGGTGGCAATTTCAAGGTTTATCGGGTTGCAAATTACGAAAATGACATTAATTATGAAATCCAAGATGGCGGACATCATTTTTCTGAATAAATTGATATGGGTGTCACTACCAAGGTTTCCCAGAGTGCTGATTCCGAAAATGACAATAATTTTGTAATCCAACGGACATTATTTATATAAAGAAATTGATATGGGTCATATGGGTGTCAATTTACAATTTTTTTTTAATTAATGTAATTTTTTGAATTAGCACTCCGGGAAACCATTCAATTGACATCCATATAAATTTATTTACCTACGTAGGTACCCACTTTACCCTGGCTAACAAAGAATAGATACAGGTGGCATTATATCAGTCTGGAGTGGACCTCTGGTCTATAATCTTTGGTCATGAAATCTATGGAGCATATTTCTTTTCTAAAATAGTAAGAAATAAAGAACTATACCATCACGCCTGTATTCCCCGAAGGATTAGGCAGAGGTGTACTTATGTTCACCCACACTTCGCCGGTATGTTTAGGTTCCAAGTAACAGGGGGCGAGCCTATTGCAATTAACCGGGCACAAATCCAGACTCCGAGTTGCTACTGAGTATTTCATAGAAAACCCAATAAAACTGCTCGACCAGGGGATCGTACCCAGGAGCTCTAGCGTAGCAGTCGCGCTCAGGACCACTAACCTAATGAGGTAGTCGGAAAGAAAGAAAGAAAGTTTATGCTTTGTCACAACACGAGACAAAACTAATAAAAATAAATAGATGTAGGTAGATGTATGAATGTGGACGAAGCAAAAGAAGTATGCAAGAATCGTAGCAGATGGCGTTCTGTAGTTTCTGCCTACCCCTATGGGAAAAAGGTGTGAGTGTATGTTTGTATGTATGTATGTAGGTAGCAGACGTTGTTAATGTGTTCGATAAAAAAAGCCTATTGGCGTGGGAATTTCCCAGATCGCATTCATGCTATTCTGGGAAATTCCCACGGGTGTGAGAAAAACGTGATGAACACGAATAACACAGGTGGGCACTGACTAGGCACATAGTAGGTACCTGCCTAATCGTTGAATTTGAAAACTGCGGAACGTACGTAGGAAGTGGGTAGGTAGGTATGAGATAACTGGCGACCTGAGGCTCGTAGAGGAATTTCTTAAAAATGCATTCCTATTCTCGATATTGTCTACCATCTTATCAAAAAAAAATTCAAATGTATCACATTTATTGAACATGTCATAAATTATTACAAAAATAAGAAAATTAAATTCTCGGTTCCAAACGCTGAGATGCCTATAAGTCGCTAGGTATGAATGTTCCGGCTACGCCCACATTATTTCGACGGAGAGAGCAATATTCAAGACGATTTTTACACTCGCCGCGTATCGGAGTTGTCGGCTTCGTCCGCCGGCCTCTTAAGGCAAGGTAATATACTCGTATAATAAGACGCATGTATGAAAGATTTTGAGAACCTTTGAACGGCGGACTGATTTAGCTGTTTTTTTTTGTAATGGTCGGGAGGGCTAAATTGGCCGAGTAATACTTAGCCAGTATAAAATAAATGACCTCTAAGTGTACGAAAACCCTATAAAATGCGAGGTTACTTTATACTGGGATTATATGGTCGTTGTGAAGCCTATTTCCGTTTTGATTCATCAAGTAGCCATATAAGACCCCAGGACAAGGTGTGTTAATTTTTTTCATCCAATAAAAACGTCGGTTTTTTCATTATCACGCTGAAATCTCAACCTTATGCTTCAAATTATAAGGGCAAGTGATCGATCGCTAAGATTATCAATACCCAATTAGGTAGTTTAAAAAAATCGATTACATTTCTGTCATTTTATATAAAATGCGACGTTTTGTAATTTAGGAAATAATTTCAGCAGGCTTTTCAAAATAACTTTGTTGATATAACGTTGAAAATCGAGATGGTAAGATCGTCTTGAGTTTTAATGTGATTATTATTATTTGGCAACATAAGGTTGCATTCAAACTATGATTGTCAGGAATATTATTTTTACAGAGATAGTGCCTACGGCGATGGCTACTACAGTGTATGGACCAATAAATCTTGACAACATAAGGTGCATATTAGACGTTATATTGGATCTCATCAAGTGCATTGTAGATGGTGAGCTGAAACCTAACGTGCCGTTTGTATGTAAGTATTTAATGACACTAATGACAGTTCGAAGGTTTTTTTTATAACACTCCATATGATATGATGACAAATCGAAATGGAAGGTTCAGTAATAGTCACTTATTAATTTTAATTAAAAAAAAATATTTTTACACAATCGTATTCTCCGTATTAGATCGTGCAAACTAAACTATTTACTTCACGTCGGTATAAATTTAACGGTGTCTTAAAAAAATAAGCTAGTATCGAAATTATTTGCGCGTCGCGCCCGACCTGCTACTCAGATAGTTACTACTTGAAAGAACTCCGGCAACTTTTGACTATAGTCTTGACAAGCAATCCAAAAAAAGAAGCTTTCAAGTTTTGGCTCTTAAATACATATGAGCACGGTACGCAATTAACTGTAGTAGTTGGGGCTGGATATATGTGTATTTGAGAATTTGTCTTCGTAAATGAACCCTCAATTAAGGACAAAATTGTGTGATACAAAATAACATTGCTATTTATTTCTTAAACCATAGGGACCTATAGGTTATTCCACTTATTCAGGACACAGGCTTGCCTAGTGTGGATAACAGACAAGGTACCAATTTTTAAACTATCCACCACTGTGTAGAACTTTATATAACGCTATATTATATCATCTTTAGTGAAATGATTTGTATTTGTAATTTTGCAAAGTAAGCCTCCCAGAAACAAAGTTGACAGTCACTTATAGGTACAATTTACGTTTCAGGGGACTGGAAAGCATTAATAGAGTGCGTCGTAACAAATGTAAGCAAGGTTTTAACGTGCATCCCTATCTAACTACAGTGTAAGTAAGTACATGTGAAAATAATCATTATTTCAATTGACAATAAAAAACATTCATATTGTATTCTAATAAAAAATCGTAACGGATTTTCTGTACTTACACTATTTTCAAATCTATAATGGATAAAGTTAATATTAAATGACTATTCGGAATGTATAATAAATTTAATTTTACTAATTTCACTTGTCTTTTTGCAGTTTTCACGAGTTTTGGTACAACAAAATGTAATGTATCATCATGCAAATAAATATTATACAAACATATTGTTGTTTTTCTAATTCTCTCTTATCGGTTAGAGTATCAAAATGGTTGAGCGACCGACTTTAACAACTGTGTACCTGTTTTACCGATAGTGCTAACCTCAAAATACTCATGTCCTCATGAGTTCCTCTAACTAATTAGTCTAATGACTGTCTCATTAGTCTAGTGGTCCTAAGCGCGACTTCCTAAGGTCCTGGGTAAAGTGTTATTGAGTTTTTCTTTGAAATTATCAGTAGCAGCTCGTAGTCTGGATTTGTGCCCGGTTAATGGCAATGGGCTCGCTCCCTATCATATGGGACTTAAACATAACGGCGAAATGTGGGTGTACATTAGTGCACCTCTGCCTAACCCTTCGGGGAATACGGGCGTGATGGTATGTTTTCTCTTTTAGAATATCAAAATGGTTGAGCGACAAACTATTACAACTGTGTACCTGTTTTACCGACTGCTAACCTAAAAATTGCACATATGACGTTACTTGAATATCCTCATGAGTTACTCTCAACTGATGCTTAAAGTAGTCTTGTACGGAGGACAGGTAGTCCTAGACATAGCTGTGACGTGTACATACCTTCAGCATCCTCATGAGTCCCTCGAGCTGGTGCATGAGGTGCTTCCGTGACTCCTGCAGCGTGGACAGGTGTCCCTCGAGCTCGTCCTTACGTTGTCGCAGCAGGCGTAGCTCTGACACCAGCGGGGCCGAGCCCACGCCCCCGCCCGCACTGGCTTCGGCTTCTTGTTGACGTCTGTCAACGACATCATAGGTTAAATGTATATATAAAAAATATATAGATAGGTACATAGATTATTCTTTATTGTACACCAAAAGAAACAAAACACTACATGAATGAAGGTACAATTGGCGATCTTATCGCTAAATGCATTTCAAATAATGTTTCTTCGTAAGCGCATTATTTATTGAGAACGACTGGACCCACTTGGCAATTTTTTTTAATGAAAATTTGCCATTTTTCATACGATTTATTGAAATTTCATTTATGTCAGCCAGTTAAAGAGTCTCAATATATTACCTAATTCGTATTTTTCAAATTTCACATAACATAACATACCTCCACGCCCACCAAGAGTTCGGTATGTTTTTGTGATAGGCCATCTATTGCCATTAAACAAAATTGCCATACGTACAAATTTCGAGCCGCTACTGAGCATTACCAAGTTGCAAAGTTCCAGTTTTGTACATAGAACTAAAATTAACTATGTAGCCGCGTTAAATTCAAGAACTTTCAAGTTTAAATGCCAAAAATACAGTTATGCCCAATGCAACAATGTAACCTAGCTTAAGTATTTACCTAAGTCTGGCGATTTCTCTCATGATCTCTCTGTTCTTGGCTTCTAGCTGTGAGATTAGTTCCCGCTGTTGTCTTGCAGCATCCACTTCGGAACCCTCCGACGATGAGCGACCCTACAGATAAAATAATGTATCGTTCTTACTTAAACCGTAATATACTTATAATGTATATTGTACGTATATTGAAAGCTTGGGAATATGATTAATTGAGCCACAAAGAATGAAAAAATAATAATACCTGCATCACCAAATCAAAAAAGTATTAAGTTCTCATGTGGGGCGAGATTATTCCTTAGCCATTGACCGCTAAATAAATCCAATGTTAAAATAAATTTTTACGACCTGGGAATCGCACCCAGAACCTCGCGCTTTGCTGTGCTGGTCGTGTCGGGGCGGTTATTTTTTTTTCTTTTTGGTAGTATGTGTAGGCTACATCACATTGCAGCCAATGCGACCAAGGGATCAAGGAGGTAGTTCAACAACACAAAGACAATAATTTGTAGTGGAATTTAAAATATTTATTTAGTATATATTTCATTTAGTATATATTTTATGTATACAAATACAAATGTAATACTTACAAGTTCTGGTGTTAGGGATGCTGATCGGCCGGCTCGAGGCTGTAAAATATTACGCATTACGTCATAACGAAGTCAATACTGTACTTCTTTTTAATGCCTCTTTAGCTGATCACAGATTGTTGACATGATTCAACGACTTCAACTCAACAGATAGATTATAAATATCAACTTTAACAATAAAAGTCGGTATCAGAAAGACACCTTTAGATAAGATTATTGAAGCTAAGTAAAATATAATAAAATTGCATATCAAATTTGACCCATAGTTTGTAAGTAGAAAGAGGAGTATGGGAGGAATTGAGCCTATTTTATAATGTGGAAAACTTACCATAGTTCTATTTTCATGAGCCAACCTCGCTGCGTACCGGGCTATAAGGCGATGTTCGTCGTCCACTCCACGAGACAAATGCTCTGCTATACCTAAACAAAAAATAGGCAAAGGCTGACTTGAAACATCGCCAACTTAAGGATCAATGTTTGAAGAATTCGTTTTTTTTTTGTTTCAATAAAGTACGTCGTCAAGTCGTAGGTCACGAGTTTAAATCCACGGGAACACTTCGTTCGAATGAAATTTTGCATTAATCTCTTCATGACACAAAAATTAAATCAGTTGCTTTCACTCAAGGAATATTGATTTAAAGGAACAGTGAGATATCTTGACGCTTTCCCATCAAAATTATAAATTTATTTCTGTTGTCACACTTCGCTCAACATCTAAGGGTAATAATATAATATTTTTATATAAATATACTTACTGCGGTGTGTGGAGCGAGACGACCTCGAGTCTAGCGAGCCAGTGTTGACGTATCCTCCCACGTACTCCGGGAAACCGTTGTGAGCCGGCACCGGCGAAGGCGGACTAGCGACAATATATTATAAAATTAATTTTATCGATATAAATAAACATTCTGGTATTTATAGAAGAGTCGAAATAATAAAAGTGAGCATTCGAAATAGCATACTGCGCTCCAAAACACAAATCGCTGACGTTGGCCAAAAAGCCGCTACTCTGAAGTGGAACTGGGCCGGGCATGTGTGCCGTATGTCGAACGACTTGTGGGCTAGACTTGCTACAGAGTAGAGCCCACAAGGCGTTAGACGACGCGGAAGGCCTAGGCGGAGATGGCGGGACGAACTGGACTCCTACTTAAGAGATTGGGCCGTAAAAGCCTTAAACCGTGAGGAATGGCAGGAAGGTAGGGAGGCCTTTGCCCAGCAGTGGGATCAAACGGGCTGATAAAAAAAAAAAGAAAAAAAAAGTTGGATTGCTCTTTGATAAGACGGAGACATTTCCTCGATGGCGGTAGATAGCGTGGTGGACTATTGGCTAACCCCCTCGCATTCGTCGTGAGAAGACCAATTCCTAGCAGTAGATATTAAATGAGTTAATTAAGATGATGGGGCTAGGCAGAAATTGAGGCACGAATGTATGTATAAAGATGATATGGTGTCCTTATCAAAATATCAAGTTGCTTTTCAGCAAAAACAATATAATGTTTTAATGTACTGAGATATTATGAGTATTATATTAGTAGAGTGTATTATAATAACAATATTGTGTAATATATATAAAAATTGGACATAAACCACATAGGAATTGTATTTTACATATATAAATATACTCACGCCTTTTCCCCATAGGGGTAGGTAGAAACTACAGAACGCCATAGCCGCCTAGTTATAAATGATGATAATGATAACTTACACGATATGACTGAGGTTGAGTGTACGTTCAGGCTGGTCGGGGTAGCGCGGCAGCTGCGCCCGCGCACGTTCGGGCACGCAGCGGAATGACTTGCGCAGAGTCGCGCCGATCTGCTTCGACGGTGATTTCTGCACAATACGTACACAAATATACAATTGACAATCTTAGAAGTTAATACTTTTCACTTTTATTATTAAGGAGATAAGGTCGAAAACTGATCAGCCACCATTGCCGCCGAAGAGATTACATCAACAGGAATCCGATATCAACAAGAGAATAGTTAAAAAGAAAAAACTGTACATAGGTAAATAGACACAAACACAATGGCCATTCCTGGCCTTCCATATTTTACATCTTTATATACCATCACGCCTATATTCCCCGAAGGGTTCGGCAGAAGTGTACTAATGTACACCCACAGTTCGCCGGTATGATTAGGTCCCATGTAATAGGGGGCGAGCCTATTGCCTCTTTAATTCATCTTTATATTCCATATTTTTTATCTCTTATTTTCTCCACTTCATTTCAGCCGGAATATGCAGTCATTTGCATTCATTTGTAAGAAAAGTAGAAACCATTGTCTTGGAAAATTTTCTATACAATGTTTGTCTCTATGATTCTATACTCAAGGTCGGTAATACTCACGTAGGCGGCATACTCCTTGACCTCGTGGTCGTTGGTGTGCGTGGCGGAGACCCGTCCCCGCCAGAAGCAGTCCTGGCACATGGTATAGTTGGCACAGCGCGTGCAGCGGTACCTGAAGCCCGTCAGCGAGCTGCGGCGGCAGGCGCTGCATGCTAGCGGGTGTACCACTAACAAACAAAAACCGAAAGAGTGTAGCTTGAAAAGTATGGTTAACAACAAAAATTTATCGAAAAAACTGTGTCAAGAGGAAAACAACAAATACTGATTTTTAGGTGTGGTAAGAAGCAAAACACAGAAAAGGACAGTTGTGTTAAAAACAAAAGCTGTTTGAAAAAAGTATGTTAAACAACAAAAAACTCATTTAAGGGTAAACACAAAATGAATTCATAAGGTTAAAAGTTGTTCAGTAATTTGTATTATGTGCTTAAAGTTGATATACAAAATATCTAAAAAAAAAATAGCTTTTACACTGTTAATTTTTATTTAAACATAAGTAATCCAATATACCTATTCAGAAACTTTTCATCGCCAAACTGCTTAGCAGTTTGTACTCTTTTAACACTTTAAGTCTTATACTACCTACTAAATAGCAGTGTTTTACCTGAAAATAAAACACATATTAAATACTTACCTTATTTGAAGCTTACTAGATTGAGAGTGGCGCTGTTGGTTTCCGCTCAATTGACCCTCTCTTTTACCCTTTTCTGTTAATTTATCTATCTGTCTCTCTCGCACATCCGACTTCCCACCTGGTGTTGCTGCCAAAGGTGTGGCTGCATTATTTGAATCATTGAGTCGAAAATCTTCACCAGGTAGAAATAGAATGTAAGCTTCAAATAAGGTAAGTATTTAATATGTGTTTTATTTTCAGGTAAAACACTGCTATTAAACACTTGACCGTTATTTGAAGCTTACTAGATTGAGACGTGTTTGTTATCACCTGGTGGGAAAAGACGCCAATGTGTTTTGTAGAAATGAATGAACAAGGTAGATGTGCACAAGAAATTTGATTTATTATTTTAGAAAAACAAAATAATAATATTAAAAAGAAAATAGTACTTATACTATAATATACATTTAGTACTTTTGTATAGAGAGAGAAGACATATTGAATAAGTATCGTACCTTCACAATGATTAAAAATAAAAAATATGAACAAACTTGGTCTGATTAGCAGTTAACATTAAGAGTAGTTATACATAAGGGCAAACAATTCAATATTGATAAATTTAACTTAAATTTTAATTAATTGATTGGATCAAACAGTCTTGATACATCATAAGTAGAATCAGTAGGCATATTGGGCATCACTTCTTTACAATAATAGCGGGAAAAGGTATTTTGAGACCTCCAATTACCCTTAGACAGAATTTCATCTAAAGGGTAATTTTTTAACCAATTTCTAGATGCCACGGCCGATCTTAGACTTCCAGGGGAAGCTACAACTCCTGCTTCCACTAAAAAGGATTTAATCCATCCTGCAATTACTGTACGAGAGGCGACCCTTAGTGGTCCTCTGATATTGAGAAAGAGATTATAAAGGCCTCCTGTCCGTCGTTTATCTCTGAGAACAGCTACAGAAAGTTTCATCCAGTATACTGGGTCCAAATTTTTGTTTGAGGGATTAGAGGTTAATCTCCAACCCAATTGCCTATAACCAGCAGTATCTGTCTTAGATCCAAATATTGGCCATAGGATCATATAATCATTGTAATCAGATAGGTGTTTTGAGTCTACAGCTAGTAAGGTAAGGTCGTGAACTCTCCTGCCCGAGCAGAGGAGTAATAGAGTTGCTGTATGTCTACAAATAGCAAAAATATTATTTTCGTCTACAGAGTAACTTTCTAAAAATGATGTTAATTTATCCACGTTCCAAACTGCAGGTTTATGAGTTACTGGCCTTTTCAATGCAATAGACTTTAAAATATGACTGACAAAAAAATGAGAACTTAATTTGCTGGAATCGTCAGAGCTACTTAATGTAGAAACCACTGATTTATGGAGTAAAATAGTGTTATATGCTAAGCCATCTACGATATACAAATCCGCTAGAAAGCGAGCTAAGGTGTATCCTGTTGGCTGAAAGGGGTTTAATTCATGTTTCTTAGTCCTATAAACCATCTGTTCCATGCTACATTATCAGTTCTTTTGGTTGATGGACGCCAAGACGATTTAAGAAGTTGCAGTTGGGCATGATTCCATTCCACTAGATTTTGTGACCACCCCCACATGTCCAGACTTCCAGCGTCATCTCTCGGACTTTCGGTGGTGGAAGACCTGTTACCGTATCTATCAGTTGTAAATGCAGTTTCTGAATTGTGAATGGAGGTGCTAATGCCCGGGCTTTTAGGTCTGCTCTCCAAAATACTTGTTCCCACCTCGGAACGACTAAGAGGAACATTCCCGTTGATGAGTTGAGGTGAGCCAGCACTTTGGGTACGAGGTAAGGTGGTGGAAACACCCAGGCTAGGGGATAATTCCAAATTCGGGAGAAGGCATCGTGGTACATCGCATGAATGTCGTTTTGATCCAATGACACATAATTCATCACCACTTTTGCTCGTTCCGATGCAAACAGATCTATCATTGGTACTCCGAACCGTCTGAATATATTCTCTGTACACTGAGGTAGGAGATGCCACTCCGGTGGACAACGATGGCGGGAAAGGTGATCGACATGGCTGTTGTATTTTCCCGGTATATGTTGGATTTTCAGGTTGATCTGGTATTTGTCCAATACTTGAAAAACCTGATTTGTCAGAATCATCAGTGGGATCGACTTGGTTCCTCCCTCGTTTCTTAGAAAGGCTACCACAGTTCTGTTGTCGCACTGAACTAGGACTGTTGACATGTACAGGCATGGACCCTTCATTTCTATGGCCTTTAGTATTGCGAGCATCTCCTTTCGATTGCAATGGAGTTTCTGCTCTTGTTTCGTCCACGGACCTGAAAGTGCGCGGCGCTGGATAGTGAATTGGGGAAGTTTGATGACAATTTAGTAGCCACCATTTTAGGTCTTCCATAACTTCTATGGGTAAGGACGACATGGTACATTCGACATGGACAGACACTTCTTTTAAATTCTTGTTTAGAAACATGAGTGTGTCGCGAAAATGAAGTCTGCCCCTCGGTATCACGAAACTGGCAAAGTTTAAAAGGCCTATCAGACTTTGAAGCGCTTTCAACGTCGTTGTACGCTTGTGCATAACGTCTTGCACTTTTTCTTTTATTTTGGAAATTTTGTCCTGTGTCAGTGATTTCTGGTTTAACCACGGGTTCCATAACACACCCAGAAATACAAGACTTTTGCACGGAATAATCACAGACTTTTGGTAATTTATCCGCCATCCTAAGTAATGTAGGCGATCTAACACTAGCTGAATATGTATTTGCAGCGTACGGTAGTCTTGGTGACTCACAAGAAAATCGTCTAAATAGACGAGTATCCGAATACCTTCCTGTCTTAGTATTTCCGCTACCCAGTTTGTCAAAGTCGCGAAGATCCTTGGGGCTGTACTGAGACCGAATGGAAGGCAGGTCATTTGTAGCAATTTTCCTTCGTAAATTAGCCGTAGAAATCGTCTGTGTGACTGGTATATTGGCAGGTTGATGTAGGCTTGTGACAGGTCTACTTTGCAGAGCCAGTCGTCTGGTTGCAGGAAGTCCGGTACCCGAAACACATTGATGAGTCTGAATGGTTCCGTGTAAACAAAGTTGTTTAGGTTCCTTAGGTTGAAAATTGGCCGATTGGTTCCATCTGCCTTTGGAACCAGAAACATTGAGGACAGGAAACTCGGGGAACGTGGAACTTCCTCTAGAACCTTTTGTAATATCATTTGTGAAATGATGGTTGACATTGCCTCCGATTCCTTTGTCTCGAATGGACTCCTTGTATTGGGGAGCACTAGTGGTGGTTTTTTGACAAAGGGTATGCGATAACCTTTTATTATGTGAAGAAGAGTATTTGGTGCTCCTAGCCTCTTCCAGCGATCGACATATAATGTCAACTGGCCCGCTCTGAAATCCTGTTTGTCAGAATCTGCCCCGCTTTCCTCCCGAACTATATTCGGTGGTTGCAGATCGCTTTTTGTTATTTCTCTCTTGTTTATTATTTCTGTGGTGACTGCCTCGTGAACGAAACGTCCCACGAAAGTTATGGCTTGGTCCTCGTGCCCCTTTATTGTTGTGAATGGTTCCCTGCGTGGGATGACAGGGTCCCAAACCTTGTGAGGTATGGTTGTGACCACAGCCCTGCGAGGGCTGGAGAGAGCATGGCATAGTACAGCATGCTTGATGAGCACCCTGCGAGGGTGCGGTGCAATGAGCTGACCCCTGCGAGGGGTAGCGAGTGGTTTTCTTGGAACCTGCTTGCGAAGCAGATTTATAACCACTGGTTTTATTCGAAGGTAAAAATGACTTTTTTACACCTCCGTTCTTTTCCAATACTGATAATAACATCTCAGGGTTGAAAACGTATCGATTGGATGGCGGAATTTTACGTAGCGCAGACTTAATGAGAGGATCGCGAACAAAATTTGTTATACCGTCTCTACGCATTTGAATAGTCTCTGCGCGGTGACCGCAAATAAGTTGAAGCATATCCGAAGATATTTTATAATATTCTCCTTTCGAAAATAACTCTGTGATTTTATCATGCAACTGATCTGATGATACGCTGCCGTTGACGCGAGCCCAGGATATAAGATCAGTCATGCTGTTTTGCAAGACTTCACGTTGCTTAAGAGCACAAAATGTTAAAGCACCATAAGCTTTATCCGCGTATGCTAAATGTCTATGAGAATCATAAGATTTAATTTCTTCATTGATCTCGAGCTCAGTAAACCCAGGGCTGTGATTATAACATTTTTGCACTTCCGAATACCTTACCTCACACCATTCATTTTTGTCAAAATGCTGTATATCATGCAAAGCTTTAAGATATTCTTCAGGAGCCTTGGGAACAGACGGTTCCTTTAATTTAACTTGTAAATCAAATTTGAATTGATGAGATTCATTTGGTTTTACGCTTTCGACTTCAAAATCATATAAAGACCTACATTCATGACTGTTCATCAAGGAGATTTCATCGTTACTACCTACATGAACTTCCGCGGAATGTGGAGGTGAAACTGCAGAATTCCGATGTTGCATTGCATTATCACTGTAAAAAACACGTTTTCGCAGCTCGCTAACCTCATGTGTTAATTTGTATAATAAATCATCTTTGCGATTACGCCTGCCCCCCCTTTTTTTATTATGGTGGCGGCGATGACGTTTATTTTTACTAGGTGATGATGAAGAAGTTGAGGAACTAGAGCCCGAAGAAGAGCTAGATGTCGACTTTGTTCTTGACATTCGATCTTGGCGCGATGTAACCCCTTTGCTTTGCAGCCCTGACGGCCCTGGAGCATCCATCGCAACAGGATCATCCATTCTGATTCAAAACAAGAATATTGCTATTCCTACGTACGTCTAGTGGGCACTTTTAAATACAAAAATAGAATCAATAAGTCGCTTTCAACATTCACGAATTAATATAAATGTTGTAAGAATACAGGAGACTAAGTTATTAATAATTAATCGTTAATAAAACATTTATATCAAAAGAGGGTAGAAATTTTTCATTGCGATTAATAAAATAAAATTACACGTAATATTAAACGCATGATTTGAACATGGGCAAAGCCGAACGGTAACACCGTTAAGTATTGCTTTGCCTTATGGAGCAGTGACTCGTAATATAAGATATCATTACGGTCACGATAAATGAAAAAAAAAATATGTTAAGTACTTACAATTTTCCGATGTGAAGCACTATCACTTTAATCTAAGTTAGTTTAACAATGTTGTCTAGTGGACAACGACTGCTCTCGGCGGAAAATTTGACGCCAATGATTCAAATAATGCAGCCACACCTTTGGCAGCAACACCAGGTGGGAAGTCGGATGTGCGAGAGAGACAGATAGATAAATTAACAGAAAAGGGTAAAAGAGAGGGTCAATTGAGCGGAAACCAACAGCGCCACTCTCAATCTAGTAAGCTTCAAATAACGGTCAAGTGTTTAATACCTTATAATATATTATTCTATTAAACTAGTCATTATAAAATCATTAATTCCATAATAACTCTTAATGTTTATCTTTTGTTTCGAAACATTTACTAACCATTTTCGACACTGGCAAGCCGATGGAGAAGTGGCAGCCACACTAGGCACGGTGGCCCAGGGTCCGACATCAGTGTATCAAGGAAATCGTTCACGGTAATCTTGCCGTTCTGCACATAGAAATAGTGTATAGTATTGCGTGAAGTTTTTTCATAGCATTGGTATGGCTTTTGAAGACAAATTCATACTGCAGATAGTGACAAGGAGAAATGAGCGCTATAAAGTTTTCCTTAAAAGTAAAAATCCATTGGCACCGAGTAGGGTTACCCTACTAGGGTCCCAGGGGTAGAACAATCCTAGGCTGCTATTTTTGCAATTCTTATCTGTTTTTAGGGGTTGGCGAAAAAAACTAATTACTGCTACTTTTAACACTGTTAGAAAGCATATGCTCCAAACTACAACTGTATAGTAGTTGAACAGATCCTAAGATAGAGCTTCAACTCTCTATTGTATGCAGATCTATAGAAACAAGAGATCATCTCTGTTGGTTTCTGATTAAATTATTTCTAGGGAGCACGCACGTAATAATAATACTAGTTTTTGCCCAAAGCGGCGGGCAAAAACTAGTATTATTATTACGTGCGTGCTTTATTTAAAATGAATTAGTATTATTAAGTTATTGTAATAAGGTTTTTAAATAAATAAATACTTTTTTATTTTTTTTTCATCATAAGAGTCCACCTCGTCCTTGCCTTACCTGGGTGAATATAGTAAGAGCTAGGGAATCTGTGTAGTTGAACGAAGGCGACTCGTACACTGCCGCCGGCAAGGCGAGCACCTCTCGCAGGTAGTCCGAGAGCCTCTTCATTAGCAGATGACCATTGCCATCTGATAGCTGGGAGAATATATCTGGCAGAGAAGGGTCATCTTATTTTCCTACATAATATATTCACGCTTTTTCCTACAGGGGTAGACAGAATTTACAGACCACGATTCTTAACTACAGAATGCCGTTTGCCTTACCTTTCATCAAATATTTTATTGTAAGATCGGTATATGTTCTTTTAGAATGACCCCTCCCGACTCTGCTGTTGTCATTTGGCTTATAAAATCGCATAACTTTCTCCTTCCAAGATCTTTCATGAAGCCAATCTTTTAAGAATGGCACCAATGAGCAATGGTCTTATATATGTTAAAGTAAAACCTTGGAACCAAAATTCATATATTTTCAAATAATCCAAAACTCGATGCAGTTTCAATTTCAATACAAAATCGCAATTCAAGGTAAGTATAATTTTTTTATAAAGGCTTATGTTCAAAGCAGTTAAAATATATAACCATCTGATGTAATTGCTTGAATTGAGTCATCTTTATTTTGTTTGAACAGTGTGATATGTAAATCAATGATCTAACAAATTAAGAACAAACTAATGACTCATAGCAGCAAGTCATTTGTGACTCAGTATACAAACTGACCTTCAAATGCATTTAAAAGTACTCACATCTTAGTTTGTCCATCAATTTTCCAGCACACATAGTGGCTAGTGCCACTTTTATTGAGAAAACTCGTATTTTGCCCACATTTTCACTGAAAATAATATTTATATCATGTAAACACTACTTATACATAACATTAAATACCACAACACCTGTATTTCCAGGTGTATACACCCACAGCTGACCAGTATGTTTAGGTGAAACATAATAGGAGGTGAGCCTATTGCCATTAAAAGGGCACAAGTAAATTAGGAATGAGATACATCATTTTAAAAATATCTTATATCTAATAACTGGTATACCTAGTCTAGAATTTAGACATCTAGTTTTACTAACTTTTTAAAATTTCAATTCCTATCATATTATTATTGTTATACCTAGCTCTTAATTAGAGTTGGTACTCTCAACATACAACATGGTAAAAAAGATTAACATAATGTAATGTGCTTATGCTTTGGTATTGATATACTGATGTTAATTATTGTAATAAGTAGTATCCTCCTAATGGCTCTAATAAAACTTATCTAATACAATTTTATTTGCAACATAATGTTAATGTGTACTTGAACAGAAGTACATTATTCTCAATAAGCGTAACAGCTTTGAATTCTTTGTTACTAGGTTAATATGCTTTTTATTTCTGTAATTCTGATAGATTGCATGCTTTAAATATAAAAGTACTACCAACAGCACAATAATGTCAATAATTTTTTGACATTATTATTCATCAACAAAATATGGAATAGCAACTTATAATTTTCATCAAATAATTTAGGCATTACAGAACATAAGGGTAACACCCCTAATGCTTTAATTCATGCATTTATCTGTCTTTCATTGATTCCATCAAAGTTATACATGCTTCCTTTTTTTATTTAATGTAGTAATGATATAGAACTAAACTCACCCAGTACTGTATGCAGAGAGCAACCAATTCAGCAGCAACGCTGAACAAGCTTCCACAGACACTTGATGAGCTGGTGGTAACCTTTTGTTTAGGTTGTGGTATAGTGAAGACACCAGTGTCTCTAGTCTTGTTACGTTCACACATGCAGTCGGCTCTAGAGTATTTAGTGCATTCTCACGGAATGCCTCTATTACGTTCCATATGTCAATTACGTGTACTAGAAGAAAATTATTGCAATGTTTAGTGTGAAGTATTGGAATATGAACTATTTGTTTGGCACAAATGAAACTTGTTGATACTTGTAAATATTACGGTATTATAAATAGAAGAACATAGTACTATTAAATGACGAATTGTTTCCACAGTTTCCACAATCATTAACCCAATACAACGTCGCACTGCTGGGCATGGGTCTCCTTTCAGAATTAGAGGGATTAGGCTATAGTCCACCACTCTAGCCTACTCCAGGTTGGTAGACTTACCGTCCCATTAGGATTTTTTTTTTCGGGAAGTTAAAATGTAATAAATAAGATATTATGTGAACTAAAATTTCACAAAATGTATTAACCAAATATGTAATTACATATTTTGTTTATAATTAGAATATACCTACACTACATAAATGGAGCATATCAATGATCATGTGTCTTGAGTTCTTGACAAAGCAATCAACACCAATTCAAACCAATAAAAAATGTATATCTTTTAATTTTAGGACTATAGACTACTTGGATTACATACTTTTTAATAATAGTTATGGACAATGGTGCATTGGAAGGTAGATAATTATTTTAAATAGGTCATACTGGAAATAAACTGTACATTACTCACAGTTACATTTCTTCTGTACATAACGGAGCTTGCATGCAGTTCTATATGAGGCAAATCTGATCAGGTCGAAGTTCTGCTCCCTCATCTCTTGCAGTAACTGAGACCGGGGGTCTGCAGCGGCGCCTCCAACATTAGGGACCACTACACCTCTGATATCCCCGACATTGGACACTCCGCCCACAATTTCGCGTTCCAGCGACATTTCCACTGCTGCACACACAATTTTAACTAATATTATTAACCGATACAAAAATTAATTTTACTTGACACCAGAATGATATGATTGAAAGTAATTTGAGCGACGTAAAAAATATAAACAAGGGGCACCACCGCAGCTTTTAATAACAACTTAATAATTATGAAATTCTTTTTGATGAAAGCCTCTTACCTAAACCAAACGACTAGATCATAACTTTGTTGACATATCTATAATGTATTCACGGCAATCTCAAGATTATTTCCGTAGATAAATCGATTCAAATATATTATGAGTGACGACTTGATATTTACTGGACGATTTAAATTAAAAACTATTGGCACAATCACAGATTCGACATACACATTTTCCTCTTTGAAGTTTAAAGATTATTTCCTTGTCATTACTAAAGACAATAAATTATAAAGGTAATTTCTATGCCAATTAAATTACGGATTATCGAAATCAACATGACAAGCCTGCCATTAAAATACGTTTCTGAAAGAATCAAAGAAATCCTGAAATTCTGACATTTATTTTCATATTTTTAGTTAATGCATGAGCTTTAAGAATAGTTTATATTAACACATAAATTCATCTTAGTACTAATTTTAAATTCTATCGATTACAATTTCAATGAAATAACCTTTATTTCAATTAATTTTATTGATAAAACAATAATAATTTAGTACTTATTTGAAAAACGTAACTGCGTATAATGGAACAAGTGAATGTCATCCATAGACAAATATTAGTTTTCACTTCGTATCGACACCAAGGTATCAATGTTTAATTCCCAAGTTTTTCAAAAAAATACCGTTACATAATTTTCAACATTACATTTCAACATTTGGACCGCTCGTATTCAGTAGCAAAAAGGTGCTTTTTGTATTGACATGTGTTTAATAATGTACGGCTACGTACGGTCTTTATATGGCTTCTAACGTCAAACGTACTGTTAGCGCCTACGCATTTGCAAGAGCAATTAGTCACAATTTGTCAAAATCTAGTTTTTTATTTCTGTTGAAATTGATGTATTCAGTCCTATTCAGTCATTCAACATTCATTCTATTCAGTGGCGAATTAACCATAAAGCAGGAGTAGAAAATGCTACGGACCCCGCGCAAAAGGGGGCCCCACGTATCCAAATCCGGTAAGCTCCGCCCGAGCTTAATATTTTGAATGAAACCTATTATTTTAGACACTAAAAGATTATGAAGACCTATAAAGGCACTAAAAAGTCGACAAAGTGGCTTATTCCATTACATATAAATAAATGTATTGAGTATTGTTTTTTATTAATTTATACTTGAGAATCTACAGTAGATCAAGGGCCCCTCAATATAATATGCTACGGGTCCCGCGCTTGCTTAATCCGTCACTGCGTATATTGTTTTCTCCCTACTTCCCCAGTCCTTATTCAATCCCTTGTCACCAGCTCGGCCGATCAAGTCACTAGACTTAACTATTTTATATCTAGAATTTTCTATACGTTGTACAAGTATATTTTTAAATATAAGGGTCTTCAGACCCTAATATTTAAAAACAAAACTATGAGCATATATAAAAATATATTTTTTATATAAGCTCATAGTTTTATTTTGGATCCTCATTTAGCGTTGCCAACATTTCATCAGCGAAATATAGTATTTTCCAAAATAAGGTGTAAAAAAATATAGTACATTTAAAAAAAATATAGTATTTTATGGGAAAAACAGAAAAAATAGACAAATATATATTTGTTGATTATACACGCTATCGGGTATGTTCGCGGACCTCATCAAAGGAAATGGTACATGCGCAATAGGTTATGACCACGGAAGAGATGAATAAGGTTCCTTGAACCTTATTCATCTCTTCCGTGGTTATGACTTAGCCATCTTAACAGTTAAAAGTTACTTTATTGGATTACGTGGATTTGTTTGTTAGTTTTGTCGGTGTTGAAAATATAGTATTTTTGCGTACTATATATTTTTTCAACAGTATATAGTACGCAGACCCGAAATATAGTACAATACTATATATTATAGTACGGTTGGCAACCCTATCCTCATTGCGCCCCTGAGACTCAATAATGACTAAATAAATTCTACACTACAATAACGTTACAGACTAATTTTTAGCTTGTGCGTATTTAACAAGTAATTATATAACAAAAAACACTAAACTTTTTAACCAACTTTAGAAATTTCGAAAATGAGGAGGTTACTACATTCGTTTTTATATATTTTTTTCTATGTAGGTATGTTCATTCATGATCGAATCAAAATCGAATAATTCAGATATTCACTTAAAAACACTTGATTCAGTTATCCATAATTTTCCAACATTACAAGTTTAGATTTTTTGTTTGTCCAACACAATCATTGTATTTTTGATTCAGCTGAGCTGACAAAAATATTACTCCGCGTTCCCACTGATGACAAAACATGTTGCGAACATCTATCTTATTCTATTTAACTCTCAAAGAGTGAGAGGGGTAGGTAGCTGCCCCCAACATGTTTTATCGTCAATCGGAACGCGGAGTAAATAAGACACTATGAACATGTGACGGCTACGTACTTAATTGCATTGGTAATGTTGACAAGGATGAAATTGAGGCAGAAGCAGCTAGACTAAAACGAAAGCGTAATTTATGGGTTAATTATAAAGGACAATTGGATACAGTTAGCAATCTCCTTAAGGAGCTGTTATCTAAAGGCCCCTGATTGCTTCACACATGACAGAAGACTCATTAAGCCGTAGAACCATTTCCGAAGATCATGAGAATGGCATTGCCTGCTATACTTAATCTTAATAATTATTTGAAATGGAACTATTGGAGCCGGGGACCACCTGGGCTTTAGTTTAGGGTGTCAAAGACAAGAACAATAATTGTTCAAAAAACTTGGCTAGTCTGAAGTTATCCATAGAAGATTTTGGTGTGATTTGTCAATTTTGGCCGAATCCTCAATTTTACACCAAAATATTCTTCGATAAAGATTTTTAAGCAAAAGTTTTCATACTCTATTGTGAATAAGTTATTGTTAATATCGCAATTACTACAGCCATGTACCTAGAATGTGTTATAGACGAATAATTTGCGAAAAACCAACAAAAAAATTCATTTAGCGCCCAAGGCTGAACGTTTTGCCTTAAATAGTTACATTATAATAATCACTTGAACAAGGGCCCACTTTGCACGTCCTTAGCAGAGTAGAGAAGTACGTGTCTATGGTCAAAATTATTTAGAGACTGGAACTATATGACAACCTGCTAGGGAATTAGTCGAGTGGTGGTTTTATTCGAGTCGAGTTACAAGTTAAATGTATCATATTATGATTAAAATGTTGGCAGGTATTTTATTAATAACAAGTTATTGCCCGCGGCTTCGCTCCCGTGGACCAATAGAAATAATTTATCATGCGTACTGCTGAAACGTGGAATTAACTTTCCGAGTGGGTCTTCCCCGATGGTTATAATCTGGGTGGTTATAATCACGAGTGAATCGGTTTCTCCTAGGCTAGCGCGCTCCATCGTATATCGCAGTAGCGCTTTACATCAGGCGAAATGGCGGTCAAGCGTATGCCATGCGTATGCCTATTTAATGAATTATAAAGTGATGATCCCTCTTGAGTCTCTTCTTTCTTTGCATACAACAGAGAGGTCAAGGTCTATCTTTCTTGTCTTTTCGGACGGGTTTACAAGGTAGATATAGGTATAATACCTATGTTATATCAGAAATAAACAAAATATAGGTAGTTATCTAACACATTTATTTATAAATGAACACAGTTTACATTAATATTATCTGCTGCAGACAACTCAATACAGTAATAAAATTATTATTTACACCACTATTAAAAATCTAGACATCAATTATTATAAACATCACACAACACTACATTTTTACAATTTCTAAATATTTTTACTCGCCCGGAGCATTGCCTTCGATACACATTTATATAAAAACTAACGTATAAATTAAGTACGTACCCACCTATATTTTTTAAAGTAGGCCGTAGGTATGTATGTTGTAGATATAACTATAAAATGCTAGCACGATTTCATAGAACATCAATTTATTTCGCAAAAAAAGTACTGTGTAAATTAAAATACTGTTTTACAATGGATTGTAATACAAATACAAGACTACTTTACAAGGCGATTATGAGATACTGTATGCAACTGGAAACTTATAAAAAAATATTACATAGCATACTACATATCTAACGCCTGTATTTTAGAATGATTTAATAAATATTTTTATTTGCTTATGTGTACCTATAGTGATGTATTAAGTTCTGGAGAGACTCTATTGCCATGCAAAACTTAGATGTAGGTACATATGCGAACTAAGGATTTCCTTTTAAATAATTTTATTCATAAGTATATAATTAAATACCGTTTAAAGCAAGCAAAATCCTACGAAAAAATACATGAGTGTACATTTTTCAGGTATATATAATTTACAAAGATATATATTTAGTTATATACAAAATTATTGTGCTTGTCACAGATCTGTTTGCGAGTTGGTCCAGCCAGCGTAGGACATAGATCATTTATATACTTATGCTTAACATCTATATAATATAAGTACCTTATTGTATATCATAAGTATGTTAATAAGTATCTAAAGCCTGTTGTTTTTAAATGTTGCCGAGTAAGCATAGGTGTCACCCATATTTCGCAGCTATGTTTAGGTGAAGGTCTCATGTAATAGGAGTGAAACTATTGTCATTCATTGGACCTATATCCAAACTCCGACCTGTACTGAGAATTTCATTTCATTTCATAGAAAAACCTAATAACACTTTGTTCGACCTGAGAAACGAATCCAAGTCCGTGAGCGTAGCAGTCGCGCTTAGGATCACTAGACTAATGAGGCAGTTTGAAATAATGTGTAAACTTCATGCTAATATTATTGTACGAGTATGTTGGCATGAAGGGCAGTGTAGCCAGTAAAATTACTGAGAACCTATATCAACTAGTCTCAAAACGTGTAGGTAATTATTGATACCATTTATTTATTTATTTTACGGCCCTGGATACAAGTCCTTTAAGCCTTTATTGATACCATTGCCATCGGTATTGCTAGCGTCTATTGGCTGCGGTTATTTTATTGCAATATACAAAAACATGAATAACAAAAGATGTTATTTGATTGTCTAAGATATAGGTACGAATACTCTAAATTAGTCTAGTAACTATCTACTAAGATATATAGTAGCATATATCTCTCAAAGTTCATAGGTATAGAAATATATATTTTTATAAGTTTAACAATATTAGTTTAGTTTTCATATTTATGTTCCAGTAAATACTTTGGCAGGAAGATATAAGAACTGTTTACAACATTCACTACTCATTACCTACATGTTCTCTACGATAAATATCTTATATAGTAGAAGAATATACATAACATCTTAAATTATAAATCTTATATACAGAACTTTCAGTTCCTTCATGCAGTTACCGATGTCTTGACTAGGTTTTCAGCAGTAAACTTAACCTTTTTTTTTTTACATACTTTTATTTTAAATTACTACTCCGAATACAATAACGAGTTACCTCGAGTTCCTACAAAAATTACCTATAATATGGTCAGTTTTTTCTATAAGGGCACAAGCCCCTGGAACCCCGACCTGTGGGGGTACAGAACCATAAAACCTTTCTTTTTACTTTTTAAAGCCCTAAAATTACCTACATATTATGTCGAAGGAATACCGGATGGCCTAATACGGCCCTGTAGGTATATGGTGCTGAATACCTTGCAAAGCTTCGCGCTAAAAAAATAATAGTTTAGTTCAGTTGTGTTGATCGACATCGATCTCCTGACCTATTGATTTAAGTTCCCAACAGTGTTTTTTTTTTAAATGAAGATTGGTTGCTCTTGACTTCTATCTAATATTTCTAATTTGAAACTGTGTTTAAATTAGGCCATATTTAAATACTTTTTTCGATTCTATCAATAATAATATCCATCAGGGTCTTTCGCAGAGATTTCAGGCAAAACTTAAAACTCTTTTAAATTCCTCCCTTCGTAATTTTGCCCCGCCTTCTCTCTTCTCATTCTTGTCGCTTTCTGTAGTTTTCGTTTCTTCAAGAAGTAGCCTATTTTGTTTTTTTAGACATAAAGCCAGTGTCGCCATGTAAACCGGCTGACAGGTGCTCCTCCACGGATAGCCTCGTGTTCAGACTCTGGTGATATACAGCAAGCTAAACGCTGCAGAAGAAAACGTTCAATTAATATAAAACTACTAGCTGACCTGACAAACATTCTATTGCCATACCAAAATCGTGATTTAAATAAAACCGGTCAAGTGCGAGTCGGACTCGCGCACGGAGGGTTCCGTATCATTACGATTTATGACGTATTAAAAAAAAACTATTTACTAGATCTCGTCCAAACCAATTTTCGGTGGAAGTTTACATGGTAATGTACATCATATTTTTTTGTTTGTTTTATCGTTCTCTTATTTTAGAAGTTACAGGGGGGGGGGACACACATTTTACCACTTTGGAAGTGTTTCTCGCGCAAACTGTTCAGTTTAGAAAAAAATGATATTAGAAACCTCAATATCATTTTTGAAGACCTATCCTTACGAACCTTACTTACTTACCTTACTTACTTACTTACCTACCTATCGAATTTTTTTTTTCATCAAACTCATACGTGTGGTGTATCTATATACCCAACACGTATGAGTTTGATGAAAAAAAAATTTAGTTTCAGTTCCAAGTATGGGGAACCCCCAAAATATATTGTTTTTTTTTCTATTTTTGTCTGAAAATCTTAATGCGGTTCATAGAATACATCTGCTTACCAAGTTTCAACAGCATAGTTCTTATAGTTTCGAAAAAAAAGGCTGTGACACGATCGGACAGACAGACGGACATGACGAATCTATAAGGGTTCCGTTTTCTGCCATTTGGCTACGGAACCCTAAAAATGGGGGTTGGGGTTAGGAGGGTGAAAAATTACCTCCGACCTATCTCAGACCTACCTAAATCGGTCAAGCCTTTTATGAGTAGTTCGATAACGAGCACTGTGACACGAGTTTATATATATTGAATTACTTTTTTTATTGACGGCACAGATAGCTTAATATTGTAACTATTAGACTGCCAAGACATATCTCATCACCAAATCTAAGGCATCTCTGACTTTCTCCAATTGTGCGTATTAAACGGTAAAGGAAAACATCGTGAAGAAACTTGCTGAGGGATTTTCTCGACGACATAATTATGAAATCTGAAAATCCTTAGTAGGCCATCGTGGTGGCCTAAACCCTATTAGTTGAAAACTTCCAGCAATGTATGTTTAATAAGTAGAAAGGGTTTACTGTACTTTGTCAGTTACCACGGGTTAAAAACTACAACAAGTACATCCCTGGGTTATTAATCCTAATCAGCACTACAATTTTTCCTCCCTTGAATCATGAACAGTTGAAGTTTGAACACGTCTTGTCAATGATAGTATTGTAGCATGACGAAATAAGTAAGGTTCCATACCTGTCGGCAAGTTCCTGGTGTGGAAATGAGCTTGTATATCGCAACTATGGGGATCATGAGGATTGAGGAGCAGGCGAGCCCCCAGCCCAGCACCACGGCCCACGGCGGGTACGTGTAGTGCTGGTACTGCAGCGGTTGCTGGTACAACAACCCAAATACCACGACGCCCTAAAAATAAAATTATTAATTCGCGGAGAACATAGAACATAGAGTGAATCTCTTACTCCTGACTCTTGGACACGAAAAATATACCTAATTATATTAATGAGAATTTGCACATTAAAAAGACCGCCATTTATATAAATTCATTATGTTTCTATGAAGTCTTTATTTCTTTGTTTGGTGTCCTGAAAAACGAATTATGAGAGAAAGGTATCGTTGATAGAGCGAGAACTGAAACTTTTCAGCAAAAAAAAACCTTTTAGTGATGATAATGATGGTAAACATATTATGACAAATTAAATAAATGTTAGGTACTTACAATAATGAAAGTAGGACTGACGAATTTCCAGCATATCCTCCAATAAAGGCCAGGCCTGAAGCCAAGCATCTCTTCAACGTCATCAGAAAACCGCTTCAAGCCTGCAGATGTAACGTTACTTGATTTTTTTATTTAGCATCAACTTTAATAAGTGCTTACTGCTAGACTTGTAACGTCGGATAGAATGAAGTTATCGCATTTAATTCTACCAATAGACACTTTTACGAGTCATATTTCAGATATTTGGCGCCGATAGCCTTATTAGTCGTGCAGGTCTAATAAGGCCGGCTTTTGATTAATCATAATATGATTCACATAAGAAATAATTGGGTTCTAAATATGAATTAACTTCTTCAGTAGTTGCTCAAAGTGGCCGTTTTAGCCCCCTATTGTACCTTGAACGAGACTTCCGATAAGTAAAATACTATTATAGGTAGTAATAAATGGTTATAAAAATGAAAGAGTGTTACCGTAAAACCAGGATACAGCAACAGCTTCGAAGAGTGCAGAGCACAGCAATGATATACCAGCAGCGTAGGTGTCCAGTAAATGGAACATGTAGATGCCACCCTGCAAAAATAGATCAACACGTATATTTCAGCAAGACATTGTATCCAAACCGGTGAAATAAAATATACATGGGAACTCGCTCCAAAGATTTCACCATTGCTGATTTGTCAAATCAGTCTTACCGGAGTGACATTAATGCAAGCCACACAAAAGGAAACGCAGACAACGATCAAGGTGAAGTGTTCGCGTCGCAGCCACGTGGCGCCACAAGCGCGCGCCTGATCCAGTAGACCGGTAATCACGCACTCTAGGCCCCCCATCTGGACAAATAAATTATAATAATCTTATTAATAAACTTCTGTATCCCCGGTCACCGATGACGATTTATCAAAAAAAGTGATTCCTAAACCAAATCTACGCAATTATTTCACAATAGGTAAAAGAAGCACTGAAAACACATTATGCATACCTACTACCTATTGCTGCCTCCTGCTTACAAAGTCAAAGTAAAATACAGATTATGGCTATTAAAGGTAATAAGGCAGATTTAGATAAATCATAATATGATTCACATAAAAAAATGAAAATGTAAATTGCTAAGGAGCGACTGGAACGAGTTCTAAATATGAATTGATCTCAAAGGGATTGCTTAATATCTATGGCCTTTTTAGCGCCCCAATATGAGACCGATAAAAGTGTTTGATTATTTAAATCTTACCCCCGAATCCAATCCAAGCATGATAAGCATGAAGAAGAATAACATCGCCCACAAACTTGCTCCCGGCAGAGTCGCCACCGCCTCTGGATATACTTGAAATACCAGTCCAGGACCTAATGGAAAGTTACCATAAATAATATCATGAATATCTGATATACTTAAAAAGATACATCATCAACCCATTATACATTGTCCCACTGCTGGACACGGGTCTCAGTACGAGAGGGATTAGGCTATAGTCCGCCACGCTAGCATACTTTGGGTTGGCAGACTTCACACGTCGTCAAGAAAATCTCTCAGGCATGCAGGTTTCCTCACGATGTTTTCCGATAATTAATTATTAATACATGACTTCGAAAAGTCAGAGGTGCGTGCCTGGGATTCAAACTCGAAACCTTTGGCTTAGCTGTCCAATGGTCATATCACTAGGCTGCGCTTTCCTAATAATATATCACTAAAAAGACCAGCATAATCTTTTTGACTGGCTGTACCTTCAGTAGCCACAGAAGATATCGGTACTCCTTGTTTGTGGGACATGAACCCAAGGTATGTGAAGATGACGAAACCGGAGAAAAATGACGTGAAGCAGTTGACCAATGTGGTTACCAAACAGTCTCTGGAACAAACAGAGGCACATTATAAAGCTTAGGAGAGATGAGGCTTTCTCATTGCTTCAAGGGAAAATTGACCATGAAATGTCCACTGTACAGTGCAATTTACTGACTAGTCACAAATGACTATACTCCATTTGGTTAGGTACTTAACTAAAAGTAAACAAATCATAAAAAAGGTTCTTTTATAGGGCCATTTTTCATCTTGAAACAAAACGTAACCAAAATAAATTATTTAATCATTCAAAATAATTTTCCTTTACTATACCTACTAGCATATTTTACTACTTTGTTTAATATTAAATGGTAATTATAAATTCTTAAGCTTGCGACCAATAAATAAATCAAATCTGATAATTATGTCATAAAGTATTGCAATGTGTCTACTAGAAAGAATCTAAAAAGACAGGAAATCAAAACCTTTTTCTACATACAATACACAATACAATAGACAACAAACTACAATAGACTTTTGATAACTCGAAAAAATTAAGAAGTAGTAGCGCGAGGAAGCGCGGCAAAATAATTAACCGATAATAAACTTAGTCGGGTAACCAGACGCCATTCGTAACAGTTTGTACTTTCGTTCGTTTTTGTGTTTCTTTTGCCGTAAATTGTATTATTTAGTTATAGTTTTGTTTGTTCGTTGTTTTTATTGATTGTTAGATGTGTTGTTATTAATTTCACTCCCAATTCATAAGATACCATTGTAATAAAGGTTGAAGAGCCCTGAACGCCGCCATTTTTATTGTTTACCTTTAGTTAAGTACCTAACCAAATGGAGTATAGTGCTGCGCTAGAGTTCCTGTTTTTGAATCTCAGGTCGGGTAAGCGTTATTGTGGTTTTAGAAAATGCAATTCTCAATAGCAGCGCGGAGTGAGGATTCGTGCCCGGATATGGCCATAGGGACGCCCCTTTTTACATGTGAAAAAAAAATACCGGCGAATTGTGGGTGAAGAAACAACAGTACACCTCTGCCTAATCCTTCCGGGAATGGCGAGATGGTATCTTTACGTTGTAAATCATTATTCATTGGGACAAAGCAATTTAATACTGTGTTGGAGAGACAGAAGTAGTTTTTTATTAATCTAGCCGATTTCGCCCAACTGCTGGGTAAAGGTTTCCTACCACCCTTTCAAAGCCGCCCTGTTTGATGATTAGCAACCCAAACTTTCTCGAAAGAGTCATCGTATCACCACCATCTGAGCCGATCACGCTTTAGTTTCACTCCGTGTGGGATCCAATTTCTGGTAGTTTGTTCGTCTAGCATGTTAATCGTGTTTGCAGTTGAACTGCGTAAACCTACCAGTAGGTACCCAAGTATTAAAATATCATATCGAACCTGTAACAGTTGTTGTGAAAGGTGTTGTAACTAGCGTATGATAGGTGAACTCCGAAGCCAGCTCCAACTGAATAGAAGATCTGGACAGCCGCGTCTACCCACACCTGGAAACATGAATTGTGTTTATTTTTCTGTGTGCTACTTCTCGACGAGTAATCCTCATATAAATACAAAAGTAACAATGTTTGTCTGTTATCTTTTCACAACTGTTGAACAGGTTTAACCAATTTTGGTAAGAGATAGATTACATCTTGAGGGTGGATATTATGTTACCTTATATCTAAAATAATGTAAATAATCCTTTTTGGACATGAACCGCGATTAAGAGCTAGTAACCTAAACTAAAAAGCGAGTGATGTGTTCCATCTTTGCAATAAAGAAGTCTGATTTTGCCTGACCCAATCGGAGTCAGGCGAAAAATATGTAAGCAATTAATTATGCACTAAAATATACCATCCCTTGAACAGTCACCCAGAAAATATTAGTTGCCATACTTAGTTAATGCTGAGTAAATAATATGTTCTAAACAAGAAAACTGTGGGTAAGCCACCTGCTTCTATGCACCCTCATTCCTGCCCACGTCAGTACATACTTGGGTATCCTTCAGTCTCGTCAGCTCCGGCTGCAGGTAGTACGCGATGCCCCTGGTGGCTCCAGGCAACAATAATCCTCGCGCCAGCAGTATAGAAAGCACCACATACGGCATAGTGGCTGTCATCCATACCACTTTGCCTATGAACACGAGTGTTATGAATTAACTTCTTGAAGGGATAGCACAGAAATGTGGTAGAAGCTACAGATCTGGATCTGAAGGCCGAAGAATAGCGAGCTTATTCAACAGATTATTAGTACTCGTATAAAGCAAAATTTTGACGAAAGATACTTTACTTATGACAAATTTTCATTCCACTTAGCACGCCCACATTTACCCACAATTTATGGAGGCTGTAAAAATACGTTTTCAGTGCTGAAATCAAACCCGAAATGGCTCGCCCACTGCGCCAATCAAGTCAATTGTAAAACTATGAAACAAATTATTGGTTCATAAAAATAGTGAACGCGACAGTTGTTCAATGTTTTACTCAAAATATTATTTAATTACTTACCTACTCATTAAATTATCAAATCACCATATACACTTCCTTTCAACACCATACATTTGATTACAAGAAATACAAAAAGATACATAAGAAACATGTTACTTACCTGAGCTTTTGACTCCTTTGAACAGTGACAAATACAACGTAACGTAGACGAGGCCCAAGCAGATCGTCAGTTGCCATTTCGGGAAGCCTAGGTCATTCAGACCTTCTGAATGTTGCATTTCGAGGACAGCGCGACTGGAAATAAATAGTATTAAAAGATACTAAATCCTTCTTCTTGATAACAAATTGTTTTGTTTGAGAGTTTACTAAAACAACTTTTAGGACCATAATAAAGGCTTAATATGGCCTGTATGATAAATTTGTACCACTTATAATATAAAACAACCAATCTGCAAGCTTTCCGCACCAAGAAATCTAGACGTACAAAAATCGAAGACGAAAAAAAAAATGTATAGAGGAGCTAATATGGCCACTTTAGATGAATCACAATATGATGCATGAACATAATTACAGCTGTTGACTCTTTCCAACCCCTCTCGTAGGACAAAAAACAAAAGCCTAACTTAAGGTTAGCTTATACTGGAAACCTGGAGCACAATGTGTAGCCATGCATGATTGATCAAAATTACACACTACTTTTGAACTTTCAGTTAAAAATATTCCATGACTTTAAAGTTATTTGTGAAACGTAGTGGCATTTGTAAACAGCAGACGGAAAAGTCATTATTGTCCTAGTCATTTATACACTTAGATACTTTTAACTCACCCCTTATCCTCAAATCAGATTGTATGTTGCAAGTTTTAAGAAGTATTGAATATTGTGGAACCAAAGAACCTACATAAAGTTACTCGTAGTACTTGGAACATAACTTCATCCGTATGTATATTAGATTCGGCGTTGTAGACAAATTATATTAGGTATATCCTCGCCTGAAAAAGGGTCAATATCTGCTCTGATTGGGCCTTTTATACCTGCCTGATTACGTCACGATACCAAGTTGTAAAAGACAGACGAAGTTGTGCCGAGTGTCGCGGGTTCAATCAAAGGGGCCAAAATGGCTACCTTTTTTGAAAAATTTACAGATGTATGGGCTGGTTTATCTACTTAGAAGTCTTCATCCATCATCAACCCATTACATAGTCCCACTGCTGGGCACGGGACTCCTCTCAAAACGAGAGGGATTAGGCTATAGTTCACCACGCTAGCTTACTGCGGGTAAGCAAACTCACGTGCCGTTAAGAACATCTATCAGGTATGCAGGTTTCCTCGCGACGTTTTCCTTCACCGCAGAAGCGCGTGGAAATTATTTTATTTATACGCACGTGACTTCGAAAAGTCAGATGTTGAATTCGAACTCGAGATCTTTGACTTGGCAGCCCAATAGTCATATTATTAAGCTATCACTACACTCTGTTTACTTAGAGGTAAAAAATCTAAAGTTTTCTAAAGGTGCTATGCATCAATCATCTCTGTGTATCCTTGGTCTACTTACTGGAAGAATTCGGAGGCTGGTGTGAAATGCGACAGCGGTCCTTGGTATCTGACGTCAGTTCTGTTGGTGCCATTGTCGCGTCCAGAGTCCCAGCACTGCTCTGTGTTCCACGAGTTGTCGCAGTGAACCCACGGCAGCTCCGATCGCGCCGATGATACTAAGAAGTAGAACGCCCAGCCTGAATGAAAAATAAAGCGAGCTTTGAACTTTGAACGATACGCTTATCTTACAATTTGAAACTAACTATACTTCCCAATAAAAATAAATTAGCGCATATATGAAAGATCATCACTTGAGAACGGCAAGACTGACTTGAATGTTTTTTATTTCGTTGCGTAATTGACGGAACGAGGTTTGTATAAAATATTTTTTTTAAATCCACCGAAATGTCGGGAAAATGTCCCGCAATAAGCCATACCGAGTCATACGTCAATCTAAGCACATAACATACCATCATACTATCACGCCAGTATTTCCCTTAATGCTACGCAGAGTTCACACAGCACATTTAAGGGTATGTTTAGGTCCTATGTAATAGGGGGCGAAGCTACTGTCATTACCCGGGCACAGATCCAAACTCCGAGCTGCTACTGAGAATTTCATAGAAAAACCCAATAACACTTTGATAGGCATGGAAATCGACCCCAGGACCTCTAGGTCATCAATCTGCAAACATTGCCCTTAATTTGTTAGCCGAAGTACATTAAAACGGGTAGGTACCTAGATGTAAATATTAATGGGTACTGGCATGCCATCTAACATTTGGAGGGATGCCAAACGCTAGGCGTTGTAAATGCGAGCTTACTGATAAGTCGTTTGGTGCACATCGTATCATACCATGATTGCGGTTAAAATAAGGTCTTTAATTCGCTGGACGCTTCACCAAACCACCAACAATATTCTTCTTCTTCTCACTTGTTATTTTGAGACATTACAAATGGATAAAGAAGCTATGTATAAAAATGAATTGCTATTCGTTAGTCTCGCTAAAACTCATGAACGGCTAGACCGATTTGGCTAATTTTGGTTTTGGAATATTTTTGGAAGTCCAGGGATTGTTTAAACGGTGAGAAAATAAAGAAAAAAAATAACCTAGAAGTAGGTGGCGCTGCGATCAAATTCGGGAAGAACAACGTCTCTCGGGTCCACTAGTTCCTAATAAAAAATAGCCTAAGTATTCGCCTATCTATAATATCTCAAAATTCCAAGTGAGGTGTATTAAAGAAACTTCTAAGAGTGACAAATATAAAATACCAAAATTATCCTTGGGGGAAAATAGGCGTGACGTTATGTTATGTTAAAATATAAAATTTATGGATCATTAAAAAATCCGACTAATCGTGACATTGACGTATGATTTGTAACAAGCCAGCCCGAAAAAAGTAGCAGGTGCGGTATGATTTTTCATATATTGCTATCTGTGAAATGTTACATAATACAACATCGATAGGAAGTCGGGCCGGACATAATTACCAATGATGACGTTGTAGTAAAATGACACGTAGAAAGCCACCATGACCGCACAGAATCCGACACCTGTGAACAGTGTCAGTTGTGTCAACTCACCTCGTAATCACACAGTTTATATTACGTTCGCTCAATGTTTGTGGATGAAATCGTCGCGTTTCAATGGAATTAAATACTTTATTTAATATGATGGATGTTGTAGATGTTCACTGTGAATATAATATACATGATGTAGTATCAAAATTATGGACTTATTAACATAACAAGGAAAGTATCTACATACGCACATAATAATATAACATCAATATTTTATGTACCTACACGTATGTATAGCAAATAAATACACACATTGCCCACAAAAATAAGAATGACATTGCCACCAATACCTGCGCTTTACTTAAGATTTTCTTTGAAATTTTCAAAAATATTTAGCTTTTTAAAATTTATTTGAATTTCCTTTTTTATGGCAAGCGTAGGGTTATATCGGATTCTTATCAAACAAAGTCTGTTCTTATTATGTTAAGACCTCAGAATCGCTTGACATTCATTCCTTGCGACTCTAACAGCTCTGCTTGCTTCCAAGTGTTTAAGCTATATGACCATTAAAATAAAAAGATTTTTACATTAAAAATTAAAAAGTTCAATATTATAACCAGCAACCAATCAAAGGCTTGCTACTTTTATTTTGGTTATATATCTTGATATATAACCAAAATTTAAGTGATATTGCGAGGAGTTATTTATATGTAGTATGGCTGTCATACCTTTGAACAGTGGACATATCTTCCACAAGGTGATAGGTCCTTGTCGGTTGTACTGGCCCAGGATCAGCTCCATATAGAACAGAGGCACGGCTCCAAACACCAGCATCAGCGTATACGGAATCAGGAACGCTCCTAAATGATACAACGAAAAAATTATAAAATTGGTGAGCTATTTCCCAAAGCCCAAGTCTGTTATTTCAATTTTATCAGATTTATTGCTGAATGGCAGTGGTTGATACATAAAACTAGCAGATTCGGTAGACAAAAGAGTCAATTGTGGAGGTATAAACAATCCGAATTTATTGATTTACTTTTTAGAGACAAGTTAGTACCTGGACCAGTCATATAGTGTCTTCACCATCTTATCTTCATGTTTCGAGATATAAAAATATCAAAATTATCATAAGATTGAATCACTAAAAGTTAATTTACCTTTTTTAATTGAATTATGAAAAGGCAACACCTATTTCTTAAGCCTTATTTCCGCTGAAAAGATCTAAGGGTGTACACTGGGAGTCATAAAGCCATTGAGATGGAAAGCATTGCACTTAGACCTACGCTAAATTAGGTATAAAAAGATTATATTACCAACCTAGCTTTTGCCCGCGTTTTCGCCCCCCGTAGATGAATTCGTTTTATGAGATATAGGTATAATACCTACGCGTAAATTGGATATCAGCAGCCTGATTACAGACCGCCTCACTGGAAAACGCGGCTGCAGGGCAGAAAGACCTGGGTTCGATACCCAAAGTGCTGGTTATCCTACTAGAATTTCCTAACTGTTTTTTTAAGTATGTGGGTTGCACATTACTAGTATTCACGTTAACCCCTCGTGCTAAGCTAAATGCTTGTGTAACTGGCGGCTCGGTGCTTGTATTTGTTACCTTGTTAATAATAGGCTCATTTACTGTTAGCGATCAACAGTGAACTTTGGGTACATTAGTACACCTCTGCCTTTCACTAGGGAATACAGGCATGATGATAGGGATGTTAAGTCAAATTTTTTTTAAAGGATTTTTTTTTTTTTCACAGATTTTTCAGACAACCGCCTCTTCCCTCATGATCTCGTATACGCCATAATTATACACATGTTGCATAAATGAGTTTACACAGTCTAATATAATTACTACGTAGCTCGCTACTTCGTTACTGCTATATATAGATAATTTAAAATTCTGCCACTAAAAAGTCACCCTTAGGTAATCTTTTTTAATAAAACCACCTTTTGATGTTTACTAGATTTTTGTATTACACTTCCGTGATAATGTAGGTATCTATCCTTGAGTCTGGTCCTTGTAAACAATAAAAAAAATATATTATTATATTATTATGATGTAGCGGATAAGGGCCACTACCGTAATAGAAAAAAAAAAGTCAGTCATGATTATGGGAACTGCACTCTTTCGACTTCTTCACTATCACTACATAATTGTAGTATAAAACAAAGTCGCTTTCTCTGTCCCTATGTCCCTTTGTATGCTTAAATCTTTGAAACTACGCAACGGATTTTGATGCGGTTTTTTTTAATAGATAGAGTGATTCAAGAGGAAAGTTTATATGTATAATACATACATATTTTAGATAGAAAAGCCAATAAACCACGCGGGCGAAGCCGTGGGCGTAAAGCTAGTATAATATATTATAATCCTACTACAACGTAAACCTAATGTATAAATGTAACGTCGTGTGTTTGGATGTTTGTTACTGCATCCAAAAACAGCTGAACGGATTTGGATGGAACTTGGCACACATACAGTTTATAACCAGGGCTAACAGAGAATAGTTTACCTACCTTACCTATTCTCTGTTAGAGAATCTGTTCTCGGTTCTCTGTCTCTGTTCTCGGTTACATACCTTTCATCCACTTTGGAACCAATTCTGAAGACAGCACAGATGAGAGTCGCGGGCAGAAGCTAATTACCAAAATCTCCCTACTCACCGCCTCCATTTCGGTAGCAGAGGTAAGGGAAGCGCCACACATTGGCGAGATCCACGGCAAACCCGATGATGGAGAGCAAAAAATCAGCGCCGGTTCCCCACGTCTCGCGCCCGTCACCTTCCTCTGGCAATAATAATGACCCACCATCAAAATTGATGAAATGAAAACATTATGGCGGCGAAGCGACCAGCCCTCTTGACCCTTGTTTTGTAAAAGAATGCATAAATATAAGGGGTCAAGCAGCATTACAGTAACGTTACGATAAAATGATCGATTTTATTCTAGAGCAGTTTCAGAACAGTTTCCATTTACTGAAACTCACCAATAATAAATTATTGGTGAGTTTCAGTAAATGGAAACTGTATGGAAGAATTACAGCGTTAATTACAAAATAATAGAAGTACAGAACACTTTATTGAGACATTTGCCATCTCAGAACTGAACTCAGTGAATTAAGCGGCGACTTTTCAATGGCGTTAAAACGTTACAAGTATACAATATTTTTCTGACTTCACCAACTATTGAAGAATCAGGCCCTCAGTTATTAATATTTCTTTACCGTCCTAGGTATTCATAAAAATAATTATAAAACGTCGCAATTTCCTATAACTATAACGTATTTTGTCTTTTTTTTCCTGTATTTTGTGACAAGGATCAACCTTGTCACAAAATACAGGTTCGCGTGACAAAACAAGACAAAGCTCATTATAGTTCTAACAGTATTTTACGACGTTTTATGAATATTTAAAGAAATTTAATAAGTTTTTCGCAGACTTAACTATAATATAATATTTACCTGGTTTAATACTATTCGTTCTGAGTTTTTTAGAAGGTTCACTATAGAAGCATTCTTCTTCTATTTGTATTTTAGGCTCCTCTGAAATGTAAGTATTTCATTAAAATTCATTTTATAAAATTCATAACTCGGAATTTAATCTTAGCAGATTCGGATTTTTAAATATAATATAATAATACATTAAATTACTCACTCTTATAACATGATAAAGTAACAACTGAGCCTTTCGTTGATTTATTATCTGGAAAAGACAAAAATACTAATAATGTTAGTATATACCTACCTACATATTTCATATGAAAATATTTAAAAAAGTTATTTGCTGTCTTCTAAATAACCATATATGACAGTGCTCTGGTATGTTTAGGTTCCATGTCATTGGGGCGAGCGTATTGCATTAACGGGCACAAATCCAAACTACAGGCTGCTGAGATAATTTCATAGAAAAGCGCAATAGCAAGTACCTCGACGTGGGAATCAAACCTGTAGCGTAGAAATGACGTTTACGACCACGTCCATTGTGCTCCAGCTCTCACTCATCAAATCCGTAATCAGAATGTTTTTATCTAGTTAATTTATATATGAAAGAAATCATCTAGCTAGGTACGACGGTACAAAAATAGACGCAAACATGTAATTCCTACAAAACTCAACCTATGAAATTAATCCATCACTCATCAATATGCGAATAGTCCACATCCGCGCATATAAATGAGACACCTAGCCGCTGGCCCTTAATACCGCTCATTCTTACATCCGCCGCGGATCTTAATAACGTCACTGGCATTCGACCGATCCGAACCCATAATGGGATGCCAACGCGCAAAAATTCCGCAATAATCCTGAGGTGCGAACTCTATTGGAATTCAAAAATCGAACGTTAATGTCGGGACGGAATGGATGCGGATTCAGTTCGGTATTCTGATAATTGAAGTATGCATCATAGAGGTAGATATTTCTAAAGTCATAGAGTTGCTTTATCTATATTAAATGCGCTTATAGCAGAGGCGCATAAAATATTCACACGTTAGGAAAACGTCTCTATTTGGTCTAAATGCCTGTGGATTTTTTCGAACTGGATTTTTTTTGTCATACTTCGTAGGTTACATAAATTCGTAGCTTTGATTATTGAAAATATTTGATACCTATCTAATCCACACAGTGTTTAGTCCAATGACACTTGCTGTTAAAACTTTTATGAAATTAGTTTTAAACAGAAATCATTACTAGTAGAGTTATTAAATTATACGTTAGATATTGTTAAATTCTCGGAACCGTTATTAAGTCAAAACTCATCAACTGGTTACAAGAAAATGGGCATTTCTGTAATAATTCCCCACAATAAAAGCTGCCACAATAATACGATGAGTCATGCAAACTCAAGTCTCCTTTTAATTTTAAGGGTCTAGACGTGGGCGTGGTAAATGTCATCACGAATTTCATGGCCCCAACCATAGAGGAAGTAGAATTAGAAGCGGTTTTTAATCGGTACCTAATATTTTACGGACGATCTATGAAGATTTTCCGCACTATGAAAAACTTTTAGTAGTAGTAGTGCCTGCTGGCATGTCTACATACCAGCATGAATGGGTCGCACGACCGGGGAAGTACTACCCTCCCGCAGAATATCGACATCAAGTAGCAGAATGCATACTGTTGCGTTTCGTACGGCGAGTGTGGAGCGCCGCACGGTGGGCTGAAAATCGGCTTTCATAGACATAGCGATTTCAATTTGCAAGTGCCGGATTTTTTGCCGGATATCGCTTCTATTAGTTATTACTATATTCAAAAATGACACCCGAGTTAATTCAGCACAAAAACGAAGGAATTATAATTTTTTTAAGAAAAATTTGTATGGAGCTGGTATTAAAAAGTTAATTATCTCGTAAACAGCAAGGAAAACCGTAATATCCTTACAGGTGGTTATAGTACTAATTATTTATGATTAGTTGACATATGTCATATAACGGTTATCGCTGCTAATTTTTTTTTAAAAATCGTCAAAATATTTTTATTTATTTTTACTTATGAAACGGTTCCTTTTAGTGACTTAATTAAGAAAATTGTTAATTATGAAGAATGTTATTGACCCAAATATTAAAAATATATAAAACAAGAAAAATATTTAACAAAATTGCAAAAATAGAAAAAAATAAATCAAATATTATGCATTTTCCTTATCACTGTCGTTGTCGGACTCTAATTCTGAATCAGAATCTAGATTGGATATATCTAAAAACTCGAAGTCACTTTCCTGCAACTGAATTAAGTCGAGTTTCAGAAAAAAAGCTCTGCTTTCTCTTGGCATCTAACTTAGGCCTTTGTGCACTTAGGAAAGGATCCGAAGAAACAACAAGCATATTTAAGCTTGTTTTCACTGATGTCTTAAGCGATTCTTTAATTTTAACAGCTGCTTCAGGATTTTTGTATTCGATCACAGATGCGATATCCTCATGCCCTTCTTCTTTTAAACGCGCTGCAGTTGCATATGTCAATTCACTGGAGTCTTCGCCTGTATGATCATCAGATCTTCTCTTTTTCTGTTTACTTCCCAAATCTTCGAATGGTTTTCAGGACCTTTTTGTCATTGTTCCAACGGATGATGATCGCTTTGATAAAATATCTGATTGTGCTCGGTATCTCATCAACAGTTGGTTCTTGATTAACTAAAGTTTGCACACAACTTGGGCAATCAATATTTGCTGGCAGCCAATTTCCGTACAGTCTTCTAAAGTTATCAAGGAATCGGTTGGATTTCTGCCACCTCTGTAAAGCAGCTCGTGTGAATTTCCGACAAAATTCTTTGAGAGTTACTCTATCTTCGGCAGAAAGGCAATCGCCTATGCGGGATACAACTGCACCAAACAATACTTCATTATTAAATGAAGTACTCTCACTTTTTAGAAGAACAAACAAGTCTAAATTGGTGATTAAACTTTCCATTTTAAGATTTTATAGTCGCAGAGCACAAAATATGTGTTAGTAGTTACACAGTTGTGAACAATCTAAATTATAAAGCAAAATTTTAGCCCTTTTATTGCAAAACGTCGATAATTATTTAACTACCCTCATTAGAGTTTTAAAAGATGTGCTAATGAAAATTTATAATCGTCAAAAAAAAATCTTAGAACTCTTAACACAACTAATCAACAAATTAGCTTACTTATCAGAAATCATTAACAATCATTTAATCACCTATTCAGACTTATTAGAAGAATAAATCATTGTAATTACTTAATCACATAGTTTCAGACTGGTTACAAACAATACCACTTACTTGGTACCAAAATACCAAATAAAAATTTGTTATTTGGTATTTTAGTTGTATGTAAAGTTTTAAAACTCATTTTGTATTGATACATAGGTATCTAGCTCAAACATAGTTGTCTAAGTGTGGATGTACGCTAAACCTTTGACTAATCCTTCGGGAATATAAGGATGATGCTATTTTATGTTACGTGTTGTTAAAAGTCTGTGTTCCTCAACTTAAACACTAAAAGGAACCGTTTCATATGTAAAAATAAATAAAAATATTTTGACGATTTTTTTAAAAAAAATAGCAGCGATAACCGTTATATGACATATGTCAAAAAATCATAAATAATTAGTACTATAACCACCTGTAAGGATATTACGGTTTTCCTTGCTGTTTACGAGATAATTAACTTTTTAATACATGCTCCATACAAATTTTTCTTAAAAAAAATATAATTCCTTCGTTTTTGTGCAGAATTAACTCTGGTGTCATTTTTGAATATAGTAATAACTAATAGAAGTGATATCCGGCAAAAAATCCGGCACTTGCAAATTGAAATCCCTATGTCTATGAAAGCCGATTGTCAGCCCACCGTGCGCCGGAGGCCCAATTTCTCCCTCAATCCATTTCCTTCTCCTTTTCTCCTTCCCCTCCCGTTTCCTTAAATAGGCTCAGCAACGCATCTGAAACTCCTTTGGTTTTGCAGATGTCCATGGGCGGCGATGACTACTTACCATCCGGTAGCTCGCCTGCTCGTTTGCCGAGTTATACAATAAAAAAAAACACGGCACGGATCCCTAAAACCAAAGTTTGAAGACCCCACAAAGTCTAGAAACGCAATAACATGCACAGAGAGTAATCAAGTGAAACCTGCTTGTAAACTTATACTTTGATTAAATCTAGACTTCTAGACTCTGATATCTCCCCTAGGTTTTTCATTAAAGTCTTCAGGTAAATTAAGTGACTTGATACCTTTAAGTTCTAAATTATTTAAGGCTATGTTAGAGTAATATACTTTATCGATTTATATTGTAGTTTCTATGGATTTTGAGAAGGTACTTTAAGGACAGATAGATCTCAAATCTCAATGTCAAAAATATAATATGTAGTAGAACTAGGCAATCTCAAAATATACGCAGATCAGACCCCTCTACAGCAAAAACACTATAAAGATCTTAAAGAGGAAGTAAAGCGCCAATCAGATGATAATAATCAAAACTTAATTATAAAATATGTTAGAGGTGTGCCAAAGATCGTAGAAACCTCGTCAAAAAACTAAAACCACATGAAACTACTCACCTCCAAACACCTTCTTGCAACGCCTACCCAATTACTTATGAAATTGTTGATAGTTACGAAGATATACCTTCTACCAAAAAGTCATTACGATTTTTATATGCCAACGTGAGGAGTATAGTAAAACCGGGAAGATTGGATGAATTAAAATGTGTAGTTGAGTCGTTTCAAAACAGGATTCATGTAATCATCCTCTCAGAGACATGGATTAAATCAGACGAGGAAGCTATTAGTCTTCATATTGCCGGTTACACTCACTACTTCAACTACAGGCGTGACATGAGAGGTGGGGGAGTGTCCATATTCATCTGCAATAGCCTAAAACACAATGTCACAGAAAATCTGTCTCAAGGTGACAATCATTACCTTTGGGTCCATCTCAACCACTACTGTCTTGATATCGGCGCTGTGTATCGGAAACCAGACGCTTCAAATTTAAAAAACTTCTTGGACACTTATTCAAAGCAACTCCATGAAAGAAGCAGAAGTGTTGTATTTGGAGACTTCAACATTAATTTACTGAGTCAACAACAGGCAACTTATAACTACAGGGATGTGTTACAGGAGAATGGCTACGATATTATGAATAAAATAGACGAAAAATATTGTACACGAGAAACAGTTTCAACAAAATCACTAATAGACCATGTTTGCTCAAACCTTAAAGGACACAGATTCAATTTTATCATTATTGAAACCCCAATGTCTGACCACAAGCAAATATACTTTGAAATACAAAAATACCAGCCTGAATCACCACGACGGGTTAGATATGAAGCTATTAACTACGAACAATTTTATAAAAGCATGGAAAACTGCATAGATGCTGGTAATAAATTATATGAATTATTTGAAGAGAAGCTGAATTCGTGCGTCAGCAATAGTAAGCTGACAAAGACTAAAATAATTAATCCACCCCGCCAAGACTGGATCAACAGAAGCATCATAGGTAGAATAAATAGTCGTAATATAATATGGAACAAATTTAAAAAAAATCCAAAAGACAAATCATTAGAAGAAGCATTCACCAAAGAAAGAAACGAAGTATCAAGAACTATTCATAAAACTAAAACTACATATTATTTAAAAGCATTCAACGACTGCAAGAGTAACCCTAAAAAGATGTGGAAGCTGATAAATAATCTTTCTAACAACAAAGTAAGAGACCCATCATTCCCAAGTAAACTTTTAACACCCAATGATTACATAACGGATCAAAATGATATCTGTGAACATTTTAATGATTTTTTCTCTAATGTAGGCTTGGTCTTGGATAGTCAAATACCAGCTAATTTTCATAATAATTTAACATATACAAAAGGAGCAAACACTGCCGGGTCAATCACGCTAACACATTTTCAGTCATGTACAACGGAAGAAATTGCCACCATAATAGATACATTAAGCACAAATGCTAGTTCTGGATTGGATGGGGTTAATAGCAAATCAATAAAATGCGTGAAACATATCATCCTGCATGAACTTACTAACTGCATAAATAATAATCTGGAAAACGGAATCTTTCCCGATAGTCTAAAAATGGCTAAAGTTACACCTATATATAAATCTGGGACTAAGTCGGAACCTGGCAATTACCGCCCAATATCTGTTCTTCCTGTAATGTCAAAAGTATATGAAAAACTATTATATAAACGCCTTGAATCTTATCTCTCCGAACAAAATTTCTTTTACAAGCAGCAGTATGGTTTCAGACCAAAATCTAACACACTATCTGCTACAGTAGACCTCATAACGAAAGTGAAACTTAGCATTGATAAAAAACAAATAGCACTAGGAGTCTTCATAGATTTAAAGAAGGCCTTTGATACAATTAGTCACGATCTGTTATTAATAAAACTATCTGACATTGGCATTACAGGAACCGCTAATAAGATGCTCAGATCTTACCTCAAAAATCGTCGTCAAGTGGTTAAGATTGGTGAAACACAGAGTGGGCCCAGGTTTGTGCCCTGTGGAATACCTCAGGGTTCGATTCTGGGCCCTCTCTTGTTTCTTATATATGTAAATAATATAAAAGAACTCGGGCTTACGGGAGACATAACATTATACGCCGATGACACCGCACTATTCTATTTTGGTCATTCTTTGGACTCTGTCATTAAAGATGCACAAAATGACTTAGATCTTCTAAATATCTGGTTTCAATGCAATCGGCTAACTATTAATATATCAAAAACAAACTATATGATATTCACAGCAAAAAACAAAAAAATATCACATTACACACCACTGAAGATAAATAACCAAATTTTAAAGAAAGTTGATGAAGAGAAATATCTTGGACTGATCTTAGACTCGCATTTATCATGGAAACCGCATATTTCAAAAATTAAATCAAAATTAACTTCTCTCTCTGGAGCCCTAAGGGGTATGGTAACATGTTTACCGCACCGAATTAGATACAATATATATAACTCTCTTATAAAACCACATTTAGAATATTTGACTGAAATATGGGGCACCGCTGCAAAAACAAACCTAGAACCACTACAAAGGTCACAAAATAAATTAATTAAAACATTATTTAAATATAATTTCCTCACACCAACACATATATTATATAAAAAAACGAAATTATTAAATATAACTCAAACGTACATATATAAAACTTGTATATTAATAAGGAAAATATTAAAAAAAGACATATATACTCAAATAACATTCACAAAGAAACGACAGATACAAACAAGAATTAGACTAAGACGCGCAAGCGACCTCTGCCTCCTACACCCAAGAACTAATTATGGCAAAAAAAACGTAATGTACGAAGGTGCGAAATTGTATAACCAACTGCCAAAACATATCAAAGAAGCAAAATCAATGCCAACTTTTAAAAAACACTTAAAATGCTATTTAACATCCAGTCAGAGCACACCTTAGTCCACTATTTCACATGTCTCTTCTAGCTACGCTCGATCTGTGTAACGTGTGCGTCCGAGTACTGTTTGCTGTTTGTTTTTGCCGCTACCCTCATATTATATTGATTTTATCTTATATAAAAAATAACTTTAAAAATGTATACTTGCGATTAGTGTTGGGTAAAATAATTCGTCTTTAGTGTACGTCTAGGATAAGATTATATTATTGATTGTTTGTGTACTTAAACTTTCTCATATAAGTGAATTATTGTCAATTCTTATGAGAAATAAAGATATCTCTAACCTAACCTTAACTAGACAAAATGCATAAAAAATTGGAATGGAAAATCTGACTCTTAGAACTCCACAACATCGCATCACATCAATCGAATATAAAAGAGTATTATACATAAAAACATATCATACACAGACTTCATCATTCATCATAAACCAGTCCCACTACTGGGCTCGGATCTCCTCTCAGAATGAAAGAGATTACGCTATAGTCCACCACGCTAGCCTACTGCGTGTTGGTAGACTTCACATGCCTGCCGACGAGAATCTCTCAGGCATGCAGGTTTCCTCACAATGTTTTCTTTTACCGTTTAAGCGCATGATGATTAATTTAATACGCAAAGACTTCGAAAATTCAGAGGTTTGCCTTGGATTCAAACTCGAGACCTTTGACTTAAGAGTCCAATGGTCATACACAGATTTAGGTATTAAAAATCTAATCACATTTTTTACAAATTATTGTAAATATCTTTATCTGTCTGTCCTTTCTCATAGTTGAAATTTGTATAATAGGTAGGTACTTAAAAATATAAAAAAAATAAAGTAAGCATTTGTTAAATATTGAAGTAATCAGAAGCTAAAATACCTCAAAAGAAGAGTCTCAAGGGACTCCTTCCGTCTGACCGCATTCAGATTACAAATCCACAGGTTTATTAATCTTTGATGCGAAATAATGATATTTTTTTACAGATATTTTTCACCAATAAATAAAAATATAGTACCTATGCTTAAGTTATTTTACAAGAAATTATGTTGCTATTCATAGTTACACTTGTGACTTTCTTTTACGTAGTTATATTTATTTGTCCTTTTTGTCATTACATTAAGTACAAATTGCGCTAAGCATTTGTTAATTCATCTTCACTTAAGGAAATTAATTATTGTACCTACTGATTGCTGGTTTGCATAATATTCAAACAAGTGTTGGCAAACAACAGAAAAACTTATCAAGAGATTCATCAAGTCCGTTACGAATATTATAATTTTCCAATAAAATTAACTTACTTATTTACTTGGCAAAGTAGACCGCTAAATAAAGTTTTCTGCCAAGTCAAACACGAGTGGCAGAATAAATAGTGAAGTGGCAATAAGTTGCGTTGGAAGAGCCGCAGCGCCACCTGGCGAGACTTACAGTTTTTAATATATTTCCCCTCTCTAGTTGAGCCTTGTTTTTCAGTTGAGCCGATCTAACGATATTTATTGCACTAACAATAGCATAGATGTAAATTAAGTAGTTGTTCAACTTGAGAAATATTGTCTTATCTTTTACTAAGTACAGTCGCCAGCACATCAGGATACCACAGAATGAAAAAAATTCTCAGTCAATTTTGAACTTAATCACCAACATTATGAGGTTTCAAATAATTTGGAGAAATTTGACAGTTTTGTATACCCCGACGAGCTGGTGACTGTACCTCTAAGTTTAGTATCACACATTTTTACATTTCCGAATATCTAAATTGATATGGATATAATGTAAGACTAGATCCACGTTCACAGCAACAGCTTGAGTTTACATTTGTGTCAGAGCGCGCCCCCTATTACATGGGACCATAAAACATACCGACAAACTGTAGGTTACGGCTGAACACATCACACAAAATGTGGAGCTTTAGTACCTTCAATAAGTCCTTAGATATTCTTTAAAGGTTAGCAAAGAGTAAATGACAACAACATACCAAATGCTCTGGGCGTGCTACTGGCGGAGCAGTACCCATCATCCCTGACACTTCGGCCTCCCGGCGTGCCACTGGCGCCGCGGCTCAGCAGCGCAGGGTTGGCACGCTGCTCCTCATAGGATGGTGCCGTGTGGGTCACCACACCCGCACCACTAAGGGTTGCCTGTTTAGATATACATATAATAAGCATGAAGGAAAGAAGAATTTATGACTTATTTCCAGCAATGGATCAATTATGATTATGATTAAAACGTTTGGGGGCTATAAAAGTGCATACATAAACATTACAGACTAAATATAACTGCAGGGGGGCTAAACCTTTTGTTTTTGAGTTACGTCGGCAAATAAGCAGTCGAGCCACCTAATGGTTAGTACTCATCGCCGCCCATGGACATCTGCAGCACCAAGCACCACCTATTAACTGTGTCACACGAGCAAGCGGCCCACCCGATAGTAAGTGGCAACCGCCACCCGCAGACTGGCTGTGTTCTCTTAGCTTGTCTAAACAATGCGTAGAAAACACAACCTAGCCGCTGTCTGCCATTAGAGGAAAAGGGTAAAATAAGAAAGAAGTGGACTAAGGGAGAAATTGTAAATCCAGACTCACCAAAAATGACCACTTTAGGTGCATTAATTACAATGCCAACACAAGATTCCGTAATTTTCAGTTAAACCTTACTTTAACATTACATTCACAATGTGCTTATACTGGTACTTTGTAGCACGATGTACCGTAGATGTAGCTGTATCCCCCCTCCCCCTAAACTCACCATGGTGGGCACCTTCTCGCGGTACTCTCTGTCATAACTGGTAGGTCGCTGTCTTGACAGCTCAGGCTTGTGAACCGTCGCATCGCATGACTCGAGCTCCTGACAGAAACATGAAGCCTCATAAAATATAACTTCATACCATACCACCACGCCTGTATTCCTCAAAGGGCTTGGTAGAGGTGTACTAATGTGCACATACATTTTGCCAGTATGTTAAAGTCCTATGTAATAGCGAGCTTATTGGCATTAACCGGGCAAAAATCTAGAAACCGAGTTACTACTGAAAATTCATAGAAAAACCCAATAACACTGCGTGACTTGCGAATCCAGGATCCAAACCCAGGATCTCTAGCGAAGCAGTATCGCTTAGGACCACTAGACTAATGAGGCAGTCAAGTATTACTTAATAAATGTTTGTCACACACATATTACTAGTAATATGTGGGTGACAAACCTCTTTTCTTGTTATAATTATTTTATATTTTATTATCGTTATCAAAAACCTTTGCAGATATCTCTAGAAATTTAGCTGTACGCTGACAAGTTAGTAATATTGTCAAATAACTAAATGAACCCTTCGCTACTGCATCTTTAAGAAATATGTCACAAAACTCAGAGTAAAAATGATTGATGTATTGTTTACCGAATCACTGTGCAATGTAAATACTTCGTAGTTGTTTACATACAATAGTTACCTGAGCGCGATGTGGTGAGGAGCCGCGCCGGGATCCACTGCTAGAAGACCTGTTGCTGGCTTCTGTTTAACAAAAAAAATGCATACGTCAACTCTCCTATCACATATAATCCCGGACTAGGAAACAAGACCTGTCACGGAAGACTATACAAACATATAATTAATGAACGCAAAACACAGATTCGAAAAAAATATCTGTGGAACACAAAACGCTGCATTTTAAGCAGCGGTAGTCTAATGGCTAGGGCGTCGGACTAGCAATCATGTGGTTGCCGTTTCGAAACCCACCCATTGCACTACCGACGCGAACCAACTCGTAACACAAGCATTTAGCTTAGCACGAAGGGTTAACAAGATTACTAGTAATACTGTGTAGCCTAAATTGCTAGTAAGCTTTTTTTAAAAAAAAATTACATGCATACCATCACGCTTGTATTTTCCCCTAAAGATGGTCGAGCAAATTGTTATTGAGTGTTTTCTATGAAATTCGCAGTAGCGGCTCGAAGTTTGGATTTGTGCCCGGTTAATGGCAATAAGCACGCCCCATTTAACATGGGACCTAAAACATACCGCCGAAGCATGGGTGTACATTTAGTACGCCTCTGTCTAACCCTTCAGGTAAATACAGGCGTGATGGTATGTTCCTTAGTAATGTGGTTACATATTACAGTGCGTTCGACTGAATCTCTCTCACAAACCACTACGGAGTGAGGACATGTATCAAATAGCATGTCTTCTGATAAAAGCCAAACAATATTTATTTAAAAATCAACTTAAATTGGAAAAAAGCCACTACAGAGTGACAAAGATATGAATTTTCTATTGAAAGAAAATTTCATAGTGAAAGAAAAATTAGGCCTCAGGCAGGGTTTGAACCTGCGTCCCTCTGATTAACTACACCAGACGCTTTACCAACTAAGCTACCGAGACCACTGCCTGTGATGTCGAATTTCTCTTTCACATTTTACGTACATTCATACATCTCCATGTATGAATGTTGAAGAAGCGAAAGAGATATGCAAGAGTCGTAGCAAGTGGCAGTCCATAGTTTCTGCCTACCCCTGTGGGAAAAAGGCGTGAGTGTACATTTTACTTGTTCCGGTGACGTCACTACAGACAGAGTGATATACTGACCGCGGCTGGTGTCGCGCAGTTCGCCTGCGCCGACGCTGTTGCCGAGCACGGGCATGCCCGCCATGCCGCCCCCTACGCTACTCCTCCCTCCATGTCACCACCTGCACAACAACAATACCAAAAGCATTAAAACATAGCATACCATCACGCCTGTATTCCCCGAAGGGTTAGGCAGAGGTTGACAAATGTACGCCCACATTTCGCCGCTATGTTTAGGTCTTATGTAATAGGGGGCGAGCCTATTGCCATTAACCGGGCACAAATCCAGACTACGAGCTGCTACTGAGAAATAGCTATGCTCATAGAAACACCCAATAGCACTTTGCTCGACCTGGGGATCGAACCCAGGACCTCTAGCGTAGCAGTCGCGCTAAGAAACCACTAGAGTAATGAAGCAGTCAGCCAAAAAGCATGACTACATAGGGTAAAGCACCCTATTACTGACACCCCCCCAATGTATTGACACTCTATTTTTATTATCAAAATATAAGGAAACTTGGTAACCTAAGTGTATTATTTATTAAAATGATTTTTGATAGTTTATTTTTGTATGCCACTGGCTAACATAATCTGTTAAAAGAACTACGACGGCGCCAAATAGCTGATTCAAATAGAGCAATCAGTGTTTTAGAAGGAGAAAGTTGGTTTTCTTAAAGTTTCGATAAGGTAAGCGTTCATTTTAATCGTGTTAAAGTATTCAGAAATTCGAACACCTTTCTTTGAATTTTGTGTTATTCTAATTTTGAAGGTTTATATAGCAGATTTCAATGGTTATTTCTCACTTTACTGTGTTAGTTTAATTTTTACAGGGTGTCGATTTTTGGTATGTCGAAAATAGTGAAATTCCAATTTATTGACACCCATGTCAATAATTGGAATTTTCAAATTAGTTTTAGAAGAGGCTAATTCAATTGTATATACCTAGTTTATAACTTGATATATGACTACAAATTAGATTAAAGTCAAAATACGCCTTTATTCCAAATCCGAATATTGATTTGACACCCATGTGTGTCAAATCAATATTCTCTATACAAACATAAGTGTTTTTTTTTTTTTTTTTAAATCTTTATTATACATTTTAGGGAGATTTTTCAGAAAAGAAAATGTAACCCCCATTATTGGATACAAAAAAAGAAGATACAAACAAAATATAAATGTAACTTAAATTAAACTTATGTTACCCGCAACCTTAAACCTAACATTACTATTTTGATAAGCATTCTAGCCTCATCTGACAACGGAGAGGCTAAAATACTATTGTAGAAACCTAAACCAAAAACACTGTTACCAAAGGCGTGACGTCTTTGAGCTGCATTCCGGCTACATTCTGCCAAAATATGATGGACATCCTCTATGACCCCGCAGGTACTGCAGTTTGGGGAATTAACTTTGCGCATCATATATCCAAAACTGTTAAGGGCGATGTGACCAGATCGAAGCCTCAAAGCTGTCACTACCTCTTGCCTAGTCATTTTACTTATATTGAACCAGAGGGAACGAGGGAGAGAAGGTTGTACAGTCTTGTACCAAATACCCTTTGTCAGTGATCTCTTATCGAAGTATTCTGACCAATACTCAAAGCATGTATTTCTTACTATTGGTAAAATTTCGGTATACCAAGGCCTACAGCTATAACATTCTCCATCAGACATAGCTTCGTTTGCTAGCCTATCTACAAATTCATTTCCTTCTAGCCCAATGTGCGATGGAATCCACTGTAGCACAATTTTTATATGTTTAGAAGAGAATTCACGAATACATTTTAAAATAGTATACGCCAGTGGAAGCCCTCTAAATGTCGAGGTACATTTAATCAAGTGAAGGAGGGCACTTTTAGAATCTGACAAAACAACGAATCGATCTCCGCGTAAAGATTTAATATAGGCTAGAGCCTCTGCGATGGCAATCAGCTCTAAATGCATGATAGACACTTTAGAATTAATTTTAAGTTTAAACGAGTCTCCAGTTTGTGAATCAAAAAATGCAGCGCCTGAACTAGTTTCATGTTTAGACCCATCCGTGTACACAAAGTAGAAGTTAGGATATTGTTCATTTAGTGATTTACAACATAGGGACTTTAACTGCAGTACATTATAATATTTTTTGGGATTGTTCACATACTGTAAATTAGGCTTAATTATACAGGATAAGTCCACACTACTGACCCAAGTGTCTAAAGTAAACATGTCCAGATTACTGCTACTATGGATAGATTTTTGCCTTAACATATCATGTATTAAGATTAGTAGTGGTTTTTTCTTACGTCTCCAATAAAAATTATTGCATAGCTCATTTAATGATATTAACGTGTCTATTATTGGAGCATTGCTGGATTTAGATTTTAGGTAGAATTTACCAGCTAGATATTGACGTCGAACAAATAAAGGAGGTAACATCAATTCAGCTTCCATCACGTGGATAGGAGTACTTTTAATGAAGCCCCCGATAAGTCTTAAACACATATTCTGTATTCGGTCAAGCTTGATTAAATGAACCTCGGCGCTATTATCGAATAGAAAACTAGCAAAATCTATCCGACTTCGAACAAGGGCAATATATAGTCTTCTTAGGTGGATAGGATGGACCCCCCATCCAGGTCCCACAAGAACTTTAAAAATGTTTATGAATTTAAGGACTTTATTACAAATTTCGTTGATATGTTTTTTCCACCGCAGACCCCTATCCAACCACATACCTAGGTATTTGACGTTGTCAACAATTTGTAAGGATGTCCCATTTAGTCGAACGTCGACAACTTGTCTACGGAAGCCTCGACTGAAAATACAAATTTTGCTTTTACTAGGGGAAATTTCCAGACCAACATGTCTAAGCATCTTTTTGATCAGATTAAGGGCAGTCTGGATTTTATGTTGACCATCAGTAATAGATGTACATTGCACATAAATCACGAAGTCATCAGCGTACTGCGAAATGAACACGTCATTTTGTAGGCGTTTACAGACCTCCGATGTAATTATATTAAATAATAAGGGCGACAAAGGGTCACCCTGAGCTAAACCGCGATCTGTAGATCGAGTGATATAGCCATTATCCGATTTAATTTTAAGCACCCTTTTGCTGAGAAAATTCCACAAGTATTTACAAATACGTGGGCCGACTTCAAGTTCATCCAAAACATTAATTAAAACAGTGTTGTCGATATTGTTGTAGGCACTGTCAATATCTAAGAAGCAACCTACAGTAGAATGACCGACAGAAAAACCTGTTTGAATGGTAGATATGAGATAACTTACGCTATCTAAACATGACCTACACTTGCGAAATCCTACCATGTGCGGAGAGAATACGTTATTTTTTTCAAGAAACCATTCTAATCTTTTGTATAAAATATGATGAAAAATTTTGCAAATACAAGACATAAGGGATATAGGGCGAAGAGAAGAAATGTCATTAAGTTCACGCCCAGGTTTTGGGATTGGGACGATACAGATATAACGCCACTGTTGAGGGACAAAGTTGTGAAAAAAAAACTTGTTATATAAAGTTAAAAGAATACGTTTACCCGCATCCGGTAAATGTTTAATCATAGAATATGATATGTCATCGCATCCAGGAGATGTATCCTTAGGTTTAATACATTTTTCAAGCTCCTGGATAGAGATCTCATCTTCTAAGGTAGGGTTATTATGGTTTATAACCGGGGATGGGGGAGACGCATAATCGGGGGTTAAGGAATTTAGTAGCCCTTCCGCACTTTGGGCATCCACATAGCGTCTAGGAGAACGATATCCTTTAAGCCATCTCATTTTGTGCCACATCTCACTAGACGTTGTAGATTTCTCAACTGAAGAACATACATTGTGCCAATTCTCTGCTTTAGCCTGCCGTATCAACCTCTGAGCTGAGTGGATGTTATCCTTAAGTATGTCAAAATTTTGGGGAGTAGGATTTCCCCTAAATATGGCCAGGGCTAGCCGACGACGAGCTACGGCATGCGAAAGTGTTAAAGTCCAGTATGCCTTAGGGATAAAATTAGACGCAGGGTTTTGATTAAGTTTGAATGTAGGAATAAATTTACTAGCGGCATCATTAAGGATGGTTAGAAATGAATCATAAGCTTTTTGGAGGTCATTCGGCAAACAGAAATTGCAAAATTTTTGTTCTAAATATTTACTAAATTCAGGCCAGTTTGCTTTGCGAAAGTTCCTTTGTAAAACTGGTGGAGTATGTGTTGAAGACATTGTCGAAATTTTAATAATTAAATGATCGCTACCAAGGCTTTCATTTAGAATAGTCCAGTTAAATTGAAGTGAAATATCTAAAGATGCAAAAGAGATATCAGGTGACGACTGTTGAAGGGTGCCATCAACTAGGCGCAATCTTGTGTATGTTCCATCGTTCAAAAAAACAAAATCGCTATCCATTAGCGCTTCGTGAATCAACCTACCTCGAAAATCATTTTTATAAGACCAACTTACGTGGTGAGCATTAAAATCCCCTAAAATTAAAGTTTTGGATGACCATAATGAAAAAAGATTATTCCAATCATGTTGAGTAGTAGCTATTCTAGATGGACAGTATACCGCGGCTATGTACTCGATCGGATAACAGTTAAATAATTGAACACATATTATTTCAATGCCGTTATTGTCAACGCGCACGTGTTTTTGTCGAGATTTTATAGACTTATGTACAACTATAGCTACACCGCCGTATGAATCATCACGGTCAGCGCGATAAACATCATAACAACTTATATTTAAATAACTTTCCGGTTCGAGCCACGTCTCACTTAGGGCCGCAATGTGGACTTTTTCCTGGTGTAAAAACTCCGAGAAAGAAACTATTTTAGGTTTAATACTTTGGGCATTCCACTGGATGATATTCAGTTTAACTACTTTATTAGCCATCACAGTGTCTTTATTATTAAATTAAACAAAACTTTCATCCAGGGCCACTCTGATACGTAACTTCTTAGCATTAATACACACCACTCTAAGCACAGTTGGATACAGGAATTTATTTTTGCTGACATACTGGCTTGTTGGATGAAGATTATTTCTTTTAAACGGGATAACAGCTCAGTAAAATTCGGATGTCGTTCTTTTTTATCATCTCCGTCTTTTAATGGAGGATCATTTTTCTTATCCGCTTCGATGTTCCAACAGGGCCAGTCGTCTTCGGCACGGCGTGTTTTTTTATGAGAGGTCTTCGAGTCCTTTTTGTCAGGCTGATGGAAAGGTTTGGTATTGACATCCACTTTGTGAACAGAGGTCTTCATCTGAACAGTATCAGCATAAGAGGGACGATCAGGGGTATCGGGTGTGGAGAGAAGATTGAAAAGTGTGGAGTTATCACGAAGAGGGGGAAATGTTTCAGGGCCGGCTGATTCCAAAGGGGCTTGAGAGGGAATGGTTTTTTCGGGGGGGGACATAACATTCTAGAGCTTTCCTATAGGTACACCTAAACTCGGCCATGATTTCCCTAAGTCTCCTCTCCTTTTTATATGCCGGACAGACCTTACTCATGGATATATGGTCACCACCACAGTTGACACATTTAAATGGAGTTGTGTCACAGTTTTCATGACGTCCACCACATTTAGGGCAAATTACGACTTTTCCAGGGCATATCGTACGAGTATGGCCCAATCTCCAGCATTGGGAACATTGCGATACCTGGTGTATATATGGAATAACTTTTACGTTTATGTCACAAACACAGATATACGCTGGTAAATAAGCACCTTCGAAACATAAACGAATACTTTCACTGGGACACCAACCTCCTTCATCTCGGTTACGACGATTTAATCTCTTAAAAGATAAGAGTTTTGCAGGGGACGGACACGTTATATTTTGTAAAATCTCCTCATCGGTAAGGTCAAGGTCTACATCTTTGATTATTCCGTAGCATACGGACAGTTCTGAGGCTTTCTGCAATCTCCATCCCTTCTTTAAAAAGGTCTCGCACTCAAAAAGTTTTTTAGTGGCAGCCTCATTCTCAAATTGGAGGCGTATTTTAAAGGGGCTTAAGTATTTAACTTGACAAATATTGGTAATCTTATTATCTTTTAAAATGCGCGCAAAAGCAAATTGTCTGGGGAGCCGTTCTTTAGAAGAAATATAGACCTCGTATTTATCCTCTTTTATTGAAGTCTTACTATCATGACGTGTCTTCTTTCCCGTAACTTTAGTCCATCCTTCTTCCACTTCACTACTGCTCGCTCGCTGTCTCTTCTTGGCTCTAATCAACTCATCTTCGGTCTCACTTCCACCATCTATTGCGTCCATATCAGAAACGTTTACTGAGTCATGAGGGTCATTCGTCAAAAAAGGTGAACCGCAATGCGATGGCGTGCTGACGTTATCGATTTCATCCGGTTCGATAGGCATTATACTTGTACAACAGATCGTACGGCCGTGATGTCCGGCGTACGTCTATCGCACTCGATAATGTGTGTGTAGTCCGCGTGGGGATTGCGACAGGTACCGCGAAACAAAAGGACACGACCTGCCCGCATGAGTGCCGACACGGGACTGAACATAAGTGTTGATAATTGGGCAAGGCTATGTCAATAATTGGAATAAAATGAAGACACAAGAATTCTCTTCCACAAGTTACATGTTTGGATACTTCTGCATCCTTTACCCTCATAAAATAAGGATTATGCAAGTTATGATCAGATAATTATGCGGTTATCATCAGACGAACATTTCGCTTGTGTCGCATGATCGCATTCATTAGTGCATAGGTATGTGTTTTGTAGTTAGACAATTCCTAACATAAAACTTCGAACAACATTAATTAAAAGACTTCAGAACCCTCAACATAAAGCCCGTCCGAGTCCTACTACTCTCCTGACCGAAGCCGAAGAAAATACTTAGTGGAGTGGATCAAGAATCATTAAAGATAGAGAGAATCCTCCTATTCAAATACCAAAATCTATTTTATCCGAGTGTACTGCAATCAAGTTGCAGGATATTCTCGTACTGCCGAAGACACTTCAAAGGAAATGTGCTCAAAATATAAAAAGAACATCAGCCAAGTGGAAGGCACACGAAAATTAAAATAAAAGAAGGAAAGGCTTAGGAAGGAATTAAAAAAAGAAAAGAGAGAGAAAAAGAAGGAACAAGAAAAAATAAATAATGCTCAGAAAAAAAACATAAGCAGAAGCCAAAAAAATAAGAGCACGGGTAAAGAAGGTAAGTCAAAAAGTTAGTATTTAGCGATGCGAATATTACGAAAGCGAAAATTAAAAAAAAATCACAGGAGTGTATTAGAAGAAGATTGTGAACTTACTACGTACAATTCTAGTTAAAAAAATGAAGCATTGACTGTAGATGAAATTGAAAGATTTTAATCACAAAGATAATACCCAAGTAGGTACCTATTTAGAAGTTCCTCATAAGAATTACCTCATTATTTCCAGTGATTTCAAGTATAAACAAAAATACGATTTATTTGTTAAGTTGACTGATTATACTCAAGTTTTTCTATTCATAAATACAATTTCATAATAAAATAGGTTAATTACAAACAATTAAGATTTGTTTTATTTAAAAAACCGTATGTATTTTTTATTAATAGGTACACCTACTAAGAAAATTGCAGTGTCAATAAATTGGTTCAACACCTGACGATAATAGGGCAAAATGTGTCAATAATTGGGTAAATCATAGTAAATCAATAAAACTTGAAAAAACAATATCAATTATCATCTAAATATGATTTTTGGTAATTATCAAGGAAATACAATACTTGCTCTGTTATTATAACCCGGATATCCAACGGGCAATACCATAAAATGGCAGATATTAAACTATTTTGGCACGATAGCCGTTAAAGTGTCAATAATTGGGTATCTTACCCTATATATTTTTTTTATTTACGTCGGGAGGGACTCATAGCTAAGTTATAACTACACTGATCAATGTATCTGTAAGATTAAGCTGCACCTGCGGCGGTCAGTATACGGATGGGTGACCATTCTTCATACATGTGATTCAAAGATTCAAAGATTTATTGCTTACTAAGTGTACATTAAGGTGTTACATTACATTTTAGTGAACTTATAACTTAGCGGCCTTTTGCAAGCATTGCAATATGGAGGGCTATACGAATTAATTAATATTTGTTTAAATTATTAACTCTAATAACAAAGTGTATTTATTTATTAAATTATGTTATGTATAAATAATATTATGAATTATAAATTATTATTTCTGAATTAGAATACCTATCAATTATTAAATGTTAGTAACATCACTTAATTAGTAAACTTAAATATTTATGTTCTATATTAATAATAACAAATGGGTACATGTGCAAGTATGGCAAATGTTTTAAGTATTTAAGTACTCTGTAACTGAATAGAAACATTTCTGAATTAAATATTGCTTTAACATTTTACAGTGCCTCAGAGAGTACATAAACCCGTCGGTTCCGATTGTCATACGAATGCCTTTGACAATCTTTGGTGGTAGTCAGACGCCTTAATAACAGGACAACCAGTCTATCCTTCAAATATCAATATTGCCGGGAAATACGGGTTACGGAAGTCTGACGAAAGCCGCTTTGTGTAAAAATACTATATAATTACAAGCCAATATAATAGTATAAAAAAATGATTGTAGTCTCTTGCGAAATCCTTATATAACTGGCAGTACATTCTAACCTAGAGAACATAGGGAAAACTTCTTCATGTGACCTTTTAAAAAAGAAATTACTTCAAGCCTTTTATGGTATATCTTCAAAACTCAGAAGATCTATAACATAACTGGACTTTGTAGGTACGCACGGCTACAATCATCATCATCATCATCATCAGCCCGTATTCGTCCACTGCTGGACGTAGGCCTCTTTAAGTGAACGCCACAGAGCCCGATTTTCAGCTCAGCTCACGGCTACAATGAAGCTATACAATACCAGGATACGCTGGTCTCTTATTGTATGGAAAGCCAATATAATGCGAGATCACCTTAAACTGGATTTGTACAGGTTGACCTGTAGCCGTGTGTACACTTTATTTGAACAGCTTAAATAATTTATTTACTTAATGCAAATGCTTGCAGCATTTATTTGCATAAACCTCCAATAATTTTTAATTGCTCGGCGTAGCACCGTAGCAGTGTTCGTAGCGCCCCATCGTAGCAAGGTACTACGCAGCTACGGCTGCTACGTCACTTGTAGAACTTCATTACTAGCGTTAAATGCTAGGCTATTATGAATATGTTTTATCCCACAAGTCAACAAAATTTAGAAATTAAGTAAATACTATATTATGTACGTATGATTAAAATTAAAAACAGTATTTATTTGTCTAGAATATTCATTGGTAATCTGTAATAGATTTTATAAACAGATTTTTACCATCGTTGCAGTAGGTACTGGAATCAACTAGGGGTGGATCATTTCTGACACAACTGTTCTAGACTGCTCTGTGGCTCGGTGAGCACGCTGCGCTGAATCATCAGGTAGCCCTTTTTAGAGAGGAAAATCCTCATCAAATGACTGCTGTTGAGAGAGGCAGTATTGTAGCTATGACAGACTTAATTCGAATAAAAACCACAGTAGAACATTTTACTACTATATTTTACTATCATTAGTAGCATTTCCTACACTATCCTACACATTCACCACGACCCTGACAGAGCTTCCGTAACCTACAGGGTAATTCTGGTACTTTTAGACCGTTAGAAATATAAATCCAATCTATCAATGTTAATGTACAATAAATGTATCATAAATTTTATTTAACATACCATCACGCCTGTAATCCCCGAAGAGTTAGGCAGAGGTGTAATTAATGTACACCCACAGTTTGCCGGTATGTTTAGGTCCCATGTAATAGGGGGCCGAGCCTATTGCCATTCACCGGGGACAAATCCAGACTCCGAGCTGCTACTGAGAATTTCATAGAAAAACCCAATAACACTTTGCTCAACCTGGGGATCGAACCCAAGACCTCTAGCGTAGCAGTCGCGATTGGGACCACTAGACTAACGAAGCAGTCAAATTTTATTTATTTATTTAAAAGACATGCCAACGATAATTACTCAATGATGATCCATAAGTATAAAATAATGAGGTCTTGGCCTGTGTGCATGACCTTTACAGGCACATACAGCAATTGCTTAGGGCCTTAATTTAAAACTACAAAACACTAATCTTAAAAAAAAATCTAGGTAATCGAGAAGTAAACAAGTCTAAACAAAAAAAAGGAATCTGAAATTACCAATCACTGTCTAACGTGAACAATTAAATATATTGCAACCCAATCACTAAACGAAACCATCGAGAAATTACCCAAAATTGGTATTTACAAAATTGAAAATCTAGAATAACCCTTCAGTTAATAACGTTGACGCCTTTTATATTTAAATAGTCTAGATATACGGGTTCTGCTTATGTTTACTGTTGTAGTCTAAATGCTGTGTAAAATACATTTATTCATCCACATCCAATTATAATCGAGATAATGTATAAGGGTTGTGTTGTTGTGGAGAACTGTGGATGAACTCTGCCCAGCCCTTTGAGAATTACAGGTGTGATAGCACTCTTGACTAAATTGAATAGAATCTGATGACATATAAACATATATGAAGCGAGTTGAAAGTCTCAACGATGACAATTACGGGTCGTGGGCCGTGACGTACGGATCTACAGCTATGTGACAACCCTGGCGTACTCTCACTTAGAGAGTAATTAATTATGTTCACACCCTGTCGATTTATAGGGCTGCCATGCGAGGAAGTTTAAAATACTCAATTCAAATAATTGCGACACTGACATTGTATTTAGTAAAAATTTTCGAAATATTTCAATCAGCTTTAAATACTACAGTAAATCAGCTACTTTTATTTAAACTACCAGACTTGTCAGGCGTTGTCCTGCCCGAACTCGATCGCAGCGTCTGCGCTATCTGCCAGGTCTAATTGAATCGGGTGTATCTAATTATCCCAGCAACCCATTCAAAAAAAAACACAAATAAACCTAAAAATTGGTCGAGTCATTTTCGAGTTTTTCCAAGACTTACAAACAGTAATTGATTTTATATGTAGAGAGAAATAAAAAGAAAATGTGTACTGCAATAAATACAAACTATACTGCTGTGTCATTTGCCGCGTCTTGACTGTCATAGGCTAAAATCTATTAAAATTCCCTTGAGATTGAAACTTAACTTGATTTTCTAAGGACCCGTATAAATCAAATGAGGGTAACTACACCTGAAATGAGAAATTATATCTATAATAGCCGTTGCCCGCGGCTTATTCGCTTTCTAAAAGGATTTTTTGGGTCAGAAGGTCTTTCTTCAAAGTCTAATCTATCTCAATAGCAAAATTCCTCTAAATTGTCTTAGCGGTTTAGGTGTGACAACGTAACAAAAAAACAACAGGAGGAACATCGGCCTAACCAAAAACACAACCCTTTTATGGGAATTTTAAGAGGAAAACTATTTGCTGCCCTATTGCAAGGACCGAGCCCACATGATGATGATGATACTAACGACTCCTCGACTAGTAGGTATGTTGGTGTCTACTGGCTAAATATGGTACTCCTTTTTTATAGTTTGGAAAATCCATGGTGTCCATTCATCTTCTACCCAGGGTGGCGGCAGGGTTGGGTATGCCCGACTCATACCATCAAACCTAATCAGGACTATAGGTTCGCAAATACCTTTGTTTCAATAAGTTATCTGACAACCCTGGACGACATCACACGGCGAGCGCCAGTCAATTTAATAAAATTAAAACTTACCTCACACGGCCATTGCGTGTGACGCACCGGTATTTATTGCGAGCATTTACTTTAATATTCACTTCTTCATTAATATACTTTTTTCGCAAAGTGCTTTAAAATTAAACCGAAACTTTCGCCGTATTTGAATTTGTTGCGGTTTAATTTTCGGCTTAGATTCGATTCCAGAACTTAGTTAGGTAAAGAGTTCGTAGACATAAGAACTTACTTAAAGCGCAAATTAAAAAAAAAACAGCTAGAATCTCTTTTTAAAGACTCCTGCATATTCGCATGATACTTGCGACGATATCATTTTTTCCAAAAAACGGCGTGTATAGAATCTTGAGTACAGTAATTTTGGTGTACAGCTAGTTTGGACTTTTGGAGAAAACAGACAGTCATTGCTATGAAAAAGTCTTTTGAAACCACAATCAACAATATATCACCTTGACTATTTTGTCATCTGCAAAGATGTACACACGGTTAAACATGAAGATATACAAAACCAGTTTGGACTGAACTCCATTGTAAAAGTTTTCCGCACAATTCAAGGCCAGCCTATGCTCGTTTTGTATAGCTTGATGTGTAGTCGTGCGTACAAGAGTCGTGTTATACAGGGCGTTAGCTACATGACTAGCTACGTCACAGTGTCAAACCAGTCGGAAACACTCGCACACAATAAACTCTTCGGTAAGGGCCCACGCCCCACGCTCAGTCACCATAACTACGGATGTTTTACGAGTTTTCGAAGGGTTTATAACTATCACAGATGTCATTTGATGGCGAATAAAAACTAAAGATTAATATTACGTTTTATTATTTTTCGGTGGACATCGGAAAACGTACTGAAAAAGATAGTAAACCTGCATGCCTGAAATTTTCTCGATGCTGTATAAAGTCTGCCAACCTGCACTTGGCCAGCGTGGAGCCTAAATTCGCTCATTCTAAGAGGAGACGGATCTTCTCTGGGTCTCCTCTGGAACTGCTCAGCAGTGCTCACTGTCACGTTACATACATACATACTTACCTACTGGCACGCTTGTATTTCCCGAAGGGTTAGGCAGAGGAAGGTTTAGGAGGCGAGCCTATTGCCATTAACTGGGCTTAAATCCAGACTCCGAGTTGTTACTGAGAATTTCATAGAAAAACCCAATATCACTTTTGCTTACAATAAAAACTTTATATTATTTAGCGTGTACGTTACTTATAGGTACATACCTACCTCAATCAATTAACTAAGCACGCAGTTGCGGTGACGTACCTTAACGTACCGGACGGACATCGGTAACAGCGTTATCTGTTAATGTACTGCCGTCGAATGCACTCGGCCGGATGTGACGTCACTAGTCTACTAAGATTTACAGTATAGTGCCGATGATATTTCTGGGCTGATGAGACTTAGCAACTGACGTTTCAGGGGCATTGTCGTGACACGCAAAACTGTTTTTATTTATAATACCATATTAGTGGCAAAGAGCCTATTGCAATTAACCGAGCACAAATCTAAACTACAAGCACTGAGAATTTTATAATAATCAACCCAAAATCGGAATTCAGGACCTCACGCTCAGAAGCCGCAGAGTTATGACCACTAGACTAATAGGCTCACCAGTCACCACCGTCCCACTGCTGGGCACGGGTCTCCTCTCAGAACAACAAGGATTAAGCTACCGCTCGCCTACTGCGAGTTGGCAGACACCACACGCTGTCGAGAAAATCCTCCTTCATTGTTTAAGTGCATGATAATTAAATAATATTAATACGCACATGAGATCGAAGAGTCAAAGGGTCATATATTTTTTTAAATTCATTATGCTATAGTGAGTGCAGTGGTACTGGAAATTTATATTTTACAATAAACATTATTCCATGACTATACCTATTCTATGGAAAACAGTCTGCAATGACTGCCTCATTGGTCTAGTGGTCCTAAGCGTGACTGCTACGCCTGAGGTCCTGGGTTCGACTCCCAGGTAGAGCATTATTATTGTTTTTTTTTCTATGAAATTCTTTGTAGCAGCTCGGAGTCTGGATTTGTGCCCGGTTAATGGCAATTGGCTCGCTCCCCTACATGGCACCTAAACAGCGGTCTGTTTTATAAAAATAGCTGTTGACCTTGAACCAGTCACCTAAGTGCATTCACATATATACTTACTTACCAAACTTGTTCTGCACGTGACTTTCCACGAGTTCTTAGTTGTTACGAAGTAAGGGTTGAATTGAAGCGGCTGTATTATTATTATGTGAAGCGCCGGTAGCTTAATGGCAAGAGCGTCGGACTTGCGATCATGTGGGTGCGGTTTCGAAACCCACCCATTGCACTACCGACGTGAACCTACTCGTAATACAAGCATTTAGCTTAGTAGTAGAATACTAGTAATGTGCGATCCACGTGTAGATAGTACATTTAGTACACCTCTTCCCAACCCCTCTAGACAGGAATGATGTTATGGTACATTACCTACATAATGTAGACACATACAATGACATACATAAGTACAGAATTTATCTGTGGTTAACGTTCAAAAAGTTAATGTTGATCGACTAGCAAGGTCGCAAAATATAAAACGTGACGGCAAGGAAATGAGACTTGCTCGTTTACAACAAAACCGATACTTTGATGTCAGCCGCGCAGTTAATGGTTAATATCCAGGTTAATCAGGCCAATGTCAAATATAATATTGTTAAGGTTAAAAATTTTCTAGCCTCTAGAAGTTGCTTGGCAATAATGTCAATTTACAAATAAAATATAAGATTTTTTTATTTATTAAGAGTTTATTTACAAAATAATTGAAAGAGTATTTACTTAAAAGATAATTAAACTATACACAATATATGAAAACAAATTGTCAAACAAATATAAAATTAAATATGACAAGGATTAACTTTTTACTAAGAATTACTAACAACAATTTTCAATTTTCAGCAATCAAGCAACTAACAATTTTTAACTATCGCACACACAGTATAACTATACATTTTGATTTTAAATGCCAAATTATTTCAAACAAAAATCTTTGAAGTTAAACTTGATAAAATTGCGTATTACTTACTTATACGCTTATCTTGCGTATTACTAACTATACATACCATCAAGCCGGATTCCCTAAAGAGTTAGGCAGAGGTGTAAGTACAGACGTACGCCCACATTTTAGTAGTTTAGGTCCCGTGATCCGAATTCCGAGGTGTTGAATTTCATAGAAAAAACCACTAACACTGCTTGAACCCAAGACCTCTAGTGTAGCAGGCACACTTTTGACCACTAGACAAATTTAGCATTTGTTATCTATATATATATATATTCATATGATTATTATAGATATTTAGATCAAACTAAAAGGATATATTTCTTCTGTATCTCTGCAATAAACAATCTTTTCAATTAAACCTCTTTTAATTTTAGTATTCTAGCTATAATCGGAGTCAAGACATCTCCCTCCCTTCGTGAACAAAGGCCAAATCATAATGGCATTTTGACAGATTCCCTCGTTATCCGCTTACCAACATCTCATGGCTGGGAGGCTGAGGCTAAAACCTCCATTAACGATTTACATAATAAGATATAAGAATTATCACAAGAGCGAGCCTTGGAAGTTTCAGCACCACTCTCTGGTTTAAAAATCCATCGTTAGCTTTGTAGATTCCGCAACAAATATTAGACGGCAGACAACTCATCATCGTCTTCATCATAGGTCAACTCAAAGCTGCTATACGTCTTTCTTTAAAAGGCCTGTTTAGATTTTGTAAATCTCTGATAACATTACTACTGTCGGAGAACTGACAAACGCTGGAGCCAGCAAGTTCTCGAATGGAGACCGCGTCTAGGCAAACGTAGTGCAGGGCGCCCGCCGGCCAGATGGAGTGACGACTTGCGGAAGGCAGCTGGCAGTGACTGGATGGAAAGCCAAAGATCGGGCTCTATGGCGTTCACTAGGAGAGACTTACGTCCAGCAGTGGACGAGTATAGGCTGATGATGATGATGATGGACTTTAAAAGATGATGATGCTCTGATTCTCTGATTTCTTTCGGCCTTTTTTCTCAGAGGTCGTCAGAAAGGAAATACTGTTGCATCTAGTTTAAAAAAAAGAAATAAACTTGTAAAAGTGTCTCTAAAAGATAAAAAAAAAATTCATGATAGGCCCTTTGGATTTCCAAAGTCCAGGGTGCTACTGAGAATTTCTTAAGAGAAAAATCCGAAACACTTTGCAAGACCGAATCGAACCACGCATATCTCGGTAAAATTTTCAGGGCACTTTTCACGGACGTAGCTTCTCTAGTACGATGGTATTTTATACATCTATGGCACGAGTAATATTTTATACTTGTGTACTCAATACACACTGAGATAATCGTACACAAAACAAATAGGATGATTCATGTAAAAGTTTACAGTTCAGCGCGTCTCGCTTTCACATAAAAGTTGTCAAAATGATTTTGTCTGTATTTGTAAAAAGTAAATCAGTAAATAAATCATTTCTAAATTTTACTTGCCCAGTGGCTTTCGAGCATGAGGTCCTCGGTTTGAATTCCAGCTGTAGCAGTATTGTGGTTTTTTTCTATACCTTAACTTCTACCTACCGAATGAACTGGTTACCCCAAAAAATTAGGTAGGTCGAAGTATACAGGCGTAATTCTGCGAGATGGTTTTGTTTTATTGTTTTTCTTTTGTTTTGTTCTCATTGATAATATGGATTTGTGCCCGATTAAAATCAATAGTCTCACCTCTATAACAGCTTTTTTATAACTTATTTTAGCTTATTGGACACCACTATATTATTATTATTTATGGTATACACCTTTCTAATCGATTTTATTACTATTTTTTTTTTTTTTATGTACAAGTATTTATTATTATTTTCAATATTTAACTCCTCAGCTTCGTAACTGGCCGTGGATTCACTATTAAAGGGCCTATCTGAAAATCAGCGCTGCGGCATTTTATTATGTCGTGGCAATGTGCTGAGATAGGGCCTGTTCGGTTCTTATGCAGGGCTTTTTTTTATTATTATTATTATTTTATTTTTTATATTTTATTTTTTGTTCCTCGAAACTGTTTTGGTTATTTCTTTTGGTCTCCTGCGTGTGGCCGAATAAATATTTTTCTTTCTTTCTTTCTTTCTTTTAGTACCCGAAGATCTGCAGCAGATCCAATTCTTAATAATTACCTTAAATTCCAAAACATATCTTCAGGCCCTACATATGTAAGGTACGTAGGAAGAGAGGTCAAAGTGCGACCGCCTCACTTCACACACAATTAGGCGTGGTGCCCACTGCCTGACAATGGCGTCCCTTATCAAGGAGCGAGCCACTGCTTTCTGCTGGCCTCACCTTGTATCCACGGGTTTATAGACGCGGCCCGTGAAAAGAGCGGGAATGACAACATTCGTTTAGTAAACTTGGTTACAACCAACACATCATTTTGTTTGATATATTGTAGCAAGTGGAAGATTAGAAAATTGGACTTTGAAAAAAATTACGCGTAGGTACGATATGTAAAACAATCGTTTTGTAAAAAAAGAATAAAAAACATTCGGTCTGTTTTCTCAACCTAAAGAATATATATTTATTAATTTTAAATAGAACGGCCGAAGCCAATTACACTAAAAACTTAAATAAAACATGCGTTCTTCTCACAAAAATTTAAACATTCTGACAAAGATTCTCACTAACGCAAACACCCATAAAGAACTATAACTCTGCGCGCCTATTACGCCATACGTCACAAAAATTGCGTTCAGTACGTACAGCTCATTTTTGTTAACAAAAGAACCAGCTAAAGCGAGCTATATGATTTGAATCTGTGCTTTAACGCATCTCCGCTCTAGTGGCCCGAACCGTTTTGTATGACTTTATCAGCGGTACATAGCGTGTAAATTAGACCTATGCTACATTAACCACGCTACGGCTGACCTTTAGCCAACGCCGGCGATGCTGGCGAAAAATTTACCCGTGATTTTTTGTTAACTTTGAATTTTGGTACGGTAGGTTTATAGCCCCTGGCTGATTATAGTAATCGTTTGGTTCAAATCAGCAGCCCGATTCCGATGTGTTACCGTAATAGTTATCAATCAGATCAATTAGAGAGGAGACCCGTACCCATTAGTAGATCAGTAGCCCGATTCACGTAATTAAAACCGTAGCGATGTCGCAGTGACTTAATCGTTGAAACAGTGCTCCAGTGTTATGTGAATACTGTCAAACCAACGTTTTAGAATAATTCTCGCCCAACGAACATGTGTGAATATGGTTCAACGATTTTTCAATAGGACGACTTCTAAAATCGGTCCGATCGACGGATGTGAATAGGAAGACTGTTTCAACGATTAAGTCGCTGCGACATCGCTACGGTTTTAATTACGTGAATCGGGCTACTGATCTACTAATGGGTACGGGTCTCCTCTCTAATTGATCTGATTGATAACTATTACGGTAACACAAAACATATTTTAAATAAGCACGGAGTATTCCATTTTATTACAAGTTTATATAGCAGGGACCCCATAATTGCATTGGTTAAGTTCAACGTGCAATCAGCACATGTAACATGGACCATCTTCCAGGAGTGTGACGTCACCTGTTATCTAGAACTCATAAATTGCCTGGCTAGTGCTGAGCTCGACAGCTATTTGAGAAAACACATAGTTCAGCAGTTGTTACTGAGGTTGCAAGATAATTGGCAGTCACACACCATATATTGTAGGTACACGAGAAAGTTGAAAATAGGATTTCTTTAATGCTCTCGCACAACGTAGCGTCGTCACTTCGTCGGAATTTAATATTCGATATTAAGTCCAACAAATATTAAATACGAGCACATATATTAAGGAGATCTCTTCAAAGACAGACATGAACACACAAAATTCGGTGGCTTTCTTCAATTTACGTAAAAGAGGTAATCTGATCTCAATTCAGTACCGCTAGCTTTGATCATAAAAAACTATTCCTTAGATTTTAATCCATAAATTATTTCATTGTGTAGAGCGCCTCAATTAAGATTCACTGATATCTTATATTTAAATTTAGATACGTTTTGACTAAATATGCGCAAAATAAGAAAAGCATTACATAAATATAATATTCTATTGTTATTAAAATTAAAAATAGAATTTGCAAAAAGAACTACCTTGTATTTCGGACTATAAAATGGATATTTTATGTGTATCTACCAACATGTACTCTACCCATGCGACTAGTAAGTCCCAATCAACCATATAGCTCAGCGATAAGGCCTGTAAGATATGAGACTAATAAGGTCCAATTAAAAAGTTTATTCTCCACACAATCTACACCCAGTTGACATTGCAAATTCTCCTAGCACATAAACAATTCCCGACCGAAGCAAGACAGAAAAAGCAATTGTAAAACGTAATCAAAACACCAGCGAACCTTTAAATTGAATCGTCCGACAATTGGACCCGCCACCGTGAGCTGACCAGGCACTTTCCCTATTCACGTTACAAGGACAAAAATGACAGTTTTATGAAGAGCCTAAATGTGAGCTCATTATACAAGGGTCGTCGTGAACTTAGCCGCAATCTACTTATGTTTTGTTGCGAGATTGTCAACCAGTGAAGGATATAAGTAATTGCTATAATAAAGATATTAATTATAGTCAATTTCGCTAAATAAAATCTTAGTAAGTCCTATAGAATGTTGACCAAACGGTAATGCGTAAAATAAATATCAAGTATATTTACATACTATGTATAGGTTTCGGTATAATTCATTTGCAAATCTCATGAATGCTACAAAAAAATATTGAAATCGCATTTATTTTCTGACATTAACTGCTCAAATAATATTTATTTATTCGTTAACAAATTCAAACATTTGTGTCATATAATTTGACAAAACATCTTTATTGTAATATCTAATCGTTTGATTTTTCTCTCATACCAAGAAAATATGGTTTATTAGAAGTAAATTTATGTTTTTACAAATCGTGATATTCCCATACGAGAGTCTGAATAATTGATGATAATTGATGATTTGAAGCGGTCACTATTATACTTTTTTAGCATATTTTATATCCTGACTATCGGCAATAACATACAACTTTTCATTAAATATAATTAGAAATTCCTTCCAGCGGTATAGCGTTGTTGTAAGGTATGCAACCGCAACGCGACAAAGTTGAGTCTAAGTCGCTGCAACCTGTCGTGGATTCGTCTGGGAACTGTAACTAACGCACTTAGATGGCGCTTATTGCAAACTTGTGTTAATGATTTTGTATTGAAGTTTTGTTCACCTGAAGTTATTAAAATAAGCTAGCTTTACCCTGTGGTGGTGCCTGCATTGATCTTGTTTTTGCGATTTCCTTGGTATTCCTACACTATAAATGATATGTTCTTTATCAAGTTTAGGCCTTATAGTAAGTATTTTATTGTAAGCTAGTGATACTTCGCTTTTATATACAATACGTAATATATAAAAAAAAACTAATAAAAATAATTGATTGATTACTTTTTATGGGTCCCTCTAGACTAAGCCTCTGGAGTCTATCGTTCACGAAACTCCGAGTAGAAGATTTACATCGGGTTTGAAAATCTTGATGAATAAAACCGCAAAGTATGAAGGTACACTAACAATTCGCCTGTATATTAAGGATTCATGTAAACGGGGGCGAGCCTATGCCACTAACGGGCACAAATTCCAACTCCAAACTGCTACTGCGAACCGAACCCGGTAATCGAACCCAACAGTGGCGCTTACGACCTCTAGACAAGCAGTTTTTGGTTATTCTTATACAGCTATTAAATTTAGGAAGTTTAGTTTTAATTACTATACGCAAGGAACTTTGTTAACACAAAAAAATCATATACAATTAACATACAATAAATAACAACAACGTACACCCAGTCTCAGAAACAAATTTCAATATATATCTACCTCATAAAGTTATATCGAGAAAATTATCAGCGGTACGCGACCAAAATCACGGCACAACACTAGTATATTAAATAAAAGGTGTAAATTCGTAACAATAGGAGTATTATTCAGATTTGTATGACATTGTACGAGTTTGCTAGTGACAAAAACATTTACTGTGATATGAAGAGAATAAAATATAATGAACTTGACATTTGAATAAAATTTCTTAGTTGAACTATAGACTTACTGAATACGAATATTGAGATTTTAGCTATTCTTTCACTGTACTTTTTTTGTAATATGTCGAACTTATTTATATGTAAGTACATTATGGAATGCAATAAAGAATTGAATTGAATTGAACTTGAGTAATGGCGCAGGTTCTTTTCTCTGAATTAGAGGTTCAAATTAATTCTTATTGGTTGCGGGTGTAACTTTAATGAATATAAAAGTATTTGTCTAATAATTGAAATATTTGTCCCAGCACGCCTGTGTACTGTTGGGACTTCGTGTTTTATTAAATAAAACTATTAAATGAGCTAAAGGTGGTGGTCTTATTTATTTGAAATCTATTATTTTAAGCTGATGCTAGGACGCTACCAATCCCTGCAAAGTCCCAAGGGTAAGAGAGAGACCTGTGTTCGTCTATCAACTTGATGGAATGTCATTGACACTGACATCTGTCATGTTGACGTATGTCAGTACAGCCTGTTTTCCCCGAAGGCTTAGGCAGAGGTGTTCTGATGTACACCCACACTTCGCCGGCCTGGACCTAAGTCCATGTAATAAACAAACCTAATGTCGTTTACCGGGGAGCTGATACTGAGATTTTCAGCTCATCAACATCTCTGGCGTAGCAGTTGCACTATGGACTACTACTTAGGCAGTTACCGAAATTTTATATAATTTCCTACCAGAACAGCAATTAATTACTACGTGATTAAATTATTTACATATTAAAGTGATGCATTACAATGAACAGACAAACAAACATTGCAGCGCGCGTGTCAAGGGCAGTGCATACACAATTAGTGCGTCTCCGTCGTTACGCCATGGGAGGGACGAAGCGACAGAGTATCAGAGTGAGAGTGACGGCCCTACTGTAAGTAAACACATGTCACTCTATCTATATTTAAAATGAACTGAGAGGACAAATTTATGGAGTCTCTGCGATGTTATAAAAGATACTGTTAGGCTAAGTTAAATACTTATTTTATTGAAAATGGCAATATGAAAGGGAGAACAATAAGGGTTAAGGCTGTCTGTGGATAGGTCCCATGTAATAGGGGTTGAGCCAATTGCATTTGCCTATTGATTTTTACACAACTCCAGAGAACTGAGAATTTCAGAGAAAGACTCAATAATGATGTATCCATGATTTAGGTTTCGAACAACAAGACCACTAGTACAGCAGTAGCGTTTAGGATAACTAACTAATGAGGCAGTCCAGACAGAGGCAGAAAAGACCACATACATAAAAAAAGTATCTAACAAATGAGGTACTACGAGGAAGAAAAAAAATATTGATCATTCATCCACAGACTGATCGTGGTAAATGCAATTAGTCATTCGCCCCTCAATAGATACAAATAGGTATGCCAGTGAAACATTATACGTAACTGATATACCTATTCAACCAAAGCTACAACGGCATTTCATCTCAAGGTATTTGCCTCACTGGCAGTGACAAGGACCTCCTTACACCCTGTGACAAGTGTCACTTAGGACCGATACGTGACAAAACCAGTACTTTAACAACTGAGCGAAGTATCTGTAATCCTTCCGTTTAATCTGGATGTAAATAAAACTCATTTGAGCCGACCCTTAATGTCTGAACTTCAATTTCTCGACCACTGTGACAGGTGGTCATCATTTGTTTTTTCTACCAATGGTAGAACCCAACTATAGTGTTTATCGGATGGGGAGCCATATTATCTTGGAGTATTCATATAAAATAACTTCAAACTTGTGTATTTCCTGAAGGGTAGCGGTATAAACTAGTAAAGGGGTAGTACACACTACACATCAAGCTACATGAATCCAGTTTAGACGGACCTGTCATTGTAAAGGCTTTCGGTATAATTTAAGGCCACCCTATACTGGATTTGTATAGCTTGATGTGTAGCCGTGCTTATCTATGGGCACAAGTAGCTTAATAATAAAGAATATTACTATTAACTTTAAAGAAACTTAGCAGGCGCTAGTATCCCCACAAAAAGTTCTTATATTCTTAAGACAAAATATATTCAACAAATCAATACTAGATTTTACTTTGTAATCACAAACTTAATTTCCAAGTAAAACCTAGTAGGTATGTTCTATAGGGAAAAAAATAAAAATGACGATAAAGTAATGCACTTTGATATTATTATTGAGAATACATTTTCTTACAAAGAGGTTATCAATAAACCGCAGTTGAATTCACTGTAGTAATAAAACGACATCAAAGCTGGAAAGTATCACATTACCAACTTTTATAGCTTTCCCAAGAGACGCTCTTTGAGTTAGTAAAACAACACATCAACGAATAATGCTAGATACACATACATTAATACATATTTATGTACATATTCTCTTTGTGCAATTACAGACTCTGCTTGGGACCTGTAAAAGGTCTCTGAACCATACCGTTAATGCATCTGAAATGTATTGTTTGTAAATATTTTGTATTAAAGTTCCTTTTTAATAAGAAAAAAAAATAAGAGGAGGGGGATATTAAGGATATTAGGGTTACTAATACTGCAGAGAGAATATTTTAATTAACAGTACTTTACAGGTCACATTCAATACTTGAATGTTAATAACTGTTAAGCAGCGGTAACCTAATGGCTAGGGCGTCGGATTTGCGATGATGTGGTTGCCGGTTCGAAACCCACCCATTGCAGTAGCGACGTGAACCCTCTCGTAACACATGTATTTCATTTAGCGTAGTACGAGGGGTGATCAAGAACACTAATAATGCGAGACCCACATTGCTAGTAAGATAAAAAAAAACTAAGTAGGTAACTAAATACTCGTTTTTTACTCTGGCTAACCATCTCTTTAATGTTCATATAATAGAAATAATATGTACATGAAATAGATCAAAACTTGACAACAATTTAACTTCACCGAAGCCAAAAAATGCATTATTACTCTCGATGTAGACTAAGTTACAACTATCACCCGAACTTTTAATTACAAGAAGGATAACTTTCCATTTTCTAAGGACTTCACCAGACATTAGCACAAGAAAAGAGTCTTATCTCGAAAGCTTTTGTGAATGGGACGTCATACGAGCCGGTCATAGCCGCCAGCGATATGCCGCAGTAATGACCTTTATATTGAACCAAATTTACTTTATGTTATAACACGTATGTACCTGGCATGATATAATATCACTCTTATATTCCTTAAAGATATAGGTAGCAGATAAGCCTTTTACCTACACATTTTACATCATTAAGATCACGGTATTGTGACTGTATATTAGTGTATATGTTAGCATTTAAAAGACAGCTTGCATGAGCTTTCCACATGGTGATTCAATTATCCTAATTGTTTCATCCTTTTCTAGTATATACAAAAAAAATGATTTGTTTGTTTCTCTATACGTTATTTTACTCTCCATCCGATTACGATGAAATTTATTGTTTTTTTGTGATGCCAGCAAGTTTCTGACAAAAAACTTTAAGATAGAAAAATGAGGCAAGGCAATGAATGTCGGAGTGCAACAAGTCTATAATAATATTAATAACTTTATTATGACAATTGCACCACGGTTAAGTTAAATTTCATCTGGCACGCCAGGAAACCTAACAATCTAAGATCGATCCCAGATCCCATTCAATTGCTGGCGGCTACACGTCAGCTGCACATTTGGCGAAGGTACACATAAGTACTTATGTGTACATATGTGTACCTTGGCGTCGGTCGAAACGATTCGATTCGATTCGATTTTCACCCGATGCAAATATTTGTGAGTACTACAGGTATTTTTTTCGAGTCTAGGTGTGTTCAAGTATGATTGTGATGTCCGCTGCAATAAAGGCTAAGCTTACTGTTACGGGCGGAGTCTCTTTAACTTTTTTAGATGCAGGTCATCAACCCAGGTATTATACCGCTGCTGGGCACGGGTCTCCTCTCAGAATAGCTAAGGCTCTAGTCCAATACGCAGGCCTAATGCAGGTTGACAGACTTCTCACGCGCCGCCGCCTTCAAGAAACTAATTCACTTCACTTGCCACTGTTAAATCAATAAACTTATGTATTTTGTGGATAACAGTGTGAGTAGCACATATGTACTTATTATTTGTAGCTGTAGTAATTCGCTTAAATACAATGAAGTTTTTGTTTATTAAATCCGAAATAATAAATATTATTGTTTCGTATTAAAAAAAAATGAATACCTATAAGTAATAAATAAATCATGTAAGTGCTGTGCACGCTTTTAAGTGACAATTAAGTTCACTGTTATACTGAGATCTGTAACATTACGACCCTGTAAAAGTTTGTGAACTAGTTGTTAGTGTGCCATAATTAAATATATAAATAATAAAAAATATCTTTATTTTTTTCTTTTAGGTACCCAAAAACACTTTACAAAACCTTAAAATTCTATTAACTCAAAGGCCATTAACTTTTTATCTATTGGCGTCCCTTTTGTAAGTAAACTTGTAATTAGTTCGCAAAGATTACACGTTTACGTCAAAAACATTGACAGTAAATCGACAGGTAGATTACAGCAGGAGCAGCTAATCAAAAGAATCGCTATCGACATCTCTGTGTGAAATAAAATGTTGAACGGAAATTAATAGCTGGGTTGACTGACTGGATAGATTTTAAGATTAGTAGAAGAAAACATTATTAAAAACATATAAGCTATCACGCCTGTATTTACCAAGGGGTTAGTCGGATATGTACTATAATGTACACCCACAATTCACCGACATAATGTAGGTGCCATATAAAAGGGGGCGAGCCTATCGCCATTAAACAGGCAGAAATCTCATGACAATCAATAGTATTTCGACGCCCAAATAGCAAAAAACTAGTTTATCCTCAGAATATTGATATCGCCAAGAAGTTGGTTCGTATACAATACTGATAATCAGTCGCATCTGGTTTGACAGAGGATGATGATTTTCTAAACAAAATGTCTATTTCTTAAATCAAAATCCTGTAGTCTTCACTGTTGATACGTCGGTAAGTTAAGTACTATCTATTTATAGTACTTAACTATCAGTGTATTGAACTACTCTGTACCGTGCACTTTACAATATTAAACTTAGCAATCTCTATTTCTTTAGTAATACGGTAGATTAACCCTTAGTAACATTCCTGAAACTGTAATAATGATATTAAGCTAATGCACACAGTCTTAAACAGTCTGTATAGTTTTTTAAAGACAGTTGTTGCAATTACTAGCACTTTGTCGTGAGGAGGTTAAAAAACAATTTAAAGTAGCTGACAAAAAGTGTACTTAGATTCAAAACAAATATCTTTAGAACTTGCGTTTTTTTGCCCGAGGTAAGAATCGAACCAAGGACAATCGGCATAACGGTAGTGGCTATCACTTCACCCAAGGTGCAGTCGAAAGATCTTTCATCATATAACACTTTCCATACAAATTATATTAATGAGCTGACGAAACAGTTTAAGTCATTTTTTGGATTAACGATCAATAAAGCAGATTTATTCAAACTATTCATTATAAAAAAAAAAACAAAACTTTGATCGTCAATCAAAGATATAAAATATGTCCCATTGCTCATTTACTACCCAGATTATTTTAATAATATGATTATTTAATTATTGCGCTCAAGTGATGTAACTGCCTCATTAGTCTTTTGGTCCTAAGCTCGACATCTATGCTCGAGGTCTTAGGTTCGATTTCCAGATCGAGCAAAATGTTATTGGGATTCTCTATGAAAATTTCTAAGTAGCAACTCGGAGTTTGCATAATTCATTGCCCGGTGATTGACAATAAGCTCGCCTACTATTACATGCGACATAAACATACCAGCGAACTGTGGGTGTACATTAAGTAAAACTCTGCCTAACCCTTCGGGGAATACAAGCAAGATAGTTTGTTTTATGTGTTCAATAAAATATTTCTCCTATGTTTTGAAAATAGAACAACAAAGATGGCCGCCAAGCATAACATTATTATTATGAAACATTTAATAAAAGCATGGTCTACCTGATATTAGATTTACCGGCATAATGCAGCTGAGTGCACTCTGTTTATTTACCCTGCCACAGTCATCTGCGTCTTACACCGGACACGCTATTTGAACAGGTTTCACCGCATTTAAATTAGTTTTTGTCCGTTTTGCTTGAATATTATTATTATTTAGACTGCCTCGTTGGTCTAGTGGTCCCAATCGCGACTGCTACGCTAGAGGTCTTGGGTTCAATCCCCAGGTCGAGCAAAGTGTTATTGAGTTTTTCTATGAAATTCTCAGTAGCAGCTCGGAGTCTGGATTTGTGCCCGGTGAATGGCAATAGGCTCGCCCCCTATTACATGGGACCCAAACTTACCGGCGAACTGTGGGTGTACATTAAGTACACCTCTGCCTAACCCTTCGAGGAATACAGGCGTGATGGTATGATGGTATTATTATTATTTGTATCTCCACCTTGGTGATCACGGCATGCCTCCCGTGAAGAAGACATCCGGTCCTTTGGCAGGCGTGCAGGGGGATACAGGTCCATCCAAGAACCCCCTTGGAGAAATTTGATCTAATATGGGATTATTATTATTAATCGTTATCATAACAAGTGTTTTGCTTGAATTATGTTGCATTATAATATCAAACTTATAGTAATAGGAATTTGTATAATCTATACGAGTATCTATACTTATATTATAAAGCTGAAGAGTTTGTTTGTTTGTTTGAACGCACTAATCTCAGGAACTACGGGTCCAATTTGAAAAATTATTTCAGTGTTAGATAGCCCATTTATCGAGGAAGACTATAGGTTATATATCATCACGCTAAGACCAATAGAGGCGGAGCATAAATGAAAAATATTGCAAAAACGGGAAAAAAAATAATACAGAAAGGCCGAGAAAACATGTGGGCGAAGCCGTGGGCGGAAAGCTAGTCCTATATAAAATATGAACATAAATAGACCCAAACAATAAAAATTAAATTAAAATCGGTTCGAAAATAAGGCAGCTATAAGCATTTTAATATTATGCTAGACAGAAAACGCACTATAGCACGTTGTGCCGTCACACCGTGCATTCGTCATACAAATTCTATACTGACACTCGTTTAGCAGGAAAGAGACAAAAAGCATCCCCTCTCTTCTCTCCCAAAAACTCGAGCTTTATAAATCTTTATCTAGTTATATCTTGGAGATTTGTGTGACGATTTCGATTATTTTTTCAGTATACCTACGAATTATTTTTAATAATATTTTTCAATAGGACTATTTTTTTTAATCAACTACAAGTTACACTACCCTATTCGCAAAGAGATCATAAATAGCTCAAGTGGTTACCTATCCGCTTTCGCCGGAATGCTCATATTCTTTCACTTTTATCTAATGTACTTTTCCTTTCATCTACACCTTTTTACCTAAAGAATCGTTTTGAGTTCTTAGGCGACACTCACAATTTATTTCTGCGGTCATCGGATAACCTGAAACTTAAGATGCCAATGCATTCCACAACGTTTTTTGACAAATCTTTTACAATTCAGGCTGCTCGTTTGTGGAATGCATTGCCAGTTCCTATCAGGCGTGCTCAATCGCTTCCTGTGTTTAAAAGGCTTGTGAAGGAACATTATCTATCTTTGTAGCTCTGTCACTGTCTTCACTATGGTAAACTTTTATGTCGTTTGTTGCTTATATGTATATCTTAATATTTATATAATAATTATTTATACATTTATTCTTATCTATATCTATATATATTATATACATCTATATATTTATAGTTATTTGGAAATATTATTTAGTATAATAATTATGTGCACCAAGCTCTACCCTCACTCTCTAGTTCAGTTCAGTTATGTCCATCCTAAGGTTGCCTGGAAGAGATTGCAGATAGCGATAAGGCCACCAATTGTATGTTTTAATTTTCAAATGTGTTTTGTTTCTGTATTTTTCTGGTGTACAATAAAGTGTAAATTATTATTATCTTCTTTATTCACTTAAATACATATTTTTTTTTTATTTCTAAATATTTTTTTTCATCATTAATATAAAATACGTTATATTAAAAAAACATTTAAAAATATAAAAAAATAGGGATCCACCGGCATTGGGAACAGGGTCCAAGCTACCGGTGGTTAGGGCCCCAGAGACAGGAACCTCCTCACAATACGCGCCGTATCAAGGAGTACTGCCTTCTGCATCAGGCCCTTAACCCAGCCACCCAACTCGAGCCTCCTGAGGTGTTGGTCGAGGCTCTTCGCTATAAGTCCATTGACCGTCACGACTATCGGCACAATGATGGCCGAGTCCACATCCCACATGGCGACCACCTCGTGAGCAAGGTCGAGATATTTCAACTGCTTCTCTTTCTCAGCCTTCACGAGGTTCTCGTCATGCGGGACGGTGACATCGATAATCATTGTGCGGCGCGCTGATCGGTCTATTACCACTATATCAGGCTTATTGGCTACAATAGTCCTGTCAGTGATAATAGATCGATCCCAGTACAACGTGACATGGTCATTCTCGAGAACTGGGTCGGGCGCATACTTGTAATACGGTACCTCAGAATCCACAAGGCCGTATTTTAAAGCAAGTTGCTGGTGGATAATCCTGGCCACTTGGTTATGCCTGTGCAAATACTCGCCGTTAGCTAGACGAGAACACCCAGAAGTTATATGCCTGATAGACTCACCGGGACAATGGCATGCCCGACATATGTCGATCGTCCCGTCTTTCATGATATACTTCCGGTAGTTGTTCGTCAGCATAACTTCATCCATAATTGCACAGACCGAACCCTCGGTTTCCCCGAAGAGGTCTCCGAAGCGTAGCCAGGCCACGGACGCTAAAAAATCTACGTCGGGCCCATGAAGGGCACGGAAAAAGCGTCCGTGAAGCTCCTTGCTCTGCCATACTTCCTTGCGGTCGTTGGTACTAAGCACCACAGGTTTGCGCCAGTTCTCTTTAGCCAAAGATAGCGGGGTGAGTCCCTTGTCCACTGCGACCACATCTCGGTGCATACCCACGTCAGCCTTGAGAAAATATTCTCTGAGACTGCACACCTCGCGGTTGTGGAGGGTCTTAGCATTTAAAAAACCTCGACCCCCGCACTTCCGCGGGATGTACAGCCTCATAACAGACGAACGTGGGTGATGCATCCGGTTTGCGGTCAACAGCGACCGGACTCTCCTATCCAAGGCGTCCAGCTCCGTCTGGGTCCACTTGAGTATGCCAAAGGAGTACATCAGGACCGGCATGACCCAACCGTTACAGGCGCGCACCTTGTTGCCGCCTGACAAAGAACTATTAAGTACCTTTTTCAGGCGGCCGAAGAAGCGCTCCTGTAACGCTTGTTTCATGTCAGCCCCGTTAATACCTAACCCCTCTGACATACCCAGGTATTTGTAGGTATCAGTTGCGGAGAGTGATCTGAGGTTTATAGAATCTGAGAGTTGTAGTCCCTCAGATTCCACAATCCCGCCCCGCCTTACATGCATGACTGCACATTTATCTACACCAAATTCCATCCTGATGGAATTACTAAAAGTTTCAGTTGCCTTTAGTAACTCCATCAGTTGCAATTTGGTGGAGGCAAACAGTTTTAAATTATTATTATTATTATTATAGCCTTAATATTTAATGTTGTCATGCTGTATAGATTGTATCCTTGTACAATCTTTACAGCATGGAAACATTAAATGACACATTGGGTAGATTGTACAAGAATCACACTATATATTTAGATATAGTAACCAATTCTATGTACCTTCGATTTATGCAAATGAAGTTCTTTTCATTCTATTCTAGATCTTCCTTTGTAAGAGAACGTTTTTCACAACTATATTATATAATTTTGTCATTACACAGTGTACTATATGCTATTACAACGCCTGACGATCGAGTACTGCACTTAGTAAGAAACATTAGAGAGATAAATCAGAACAATCAGTAACTAGATACTGATGGATAATACCGACGAGGGAATCAAACTTATCTCTTACAAAGCTACGTAAACATTTGATAAATATAATATGTCAACTTTAATTTTCTTACATAAAATCTATTTTTTAGCCGAAATACACCATCAACCCACTTATAATTAGTAAGATAATCCAAAAGTCCCAATCCCAAAGTGGTAGCAGATGCTTTAGCATGCAGGATCCCTAACGATGTTTTCCTTCATCATTAAAGCGAGATTAAATTCATTAATAATACCTACTAAACTAGAGACATACGACTTTGTGGTCCAATGGTCAAATCTCTAGCCTATCAATTTACTCAAAGAAATCAAATATTTATTTAATAACATAACATACTATCACGCCTGTTTTCCCCGAAGGATTAGGCAGAGGTGTACTATTGTAAGTGCACCCATATTTCGCCGGTATGTTTAAGCCTCATGTAATAGGGGACGAGTCTATTGCCATTAACCGGGCACAAATCCAGACTCCGACCTGCTACTGAGAATTTCATAGAAAAATCTAATAACACTTTACTCGACCTGGCGATCGAACCCAGGACCTCTAGCGTATCAGTCGCGCTTAGGACCACTAGACTAATGAGGCAGTCGAATTTTTTTTTTCTTATTCATAATAAGCGTTTATGGCATTTTTATAAGTAAAGACTCATATAATTATCTTACTGAATTAAGTCGTGAAGTAAATGGAACAAACACAACTTCAAATAAAAAGGATCCGTCGTCACTTTGAAAGTCAAAGAACTTTGGGTGAATTCAACAATCATTTGTCACTATGTCGCATCTGAAACACAATAATGTATAATTCAGTACAAATAAATACTTATTAGAAAAAAGATCCATTTATTTCTAGGAACTTTAATTCATATATTACTAGCTTTCCACTCACGGCTTTGCCCGCGCGTTTTCTCGACTTTTCTGTACTATAATATGTATGTATTATACATATAAACCTTCCTCTTGAATCATCTATCTGTTATAAAAAAAACCGCATTAAAATCCGTTGCGTAGTTTTAAAGATCTAAGCATGCATAAGGACAGACGGACAGCCGGAAGCGACTTTGTTTTATACTATGTAGTAATATTATTTACACGATGTTACGCAGTTACTCAGTGATTTCCGGAATTATTAGATAATATTATTAGAAAGTAATGATTGTTCTTAAATAACATTTTCTTTACGTGTTTTTTTTATTTATTTATTAAATAAAGAGGGACTTATAGTTATGTAACTTTTTACCTTGAAACATCTGACTTTTTGTAATCATATTGTGCGTATTAATATAATTAATTAGATATCACTCGCTTCAAACTGTTAAGCAAAACATCGTTAGGAAACCTGCATGCCTGAGACATTTTCTCAACGGCGCGGGCGTGTGAAATCTGCCAACCCGCAGTAGACTAGCGTAGTAGACTATAGAGTAGTAGACTAGACCCTAACCCCTCTCAGTCTGAGGGGAAACTCGTGCCCAGCAGTGGGACAATGAATAGGTTAGTGATTATTTGATGATTTTCGAGAAAATTAAGAGTGCGTCGACTCGGATTCCAACTACCTACAACTTGGCCGCCCATGCTGATAAAAAATAAAATGTCTTTGTACTAATTTAACACAAATCAATCAATTTGGAACATTAAAAGAATCCAATCAAAACTTTACTGTTATCGTTTCATTTCTGCTCATAAAGTTGAATGAGAGGGACAATGAAGGCATTTTTTTTAATAATCGGCCAACCGGGTTGGTTTAATTGATTTAACATAGTTACCAAATAAACGTGCAAAACTTTTTCATATTAAACTTTTGTTCCTTATACCTACTATTTGCACCAGAACGATTTACAACGATGATTATTACCGTCTATTGACCAATATTATTAAAGATAATTATAGACTGAAACTGCTTCATCATTCCAGTGGTACTTAACGCGACTGCTAGCTAGGTCCTTGATTTGATTCTCAGGTTAAGCAAAGTGCCATTGGACTTTTCTATGAAATTCTAAGTAACAGCTAGGAATTTGGATTTGTGCCCGGTTAATGGCAATAGGCTCGTCCCCTATTACATGGACTTTGACATACCGGCTCAATGTAGGTCACATTTGTACACCTCTGCATAACCTATCGGAAAATACGGGCGTGATGGTTTATGAAAACTCTAATATTGTAACATGTTGATAGTCAATACTTTGAAACAATATCTGCTTAGTATTACAAAACAATTTAAAAAAATTAACCAAATTTAAAACTTACTACTTGAATAAATATACTTGACAAACGGAAATGCGCCTGACTTTAGATTTATTATAAAATATCATGACATATTTCCCAGGCGACCACATTATAATTAAAATAAAAGTAAAATAATGGTTGGAAAAGGTCCCGCGGTGAGCAATTATTTATATGAAGTGTTAATTGTTACGATCACCTCACGTTATTAATAAGCTGTTACGAAACTATAATCATAAATATGAAAAACCATTCATCATTTATAAACACGAGGGGTTTCATGAAAACTACGTCTTGCAGATGATGATGGAATTCCGAGGCTAAGAGAAATCTTGGTAAGATATATATCGTCATCTATCCATAGACAGACCGTGACAAGCGCTGCTTAACCTAACAGATCGAAGGATTGGGAAGTTATTATTTAGTCATTATAGCTTCTCACTCCATATATAAATATGCTCAGCAATGCAAATTTTATAAGTAAGGTACGTACATAAATCACTCAAAATTCAATATTTTTCTATACTTATGCTCGTATTATAAAAGGAAGATTGTTTCTTTGTAATTCATTTGTTCTAAAACCACTGAACATATTTTAATAATTCACCATTAGAAAGTAATATTATTCCTAATTACAATAGGCTATTTCTTAACCCGCGGGATAGCTTTATGCGAGCAAAGTCTTAATAAAAATCAATTCATATTTCGAGTGTATTAATAAAGTTCATATTTCTTAGCCGAATCGATTTATAAAATTTAAAAATAGTTTCTAAAATATTGAATATAAATACAGTTATAATTGTTATATTTCAGGAAATCCCAACTTTTAAAGTACTTACCTGTCATAAATCTTAATAAGTTCCGATTTATTAGCTTCAGAAGTTAAAGGGCACTCAATGAAAAGTGTTTATTCACTCGACTGGTAAAGTTACGACAAAGTTTTGCGGAGAGCGACACGAGACGTGCGTCGTTGTTGACCGCCCGAACGCAACTGAATCCTACACGGTATACACGTAGTACTTGTTGTTAAAGACAGGTATTTCTAGATAAATTAGTACCGAAAAATATTGTTTTGTTTTTGGTAAGTATATCATTGAATATATGGCATTATTTGTGCACTGTTGGTGACAAGTAATAAGTAAAAATGTTTGAATAAATTTTTGCGTCACTCGCTCCCGAGTAAAAATGCTTGCTTATATTTAGGAATGTCATATATCCCCGAAGGGCTCCGGTGATTGCTGGACCAGAGTCTGTCGTGGTCGTGGTGGATAATTTTATGCAACTTATGGGTGTGATTATAAAGCAAGTGAAAAAAGTAGGTCGATGATGATTTTTTTAAATTGTATGAAAATGAAACATTTTATTGTTTAATGAATTAGGCAATAAAACATAATATTAATAACTATCGCCTTATAAATAATGAATGACAAGCAAATTTGTTTATGAGGTTAAAAATACGATTTTCTTTTTATTTAAAATAATAATAAAAAGTGCAATCTCATTTCTGACATCTAAATGAGTATCAAAGATTGAAATAAAACTACATTTTACGGATTTTATCGTGGTGTTGTTATATCCCAGTATTTGGGCTTATTTACACAGTAGACGAAAGTGTCGGGTGCTTTTATATTAAATTTAACTTTAAACCTTTCTTTTTGTCCATAAACTGAATTTTAATATATTTAAAGACACATTTATCAAATTAACTTAGCGTCAAACAAAAAATATTCATTTCCCAAAAAATTGCGTTACTTTAAATAAAATGCAAACTTGCTACGCCGTAGTATCTACGCGGCTACGACGCTACGCCGACTACGAACACTCGTAGCATGTTTAAGTGTTGTATCATAATGAATAATAATCGGCTTTATGAGGGAGGTACAACATTTTATTATATTTTATTAGCTATTATCTTTTAGTACATTGTAAAGGTATTCTACAGCACAATATTAGGAGTTTTGTGACCGTATGGAACGATAATAGCGGCACTCTTACGATCAACCTTTGAGAGGCTGTGGGTTCAATTCAAGAACTGAACTCATAAAATAACATATCATCACGCCATTATCCCCTAAGCGTAAGGCTGACGTGTGTTGGTGTACGATTGTACTCGTTGAATGACCCCAGTAAGTTTAGGTTTAGGTGTGTTCGTACAAATTCAATCTGAGCATTACCTTACAGAAAAAAACGATTTTACGAATTTGATGGATGTAGGCATTGAATTTAGAACCTCACGTACAAATGCCGCACTTGCGATAACAGATACCCAGTATGTTGCAGCAATACACCACGGACTATCCCCCTTATTATATATTCTTATATATTCGTACCCATCCCCCCTTATTTTTCACATTTCCTCTGTCCATCCAAATGTTGTCTGAAAGATATTGCTTTAAGCTATAAGACCGCCATTGTACCCTTATTTTAATTATGTCCATATAATTGTAACTTTTTATTATGGTGTACAATAAAGATTATTCTATTCTATTCTATTCAATACTGCGTCTTTCAAGTGAGTCTACATTCTTATCGCTAATAGAGTTCTCGTGCATACTAACCTAGTTTTCTGCTCACCACAAAACATAAGACTGTCGTAAGTAACGGTTAAAGCCACACTAGCGTATTAGTAAAGGGTTTACATTGCTTAGCAAGCAATATTTAACTCTAAAATAAACCAATAGAGTTGAAATTTGGTTCTTACTAGACTTTAAACGTATTGCAACATACAATGATCATTGTTTTCGAATCCAATAACACCATAAGCCAATTAGCGTTAGAACAACAATATAGGAAAATTATCGAGAACACTTTAAATTTGCTAAGAAATAATTTGATCTTAATCATTAAATAATACTCTGAAAAAGAAAGAAGTGGAAGTTAACTTAAGTGGTGATAAATACATACATCACCATCAAGCTTGTATTCCCCGAGGAGTAAGGCAGTAGAATGCTAATATACACCCACAGCTGCTACTAAGTATTTCATAAAAAATCCAATAACGTTTTGCTCGACCTGGGAATCAAACCCAGGACCTCTACCGCAGCAGTCGTGCATAGAGGCACTATCTGATGATTATGACTGTAATAACAAGTTCCACTGCTGGAGTGAGTGATAGTAGATAGCTGACTACTTCCTCACACATCAAAACCGCTGTATTTTTTTTAAATCAAGTTTAACCGTTGACTCATACGCATAATGACCGTCGTTACGTCACTTTATAAAAAATGCAGAAATATTTTTTCATGCACCGCATATGACAAAAGTATTAACAGATTTCAAAGCTTTTATTTAAAAGTTTTAAGTTATATAGATCATCATCAACCCGTTTATTGTCCCACTGCTGGGCACGGGTCTCCTCTCAAAGAAGGGCTAGGCTATAGTCCACTACGCTAGCCTTCTGCGGGTTGGCAGGCTTCACACACGGTTCAAAAAATCTCACAGGCATTCACTTTACCTCATGATGTTTTCCTTCACCGTTTAAGCGAGTTATAATTAATTATTATATATGCACATGATCACAAAAAGTTTGCAGTGCATGCCTTAGATTCGAACTCGAGACTTACGACTTGGTCCTAGTACAAAGATATATACATATATGTTTTTTAAACCATGTTTTTATTCATTGTTTAAAAACGAAGGCGGACATAAGTGTTCAATTAATTTACTTGAAGTCGGAGAATACCCATAGCAGACTCAAACACAGTATGTCAAGTGGAACTTGTTTTGTTTATAATCTATATTTTTCTGACTTCAATAGCAATAAAGTGCATTTGGGTATTACTCAGGTTTTTTTTTATTTGATTTTTGCTTGCTCCTAGTTGGAAAGAATGGAAGGTGGGGCGATCACAGCTGAAATTAATTATTAATTTCTTTAAAAAATATTTAGTACTTCATATTGCCAATTGTTACATTCGGCAGACGGCGGACGATCCAGAGGATTTTCAGTACTATATAAAAAGAACCGCGGCTTTAAAGGCGAAAGGCAACGACGGTTTTTAGTTGGTACAAGTCTGACATACCCTGCCTCGTCGCCTCAGTTGGCAGACTATCTAGTTAAAAGAATTTTCCATTCTCCTAAAAAGGTTTGATTTTGATTTGAGACTAGTTTTTTCTATCGTCTGCATATGTTTGGAAATAACTTCCTCCCCTTCCTCCCTCCGCCTGGCAGTAGGGTGTTTATGAGGATTTTCACGCTGATATCCTCTACGAGATAAGCATAGCCTTGCAGATTGATTAATCCTCGCGCTCAAGCTTATCTCAAACAATAAGTAGATTAAAAGTTCCACAGGAAAATAAACTATTCTGTGTTGTCTCTAATGTATTTAATCTAATAGAAAGCACACCGCGACCATCTGTGCCCTAAAATACCGCCATATTGCGAAAAGGTACTACAATTCTGTAGATTTGATTCAATAGTTCTAGAACTTATTATCATCAACCCCCCAATTACATCCCATCGTCGATCTATCGGGCACGAGTCTCCTCTCAGTACCAGAAGGATTAGGCTATAGTCCACCATGCCAACCTACTGTGGATTGGCAGGCTTCACACGCCGTCAATAAAATCTCTCAAGCATGCAGGTTTCACGATGTTTTCCTTCACTGTTTAAGTGCTTAATAATGAATTATTGTTAATAAGCACATGACTATGACAAGTCAGAGATGCGTGTCTTGGATTCGTCATAGTCTTAGTCATATCATTAGGCTATTACGGCCTTCACCTAATTTTCTTAGATCATTAAAAACATCATTAATTGATTCTTTTCTTAGATCATTTATTTTCGTTCTGTTGTTTTTTAATGTAAAATATGTAAATAGTGTAAATAAGGTACTTTTGATTTAATTGTAATTAATTAAAAACACATTCTTACTAATTTGTACCACTGTTATTTTATATACTGTGGCATTCAGTTCAAGGCACTTAATCGAACTAGTTGGCTCAATTAGTTGACTATGTGCACTGCAATGGTTTTGGCATCTGAATAGTTCTTACATCAAAGTTCAAAGTAAGCGTGTACCGTGTACCTACTTTGTCCGTTAATGGCCAACAGGTCTCACTTAAATAGTTCAAAAACATTCAAGCTTTTCAGTTTTTTAATATGTCAATGGATAATAGATTGTCGTATCTAGTTAAAGAAGAAGAAATAAATAATCAATTAACAAAAAAAGTAACCGCCTTCAAACTTTGAAACAAATATGTTAAATGACGAAGTTGTGGTGGGCCTTTGAGATTGGAAAAATTATCATCAATCAATATAATCATCGACAGTATTATCCTATATTTAACATAAGTATTTTTGTTGAGAATAACTCAGTGTGTCCAGTGAAAAGAGGTATAAGTCGAGTTATGCCCTTTTGTTTTTATTGCACCATTGCAATCTCCGTGTTCTGTTACACAACATATCAAAAGGACATAACTCAAGCTCAATCATAACCTGGTTTTTTGAATAGCATCAAGGACATAACTCGCCGTTTTTTAAGGCATATCCACTGATATCAAGTAAATATCACAAACTCTCCTGAAAAGTGCCCATTTTGAGTTGTGCCCTTTTTCACTGGACACCCAATTATCGTAGATCTAATAGATAAACCAAACATTTTGCATCATAAGCTGTTCAAGACCTGTATTATTGAAACAATAATAATTACGTTAACCCTTTACGGGCCGGCGACTTTGTTGTGCTTTATAAGCTAATATTAAAATATGTGCAAAGCTTTTTAAATATTCGGCTGTAACGTTAAATTTTATGCGAAGTCTTTTTGAAACACCAATATTTTACCAAAGGAATATAAAATCAGCTTTTTTCTTCTCGAATTATCACAGTGCACAATAATGGTTGTCGAATCCCATTGGAGGTAGGGATTACTGGCTGGATTACCTACTTAGGTATATTTTACTCGCATCGCAATAAAGCATTATGGATTACAGATACCATCATGCCTGTATTCCCCGAAGGGTTAGGCAGAGGTGTACTCAAGTACACCCACATTTCGCCGGTATGTTTAGGTCCCATGTAATAGGGGGCGAGCCTATTGCCACTGGGCACAAATCCAGACTCCGAGCTGCTACTGCAAATTTCATACAAAAACCCAATGACACTTTGCTCGACCTGAGGATGGAACCCAGGACCTCTAGCGTAGCAGTCGCGCTTAGGACCACTAGACTAATGAGGCAGTCTGTCAGTCATTATGGATTATACCTTTTTATAGCACGGGAAATCCTCGTGGACAACCACCGGGGGAGGCGGTAGGGTATGTTGGACTAGTACCAACTAAAAACTGCACTTGCATTCCCTTGCCGTAAGTCATAGCCATGGGATTCGAAACATTCGCCTGAACTATGACAGGCTGTGATCTAGCGTATGCTGTAGCCTTTAAATGATGCAAGGCGTTGAAGGTATCCTACAGGGGCTATAGTCTGGTCGTGTGCTGGACTGCCCATGCACGCCGTCCTACTACAGGACTCGAATCTCCGTGGACTGGCGCGGTATACCAGACCTCAGTCTTGATTACATTAAGATGATAGTCTCCGCTCGGCGCTCCAGTAATTTGGTCCTATCTTGAATTTTAACCAATGAAAGTATTTATTTGAAGTTTTGCAGTAACAATGTTACCATTAAAATACATGTTGCTAGTACGTAAAACTTTATTTCAATATACGGTTAAAAAGTTACACGAGCTCAAAGATTGGAGATTTTCAATAAATACGACCCCACTTTATGCTAGTATTTCAAGATAATGTATAAATACAAAATCATTTTGACTCATGGGAAACCCAGATAATATAATGACAAAAAAATAATCTACCTAATAACTATACCTATTAAAAGAGTTATCTCCAAATATCGGAACAAGAAATACACACGGAAAAATTTGCAAATGTAGTCGTTTTACCTCTCGGGCTCGTGTTCCCATCATGAGCGACAGAGACGGCGAAAACAATTTAGCATTGTCGCGTTTGCGAGGGACACTGCTCTTAACAAATCAAGCAATTTCCTTACATTATTGTCAAACCAGCATTTACGTTTCTAAGCCATAATAACTATGAAACATTGAAAAGGTTGAACAGTAATGGTGATCAATCGCCGCGATTCTAGCCGGGCAAGCGATTAGAGACACAAAAGAGGTGCGCACGATTAATGCGCCTCGTCGAGACGAATGTCCGCTGAGAGCGCGCCGTTCTCGGTAATCACCGGTTTTAATCACCATATTTGAATAATAGTTTAATTTTCTTGAATGAATGAGATTTTTTCTTAGTCTTGATTGAGAGTGTCATATCGCGCCGAACAAAACTTTGCATGGCCAACAGGTGTCCGCAGTTGTGATTTGTGTTCGCAATTTTATTTTTAGAACAATATTTATCTTTGATTATAATAGATACAGTTTTAATCGATTTTTAATCATAATTCGTCAGTGCCGGAAAAAGGATACAAGCATAACATAATAATGTACTTCGCCGATACGTTTAGCTCCCCATGTAATAGGAGGCGAGCTTATTACCATTAATCGATTTGAAGCGGGTATAGGGCGTCGGATTTGCGATCATGTGGTTGCCGGTTCGAAACTCACCCATTGCACTACCGACGTGAACCCACTCGTAATACAAGCATTTAGCTCGAGGGGTTAACAAGATTACTAGTAATGTGCGACCCACATTGCTAGTAAGCTTTTTATAAAAACAAAAAAAAACGGGCACAAATCCTAACTCTGAGCTGCTAGTGACAATTTCATAGTAAAATAACACTTTGCTCGATCAAGAAATCAAACCCAGGACCACTAGCATAGTAGTTACGGTTAGGACCTAGGATTAATGAAGCAGTCCTAATAATAATATCTTACATTACCGAGCCAAAACGAAAAATAACTATTCCAGGATTTAAAATCAATTCACGCCCAGTTCCTAATGGATTCCAGATTAATCCATTGTCCCTGCAATCGAGAACACCTTCGATTGCAACACGAACGAAATAACGTCGGAATTGAATCTAAAGCACCTGCTATCGTCTTGTAATTTACGAACCCGTGGTACCTTCTTGTAATGAAGATTTAACTAAACGAGAAACTTAACTATTTGAAATTTGACCCATAGATAGAGGACTGGTAAAAGGAGAAAAGAATAGAACATTGTAAAAGGAGAAAAGAACAGAAAATTGATTTATGTCTCTAGCAACAAGGACAAAAAAAAACAAATCAATACACAGAAAATAGCAAATATGAATGAAAAAGAACTACAAAAAACAAGATAAATAAAAAAACAAAATAAAATAATAACTGCGAAACGGTACCGATAGTCTTTTATCATTAAGTACGTCCACCTTATAGTAATTTTTTTACACACCTTTTACAAATCAAGCTATACAAATCAAGTATATATATGCTGATCGCTTGAATTGCAACGCTTACATCATAAACATGGGCATACGCTTGTCAAATTATTACAATAAAGAACATCTTAGTTTTTTATTTGAACAAATTTTCATTCAAGTAGGGATACCCAGTGATATGACAGATGGACTGCCAAGTCGTCTGGAAGTCTAAACCAAATCACGCACCTCTGACTCTTGTTGGTATTAATAATAAATAATCACTCGCTCAAACAGTGAAAGAAAACATCTTGAAGACGACGACGAAGTCGACGACGTGTGAAGTCTGTCAATCTGCAATCTGTTAACTAGCGGAGTAGTCTATAACAGTGATACAAGACCCGTGCCCAGTATAGGGACAGTAAATTAATTGATGATGGTGAATTTTCAAGATAAGCACTTCTGTTTATTTCCTTATCATTACGTATAACACTGTACAGTCTTAAGAGATATAAGTTATCAGATTGCGGCAGCCGCCCATCATTACACAAGGACTATTGTCACGCGCCGACGACATCCTGGGAATTCATCCGCGGAATTGTATGATATCTGACAATGGGCGGACCAAACGCTGCGTTTTTGTACCGGCATGAAGATACAAAAACGTATATACTGACAAAGTAGGTACTTAATAGATTTCTGTCACGACTTTGTCTGCGTTGATGTTTAGATTGGGGTTTAATATAGATAACAAGTATCCTATGTTCCAATACAGACTATTAACTATCAGTGTGCTAAATTTGATTCAAATTCATGGAGAAGTTTCTACACGATTGAGTAACAAACATCCAAACATTTAAATTAATATTATAAATTAGGAAAAACACACACTTCTGGTGGGGCAACGAAATAATATCGTCTATAAGTTCAGATAAGAATAAGTTTACATACGCCAGTTTTTCCCGAAATACTTAATAATTTGCATTGAGCAAGATTGTTATCATTTACCGGATACAAATTCGGCTTCGAGCTGCTACTGAGGATTTCGTAGATAAACCCAATAACACAGCCTTATCTGAGAATCAAACCTCTAGTCTAATAGTTGCGCTTACGAATACTAGTCTTATGAGGTAGTCTCCTCAAGCTTACCTAATCAAAATATACTACAAAACCTTTTAGTTTAAAAAAATAATGTCGCTAATCTAAGTTTGTTTTCAATCTGGCATAATGGGCCTCATTATCGGAGAAATGGACAAATTGATGTTTTTAAAGGACTAAGCTAAACAAAAATTAGGATGAAATCTTTTACTAAACACAAACAGCAATTTTCAACGGCATTACTTAGTGACAGTTTAATTTTTTTTTAATTTCAAAAACCAAACCATATCCATGTGTTTTCTGTATTTGTAGTTTCTGCCTAGCCCTACCCATTGACCTACAATTTGGACTACTTCATTAGTCTAGTGGTCTTAAGCGCGACTGCTACAGTAGAGGTCCTGGGTTCGATCCCCAGGTCGAGCAAAGTGTGTGTTTTTCTATGAACTTCCCGGTAGCAGCTCGGAGTCTGAATTTGTGCCCGGTTAATGGCAATAGGCTCGGGCCAATAAATATGAATATGGAAATATGGGTGTACTTACATTAGTACACCTCTGCCTAATCCTTCGGGGAATACAGTCGAGATGGAATGATGAACATTCAGCCGAATTAAACGCGGCTTCCGAACCGCCATTCAGTCGCTTGCCTTACCGGTGGGTGATGCGGCCGCGGGTATTTTGCGGCTATTTCAATTATACGTCTTATGAAATAGCAGGCGGCGGTGTGGCTTTCGCCGGTGCCCGCAATATCGCGCCGATGCGATAGGCGATTGGAATTTTTGTTAGATATGACTGTGTTTATGAGCGGAGCGGATTAAGAAGCTATCTTAGTACTGTTTTTCTATCAATAATAATATATTCAAGCTGACTTTGTGTGTTTGAATGCACTAATATCTATAACCACCATTCAGATCTGAAAAACTATTTTTGATTTTGATAGCCTAATTCCTGAGGAATGTAATATACGATAAATGTGAAATGTATTCATGTGTATATATGTGTGTTAAACTGCATGGCACAGCTAGTAGGTATATTATAAAGATCTCCCAGGTGAGTCATACAAAAATACACTGACATTATTGATAAGGTCCTTTAAAGATCAGTAGAACTAGGAACCGGCGCGTATGTAAAGAACGTAGACAAAACCAAAACATTCTGTTCATTATGGCCGGGGTGGCCATAGCGATAGGCTCCAAAATATATAACCACCTTGATTGGGCTAAACAACAAATATAAACATCGTGGTAACGCATACAACCAACCTTACCCTGGAATCATGGACGTTTTCTTAGTAGTAGTGGCTGCTGGCAATGCTGGCGTGTCTACATGCCAGCCGTTTGCCGAGTTATTCCATAGCATGGATCCTCTCGCGGTTTGAACACCTGGTAGGTAATTACGAAACCATTTCTTAAAAACAAGCCTCTATTTAAATGCCAATCTAGAAGCGTCATAGATATTTGCTTCGAAAGTCTACCTTAAAAAAGAATATAACGCTATCCGCTCCTACTCCGCTCGTCACCATGCTAGCTACCGAAGGCACCTCACGCGCCCAACACCGCCTCCCGCGAAGAATGAGAGATAAACCGAGCGATCATACTTTTTAAATTCAGTTCATGGATGCTCAACGGAAGGACGGTTCATTTATTAGAATTTTTCATTTATTGTCGGTATTCTTTTGAAAATTATATCACCTATTGACTGCAAAATATTTCAGATGCCTACGCTTAGAATCAAATTGGGTATCTGTGAGAAATGAAAATGGTACTGGCGTTATTTTTGAGCAACCTGTCTTCAGTCTAAAAGCTGATTGTTCAGTCTGGGGCGCCATTTGGATATATGTATTTTTTTTGTTTTTCGCAAATTGTTCGCTTAAACGCAATCTAGAATGATGGCAGAAAGAATTGAGACATCAAACTATTCAATAAAGTACCAAAACTTTTGCTTAAAAATCAGCTTAGCAGAAGGTAGTATAAATTATCAATTTTGCCTGAATCCTGTATTTTCGATTTCTAAGCAACAGTTCTAGTATCTACTTATTTAGTGGAGAAAACACTATAGTTGATATCGAAATTCCCACTGCCATGAACTTAGAATGTGACTAGATGACCAATTTGCAAACCACCAAAAAAAAATATTAATTCGGCGCTCCGGGCTGAACCAAATCATGATACAAGACAAAATGCCAGAATGTGTTTTAAGATGTACTTTTGCAAGAGCATCTCTCACCTAATACCAGTGTAGTACACAGCTCGTGCGCGCCCGCCGGTAGCAATCTATCCGCTATCCGAGATTAAATCGGGAAGCCGCCGCTAAGTCAGTTAACCGGCCCATTAAAATTAACATCTCCAGATCCCCACCTGTTGATTACAACCACAGGCAAGGATTTACTTCTTCACGGTGTATATCACGATGTTACCTTAGTTATCTAGAACCACGAGAATGTTTTAAGGCCATTGGTTTGATTTCAACTGCCTCATTAGTCTAGTGGTCCTAAGCGTGACTGCTAAGCTGGCTTGGGTTCGATTTCCACCTCGAACAAAGTATCATTGGGATTTTTTATGAAATTCTCAGTAGCAGCCTGGTAAAGGCAATAGTCTCCCCCTATTACATGGGACCTAAACGTGCCGGCGAAGTATGAGTGTACCTTAGTACACCTCTGCCTTACTCTTCGGGGAATACAGGCGTGATGATATGGTTTAATTCTTTACCAATTGTATAATTATTAACGAGCTCAAGTTCTCAAAAGGAGCTTAATAAGTACTTATATTTATATTATTACGAATACATTTTGAAGTTGTTATTTTTAACATTTGCATGCGAAGTTGTGGTGGAATTACTTTATCATCTTCATTCACGAATAAAAGATTTAATTAGATTTGACATAATATTACTTATAATATACTATGTTTATTATTATACCTACGACAGCTTTGTACTGGTGGGTGAAACTGTAGGATTGGTGGTTTTTCGTAGATTCAATTTTCTATAATATGTAGAATACAAACTCTTTAGGAACACCTTTGTACTTACTTGAAAAATCTAGGTAGATAGGATTATCTATGACACTGAAATCCGTCTGTCATTTACATTACAAACTTCAGAAATCCCAAAAAGCGGTGTTTATTTTTATTTTTTTTACGTGTTAACAAAAATACAGGTGATCAACAGCTTTGATTTATTAATGCTTTCCTCTATTATGTTCTTTTAAAAATACTAAATACTAGGCACCTACTACTTAAATTTATATTATACATTTAAAATTGTGTGCTGCTGAACAGATTTTTGATCAATCGTCAGAAAGATATAGATCTATTACATCCTGAGGCATAACATAAGCTACCTTTTATTTCAATTTAATTCAATTGAAGCGGCGGTAGCCTAATGGCTAGGGCGTCGGACTTGCGATCATGTGGTTGCCGGTTCAAACCCCACCCATTGCACTACCGACGTGAACTCACTCGTAACACAAGCATTTAGCTTAGCACGAGGGGTTAACAAGAATACTAGTAATGTGTGACCCACATTGCTAGTAAGCTTTTATAAAAAAAAAAAAAATTGGAATGACAGTGAATAATTTTCTACTGCCGTCCTGAAAACTTCCAGCAGCCCACAATATATACTGTATATACATAATTCCCCATAATTAACACAATATACAAAATAATCCCTATTATCTTCCAGTCGGCAGTTCTAGATCATTAGTCCCAAGCGCAACTGCTACGCTAGAGGTCCTGGGTTCGATTCCCAGGTCGAGCAATGTGTTATTGAGGTTTTTCTTTGAAATTCTTAGTATCAACCCAGAGTCTGGATTTGTGGTCAGTTTATGGCAATAGGCTCGGCCCTATTACATGAGACCAAAACATACCGGCAAAGTGTAGGTGTAAATTTGTACACGTCTGCCTAATCCTTCGGGGATTAGAGGCGTGATGGTATGATTATATTGATACTTGTATCCAGGCAGGATGGTGGAGGGCAAGTGCACGTTCGGCACGAGGATGCCCATCGATATACACATGCTGAACGAGATCATCTACCGCGAGGTGAAGAACTTCAGGAACTACAAGATCTACAGACCTAACTTTGGATGTGAGTTATTATCCATTATTTTATAAGAGGTCTCATTATTTTATTCACTAAAAGAAAAACCTATCTTATTAATGACTAGCCTTCCGCCCGCAGCTACACCCGCGTTTTCACACCTTGGGTTATATTATTGCATTTTTATTAGAGACCCCTAGTTTTTTTAAAATGTAATATAGCCTATGCAGCTTTCTAATGGTGAAAGAATTTTTGAAATCGGTCCTATAGTTTTTGTGTGATAACATTATACACATACATATAAAAACACAAATGGTTCCCTATTATAATATTAGTTTAGATGTAAACTGCTTTGATCTCCTTGACGAAAAGACAAGTTCAGTGGATCTTTGCAAAAAGATTTCCAATCGTGTTTTTTAATGTGCAAATTAGACTAAAAGATCTCTTTACCTTGTTCTTCTTTATCTAGAATGATTATTTGAGTGGACCTGTTAAAAATAGACGATGAATGATTCACGGTAAAATGCTACTATGGGTTCTAAAGATGAATAAATTGCTGAGGTTAAGGAGGCTATTTGTGACCTTTTAAACCAGTTTGTTTTAGACAAAAATATAAATAAATCAGACCTAACAATCAAAACTATCTTGTACTTCATACAACCCTGTTTTAGGGAGGTACCAGAAAGCAGTACCTCCAAACTGACGAACCAGCTTTGATGCCGTTTCATTTTTTACGAAGTATGATGGATTCATCAACCATTACATTATAAGTTGTCAAGAGTATTTTTATGCTTCTCCTGATTTCCCTCCCAGCCATTCCTGTGACCGGCAAGTTCTACGCCGCACATGACCAGTTGATGGCCGAAACTGAAGAGGAGACGAAGAAAGTTGACGACTATCACGAAAATGTGGCGCAGACGAGAGCAAAAGGTCCACGCAGCAAATACTCGACGCCAGCTACTGAAAATCAAGTGTAAGAACAACTTATAAAATTGATAAAGTAACTGTATTGTTATCAGTTAGCGTGACCCCGCGTTTCCATTGACGACAAAACATGTTGCAAACAGCTACCTATCCCACTTACTCTTTTAGAGTTAAATAGATGTTTGCAACATGTTTTGTCGTCAGTGGAAACGCGTGGTTAGTCCAGTGATTTATCCATTGGACTCCTAAGTGTTAGGTCTCGCAATCGAATCCAAGACACGCATCTGACCTTTCGTAATGATGTGCGTATTAAACTGTATCAAATAAATGTATTTCTTTCTATTATCACTCGCTAAAAATGGTGAAATAAAACATCGTGAAACCTCCGTGTCTGAGCCATTTTTTTGACAACGTGTTACGTCTGAAACCTGCAGTAAGCTCGCGTAGTAAACTCTGACCTAATCTCTCTCGCTATTAGATGAGAACCATGCCCAGCAGTGCATCGATAGTATGTATATTTATAATATATATATTTAATCTATGTCCCACTGTCCCACTGCTGGGCAAAGGTCTCCCCCATATCATTCCACGTGCTCCTGTCGATCGCTTTTTACTGCTAGTCAGCCATAAACGCATCCAGATCGTCTCGCTAGCGCTTTCGGGGACTGTCCCGGCGGCGAAGACTTAAGGATCCACTCCTTGGCTATAATATAATAATATATGAACTTTAATTACAGATACGGATGGTATGACAAGCCACTGGTACCAATGAACCGCAACGATAATCGCTTCTACTATCCCCTGAAAGAAAGCAAACAAACCAAGATAGAAATCGTCATACTCATGTCCAACCCCAAGAACAAGAAAAATGATTGATCATAAGCATTCAATTTGGGAGCAGTTGTTTTGCCGCGTAAAGTAGATATTTCATTGAATAGCGCAACTGTGGTCTTATTATTGCGCGACAGTCGCTGGTAAAATAATAAAATGTGGCGCCACAGACTGACCCCCAATTTGAATGCCTACGGATTACCCTAAGTCAAAGTAATATTATAACGTGAAATAATACTGGTGAGCTTGTTATTTTGTATTCATTTATACTTTTGTAACGATGCAACAAATATATCAAATCTATGTACAGAGACAAATCAATATTTTGTTTGACTGAAATGAACTATATCCTACAATAATACCTAACCTTCTTTGGCATGTGAAAAATCCCGTCATGAATCGTCCGCCACCTGGGTAGGTGGCATGGTTGGACTTAGGGTTGCCAGGTCGCCAAACCTAATAACCAGACAGACCAGACAGTTTGGCCGGATATTTGGGTAAAAAAGCCGGACACCCTAAGTTATTGAGGATTTTGTGTCTCAGTATAAATAGGTACGACAAAAAATTTAAGTTATGTAAAATTAATAAAAATTAAATTCGAAATACATAAATAGTTGTTTGTTGTTAGGTTGTGGAATCCCGTCAGTACCTTCCATGCCAAGTCAATCTTCACAATATACAATACCTAAAAGGATTTTTAATACACACACTGTTTAAAGTACAATCTTGCTGCAATTTTAGTTCCAGCCGTCACACTCACAAGTACCTACCACAGGTACTTGTGAAGAAGGAACAAAGAAAAGTATTTTTCTTTTTTTCTAGTTGTAAGGACGTAAAGTTACTATTAAAAATAATAAGGGCGGATCCAGGGTCCAAAAAATAAAACCAAGACCTACAGGACTGTTGTACCAATGGTCCTTGTGCAAATAATAATACCTATACCCGGAAATACGCACATGCTTATCCAGCTATCTATTTTAAATAAAAAGCTGTGTTCGTTCCAATGGTATTTATTATATTTTGTCGTCCTTGTCATCGGTCGCAAACTGGTTCCAGGTGCGGGTAGATTTTTTCTTGTAGTCGCTCTTGTCTAGCGGACTCAGGTGGGCGGCGGCTACTCGATCCCTGTCGTAGAAAAAATAATATTTAAACAGTTGTATAATTCCGTCTAAACTTAAAAAGTAAGTAATAATAGTGGCCTTGTGGCCCCAGCCAAAGAGTGGTGAGGCGAAACACCCGTGTGGTTTTAGTAGGCAGGTGTCGAGACAACGGGTGGAGTCCGACACGCCCCGTCGCGTTCCCCCGCGACAGAAAGCCATGAGGAATCCCACACGATAAAAAGGATAAGATACCTATGCCTAAAAATGCTGTTCGTTGGCAATCGCATCTCTTAAAAACTATAAATAGTCCAAATAAGGTAGAAAAAAAAATATTATAGAAATTTTACCTCTGTAATATGACTCGGTATCTATTAGGCAAGACTTCAAGTCCAAACAAGGAAAAAAAAGTTTCGTAGTTGCAGTATAGTAACTATATACTTACGCAAATTCTTCATAAGACTTGGAAGTGTTGATAGCATCACACTTGACCTCGTTCACCTTCCGATATTTCTTATCTTTGTCCACGTAATTCTTGAGCTGTTCTTCCATTTCGGCGAAGTCCTCAAGACCTAGTGGTTTGATATCCATTGTCGTATCTGAAGGTTTTTCGAGATCTCCCGGAGTTCCTCGATGGAGTCTATGTAATTATATTTAGCAATTAACTCAAAATATAATTGGAAAGGATTGTAAGGAGATGATATTATGATGGATTGCTTGGAGACTTGATATATTATGATGAATGGTAGCATGCTAATGGGATGGAGAGGGATGAAGATGAGTATGAGGCGGCCATTGGAATGATACTGGTATAATTACCTTATATAAGCAATTGTCACAAAATCAGAATAATTTCTCGTTGCTATGGAAACACAATCAACTTAGTTTTGGTAGAATCTGCGAAGTTTGTATTGCCAGGGAAACGAAAAATAATCATCCATTGTGTTGTCTATGATCGGTACCTATTATAAGTTCTTATATTTATTCGTAGGTTCTTACGATAATCTTAATCGTCATTAGCGTCTACATACGTGTTATGATGTGTCCTTTCTTGATACTTTTTTATGCGTTGCCCTCAAGCAGTCTCTAAATCATAAACATGACATACCTTCAGTCAGAGTTGTACTAATGTATACTATTGTACACCCACACTTTGCTGATTATGTTTAGGTCCCGGCGGCGAGCCAATTGCCATTAACTGAGCACAAGTCTAAACTCCGAGCTGCTCTTAAAAATTTTCTAGAAGAACTCCAATTGTAGGCATTTAGCCTTAACAAGCCTCACGACCTCACCACAAGCACTCTCTGAATATGACCCAAAAGTCATTGACTGCGACCATGTCTGATCATAGGTGTGTATGACAAACGGGACCGACTGCTCTAGGTGCTCTCCGAGGCAAGGAAGGGTCTCGATATGTTGAGAACTTGAGAATGACCAACACACCCCTCATCACCAACTCATCCACAATCGACCTCACCAACACACTGACTGCTCTAAGCTTCTTGCAGATTGGTTGGTCACTTATATCTTAGCCAACAGCCATAATTTGCAGTAGGTGCTGGTTTAAATTGTGAGAGTCAACAAAATGTATGAGCTTGATAGTATTGCCTAACTGTTTTGTAATGTAACACGATGTTGAACAAACACGTACCGAACACTCCTATTATAATGTAACGCGATGGATCAACTAACGTCACTCGTCACCGTTTGTAAAACGATTTTTTTTTTTTTAATAAAAGTTTACTAGCAATGTGGGTCACACATTATATAGCCATTAGGCAACCGCCGCTTCAAAAAATGGTTCTTAACTCCTTTTTAACAAACTTAAAAACAGCTAGTTGTATTTAGTTTTTAAAGCTGTATAACCGAAGCTTTTCCAACAATTTGATTGAGAACTCATTATTTATATTTTTTTACATTTTACATATTATGAAATTATATTTTACATATTATGAAAGGAACTGGACCAGAACGTAAAATATATCATCACCACCCCAAATCAAATCACCCCAAACCAATCAAATCACCATCACCCTCTGTTTTTATTATTTCGTGATAAAGACAAAAGTGTTTTTTTTTTAGTTTTTCAATTAAATTCTCAGCTCGGAGTTTGAACTTGTACCCGGTTAATGGAAATGGGCTCGCCCTCCATTACATGGGACCTACACATACCAGCGAAGTGTGGGTGTACATTTTTAGTAGACCTCTGCCTAACCCTCCGGGGAATCCAAGCGTCATAGTATGTAATATTTTCAAGCACGTACAGGGAACAATATTGTCGCGAGTTAAAAATAATGTAACTGCTTAACAAGATCATTCGTGACCAAGAAATAAAACGCAGGATTTAATTGCTCGACTTCTTCGTTCTAAACACAAACAAAACGTTCATAATATGTCACCACATTACTTATTGTTTTAGTGATTTTAGTTTAATTATGTGACATTCCCACACATGGATCCAAAGGGAATAAATAATCTTTCTTAGAGTACCTAAGTACAGTTTGTTCGAAATAAGTAAGCCGATCGGAAGTTAGCCGTTCCGAACTACAGCGGTGATAAAATCGTTTAATTAAGTGTTTTAATACATAAATATCGAAATTAGTAAACAAAATAATTATAAATGTGAAACATATACGACTCTAATTATCTTTACACCGACTCTTTCTATTAAAATTTACCACTTCTAAACCACTTGCAGACAACTTCCGATTGGCTTACTTATTTCGAACAAACTGTAGTTACAGTTCAGGATCTTCAATTTCATTCGTGGTGAGCGGCACTCGCACGCTGCCATCTTGTGACTTCTACCCAGGTACTTGCCTACAATGTGCGTGAATTGTTAAGTACATACATACTCGTAAGTGGAGTCAGATGGCAGAAATTCTCGGAAGTGCCTACTTACGAGAATTTCTGCCGTCTATTGCCAAACTCGTCATTTATAGATTTCAACAGATAAAAAGTGCAGCAGCAGCTAGCTATTTCAAGCGCTCTCAAAGTTCCAGTAACCTAATCAAATAAAATAAAAAAGGCACGAATAAACCACCGCTATCAAGACAAAACATTTGTGCCTTGATATTATCAAACGTACAGTATATTACACAATCAAACATGAGCGATAAACGGCGGTCTTAAAACAGTTTTGGCAAAACATACCATTAACTACCGGCTTGCACTAGATGGGAACGTTAACGTTACTGTGTTAAAGTTATCGCGTATTTGTGTGAACAAATTAATAATATTTCCTAATTGTTTACAAATAATTGGAAATGTTTGGAAATAAATATTTATGTAGGTAATTATTTTTTTACATAGGTTCTTAGGTTTTACTTTACATTCTTGTCCTTCTGACAATTCCCATGGCTATCCTCCGATTGTGAAAACTGGAAGGATGTTTTTGGCTTCAATCTAAGTCGGCAACGCCCCCAAAAAACATCCTTAGGTAAGAACTAGGATAGTATTCTTTCGACTGTCCACTACCTCCCTCCACTCCCTACCTATCTATTCTCGAATACTCTAAATGTACGTCATCTTTTGTCATAACATTCTGTGATACCAACATGGAAAGGTTCTGGGATCTGTAGTCGAAAGCACCGACACCAAACGCTTCTCTGATAACAACTCTAATAATGAACTATTAAAAATCTTTCCACCCACAAGCGAAATACGCGCTTGGTCGTGAAGTTGCGGAAAAAGCCGTAGGTACAAATAAAAAACTGTACCATAACAAGTCATTTCTCTATTAAACCAACAGATCTTGCTGTTTTTTCCACCAACATTCTTTGCTGTATGTGCTACGTAAACTACGAGTTGTTCCGAGGTTTTGACCCGACAACAACTCAAAAACCCCGGGCTCACACTACTCATAAGCGAGTGAATTTCACCGATCATAATATACTCGCTACTCGCAAGGAGAATGAAACTACAACAATGAACGTTACTGACACTGTTACCAGCAAGATTAATGGCACAGTAAGCAGAATTAATTCTTCACTTACTGAGGTAAGTTTTATCACTTTTCGTTTTGAAAATGATGTTTTAGAGATATAGGTAAGTATTTCTACTTTAAAAATACTGGACCAGAACAACCAGAAGAAAAAAATTTAAGTTGCAGATTCAATAGTACTAAACTCAATGCCGGTTGATCTAAACAGGTAAAACAAACATTTTCTTTTTTACAGACGAAAACATATTCTCATTCCAAAAGGCAAAGAAGAACAAAACTCAAAGTGAGCGAATTTAAAAGACACTGTCCTGAAACAGAGCGTCCGTTAAGTATTGGAACCTACGAAATACCTACACAACGAGACTTGGTGCTCTTCACAAAGAGGACCCTGTTAAAAATGTTCAATAACTAACATAAGAAGACGTTATTCCTTCTAAAAGATATCAAAGAGGTAAGTAGTAGAATAATTGTATATCCCCTGAAATATTCTCTTAGAAAAACCTAGATTTTAAAGTGACCCTATCCATATCCCTTCTTCTTCTTATATTTAGTAGAGAAGAACGGCTTAAATTTCTTGTACCAGACAAGGCATGCCACGGCTGTTCCCTCCGCTTTTTCATCCGGCACGGCACAAAACTCAGAATAATCTCATATTAATTTATTTTAGTTAATTCATAAAAGTTATTGATGACAATGATTTCTTTTTGTTCCGATTTTACAAATCTCGTATTTCAGGCAACAAGAGCAACTGTGGAAGTTGAAAAAAAATGCCGGGGCAAAAAAACATCATACAGGAAATGTGTAAAACAAGTCAGCAAGAAATGTATCACAATCACTAAGGAGTTAGTCACATCACTGGAGCGTCAGGAGGCTGAAGTTGCCGCTTTGATTGAGGTAAGGTATTACTTGTATACTAAAGATAAGATACTCAAACAATCAGGTCGTAGCTCTACAGGTAGTTATGGATAATTATCACCTCATAAAACAATATATTAGGGATTAAATCTGCGCTGGCATTGCCGTCTAGCGGCATCATAACCGAACAAGCATGTCACTGTTCATCGTCGATCATCGTTTCATACATTTATGATTAACTACATTGCAGGATAGAATATGCGATATGACAGCCATGAGAACAGACCCCATACAGCTTATCAAAATACTAGCCATGGATGAAGCAACGTTGGACTTCGCGTTGCCAGCATTCTTAAGACTGCTCGGAGGATGTTCTATCCATTGTGACATGTAAGTAAATATTCTCACGACACAATATTAAATTCAAGAGATAATTTTAAACATAACAGTACTTTTGCAGGCAATCCCCACCCGATCATCGTCCAAGACTACGTCAACTAACAGATCAAGAATTAGTTGTCAGACATTTTCTTACAAGCAAAAATTATGTGCAACTTATAAAAGACACCACCTCGTATGTGTAAGGTTTTAAGAATGCAGCGTTGGTAAACTGGATGCATTCCTAGCATTCATCACCAATGAACGCACCCACTATGATCGATCGAGCTTTGTCGTTCTCCGCGTGCCATACGCTAGATGTCGCCAGTATCAATGAACTTTTGACGTGAACTTGATTGAAACTTAGAATAACTTAACCAAAATATTCTAAGCTTTTTATGTGATGTGAATAGTGATAACCATGGGAATATAATTTTAAATAACAACGTTTATAATACAATACGTGAGAAATGTTCATATGTGTATTAAATCGTAGAAAGCTATATCCTGGTTCCTTCTTCTAAAATTTGAAGAAAATCTCTGAGTTAATGGTATGTGGTGTTATTTACTAAGAAATTAAGCATTATTTAGCAAGTACCTTAATCAATTCATTGTAAACACTGTTGGTAATCATGTTCATGATCTTATTTTTAAAAATTGCATTCGGCGAAAGTGATATTAGCCCACTTTCACGCGCGTAACTACTTTGTATGAACTTACTAATTACTCGTTAATTTTATCCGTTTTCTCTTCTTACAATACACTAAAATCCGCGAGTTCTGTGTTCCTTCCTGAAGTCAGTAAAATTAATCACATTTTTACAACAGTTGAAGAGTTTTTGTATAGTTTTGCCAATTTCTGAGTAAGTAGATTTACTTCGTAACAACTATAGTGCCTAAAGTCTCACGGTATAAGCGAATTCAATGGAATTACTTGTAGAAACAACATAAATAAAAAAGCTAGTTTGTTTGCTCAGTTGTTATAAGTTTATTTTATGATTAAGTACCTACTTAAAGTTAATCTGTGACTTTAAAATAAAAACAACATTCACTTTTGTAACACATTACAAATTTACTGATAGGCATAGGATAGGACCTAAATACATATCAGTGGGTGTACCTAAATACATATCAGTGGGTGTGTATGCATGTATGTACTTTAAAAAAAAAATAAGCACCATTTTTTTTGCTAAACTTGAAAAGTAGTTGATGGATCGACTTGAAAGTTAATACCCAATTATGCATTTGTAATATAAGGGTTTTATATAATTTTTTTATCCCAATGTTCCTACAGGAAAAGGAATCTAATCATTTATATCAGACTGAACAATCAAAACATATTATTGCGTGGTAATCACAGTTTTTTGTAAAGATTTAGTTTTCCCAAGACTTGATCTGAATGAGAATAATATTTTCGATTTGTTAGCTGCACATATTTACTAAAATAATATCTGCTTCTCGGTCTTCATTGGTCTTAGACCCATTAATTCTTATTATTATGTAGGAAGTTGTAAGCACTTGAGAGACCACGGATTACAAAATGTGGTCCATTTTCTGGACCTTATAGTTTATTTTTTTCTTTCTTCATTTGGTAACAATGGCATATAAAAACTATTTTCCCATCTGGTTTAAATTCTAATGTCTTAGTTGATCTATAATCAGGGCCCCATTACTTGCAATTACCATCAAGTATCACAAGTAAATCGAACAACTTCTAGGTTGAAGTTAGATCTAAAAGGATAATCCTTTTAGATCTAACTTCAAAATAACTGTACTCAAAATTTATAAGTTTAGTATAATGTTTTTGTGATTTTTATTTTATTTTAGAGGATCATAGTTGGAATTACAATGCAGGCAGATAGTAATTGTAAAAAACCATCAGAAGAACTTAATAGGCAGTGATAGCTGTAAGCTGATATGATAAGTTTATGACCAAACATTTCAAGTAAACAAGAAATACTAGAAATAAAAAACAATATGATATAGTAGTAAAATATTTCTTTAATAGAAATAGATCAGTTCATTCCATACATAACATTATTTGCACAATATGTTATTAATGTAGCTTGATTAAAATTATGTTACATTAGTCAGCCTTAATAATTATAAATATTCCACTTAATTTCTATGAAAACCATGATGCTTTAAAACAAAATATATAAAGCCAGCAATTCCTTCCTCCTTCAATTTAGTTTCTGTATGTAGTGTAGGCAGATATTGTTCCAGTACATATTTTTTCCAAAAATGCTCTAAAAACTTTTTTCCAATTTTTTTTTTATCTGGCTACCAGACCTTTGACTATCAACAAATGAAGATTTGTTGAATAACAATGAATACATATTTAACTAATACAAAACCATAAACACAACCACAAATACTATTTTTTTGACTTTTTTCTCTCACCAAGAGATTTCTTAGATTTAGACTTTTTCTTATGTTTTCTCTTCTTATCGCGTTCTGAATCACTGCTTGATGTTGATGATGATGACGATGAAGAGCTACTTGTTGATGATGTACTTGATGACCTGTCAACAATAAATTCAATGAATTAAGTACTTTCATTAATGTTATCATTGTATGTCTCTGATATCTCTCATATGCACTTGACTAACTGCCATGGAGTAAAACACAAATGATTACTATAAATGCTAAAATGATGCTATGAATTCTTACATTCAGCCAGGATGATGCTCTAGTCCTAGAGAAAAATGGTTTTTCAATAGTCTCAAGTATTGTTGTTCTGTTAAATGTCCTTCTCAGGGTCTCAAACTATCTCCATACCAAATGTCATGCATGAAACGGTAATAGACCAATAGTTACTTTTGCATTTGTAATATTAGTATAGATGTTCACAAACCTAGACCTTTTTCTCTTCTTAGTCTTTTTCTTCTCCTTGGCCTTCTGTAGTTTCTCCTGCAGCTTCTGCTTCAGTTCCACTTCCCGGAGTCTCTGCAGTGGGGTTGCATACTCCTCCTCGCTGTCACTACTTGTACTGCTTACATCTAACACTATCTCCTTATTAGGGTCCACCTAAAACAATAAATAATACATAAAACATGTTTTAGTTCATTTTAATTTATGTTTTAATTACTAGCTTCATTCTTGTCTGCATTGATATTGTATATGTTTGGTGAATATTGCTAAATCAATCATGCTAACTAAGCTGTATTAAGAAATCAATACCTTTTATAAAACTGCTTAGGATTTTGTATAGGTATGGCTACTACAACCTACACATAAACTTATGTATCTTAGAATACTGTCCTGACCTTTATTCAGAATATAATTTAGACCATTTTGGAGTTGATCAATAGGATAAACACAGTGCACATGACAATTTTTAAGAATTTGAGTATGATACCTTGATGAAGTTTCTACATTGAAACGTAAGGTGTCCAGCATAACCACACTTTTTGCACGCAGCCCGCGACGACTCCTTGCCAAACTTGTTCACTAAATCTGTATAGTTAGACATTATTCTAAAGATAAATGCGAAAAAAATCTGGAACACTAATAATCTCACAATTTCCAGAAATTTTGTGCTGATGAAACGTCAATTTACGTCAACAAACAATAGCGTTCCGTTTCGTACGTTTAGAATGCATTTACACGTCACATTGTTTAGTTTCTAATATATAGTAGTAAAATGTCTCTTTTACGAGTGGATAATTTTTTTATGTTTAACCAATTATAATAAAACTGCTGTTGTGTATATATTTTTTATTATTTTTTCAAATGCGAAGAGTAAATACCCCATACGGTTCAATAAATGAACACGACATCAAACGAAACGTTATCTATATAACGTTTCTTTTCACGTAGTTTTTTTACCATTCCTGTGCACTTATTAAAGTCAAAATAATTTAAAAATAATATTTTACAGCAAATGAACAAAATAGAAGAAGAAATTTAAAAAAATTCAACAAATATAAGTATTTAAAAGAAATGTTTGGAAATGGCGGAGTTCCTGCCGCTGTGCGATGTGCTGTTCAACGTGATATCGCTAGCCGGGTACTTCTGCGACGTGGTGTTCGATGTCGTGATGGGGTACGCGCTGCTGGAGCGGGGGTATAAAGGCACATTCGCAGCCGCTATATCTATTGTTATAACATCGCTGCTCATATCACAGGTACGTACGTCTTTTTTTTAAAACGGATTCAAACTTTTAAAGTTAAAAGATAAACTACGTATAAAATGGCGCGATATAGATCCTTTAAGGTGTATGTCGCTATTCCTCTCACAAGGAACAGCAATAAAAACAACTACATACATACCTTCAGAATAAGGTGGCCCATATTCTAACTGCCGTTACAGTCAAATTTTCGCCTTTGGATCTTTTGAACAGAACATTTTCTGCATTAAACTTCCTTCAATAATGTATGGATCCCCTATAATATTGAAACACCTTCACTTAGGTACTTTCTCTTCGATGGTACCTACATGTTTGGTGGGCGGGGGAAGGGCGCAAGGGTCGGCCGCCATGGCTGCCGATACTGCTGCACTGCCTGCAGCTCGGTGTGCTCTGGCGGTACGCCAGGCTGCTAGTGCCCGTGGAGTTGCGCCGCGTGAAGCATCAAGTGAGAGACTTATGTGAGTATAGATATGGTCTGGTATATCTAACAGGCTGTTATTCCTAGTAGCACGTCGTAGCGCGTATTTTACGTATTAACAGGATTAATGGTCTATAGCAGGGGTCTCCAACCTTTGAAGCCTTAGGGCCATAATGATTATTTCAGTATGGTCCAAGGGCCAACAGTTTTATTTTTTATTTATAGATTTATAGACTAGTCGAAGAGGGCGCGGCCAAAGATGTCGCGGGTCGGATTGATGGCACTGGCGGGCCGTAGTTTGGAGACCCCTCGTCTATTGGAAATGCCCTAGCCTCGTAAGAAAGGCTCAAGTGATGAGACCTATAATTATTAAATGAAGTGCAATGATATTTTATACATTAATTTAATCTTTTGCTACTGTGACTGAGACACTGATGCGGCCATAACTTATGTATGGAAACACGATGCATTAAAAATACTTCTATGCTGTGTAGTGTGTCTACTTTTGTTCAATTTTTGTAAGAGGAATTGGTATGAAGTATCCTTCGGCTACTTATTTGTAGTATTATTATTGTTTTCTACGAGTGCCCATAAATTATTCGAATTTAAATGTTATGTTTATGTCTTATAAGTCACATATTGGTGAGGCAAGTTACAAATTTGCTCTGTAGGTATGCTTCGTCTGGTCCACGCGTTCTGCGAAGCGGCACCGATGCTGCTGCTTCAGCTACACATATTATTCAAAGACACGAACCGGGAACCAGCCAGCGACCTCGGAGTCACTCCGGAACCGAGCATCGATGAGCCATCGGGTATGATATCTTAAGCATCATCTCTTATTTTCAGTACGAGTCCGACATGTCTTTACATACATTTACTATTGTAAATACATTTGTATAATTATTATTTTTTAATTAATTGCTACCTTCTGGACGTCGTTCAATGAGAATTTCATTTGAAAAAGATTCTGTTGTTAATGTTTAACATACTTAATTAATAACATACCATCAGGCCTGTTTGCCCCGAGGGGCTAGCAGTACACTCAGAGTTCGCCGGTTTGTTTTGGTCCCATTAATAGGGGGCTAGCCTATTGCTATTAACCGGGCCAATATCAAATCTCCGAGCTGCTACTGAATTTTATCCAAACCCAAGACCGCTAGCAGTAGCAGAGGCATGAGGCATTTAATATAGTTATTTCTTCTCAGAAAACAAAGCGTTTGCGGAACTGAATGTGATTTCGGCGTCGTTGTCGCTATTCTCCGTGTGCTGGGCGCTCGCTAGCTTCAGCAAGAACGTACGTCTACAGAACGTCCACCGGCTCGTGCTTACGTGGCTCGGCGTCATATTTCAGGTAATCGTTATGAAAATTTATTCGGTTTCAGCTACTGACAATAAATTTAAAAAAAATAATAATAACCAATCTTGATGGAAATAAGTTCAAATATTTCCATCAAGATTAGTTATTTTAAAATTTGTTAAATTTGGAGTTAGTAAATAATAATAATAATAAATTAAGAAAACTTAAATTAGCGAATTGAAATTGAATCGAATAGTATATCAGAAAAATATATTTTGTATCTACATAAAATTTTTTGTTTCAGTTTCTTTGGCGCCTAGGCACGATATCAGCGCGCATATGCGCACTAACAGTGTACGCTCTAGTCTATGAATATTGGGTTTTCTTAGTTATAGGTAAGCACAAACAAGAAACTACTATTTGTTCCCTTCCTTTCTTGAAAATGTATGGAAAAAAAAACATACATACATATTGTCACGCCTGTCTGCCATGAGGGTAGGCAGAGACTATAGATTTCCACTTGCTATGATCCTGGCACACTACTTTCATGCATGGTCGTCGGTTTAGAACTTTGCCTTTTTTAAGAACATCCGCAATTTCAAATAATCATAAGGACTTCCTATTAACTTACCCGTTTACAAGAATCGCTATTGTCCACTCATCACAAAACTTAAATACAGTTCATTTAAAATATCTGTGCCTGTCTGAAGTTAGCCGTTCCGAACAGATGCGCGTGCGCAGTTTGTTCGAAATAACTAAGCTTAAACTTCTCTGAAGTTGTCCGCAAGTGGTTTAGCAGTGGTAAATTTTGATAGAAAGTCGAAAGAGTCGGTTTAAAGACAATTGGGGTCATATATGTTTCACATTTGTAAATTTTTTTTTTACTTATTTTACGATAGTTATTAATTTATAAAAACACTTAATTAAGCGATTTTCCCAGCAGTAGTTCGGAACAGCTATCTTCAGACAAGCAGAGTTATTTCGAACAAACTGTAAAATCACTTAACTATAAGTATTCTTCTACATAAATATCGAAAATATTATAAGGAAAATACAAACATCGTGTTTACCACTGCAAAACCACCCGAGGACGACCTCAGACGCGTTATTTCAGACGAACTATACTTAGATTAATTCAAATTTTGTTTTTGGTAAAATCACCAAAAAATTATAGGGATTTTTTGGGGTGATTTTTCTAACGAAATCCTGTATTTATCTGGTGCAGGTCTCCACTGGCTGTCGATGTTCCTGTGGCTGATCTCTCCCAAGAACGTGTTCCACGGAGAGCGCATCAGCCGTCCACGGAAGGCGTACCTATCGGCGCTCATCGCCTTCGTCTACGTATTCGCCTACGTCAACCTGCAGGAACTCAACCACCGACAGAAGATGGTAATGTATTAGTCTGTAGTCAAAGTAGTAGTTAAGAATAATCTAGTTAGTATTTTAATACTAGCTTTCCTTTTGCAGTTTCGCCCGAGTGGAGCATACTTTTTTTTTTTTCATTTTACCGCATAATATATAGCTTATGCCACTCAGGAATAATGTCGCTTTTTATTACAAATTCGATTCAGTAGATCCAGAGGTTACCCCCTACAAACTCACAAACTTTACCTACCTCTTTATAATATTAGTACCTATAAATAAAACAAATAAACAAAATAAAGATCGGTGCAAATATATAATCAAAGATACAAAAATATGGAAGTTACAAGCATTTTCATTTTATGCTAGACAGAGACAGTGTAATAGCGCGTTGTGACGTCAAACAGTGCGTGCTTCATACAAATTCAATACTAAAACTTGTCTTGCAAGAAAGGGACAGAGATTCGCTCATCGATTTTTTTAAGTATACTTATGCATTATTAATTATACTATTAAAAAACTGTTACTTTTACTAAACCAGTGCACCACGCGCCACCTTGGCACATATTCGTAACTCTAATGCTTAGCAACATCCCTCAATATCAAAAACAACGTTCTTAAACCCTTTTCCACCAAGGCGAAGTTAAGGTATGAATATTGAGCCATCCTATTGGTATGTTCGAGTGCGAGTTGTTCTATTGGTCGGTTTGGGTGAACGAGGAGCCATTGATCAATCCTATTGGTCGGTTTGAATGATCGAGGAGACATTGATAAATCCAGTGCATCTCTGCGTAGAATTTAAGTTTCGTCGGGAAGATTTTAGAGCGGACTTGAGCCCTTTGGTCCCTCCCCCTGAATCGGCTGGAATGAGAAGATCAGCTAATATTTTTGTATTCCATACTATGCAGATAACATTCTACTGCATGATGTGCGTAGAATTTAAGTTTTGTCGGGATGGTTTCGGGGGGGAGTTGCGCGCCTTAGCCCTCTCTCTACTTGCATCCGGTTCTGAATGGGAATAGCGCTAATATTTTTATTTCCATACAATGCAGATTACTGATAGATTTGTAGAGAATTAAAGTTTTGTCGGGATGATTTCGGGGGGGACTTGCGCGCCTCATCCCCACTTCCATCCGGTCCTGAATGAGAACACCAGCTAATGTGTTTGTTTCCATACTACGTAGATAGCATTCTACTGCATGATTTGGATAGAATTAAAAATTTGTCGGGATAATTTCGGGGGGGACTTGCGCGCCTCATCCCCACTTCCATCCGGTCCTGAATGAGAATACCAGCTAATGAGTTTGTTTCCATACAATGCAGGTTCTACTGATTGAATTGCAGATAATTAAAGTTTTTTGGGATGATTTCGGGAGGGCCTTGCGCGCCTTAGCCCCCTCCCCACTTGCATCCGGTCCTGAATGAGAACACCAGCTAATGTTTATGTTTCCATACAATGCAGGTAACATTCTACTGCGTGATGTGCGTAGAGAACTGGCTGCTGGTGACGGCGTGGTGGTGGTCGGGGCGCGCCGTGGGGCCGGCGCCGCTGGCCGCCGCCGCCGGCGCCGCCTTCTGTGCCGGCATCGCCTTCATGCTCATATACTACAGGTTAATATTTGTCAATACGCACTTCGTTAGGGTACTTCGTTCGACTTTGAGTGTTTTTAGTTGTCCGTTAATTATCGTTTAGGAATAATTGTAGCTGGCCAATGTCTGTATAAATATACAAACGTTTGTTGAAGCGTTTATGAAACTTTATTATTGCACGGTCCCAAAAAATTGATCCTATGGAGAAAAATTCGGCAAGAAACTCCATGGAAACACTTTTAAAGGTGTAACATTATTCACTGATACATTATTGCGATAACAGGATCTGAATTGGAAGTTAATGTCATAATTTTATTGGCCTTAAGTATAAATTATTACAATTAAAAGAAGTTTTCCAGCATCTGAAAACTCAATGCCATGCTAAAAGTTTGCAGCCAAATCAAAGACGTAAAACATTTGCTCATGGAGTGTTCCGAAACACAGACTAACGAAAATTACTCACGAACGAACTTAAAATAATAGACTTGATATAGGCATAATTCAATCCATTCTATCTGCACCATCTTCAGGGCTACTAAAAAAATATGCTATTTAATTACGGTTTTTCATAAATATTTTTTTATTGTGAACACTGTAAATAGGTACGATGAGGCTGTTATATTATTATATTTAAAAAAATATGTATTACTGTTATTCCTCAGATATTTCCACGTAAGAAGACTAGGTTATATGTTGGGCGAACACCAACAGGGAACAAATAGCACTAATACGTCTTCACAAAATAAAGACGGTAAGTGACGATATAATATTGTTTTTCCGAAAAAAACTGTTAAATTTTTTTTTTATTCGTAAAGTATTCGGTCATAGCGAAATTTAGTCTAAATGCTCCCTTCATTCACCTGCTTCATAGTTCGTCTATATTAAAATTTTGATATTTTCAGGTAAACAGTCAAATCAAGCGGACAATCCTACGATACCGGGCGTGTTCAACTGTCGATTCTCAAATCCAGTCAGCAATAGGTAATTATTATACAGTTAGCACATCAGGTTATACAAAACTGTCAAGTTTCTTCAAATAATTTTAAACCTTAAAATGTTGGCCATTAAGTTCAAAATCAACTGAGGAAATTTGTCATTTTGTGGTAACTTGATGTGCTGGCGACCGCACTTACTCTTATTACAATAATCCATATTAATATTCGAAAGAAACTCTTTTGTTTGTCTAGTATAAACGGCTAAACAGATTTCTATAACATTTAGCAAGAAGATAGATTGCATCGTGAGGAAGGACATGGCTTACCTTTTGTCTCAGTCTTTGGAATTGAGTGAAATCATCACAACAGATCATAAATATAACTAACAATTCACACGAGCTTATCCGATATAAAATATATTTTAGATTGCACAAAGAGTTAGGTATAAAGGCGGCTACCGAACATCTTGATGTACCTAGATTTTGTTATAAATAATTATACGCCATAGCGTGTCATATGAAGGCTGCAAACAAAAACAACATTTTGAAACGTATTGCGTGATATAGGTATTATACAAACTTTGTCAAAACACATATAAAGCTAGCCGCCCGTATACCTAACTCTATTGTCTGTTTTTAAAATCATAAACGAATGGTTGATGTGTTATTTAATGAGCCAAAAATGACTAATAAATTAAAAAAATCTTCGATGAATAAAGTGACTGATATTTCCGATGTAAATTCTTAGTGCAGCAAACGGTCGTAAAAAGAAGAAGCCGACATCGTTCGTCCCGCCGCCTGCCGCGCCCGCCGCCGCCTTCTGGCGGAGACCACTGCCGGCAGCACATAATCATCACGTAAGCATATTTACTTAGTAGATGTCACATGTCTTCGAATTTTTGGTTCCAGGACATGCCTGTTTCGTAAAGATGTTTTCCTTCACCGTTTTGGGAGCATTGATGAAATAGTTTACACAAAGTAAAGCACCTGTAACTGTTCGAACGTACGACCAACAACTCTTAAGTCGCCGCCGTTATCTCTAGGCCGCCACCACTCCTCAAATAAAACTTAAATGAAAAAAAGTTAAACCAGCGGGTGGAACACCATCTTACATAGAATCTGTTTTAGGGCGGATCATCAGAAAACGAAGGCTCAAGCGTCGGTTCCCGAGTCAATATCCAACAGAAACTGCAAGAGAAGAAACAAAAACAACTCGCTGAATTACGCGTCATAGAGGAGGAAATCAAACAGGGCAAGCTAGCCAAAACCACGCCTGTTGCCGCCGAGGAAATATACAGCAGTCTGCAGAGACAGCCTATACCCAGAGCCAAGACCCACGCCGAACCTCCGGCCTGGCCCAGCATCGAGATGTCACACTCCTACCAAAACTACCCCATCTGCAACATTTACCCCACATACACAGAAATAAAGCCAGACTTCAACATAAATATAAACTTTCAAACCAATGACAATCCCCCCACCGATATCAACGATCCCCTCAAAATGCGAAGATTGCCGAACAGATACGACAATACCCGAACATTTTACGAAAATCCCGCGAACATGAGGACCGATGTCACGCGAACTCCGTTGCGATCACCGAACTATTTAGCGCTAAACGAAAATAGGACTTATGATGCCAACGGTTGTGGGACTAGAAACGCTTTAAATAACAGCCCTAGAACCTACATGCCAGATGTAAGTAACAATTACGAAGCGGCCGGCTTGGACAAGCCAAGGATAGCCCAAAATTCTATATATTCCGAAGACCACAGACAAATAGGGGAGTACTCTGGTTACTGTGAAGGTAACCAATATCCCAAATATGAAACTAAAGACGAGTATGTCTCCGCGCTACACAATTCATTGAACGTTCAAAGTATAGACAATATAAGGAATAATTACAATGAAGTTGGTTGCGGGTACAACCAGAACTGCGAGAGGTTTCAGTACCCCGGACTGGCGGGAAAGAAGATGGAGCAGATGAGGAAGATGCAGCGCTGCCGGACGCCGGAGATACTGCTAGCCCCGCATTACCTAGAAGGGTGTAACAGACAAGTTTGTTGCCACTGGGGAGCGCCATACACGTGAGTTTCTTTTACTGACATTTTTTATAGTTTATTTCTCACCACTAAAACGGTAACAAAAGATTACAAATTGGTGACAACTTTGTAATACTAGTGGTTTCCCGGTGATCGAAATTCAACCGCAAAATTTTTCTACACTCCTTTCCCTATTTAAACCGTTTTTTATTTACATATATATAGATAATTCCTACAACTTGACATCTTTGGGAGACACTGGATAAAAAATACATGATTTGTGATTTTTTTGTTGAATAAAGTTTTACCGCCTTCAGATTACATTGGACGATGCAATTCATGAATGCCTTCAATTTTGTTATATGCTACAGGTACCGCGACAGGTACAAATTGCGTCGTGTAAATGGAACTTTAAAACGAGGCGGAAAGGCAGTGTATATTAGTATTTAGGTATGTTATTTATAAAATCAATTTTGCCTAGCAACAGAAAGAAGGAAGAGGGAGCAGGAAGTAGTGGTGAGGAGTCTAGCCCTGACGGACCGGCGCGAGAGACGCCCAGACCACCCAGTGATATCGATAGCCAGGTATTATCAGACTGAATTCATACAAAAATAATAAATTTAAAGTAATTTACGTTGTTGTTACTGGCTACCATCCAGTTTAGACTGACCTCCCATTGTAAAGGTTTTCCGCACAATTCAAGGCCAGCCTATACTGGTTTTGTATAGCTTGATGTGTAGCCATGCGTACATTGCGAAAATATTAAAAAAAACTAATTTTTTTTTATAAAGTTATTTACATCTTGCTAAAATATTTAAGAATTAATTGGTTGACATTATTTGAATGATAAGAAAATGTTACCCTAACATTTTTATCGTTTAGATATCCTTGCCTCGCTCGTATACGCTTCCGCGAGAGTTCCGCTACTGGCGACGGAGACCGCGGCTACGAGACGCGCATGTACCCAGCAATAATAGCAGCGACGGTAAGAAATGCTGTAAACATACCTATCTAATTAACCCCGCGTTTTCACTGAAGACAAAACATGTTACGAACATCTATCTAACTCTCTAAGAGTGAGTGGGATAGGTAGCTGTTTGCAACATGTTTTGTCGTCAGTGGAAAGGCGGGATAATACTTGTACAGTCGACAGCAGAGATATATCTGGACGTACATATTGAAATACTGTTCAATGTAATTGAGATTTAGGAAACCATTATTTGTGTGCAAGAAATACTGTCAACTCTGGACAAAAAATAATCCAAATTGGACAGTTTGCGAATCAGTTTATGACGAATTTAAATCAAGTTTTATTAAATGCAAGCAAAATTAAGTACTACCATCTAGAGCTGCGATAAATTCATCATCCTCCCAGCCTTGTGGTCTTTCAGTATAATGTGGATGAGGAGGATGTGACTGAACATCAGAATTTTTACTCCACACCCCATTTAATGAATAATTCCGATAGGTATTCGAAGGATAGACTAGCTGTCAGGCTTTGAGTTGAGTTTTGGGTTAAGAATGATTACCCAACCACAGACTGACCGACGCAAGCGCACCTTAATCTTCCAGATCTGTTGATCAGCGCAGTTATAACTTAGCCACGAGCCCCTCGATAATTGAATTCTATTATTTTGTGCGTGACTGCCTACGAATAAATAATACTCTATTTATTCGTAGGTGACTGCCTCATTAGTCTAGTGGTCCTAATAAGTGCGACTGCTACGCTAGAGGTCCTGGGTTCGAACCCCGGGTCGAGCAGTGTTATTGGATATTTCTATGAAATTCCCAGTAGCAGCTCGTAGTATAGATTTGTGCCCGGTTAATGGCAATAGGCTTGCCCCCTATTACATGGGACCTAAACATACCGGCGAAATGTGGGTGTACAGTGGGTTATAGCTGTTACCTGACCCACCGAGACCCCACCGACAGGTCAGGTAACACCTAAAACCCACTGCACATGAGTACACCTCTGTCTAACCCATCGGGGAATACAGGCATGATGGTATTTTGCGTCCCCAGGTGATGTAGACAGTGCAGACGATAACGACAGCGACCACCGGTCGAACTGCTCGGCCGCGTCTCAGCTGCAGAGCCCCACGTACGAGGCCTACTACCGGCACCCCGACATGGTGCCGCGCGACGACGTCTACGCCTGCGCCGACCGCCGCCCGAGGAGACTGCACGCCTTCCGCAAACAACCCGCCAAGCCAGAGACCAAGCTATAGTCCATATAGAAACTGGCTCAAAACCACATGCTAACAATGAAGAGTTCAAAGGTAATTGTTTTGACTTTTGGCAACCCAACGTAAAAATTTTGTCTTGGCAAGCTATAGCCGTCTGAGATACTGGCCGTTTCCTGGAAAACTATAGACTTAATTTTTTATTCAACACGATGAACTTGTCATGAAATTAATATAATCGTATTTAAGAAGTGCAACTGATAAGTTTATATACCTAAAAGAAAATGTATGTGTAATCTAATACTATCTAATATTGGATTGCAAAGATCAGATATGTTCACTAACAAGAATATTAATATTTTGTATATTCTAATTAGTCAATATTGTACATACTAACTTTGTAACTAACTTTTGTTAGTAATCCGTCCGTTTTTGGATCTCGATTTAGCTCATTAGGATAATCTATTTGTAAACAGTGTACGTTAAGTTTAATTTAAATGTAACATACCTTTGTATTATTGTATAATAGTGTATAATAAACTAATAGACTGTAGAAGGGAAGGTGAAAATAAAACGATACAATTTCAAACTTTTATTCACTTTATTATCTATTATCCAATTGTAAAAGGGGGAACCAGTCACTCGCTATCACTCCATGTCACTACGTCGCTACAGATCTCAGCCATTTACACATTTATAAAGAAACATCAACCGAAATAATGTTAAAAATTCACAAATACACATTTAATGTTGATTAAAACTATCTTAGAACTAAAAGGTTCGAGCGCGCGGGGAGACGACCATCTCATGAAGAAAACTGAACATACGAGGACATCGCTACAACCCTAAGCGATAGAATATCTTCTAGAGCGTAGGGTTGCTTATCATCAATACGATTCACGTATAGAGATTATCGTATATAGACAAAAAACAGGTTACCTCTATGAGTGAACGCATTGCGGCGCGTCGCCACTCGACCGAACCCACACCTACATTAGCTCACCCTCGGACTTAGCGACATCGGCCACAAGTTACATTAAAACAATATCAAATGCTATAGAAGCACCTAAAATACAAGAAGCGGTTGATCCTTCGACAACAAAAAAAATAAACTTATACACTATTTCCATGTAACGAGAGATTGCCTCTGTATGTAAGCTAAGCTCGGATTGACCACAAAGAACTGATTATATGAACGTCTATGATAGAGTTGTTACGCATTACATTATTGCACAAAGGGTACCTATTAAGTTGGGAGTGTCGGGACCGCAAAAGCGGGGCGTGTATCTTAATATATCCAAATAACTGCACCTCGCCGCGTACATGAACACATGTGTACTGAACGCTACGCTAACTTATTAGAACAAACTAATTTACAACGCGGGACGTTTGTCCGACTGTCCACGTAATGACAGTGAAGCCACAAGAGTTATTTTAGTTGCACATCGTCCTTTAATTTGTATATGAGAATCATAGTAAAGAAGTGACTAAAATAACTTCAAAATATTAATTTATATTTTAAACATTCACACGCATTATCCCCAAAAATTGCAAGTCCTGTGTATTATTTACACTTCTTAAAGTACACTTAACCGACCCTAAATCGAATAGTATTATTTTGCGATAGTGCCGAACTGCGAGAAAACTTTTAGCAACTAGGTCCGCGTTAAAAAATATAATTACTAAATTGAAACACCTTGTAAGACAAATAGTTAACGATTAAAAAAAATAGGAAACAATAGGTCTATTAGATTATTTCTGCGTACAATTTATTTGCGACAGTGTACATTATTATAACTCAAATTAATAAATGCCAAAGGCAACGTTTTCCCCGACCCCAATAAAAAAATAATTTTGGATTTTACTTCCTAGTATTTAAATCCTTATTATAATATAAGCGGATTATTACATGTGATATCACTATAGTGAATTAATTTAGATTTTTTAAGTTTTATCATCCAATACACCATGGCAATATTCCTGAACTTTGTACATCACATAAATTATTGTATTTAACAGGGATACCGTGACTTTTCAGCGAAATGAATACGGCTCGAAAGTCAGAAATACACTTACATAAACTCATGTACTTTTAAACATAGAACTTTAAAAAAATAACCTGCGCTTTTATACTTCACTGTCCGTATTATAATAAAAGTTATAAAAAGCTGCTTGCCGACTGTCAGCAAAATAGGAACGAATTTTTTACTAAACGAAGTACAATCCAAGTGTTCTTACACAAGAAGGAATAATTGATACATTTTATGTATTGATTTCAACATTTTGTCTCATTAATTTCGTGACTTTTTCGTCACCACAGAATTGTAATGGAGGTTCAAATAATTATTGAAAGCTGACTGTCGCGCTGCATCTTACGTTTCAATATAAAATAATGTGCTTATGTAACTGATTATAATAAAAAATATGCATTTTATGACAAAATATAACTTATAACATAGAGTAATTCTAGAGAATAATGGAAATACATCGGTTACCAGCTAACATCGAGCCGCATTCTACATAACATAATCAACAAACGTGATCGTAATTACTAATACAGGCACATTTAAAATAAAACGACCTTACAAATCCTAGAGCTGTTTTACTTGGGTTATCCTTACTCTAATGGGAATTATTCCTACAACATAAAAATTACATAGGCCCACACAGCTTCGCCGGCAAAACAAACTGAATCTACTTGGAGTAACGAGACGGTGTCGATGTGCGCGGTGCGGTGTACGGCCGGACGAGCTAGGGGCATTAGTCTAAGTATTTTTAAGTGGTGCTTACTCGACTATGTATGTATTTGCGGCCGAATAGTCACCTGCTCACGATGATATGAGCTGCAACGAAATAATTAATGTTATCACACAAGTTGAAGAGTAAGATCGGGAACGACTGAAATAATTTCGCATTTCGGCCCAAAAGAACAAGTTTAGGCGCGCATCATAGCTAAATCAATCCAACAGTTATAACTTGCTTACGCTTTGTGATACACAGTGCGACAAACATCTTTAGCAAAGACAGAAAGCGAAGGCTAGCACATTGAAATGTGACAGTTCATACAACACAACACTAGCCATCCCTTTCATTAATTATTTAAGATATTTGCCGCTCACTTTATCAAACTTATAGCCTAGAAAAGTTTGTTATAGACCTTATAATCAAGTGGAATCACTTAGCTTGGGTCAACTTATGAGCCGAAAACTGATGCCCTTTCGAGCCTCACTACAATACATCACCTGTATCACCTACTGTTACGGGTTGACACTTACCAAGTTCTGAATCAAATCAATGTTAACCTTTCAATGTAAAACGGAAATCTTTACAAAAATAAAATATAATAATATCAGCGATGAAAACGAAATGTTAAAAATAATATAATTAGCAAAAAATACGATCCACATGATTAGACGCAAAAGAACATTTTCATGTATGTAACACGTTTCTAGATGGTAAGTACCCCAAATAAGAGTAGTTTGATTATAGTTGAAATACTTGGCCTGAGATTTCAATTCATTCTAGTGTAGTAAGTTTAGGAGATATTATAATTTCAACATGTTTCATACAAAGAAATGAATTTTCTAATTAAAGAAAATTTCTAGTGAAAGAAAAATTCGATCTCAGGTTGGGTTTGAACCTGCGTCCCTCTGGTTAAGTACACCAGACGCTTTACCAACTAAGCTACCGAGACCACTGCCTGTGATGTCGAATTTCTCTTCCACCTTCTACGTCTTGAGGCGACGTCGGCACCATCTATTGAAGACATTACTATGTCTTTCAAGCAACACGACTGCCTTTACAGGTAGTTCAATGTCGAACGATGTTGCCTTACCGTATTATGCTTATTTTTTATTATTTTTTAGCATTAAATATTGCGAAATTTTCACAAAGAAATGAATTTTCTAATTAAAGAAAATTTCTTTGTGAAAATTTCGCAATATTTAATGCTAAAAAATAATAAAAAATAAGCATGTTTCATACATACAAAATACTCACGCAAAAACAAAATAAGCAAAACAACTACCTTGTAAAGTAAAGCGGGTGTTTATCCGTTCCACTTCATTTCATATTATTTTTTTTATTATTCATAATATATTATTATTGTAATAATATATAGCTATGTCCTTTTATAATCTAGGTATACTATGTAGACATCTACACTCCGCTCTTAACTCCTACCATCTTAAATACACTGCAACAAAGAAAAATAATAAAAATAAATTTGAAATAATATAATAATAAAGCATGCATTTGTCCAATATTAATTCATAGTTCATGCAGTGGAGTATAAAAAAGGTTCTATAAAAACAAAGTAAAATGCTGCTAGTTAAACTAAAATTACTACTGAAGTTCACCGCAGGAATTCACTATTCTGAAAAATAAGCTTTTAAAGTCTTAAAACTGGCGTTATAAAGCTAAGTACTGACCGACTTGACTGTTGCCTTGATAAAGTCCTTCTTATGCGCAAGGTCGAAGTCGGGGTAGTGGCTGTACACCTGCTTGCACACCGTCTTCATCGTAATCTGCTCCAGGTTCGCACCCTCTAGGATTTGCTTCACGTACTTCTTGATCTCATCGTCCTAAACAAAGTACATGATAAGAACAATTTTGTACATATTTCGTGGATCACGAAAGCGAAACATTTACGAACCAAATTGTCTTTACATTGACTGTTACTTTAAAATGTACCTCTGCAAAACCACTTGGAGACAACTTCAGACATGAAGTCATGTATTCGGTCCTGTATGAACATGGATAAAGCAAAATGTGTATGCAAGCAACAAGGCAACACAGAGTAATGTTTTTTTGTGTCTATAGAGTATGTACTAACAGTGGGCGGCCGCTTGGCCTTCTTGTCGGCGGGCGCGTCGGACTCGTCCCCGCTCTCCTCTTCCTCGTCGCTGGCCTCATCCTCATCCTCCTCCTCGCTGCCCTCGCCAGACTCCTCGTCCGAAGATGCCTTCTTCCCCTTCTTGGCTGGTCGACCCGCGGCTTTGCCAGCAGGTGCCTTCTTTTTAGCTGTACAAGAACCATCTATCATTAGGGTTGGAGACTTTTGACTGTTGATAGTTGTGCAATAAGTGGCACAATAAAGACAAGCTAGTTAGTTGTACTTTTGTACTACTTATATAGCTTCTCTTCACCCCCCCCCCCCTATTGCTTGCTTGCCTCCTAATACTTTTTTGGAGGACCAAGTATAACGATATTGTAACATATTCATAATTTACCGGGAGGCGTAGGTGCTTTCCGTTTGACGGGCGTTGCCTTAGCATTGGCGTTCTTAGCTACAGCGCCCTTCCGACCCTTCGCCACTGGCGCCGCCGGCCGCCCGCGCTTAGACTTAGGCTCCTGCTACAAAATAATACGTTTTACCATTAATCTGTGAAGAACTTTCAGAGATTTAGTATTTTGAACATTTTACAGACTAAAATTAAAATCTTACGTCAGACTCCTCTCCCTCGCTTCCAGACTCGTTTTCGCTCTCACTCTCCGACTTTTCACTTTCCTCTTCACTGTCTGACTTTGCTCGTCGACCGCGACTTGGTTTACTTGGCTGTGTATAAAATTTATAAAAATAATATATCATAATTTTTATGAAATTTCCCATCATTGAGTATACCTATTGTCGATAACGTAACAATTTGAAACCCCTTCTCTTCATCTACGATTGTCGGCCATGAATTCGTATGAGAATAGAATCCATAGCACTTAACGCCAATTCGTGCTCTTTTCATTACAGCAGATGCCTAAGATTATTTTTTTTACAAACGACATTTCAGTAAAATATTTTTTTATTAATACTTATTCAACCGAATACCATTGAAATAATGGTGAAGAGCACAGAACGCTAGGGTTCCTCAGCATTGAACACAAAGTACGTACCCGTCCCTTCTTGCCCTTGGGCTTGCGGCCCCGCTTGCCGGCGGGCTGCTTGCCGGAGGAGCGACGTCGGCCGGAGGACTTCCTCTTGCGGCCGGCGCCCGCCGCGGCCTCGCCCGCCTCCGGGTCGAAGTCGCTGTCGCCCTCCTCCGTCCCGCTCGGGTTGAACGTTCCCTGAGTGATAGAACACTGTTTACGTCCAAACACTGAACATTCCACCGACATATTTCAATAAAACTTTGAATTTGATAAAGGTTTGATTGTAAATGAAACTCAGAAACATTTTAACTCATTGATTTGTACTTACGTCTGAATCTTCCGAGCCATCTTTCGCTGGTTTAGGTCCTTTCACTTTTGTTTCTGGATCACTCTCATATTCTTCATCGGAGTACCCTTTTAACAAAAACATTTTAAAATACATTATCCAAAAATACAAATATTTATTTTAGTAATGTGAATACAGATTCCTTAATATTTGTGTATTGTTTTTATTATGATCGTATGCACGGCTATGGTATATCAAGCTCAAAATTATCAGTATAAGCTACCCTGACCTCTTATTGTATGGAAAGTCAATGCCTAGATCAGCTTATACTGGAAAATCATAGCTTGATCCTACAGAAACTTAGTTTTCCCTCGATTGCTGAAGATCTGGTAATCTGCAGTCCGAAGGGGTTCTTAAGGCTCAACGCATCAGTAATTTTTTTAGTGTGGTTTTAATGGGTTACGATCACTTATTACAATAAGATGGGCTCGTCTGCTCGTTTGCCGACTTAACCAGTAAAAAACTCTAAACAAAATACCCGCTACGCCATTACTGCAGTCATTCTAGGTTGAAAATAGTGTTAGGAGATAAGACAGGTGAAAAACTTGTCGTGTGTAGTTTGTTCGAAATAACTGAGCTTGTTTGAAATTAGCCGTTCCGAACTGCCGCACAGGTAAAAGTGCCGCAAAAGTGCTACGCGTTGT